>OU343218.1:80648254-80692195 GCA_910596185.1 Chrysanthemum makinoi | reverse complement strand
AACCCTCGATCCAATGGCCGTTAGGGAGGTCGTTTATTGTGTGGTATAAATACCCCCTTCCATCCATGGAAGGGGTGGTGCTTGTCATTTCAATCTAACATTTCCTTTGTGTAAACCTCTAGCAAGAGCACCCTCTCTCTCTACTTTCTCTCTCTAAAATGGCAAACATGTATTTTGATCATCCAAGACCACCCGAATCATCAAACACAATAATATAGGATCCTAACAATTGGTATCAAGAGCCATGGTTATGTTGTTTTGATGATTTACATGGTTACTTGTTGGCGGTTTGATGCGGCAGTTGTGATGATTGATGTTATCGTGATGATGTTATTGTGTACGTCTTGATAATCTGGTTAATCAACATGGTCAAAACTGTTTTTCTTTGTCCAAACTGTTTTTGTTTCATGTTTCATGGTTTCTCTTAAAAGATTGTTAAAACTATTTTATTAATACTGGTAGTGGTTTGATACAGATGGTTAATACAAGTCCTGGTATTTAAATTGTTTTTACCAAGTTTTTGTCAAAGTTCTTATTAGCGAGTTATTGTTTTCTTGTTTTGACTTTTGAGTCAAAAATGTCATATGCTTGCTGTCATGGTTTCTTGTCACAAAACAGTCCTGTTTACTTTCTTTTATGACTTTGTTGAATCTTGTCCAAACTGTATTTCCATATACTGCTAATATATTGGTCAAACCGTGGTCATATTGGGTCAATACTGATGCATTTCATATGCAATCTTATGGGTTAAATGTATGTCCTTTTAAGCTTCTTTTCTGGGTCTTGTCTTGGTCGGAAAAAGTTGGTCATTTTGCTTCTTGATAGCGACTTGACGCTTTCAGTAGCGACTTGGAAAAACATTTTACCTAGCGACTTGTTATTTGTAGCGACTTACTTTGGAAAAAGAAGCTAGCGACTTGTGTTTGAAAATAAAAAGAGTAGTGACTTGGTACTAATCCTAGCGACTTGTCTTTACAAGTCGTAGCAACTTGTGCTAGCGACTTGGGCTAGAGACTTGGTGTAGCGACTTATGCTAGCGACTTGATTTAAAGTTGGCTAGCGACTCAACTCAACTCAGGCTAGCGACTTGGACAGAAATGAAGAATGAGAAGGTTTGACCACACGATGACAAACCAATTACCAACAAAACACCATGACCTCAGTTTCATCCAACATCATTGATCCATGGTTATCAAAACAAAATAACTAGTTGCAACAAAATCATCTCAACAGGTCCGAAACTTTAACAAACTCTAAGACTACACAAGACTTATATCAATACCAACAATCGATCTCAGTTCCATCCCTAATTTTTTTTTAATTGTTTGTTTGTTCGATAAACCATACGGTCGTACACAAAGGGATATACATCACAGATCTTGTTCGAATAATATACTTCTTATTTATATACAAACTTTTTCAAGAAAGAACAACAACAATTTATGTTGTAGTCAGTCCTTTGTTCGATGAAAACAAAAAGGAAATCTGTGTTTTTGTATGATTCATAGAAATGGTTGTAACAATTTTGTTAAAACCTTTTCTTAGCTCGTTAAATGGGAACAATGTTTACCTACCTGAGTTCTTTGATTAGAACACGAAGCCTTGCCACCTTCATGAACCTATACCATCCCTGTGATATATAATTGTTGCCAACCCTGTGGCCTAATTGATGAGCCTCTAGCCAACCCTATGGCGAGGATAAGTGCGTGAACACTTCGTATGATCTTTTTGAGAAGCTGACCTGTATGATACGTTCAAATAAAGAGGGGGCGGATTATTTTCTTTGAAGATGTGTTAGGGTTTGGAGATGTATGAGTTAAAGAGAATGGGGCGTGTTTTTTGAAAGATTTTAGGGTGTGGCTACTAAGTATTAGGGTTAAGTGTGTGATATGTGGAGTGTTTTATACACAAGTAATTAGGGTATTTTGGACGTGGGTGGACGTTGCTTGCTAATTCTAATGGGCCACACTGGGATATTCACTTCTTGGACTGAATACATATTTTGATTGGGCTGGAAATGGCTATTTACGTGTAGTATGGTCATGATACTCATTTTAATGAAATTGGTATGCAAATGCAAGTGTTCTATTTCTGAGAAATGGGCACGTTGTCGTCTTAGTTAGTTCACAAGAATTCACGTTCTCGAATATCTTGTGATTAATTATTTGGATCGAATATGGAAAATGGGCTGATACGTGTTAATTGAATTTTTTGATATCCAAATTTTTGATAACTTTTAACTTGGACAAAGTTTTTGGTTTATGAGTGGTAATTTGACTTTCATGAGGATAATAGTTCACGGCATGAATTATTGAATATGTTCGAGATTCTTGACCGGTGTTATTAATTTGGTATTGAGATTGAATGGTCAAATGGATGTAGTTGGACGATTGAACTTGGCTGAATGGATTGCTTTTCAAGAGGTGATATACGTCTAATACTCGATGGTTGGTTGGTTGAAAAGTATAGAGTACTTAGAGATTCAATGGGCATGAAGTCCCGCACCGCCTTTTGTTACATATGTGCTAAGTCACGAGTTCGGTTAGTTTACTTGTGGTCAAATTCATCATATTGGTTTTCTCCATCACCGTCACTACAAAGAGCCTACTGAATGGTAATGGGGTTGATTACATGTTTTGCTAAGAGAGCTGAAAAGAGAGAGATTATGACGCTTGAATACTTCAGCAAGCCTCGTACCTCAAAGAAAAGAAAATGTACGTCTCAGTACGATTATCTTCCAAAGAAGAGAAATCTTCTTATGACGTATGAACACAACAGTTCATGCCTCGCTCTCTAAAGAAAAGAAAAGTGTATCGTGTCATGCGCTTTATCTTCAAGAAGAGAAATCTTCTTATTATGACCATTCTCATCAACATGCTTCATACTTTTTCCATGAGCTTCAGTCATCAAGTGAACCGGGCTACCATTGATTGTTTTTCTTATTCCACTTGCTCAACTATAATGACGATGACGTCATCATGTGCTAATTTTTCAGGGGAGAAGTATGAATAGAATACTTTTGGATGATTTCACTTATTTTGTCAAGAATGGCATCTCCTATGCAATTTTGAGGGGAAGAAGTGTGATTTTTTTTTTGTATTGTTGATTGATATTTGAGAATATAAATGATCATACTGACTCTAAACTCATGTAAGAACCAAGCTTCTTCTTATCGGGTAATCTTCACATGGAGTTTCTTCTTAAGAGCCGTTGGTTGACATCTTCTCCTGTGGGTGATGGGTTTATCGAAAAAGTGCTTCCGGTTAATGCTTCACTTGCACTTCAACATGATGATTCCAAACAACCTTCTGTTCTTGTTTGATGTGATTGTTTGCTTGGTGTCACCATTTCGTGTGTTCGCTTGGTGATTGCTAATTTCCTTGATGAACATCTGCTCTGTTTTGTTTGATTGGGAGGGATTTAGTTAAGGGGATTTGCAAGATATAAGTTAATTGGGATGCTTTTTGGTGTGATGAAGATGTTAACTATTTATTCCCCAACCGAAAATCTTGAAGAAGGTCGAGTCTCATACCGTTTCTACATTTTCGTTAGAAGACTAAAGTACGAGTTGCATGTGATTATCAAAAGACTTCTTCTTATTCTGGGCATTTATCAAACAGATTGTCGGTTTAGGGGAGAGCACTAATTGGGGAGATTGAAATGCCAAATTTAATCCCTAATTAGACTTGCTCAAAGTTATTCTTCGAAGTTGATTCTCACGGATACATCGAGCTAATGATGTTCTTTCTCAAAATATTTCTAGTATCACGGACTTACAAAGAGTTGATGATTCCGAGTGTCAAAACCAGCCAGGCGTAAGGAGACAAGCACCTAAACGCGAGTAAACTTGATGAACTTAATACTTCTAAGTAATTGAAGATACCCTGGGAAGACAAATGTTATTACCGCAGAGAAACTCAAGGTTTGACTCATGACGAGTAAACTTGATGAACATAATTCTTCTAAGTGATTGAAGATATCCCGGGAAAACAAATGTCATGACCGCAGAGAAACTCAAGTCTTTACTCATAAAGGCGTTTAGTGTTAGTATTTCAACTACATGGGGGAAGTGATGTTAGAGAATGTTTCTGAAGATAAAAGAGGTACACTAGTGTGTGGTGATTTCGATGGTATCACAATGATCAGGGGAGAGAGATTGTGTACATTGGGGATGATCAGCTATTCCACTTGAGTGCTTAATCAGTGATTCATAGATATAATCACTAATTCCGGAGTTGACATCCGCAGAGATTGTCATCGCCAGAGATAATCAGTGACTTGGCCTGCTTCTTCAATGTTATCAGTTATTCCTTCCTTGTGTATTGGTATACTGGATACTTGAGCTTCATACACATCATCAAGGAAGAAAATGTGAACATGGGGAGGTGTTTTCATTTCCCTCATGATGTGTATTCGAGAGAGCTCTTGGGTATTGGTGTACTTCGGGTTCTTGAGCTTCATACAAGATCATCAGGGAAGAAAAATGTGAACATGGGAAGGTGTTTTCATTCCCCTCATGATGTGTATTCGAGAGAGTTCGTGAGCATTATACAAAGAGGCTGACTACATCATTTCATCTACTTGGGGGAATTGTTCTCTTGACATCTTTTGGAATGGATCGCCGACTTTAGTGGAAAAGGAAATGTGAGAAGATTATTTAAATGTGGGATGATACGTTGCTGTTGTTCTATTGGATGATATAGCCTCGAACGAAGAATCACGGTGATTATTCCTAAAAAGAGTAGCAAGATCAATGATAATGGTGTGCTTTTTTTGTACACCCGCTAAAGAAAGCTTGAAATAAAGCTTCGAATCTGCTCAACATAAGGATTTTTGGTTTGGGGGGAAGCTGCCAAAGTCTCTCTTTCTCAAAGGCTCATGTTCTATCTTCTTTTTTTGAAGCCTCGGAAGCTTTGGTGGTGGAAGTTTAAGAGATGACGAATTCTATCTTCTACGACGTGCTGCTCGATATCCTTATCTCGGTACTCGTATCATCATCTTCTTTAACTATATCATCTTCTCTATCCTTGTATATATTCATCAAAATACAAAATACAAAAATATAAATCCAACAAAAAGAAAATAGAAAAATATAAAACCTTCAAAAACCCATAAAAATCAGAAAAATTTCAAAAATACAAAAAAAAATATGTTTTCTCAAGACATGTCTTCTGGTATCGATAACATCTACGGTCTTAGAAATGTCATTCAATAATGGCACGGAAATTTAGATGAAGTTCGAGCAGGAGGTGTAAATATTCTTTTCAAAACATGTCTCAAAATATGGCTTACAGTTATTTGATCAGGGCCTCAAAATATGGCTTCACGGTTATTTACATTTGTAACTCCGGCTTCAAAATGATGGCTTGCGTTATTTCGATTTGTAACACGTGCGCTTAAAACTATGGCTTGCTATTATTTCAGATAGCAACCCGTTCTTTAAAGGAAGGAAAGTGTTGCGCTAAACCTATTTTCAAAATATTTCATGCACTTATCCTAAAAACAAAACAAGGAAAGTATGTCGAAGGATCGTTGGCATTCTACACAAATGTTTTTTCGTCTAAAATTCTTCAGAAAAATATTTGTTGTGTTTTCAAAATGGTGGTAAATGAGTTGCTTTAAAACAATCGATTCAGAGTTCTTGTAAAATTGAAAACTCAATCAATGACTTGGTAGCCAGCTTTTAAACTTTTCATAAAATGAGTCATGGATTGAGGGGGATAATGTTTTCAAATCTACATCATCTAACGGGCTTTCTTAATCATCCTAATATGCTTAATTAAAATGATGTTAACCTATGTTGAAGGACTAGGTGCCTAGGATATGATTGCTAGGATTAGATGATTAGAGTTTGATGAACACATTATTCTCATACATTTATATGATCTGATTGATATGTTGCATTGACTTTTATTAGTCGATTGTTGTTTGGGTGATGTCGACCACCATATTTGTATGTGTGTTCACTAACGTATGCAGGAATATTGGTATAAAAGAATGTTCCCGATCCGGATCCCACAATTGAAGATGATTGGATGCCGAAAGGAAATGGTAACTATATCTTGGGTTGACAAATGAAGAAACGGAGCTTAATTGGACTTCTATGGAGAGTTGGCATAAATGCAACGTAAGAGGTCTCACTTGCATCGCCAGATGGTTTTCTTCAAAGTGATTGAAGAAACAGAGCTTAATTTGACCTCAGTTGGCATTCAAAATGCAACGTAAGGAGAAGTCTCACTGCATCTGCAGACGGTTTTTCTTCCAAGCTCTACAGCAACAACAGAAGCTTCTCAACCACCTAACGCATCTTTGTGCAGGATACCATTTTTAAACAATTTTGAATAATTTGATTAAATTGTTTTGAAAATGGAAAAATATTGTTTTGAAAATAAATTGAACTAAACTTTGATAATCACCGAACTTCTTTTTATCAAAACCTAAGTCACTCAACTATTGACTTCTATCATGGTTTGAGGGGGAGAGTGATTTAAAATAAAATATTTTCAAACGATATTTCTTCACAAAAGTTCCGCTTTGTACGTTAAAATGTGGTGATCTAAAGATTTAATGTTATGTTATGGTATGATTTTCTTTAAAATTCAAAGATCTGTCAGAATGAAATTTTTTCTGTTCTTGTTTGATTGTGAAATTGTTTTATTTTACTTAAAGGTCTTTTAAAACAATCATACCTGACACTAACAATCTTTAATGTCTTAAAATGGTCCTTATCTGTCATTTTTCAAAATTAAATCTTGCCACGTCTTTCCCCAAAATTTTCTAAATTATTTAAATCTTTTGGGATCACTAATCTCAAATGGTTTGAAATCTTTGATCGGGTGAGAGATCGTGATTTAAATCTCAAATCTGTTTTAATGGAATTGGTTTTAGTCCTTCAAAGGCACTCCTGCCTCCATGTGCCAAACGATTTCAAATACACAATGCACATGTTGAGGAGGAGGATTTATCCAAAAACCAGATGAGTATTTAAACAAGGCCACATTTTCTCCCATGTTTTCTAAACCTAATTAAATCACTTGGGATCCAAAATCTCAAAGGGTTTGATATTTTTGATCGGGGGAGAATTTGTGATTTAATAATGAAATTTGATAAAAGGTGATTGTTATTGATTCAATTGTGCAGGCTGCTCTCTCATATGTGCTAAACGCTTTCGATTCTTGAAGCACATATTGAGGAGGGGCATTTTAAAGGAAAATAAACTATCGAGGTACAAAAGCTTTTATGTTTTAACATAAAGTACCTTGATTGAGTTTTCAAATGGTTTTCTTAATGGATTTTGTGATCGTGGATGTGCTTCAAAAGAACTCTTGCCTCTATTTGATAAAATGTATTCAAATATCCTATGCACATATTGAGGGGGAGAATTTTTACCAAGAAAATCAAATGGCTTTTTCGTATGAAAATTGTGATCAAAGAAAATATTTCAAAGTCCTCTTGCCTCCATGTGATAAACAATTTCTAAATCATATGCACATGTTAAGGGGGAGGTTTTCTAAATGATCAAAACTATTAAGGTACAAAATGCTTTGATCTCGTATCACAAGTAGCTTGATTGTTTTTCCAAATGATTTTTCAATTGGTTTTAAGAAGAAAAGAACAATACCTAAAGACTGACCAATTTACTTTATGCATGGTGTTATAAGGATGGTTAGGTTAGGTATTTGTTCCCACGATCTGCCAGAACCGGAGGGATCTACCCAGGGATAATCCACTAGATAAGTGTAGAGTCCTTAGGTATATTGAAAAAAGGAGAAAAGTGAGATACGGGAAGAGTGCGGACTGAGACGAGCTGAGTATGGAATAAACCCAACAAGGTTCTAGTTATGAAGTCTTAGTAAGCAGAAGGGTTGAAGAATGAAAATGAAATGAATGTGAAAAGGGTGAAAAGAAATAGCCCTCCATCAATTCAACCTTAGAGGCGACCGGGTTCAATACATATGCTACTGGTGGTTACTAAGGTAACACCGATATTGAAGACAAGACGTCATGGACCCAGTGACGCACTGCACCTAACTTCCCAAGCTACTCAAGTTCCTCTTAAAAGGGCTTGTTTTATTCTCACGGGGAACCGACATAATCTATCGACTTTCTCTTAGAGGTTGTTGATATTGAAGAAGGAGACTCTCTCCCTAGTCTCCGGCATAGGAACCAAATGTGCACGCTTGAGTCTAGAGCCAAGAGATCATCCACAATATCTCATTAGGACACTAAATTAATGAAGACTTGCTGTTTCACACAAAGTGGAAAGTGAGAATATATTAAGAGTCCTACGCATTATCCTTGTGGTATTGCCAGAACATCCGAGTGATATGTAAAAGTATTCACGATGAAGATGGAAATCCTTCTAGAGCCAACATCAAACAAGCTCTTGGTGGGTGGCATGTGAGATCTTTTCTAAAGATTAAGCTTGTGACAACTGGATAGAAACGATGGGAAGATTCAATCTTGAATCAACCTTGGTCCAGGAATGGAATTGGCGAATGCTTTTGGAAAAACCATTCGATGTGCAAACCTTCTTTTCTCTAGCACGTCGAATGTGTACTTATGTTTTCAAACACAAAAAGTATCTCGATTGAAAAATACTTTTGAAAAACCGTTCGATGTGCAAATCTTCTTTTCTCTAGCACGTCGAATATGTATTCTTTTCAAATACAAAAAGTATTTTTGATTGAAAATTGATCTTTCTCATAAAACCTTCGTCGTATTGCAAAACTCTTTCTTCTAAGCAATACGCGATTGTTTTCAAATCATTTTTCATCAATCAGTGAATCTCGATTCATTGGTTCACTCCTTCCGTGTTGTCTTCTTTGAGGCGTTCCGGTTTGAAGCGGCTAGAACAGTGCGAAACCCTGTCAAGGAGATTCTTAGGAATTCTACGATCACGGTACTTGTCTGATCAACGGGGAACCGTGGGCCTCAATTCAACGAAAGTGATCAAAGACACTTTCGTGTGTTTTATTGCTTACTTGTTGTTTGCGGTACATTTGGGCGGTTGTGATCGAGAATTGAGGAGTCAATACAAAGCCGCATGCTCACAGCATCCTCACTTAATTTGAAGAAATCATGACTGGTGCATATCTACATAACCTGGCTATGATATTTCATACTATGCTTCTCGCTTATTGGCTGCAAATATCATGAACCAGTAAGGCTTCCACTACTCTGATGGAAAGATGTCATGATTCAGAAGTGTGAGCATGTCGGTCCGAAAGTCACAACTTCACATGATGGCAACACAACAAAGGGTGATCCAGAGATTTATTGTGGCTGATGATCTCAAAGAAAGCTCGAAGATCATCAAAGATGTTGATCAGTTAAAGTCCTCCACTGAAAGTACAAAGCACTCGGACTTTGAAGTTGCACTACAAAAGCACAAATATTGCGGAATTGAAGAATTGAAGTCTACGAGCTCAAGAACAAAGTCAAGAATAGAATGCTAGGATTCAAAATGTAAAACATGGGGTGACCTCCCTTAGGGGGAGATTGTTAGGAATTAGAAAATTCCATAGTGAAGAGTCGGTCGCCCCTAATATTATCTAGCATAAGTTAGCTCGTAGACATATCGTTATTTACGTTATTTAGTAGTTTATTAGTTAGTGTGTAGCGTAGAATAGTATAGTGCAACACCGTGGAGGAAGGATCGGTGCTTTCCCATGTATCACCGATCCACGGCCGTTAGGAGGTCGTGTATTGTGTAAGTATAAATACCCCTTCCATTCATGGAAGGGGTGGTGCTTCTCATTTCAATCTAACATTTCCTTTGTGTAAACCTATAGCAAGAACACCCTCTCTCTCTACTTTCTCTCTCTAAAATGGTAAACATGTATTTTGATCATCCAAGACCACCCGAATCATCAAACACAATAATATAGGATCCTAACAATTATAACTAGTATGATTTAACACTAATATCACATATGATGAAAATCACATATGATGAATTAATATATTTAAATTACTGTTTAATGACATGTGATTTATTCATGCACACTTCAACAATGAAAAAAACATAAAAAAAATGAAAAAAAATGAAGAATTTTTTTTTTTTTGTCAAAAATATATCAAAGTGGCCATATATAGAAATGTACTTAAATATTCGTCCTGATAGTATATTTTTTTCACTTATCGATTAACAATTTAAAAAATATTAATATTTTTTTTTTTTTAAAAAAAGAAAAAGAAAAATGAAAGTTAGTTTTTTTAAATGTTGGTTTTAATCTCATTAATTGAATCAAATAAAAATGTTATTTGATCGTAGATGAAGATTGGTCCTTGATATCAAGTTTGATACGTAAATCTTAAGAAAAATAGTAAGGTACACAAAAAAAAAAAAAAAAATACAAGTTAGTTACTCGTATGTTTTTCGTAACCCTTGCTCTTTATATATGTAATTTTTCTTTGGATAAAAAAGAGGGGTCTTTTTATTTATTATTATTATTTTTTATTTTTTTATTTTTTTGTTTTTACCATGAGTTACAATTTATAAATCTCATTTTAAATGTGGATGGTGAGTTTTGGTTTGTTGCCTTCGTGGGACCCATTGAACGATCCTGTTAACGTCGCTAGCCTTCTTTCTTTCAGATCACAATATCACATATGTAGATCCCATGTCTCATCTTCTTCCTCTCATAAACGTCGATGGAAGTGGTGAAATTGAAGGATATGAATGATATGTTTCCGTTGATACTTGATAGTAACTAGATATCTACGTGGGATAGGTGTGGTGAAGAGCTAAAACTTCTCATTTGGGTCTTACGAGATGCCACATCCTTAAAACACAACCCTTTTACCATGACACAACACAACTTAATCATTTTTTTAAACATTAACTTACTCATTTAAGTCCCGTCACTCTCTATTTTTTTTTAGGGAGACCGTGATATATACCCACTAAAACTAAAAAACTTGCATATTTCCTCATAATACAAGTTTTTATTGCATGATGTACAATGCTTTTTAAGCATGTTTTGGGTATATATGCAAATATGCAAGTTTTAGTGGGTATATATGCAATTGACCTTTTTTTTTATTCAATTCATTTGATTCAATTCTTACAAAAACGACCAGAAAAGATGAGAGTTTGCTTCGTCGTGTAGTCGATGAGCTTGCATTTGCCGAAGAGTGGCGATCGTCCTTGGTGTGGTGGCAAGCGGTGGCGAGCCTGTCATGTAGGCAAGACGAGCCCTCCTCGTTATCACACCGATTGCTCTAATGGTCGCATGTTAGGCCTAGATGGTACTACAAAGTGCGATATTATAGTTTTCTTTTATTGAAGAGTAAAGTCCAAAATACATCCCTGTGGTTTGTCCTGTGTATCGCTTTACATCCCTAAACTTTTTTTTGGCACAAAATCATCCCTCCGTTAGTAAAGTTCGCACAAATACATCTCTCTGTTAGTAAAATCAGTTATTGGGGACTAACGGTGCAAATATTTCTCCGTTATCTCCTAACGGAAGAGAAATCATTTGCACCGTTAGTCCTTAGGACTAACGATGCAATAAAATGAATTGCATCGTTAGTCCTTAGGACTAACGATGCAATAAAATAAATTGCACCGTTAGTCCTAAGGACTAACGGTGCACTCCACCGCCACCTCCACCCACCACCATCCAACGCCACCACCCCCCACCTCCACTGCCGCCACCCACCGCCACCACTTCCATCACCACCCACTCCACGCCACTTCACCACCTCCACCGCCACTTTACCGCCACCACCCCCGCCACGCCGCCACACCGCCGCTACCCGCCCCTACTTCCACACCCACCTTCACGCCCACTACCACTTCCCTTTACCTACCACTCCGCCCCCTTTCCACCGCCTTTCCACCGCCGCCACCGCACAACTTCCATCACCACCCACCTCCACGGCGGTGATGGTGGTGATGACATTGGGTGGCGGTGGAGTGGTGGCGTGATGGTTAATGGCGTGGGTGGAGGTGGTTTCGTGGCGGGTGGTGGTGGTGTGGAGGTGGTGGCGGTGGTGGCGTTGGTGGTGTGGCGGTGGAGTGGGTGGTGGTGGAAGTGGCTGGTGGGTGGCGGCAGTGGAGGTGGGGGTGGTGGCGTGGGGTGGTGGTGGGTGGCGGTGGAGGTGGTAGGTGGCGGTGAAGGTGGCTGGTGGTGGTAGGTGGCGGTGGAGTGCACTGTTAGTCCTTAGGACTAACGGTGCAATTTATTTTATTGCATCGTTAGTCCTAAGGACCAACGGTGCAAATATTTATTGCACCGTTAGTCCCCTCTAACTGATTTTACTAACAGATGGATGTATTTGTGCCAACTTTACTAATGGAGGGATGATTTTGTGCCAAAAAAAAGTTTAGGGATGTAAAGCGATACACATGACAAACCACAGGGATGTATTTTAGACTTAACTCTTTATTAAATTTGTCTATGATAACCGTCAAAAGCTCCCGTAACTTTATTTTAGTTATCACGTGCAGGAGGATCAAATAAAATAGTCGTTAATTTCCCTTAATTCTTAAAAAGTCTACAAGTGTTCTTATTATCTAATATAACTAAAGAGCAGGACATGCTCTCATCACAAGCCATGTGTCGACACCTGATTTGCGAAACATTTATTGCAACTGAAATAGCATTTAATGCTCCTCACTATCAAAATACTGTAAACCTCTCACACCTTTACTAAAAAAATCCCACCTCCTCTCCCACCGCCTCTCTTCACCGCCTCTCTTCATCTCATATAATTTAATCATCAAAACCAAAAATATACACTCCTTCTCGAGAAGCTACCACACTCATGTTAGATCAACATCATCTAAAACTTGAGTGATGCGAATCCAAATTATTGCACTTTTTGATTGGCTTTCGCAAAGGTATACATACAGATATGGAATGTCATGTTGGATTTTGGCGCGGAATCATAAACAGGATATACCACCTTCTTTATTACCGTAGCGAGGTCAGATGCGGAGCGACGGTCACAGATAATTGTGTTATGACTACAACAGTGAACGCGCGAGGTGAGATGTTAATTGTTATACCACTTCAAGGATTTAGGGTCTTAATTTTGTTTAATTTTGAATCTTGATTGTAGGTATGAGGGATTTTTGTTTTTGATTGTATATTATTATGCATAGGTTTTATGCTTTCTAAACTTTGGATTAATTGCCTCTATCCTTATTGTCAAACATGCACCTGCCCTGCCACTGCAAATGTCCTCCCTTTTGGTAATTGTAATTTTCGTACATGAACTTTTGTTTACTCTGACTTGCTTTTGCGTGTAAGTCGTTTCTTGATTTGTATCTGTTTTACCCATTTTGCGTGTAAACAAGGGCCCTCTTTACGTCGGCCAATCGATAAAAGTGCACCGTGTATAAAAGATTATAGGGCACATTTGTATAAACAACAACGACTATCATATAGGGCTCTTAACTTCGTATAAGCAAGTCAGTAGTTTTTGTCTCTCTTTTACGATAAAGGTTTAAGGTGAAAGATTTAGTAAAACCATCTAAAAGAATTTTTCCACAGGTGAGTTGCTAGGGATGTTTTTTGGTTGTGTTATTTCATTGTCTTACTAACGTTGGTGTATGCTAATTGCATAAATCTGTGGTTTTTATATTGGCGTGAAATTTGTTTTTATGAAAATAGTAATAACATATCTCTCTATCCGCACAAATACTCATTATAGCTCCTAAAGCATGCGTTTTCAGCCCCTAAAGGGTGCATTTGAACCTGCGTTTTCAGCCACTACGTGGTGCATTGAACCTGCTTATTCAGCCCCTAAAGGGCGCATTTAGTTTGCTGAGAATCTGCACCACTAGGCGCGTTGATTGGTGAAAATATGCACCAATAGGCGCGTTTAGTTTGCTGAAAATCTACACCAATAGGTGCGTTTGGTTTGCTGAAAATCTGCACGTTAAGTGGTAAGATGAGAGATAGGGTTTGGAGTATTAATAGAGTGGCAGTGCAGTTAAACAAGACGTAATATTTATTTTCGTCGCCATTCTAATATTTTTCTTTTGTATTTGAATGATCTTTAGGTAACACGAAAGTTTCGTGCATCGGACCCGCTCAAGGAATGTAGAGTTGACAATCAGCATATCAAATTGGTAAGTAGATTAACCGAATGTATTTTGCTTTTTTTTTGCTCACAATGATGTTAAGAGCTTATATGGGTATACAAAAGCTGCAATAAATCTTATTATTATTCGTTTAACCCGAGCATCGAAGATGAAACGTTTAAGAAATATAATGACTTAATGCGTGTATGTCTATGCGTGTCAAATCAAGTTGTAGTCACAGTAGAATGAACATAGGAAATATCTAGCCTGATTTCAAATGCATAATCTTATTTGAGATTGCATTGCTTTGGTTTGTATATGTTTTGTTCTTTGTCGAACCGAAAGTATGATTGTTTGTAGGATAACGCACCTACTTTACACAAATTCTTACTACATGGTTTATTATAAAAATTAACTTTTGTAGGAAATGTTTTAAGGAACTTTAACTATACGAAAGATTGTAAACAAGTGTGGAAACTATAGGTTATATTGATAATGTAATCCCGAATAGTTATAATAATTTGGTTTGGAAATTCGCCAGCTTTCAAATATAGAAAGTTTACATGTTGTATGTTTAGTATTTGTGCACACTTTGCAGGAAGACATGGATATGAAATAATTTAGACAAGAGAACCCATACCTACATTCACCTTCAATTTGTTTGACACTACTAAAGTCAGGTCTAACATTGTTCGTAGTATTTCCATTGTTGGTAATATTACGATGTATGTTGTTCTCTTATCTGTTATGGTATATCTATTTTGCTCTAGTTCATTTCATTTCATTATTAAAGTATATTGATGTGTAGGAGTCTATAAATAGTGTTGAAAGTGTGTTCTTGAGTGAACAGTTTATATATTACATTGTTGTTCTTTAATAATAACAGACTTTAGATCTTAAAACTCATTTTGCATAATTTAACTTTACAAATTCTATATTGAAGAAAAGTATGAACTGTTGTTTATCATACTTTCATATGAATAATACTTCGACTTGATTGGTAGTTCTTCTTTGTCAACATTCGTACACCTTTACTAAAAAAAGCTCCTCCGACTTGATTGGTAGGCATTAATACTTCGACTTGATTGGTAGTTCTTCTTATGTTAACTTCGACTTAATAGGTAGTTCTTCTTATGTTAACGTTGCCACGGCAGCTTTTCTAGATTTGTGAAATCGATTATTGATGTGTTATATAACCAACGAGTTCGCTTGGTTCTGAGTTATGTGACTGAGATGGGTTTTTAGTTTGTACAGGTAATTTTAATGATTTTTAACTGTTACGTTACTTAATTAGTCATTAAATATCTGTTTTTTGGTGTTAAGATTTGTGGTTTTGTCTTAAATTTTTGTGGGTATGTATTGAATTTTTGAAATTTGTGAAATTTGCAGGTGTTCAGGTGATTTCAAGTAATTTATTTTTAGATGGGGCCCAATGTGGAGGAGTATAGTGGGAGTGTTGCGCGGTTGATTTCCGGTGGGTCGGGCCAGTTGATTAAGGGGATTTTGTGGTGTCCAAGATGAAGCTCCAAATCTTGAACTGAAGGGAAAAAAAACAAGAGGTAATTTTATTTTTAGTTTAAAGTTTGATTTATTATTTATGAAATTGAATTACAGATAGGTTATTCAAGTAAACACGAATTCATCCAACCACAGTTATTATTGGTGCCTTTATTAAATATCCGATCATATTGTTGTTTCAGGTAGAGAGGGTTCACCTACAATGCGTGACGCAACAGATGGTGAGCAAACAACGACAATGTCGGCTGGACACCAAGGTCAGCCATATACAGGTAAACATCAAAATTCGTCAAATACAGTTGCTTATCCACAACGTCACATCAGTTTTATGAACTTCGTTTGTTGCAATCACTCCTAAACTATAATTCAAGTGTTAGTTATTCTTATGTAATAGGTAGCTTATTATGGCCTTTATGTTTGTTTGAGGTCTATCTTATGTAGAAGGCCCATAAGCTTATGCCCATGTCCAATAAGGAAAAGGGAAGGAGTAGGAGTGTTGCCCTAGCTCCTTGCCTATAAATACTATGTAATAACCCTCACTTGAGGGTTGGTTGTTCAAGTTATTCCTTTCATTCACATCTTACGCATAACCGGTCATAAGCATATCCTGTGTGTTTGTTTGGTTTATTGTTCAACCGCCTCTCTCTCTTTCTTGTAAGCTTGTGTGGTAAAACTAGTGACCTAACATCGTTTTTACCTACTGTAAATCACACGTCAACTGTGGAAATTTTCACACTTGGATTGTTACTATTTTTTTAAAAGCCTTTTACTACGGTTTTTTGTTAACCCTTTGGTACTATTGTTCAGATTTCGTTAAAAGATGTGAGTAATAGACACGGAACTAAAAGGGTTTTGTTTAACCCTTTGGTAATACTATTGTTCAGCTTCTCAATTCAAATAGTAACAGTTGAACTTCGGACTTACCTATGTATATACTCACATTTCAATTCAAAGATGCTAATCACACACTCAAATGCGTTCTTATTTGATGGTTTATGTCATCGATGATTTACGCCGCTAATTCAGTGCAACCAATCCCATAACCGTGAGTGCAAAAGAAGCGGAAGAATGCCAACACCAACCGCACATACAACCGATGCAAAGAAGGTGTCACACGCAGCTATGCTAACTAACTATGATTTGCACGCCGGCAACAACATGGGAGACAACCGGGAATCATACAACGTAAAGTGAGGAGGGCGATTCTAGAAATAGGTAAGAACCATTTTACTTATGACTGTGGCGAGTCACAGATTTTTTTCCCAAAAGGGTAAAACAGTAGGAGGGTGAAATATGGGGAGATGTCAGATAACCGGAGGGTTTATTGATAAATCATTTGCAGCGACAAAGACATTAGATTTTTGAACGGAGTTACTAAACGACACTATAGGAGACTGACATGAACACAAATCTATGGTTTATCAAATGACACTATATCACTGATTTATGTAACCATTACTTTAAAAGTTCATTGTGGTTCAAACAACTTATATAATTAAGAACATCAAATGGTATCATTTATACCTACCAATAAAAGTATCACAGGTTTCTACTAACATTAACACACATGTTTTAAAACTGTCATATGTTCTCAATCGCCTTCTTAATAAACATCCTATGTTATCTTCATTTTAGGTAAACCTGATTCGCAATCACAGCCTCCGACAACAGATGACGAACAATAATGACAGCAGCAGCTTTGCGTCAAGGTTAAGCAGACCAGTTACCTAATTCGATGTATCCATCTCATTTGGGCATGTGTACTGTGATATGTACAAGGGTTAGTGTTACTATGATAGCAACTCAGTGCACACTTGATCCTAAAAATCTCCCAATCATTGACTTTCTAATGATGTCCTCATGGTGGTGTGCAGGTGAATGGGATTAAATCTGCTCTTGGACCCCTTAGTAGACGTGCCTCTGTAGTAACGCACATTTGAAACGATGTTTATCATCGTCATTATCATAGCTTCATAATGTGCTCTTGGTCCATTGGTTAAGTGTGTATATGTACAGGTGTGGAAATTAACATGCTTGATACATTTTTCTTGCTTCTCTCGCGTGCACATTGTCCGCTAAGTAAACGATAGCCATTAAAAAGTGACTAATAGTTCTAATATTTTTAGTTTTGAGGATTATTCTGATTTGAAGTATGAGTATGTTGTGTAGGTGTTGGTGGATGCGTTTGATGTGGGCCGCGTTTGTGAGGTTCAAAAGGCCTTCCAATCTCAGGTTTGTTGCTTTTTGTATTTTCAGTAAGTATATCATTTCATAATGATCATTAAATAGTATGCATGCGCTTTCTACATCTGTTTTACTACATAACATTGTGACATAAGTTTTTGATGGTATCACGGTGCTTAAATTATTTGAGATTTGATGGGCAATGTTGAAAAGAAAATTGGTGATGGTGAGAAAACATACGAAGAGATAGACAAACTCACTCACGAGAAGCCGAAGCAAACTTTACATCCATGATTAGACGGTAAACATTGAATGTGTTTTTACTTATCTGATTATTTTGAATCCAAAAAAATGGCTTTCAAATAGGGTAGCAGATTGAGAAAAGGGTGGTAGCCTACATGCTTATGGACATTGGCTACGATATTAGTATACTTGGGTTAGTTCAATGTTGTTTCAGAAGGGTTTCATTGTATACAACTAGATAGTATATCAGGTTATAAATTGAATAATTTAGTTATAAATATTTACCCATTTTGACAACTAAGGGACTTTAACTCAACCAACAGCGATCCATAGTTCGCAATTACGGCTACGAGACAAGGCAGTCCCGCGGCAACGCGCGGGGTACCACACTCGTTACATACTAAAAGGCAGGAATGCTATGTAGTAGCATTAACTATGTAGCATTAATTACTATCTTTAGCCATTTAACCAAAATAGTCCTTAAAGTTTATTTGTCTTTGCAACCTAGGTCCTGCAACATAACGAGACTGTTACTCCACGCTTAAGCTTATTTGTGGCTCAAATCCAGACCCTTCTTCTCTAGACCCTTCTTCTCTTTATCCTTTCACTCTCAAAAACAAAAAAAACTTCTTCTCACTACCCTAATAACAGATCACCACCATCATTTAAATCAAGACTTAACTTCTTAAATTCAAATTTCTTTTCATCTACTTATCGTAATCGACCCCAACCACATCAACCAAGCGCACCCTAAATTGTCGACTCTATTCAACCACCGACACAAACACACAAAAATACAAACACAACTCAGAAACCAGTTTCGTTTTTATTAAAACAACCAAGAAACATGATGGAAATCCGTAGATTTTGCTGCGACAATCTTTTGAGATTCTCTTCTGTTAATCTCGATCACCTCACAGAAACCGTAAGCACATTCTTTGTAATAACTATTTCAATCTTAATTAATAAAATCAAATGTTAATATTTATCAATTTGCAGTTTAATATGTCATTTTATATGACATATTTGGCACGGTGGCCTGATTATTTTCATGTGGCTGAAGCTCCAGGCAATAGAGTTATGGGATAAAGTAAGTTAATTGATTCTTATATCTGTGTTACGAAATCTTTTCTTCTTATTATTATTATTATTTTTTTTTTATTGAGTAGTTTCTTGAAATTAGCTTTTTTGGAATTAAGAACGTAACTTGATACATTTGTGATTTGGGTTATGTAATTTAGGGATATTATACTCAACTACTTGCATTTTTTTCAGCATCATTTATATATCAGCCTCCTATCATTTTGGAAAGTTGGCCAAACAATTATGGTATTCCGTAAGAAGTTGGTTGATCAATGATGCTTATGTTTGTTCCATGAACAGCAATTGTTTGATGAAATGCCTAAATGAACAAAAAGGTTTCAATTCTTTGAAACATTTGTCAACAAAAAAGTGTGCAACCTTTAATAGAAGTAAAAATTTGTTTTAAATAATAATATAGTTTTTAATCTGTTACGGTCCTCATATACAGTAATCACTATTTTTTATCTTGCAGAAAGATGCTTGCTTGGAGAATGCCATTGTGTCTCTTCTTCATATGACATGCTTTTTGCAATTAGGTATACAAGATGTTCTTGCTTATGGTTATGAATTCCTAAATTTTGTTAAAGTTCTGCTTTTTGCAATCAGGTATACAAGATGTTCTTGCTTATGGTTATGAATTCCTAAATTTTGTTTAGGTTCTGATTTTTGCAATCAGGTATACAAGATGTTCTTGCTTATGGTTATGAATTCCTAAATTTTGTTTAAGTTCTTTCAGAAACTGTTAAACGTTAATATAAATTGATGACTTTGTTCATATGTTGAATTAACTTCAGTACTATTTTTTTCCAACATATGAGCAAAATCAAGAACTTTGGCTGATGATTTTGTTCATATCTGTCTCCAGGAACTTTGGCTGCTTATATTTTGTGGTTATGCCTGAGGTATGCAAACATTTTGTAATACGCTTAATATGTTTGAGACCAGCTTTTAAGACACATGAATGATACTGATATGAATGTTAAAATTTCTGGCAAGTGTTTAGCATAAAACTTATCGGTTGTTATTATGAAAGTTAGCATTTTGTCAATTGAGTTTATTTTATTTAGTTTAGTTCCACATTCACATTGCTTTAGTTTCCTAGCTGAAGCCTAAAAGTGCTTTTTATGAGCTTAGTTTATGAATTGCGTTGGATAAAACTTGGGAATGATGGTAAAACCATAAAAGGATTATGACAACATATAACTACAATAAATTCATTTGTGAAACAAACAAAAAGTTTCAATCGCGAATCCCCAACCCAGCTTTGTGGTTACATAAATTACAATCTAATCTTCATTAGTAGCAGTTATTTGGGATTTCATGAGTAATCAATTATGCACGCTATTAAACAGAGAACGGTCTAACCTACAACATTGTTATCCACCCAAAAAAATGGACTAATAATACATAGGATAGGTTGCAACTCATGAAAACTAATTAGGATACTACAATAGGTATTACAATTCCTTTGCTTAATTTACATGAAATTGTTATTTAGCAATTGTAAAGGTTTTTTACCAGGTAGAAGTCATGCACATTATTACAAATATATTGTTAATTCTATTATTTTCTAAGCATAGGCGAGTTTCATATTTCAAACATGCTTGTGGTAATGTGGAAGGCCAAACTGAATGAGATTTCTTTCCAAATCCATTGTATGTGTTTCAAAATATAATTATATAGCTTGCTTTCATACTGAACTATTGTTTTTGTTTCCAAAAATCATTCAACACAGATGTTTTAGCAACAAGGAGACAGGCTGGTCTTGGATCATCTGATATCAATGCTGCAACAAGGCCACACGTATTTGTAATCTCAAAAAAAAATGCTCCGCTGATCCTTTATTGAGCCATGATACGGGGACTGAACGTGTAGGATCAACCAGCAGTGAACTTCAAGGTAATAAGATTTAGAACGTTTTTTTATGAATGTGCATAGGTGATCATAAAACTGTATGGACTCAATGAAATCCCACCAAACTATTGTCTTTGATCATGCTTGCTATTATTGATAAGTTCAACAAAAGATTGATTGTATGTATTGTGGAAAACTAGAAGGGGGGGTTGAATAGTTTTGCGGATTTTAAGTTAGTTTCAAAAACTTTTAGATTCGTTAATATGTGAGATCTTACGGATGTAGAGAAAGTATAGATCTAATGATAAAGCAAGTAAATAAAGTAAAGCAAAGGGAAAGAAAAGACACAACCGATGTATAGTGGTTCGGCTACAAGGACACCTTCCTTGCCCTACTCCACTCCCCGAGTCACCTACTCGAGAGTTTAAGCACTATGTCAACAAACTCCTTCACTTGGCGGAGAAGCCTTCACAACGTTGCTTACACTTTTTCCGGTACAAAGCTAGATACCGAGTCCGTAGCACGGTGGACCAAACCAACACGACTATTACACAACAAATATGTGAAATATCAAATACAAGATCTTCGCTACAGAAATCTTGTGGAGTGACAAATCAATCAAGGACCCCTTGCTTGGATGACTTGTAGAATGCTCGTGATCTCGCCTTATAGAAGGACCTATATGAGGATCACAATAGAAAGAAAGAAGAACAACTCTCTAGATCAAGTGATCTATATGTTAGAAGAGAATGAGAGTGTTTGAGAGATTTAGTAAGAAGAGGGTGAGTTAGAATGAAGAAATGGCTCTCTATTTATAGGCAAATTTCTCCTCTGCTCCACGGATCCCACGGATCCCTTCCATTTGGGATCCGTCTAGTGTAATCCTAGGGATCCGTGGTACGCTCCTCTTTGCCCATGGGTTTTTGGTTATGGGTCATGGGTTATAGGTTGGTCCATGGGTTTTCTTTAGATTCAATGTATCTAAGTATACATTGTATCTAGCCAACTTGTATGGGTTATGATCCATGGGTTATGGGTTTTACCCATCCTAATAAATTATTACAACAAATGCTTAATTATTACATTTTTGTATTTAAATGGCTATATGTAAATGCTTTACAAAAATAACATGTATCCTTATAATTATACTTAAGATAACATTATATTTGTTATCAACAAAACACAAAGAGATCGCAAAATATTAATAAACGTTTTTACGGTTTATTTTATTAACAATCTCCCAATTTTTGTTGATGACAAAACATAATGTTATGATGAGTAAAACTTAAGAATAGATGTAAGTTTTGAAAGCCCTAAGTTTTACTTCTTCCCCCCCTTTTTGTCGTAACAAAAAGTTAACCCTTGGAAGAAATAAAAGTGTGGATAAATAAGTCCAAGTATTGCTAACTCCCCCTTGACGGTAGCTCCCCTAGTTTGGAAGTCAAGTGAAGAAAAATAAAAATCCTACTAAAAGAAAGGTTAGTAACATGCTTAAATAATCTTGTGATTGCCGAGAATCAAGATTGGGAGCCTAGGTATGTAAACAAGGCCTTGTAATAAAACAACAAAGTGTAGTGGTTTTATGCCACCTACAAGCATGTAAAAAATAAGAACAAGACTTGTTCTTGAAAATGACTTCAAAAGAAAAAGTACTAAAATAGAAAATAGTAGTAATGATTCCTTCCATGCTTGCATAAGGTTATGGATGGAGGTTTGGATGTGTAATGGTATTGATGCGATCAAGGATGAGGTTGAGTATGAATCGCATTTCTTCCTTAACTTCTATTGCAATTTCCCTAGTGGATTGGCAATGTTCACAATGTAAGTGATGTGGGTAATAAGTGCGGAAGTTTTCCGGGTTGTTTTGATTTGAGTTATGCGGAAGATGTGGTGGAAAATAGGAAAATATGGATCAACATCCGGAATGTTTGTAAGTGGTGGTGGAAAAGAACCTAGATGTTCTTGTAATGTAATGGGAGCTAATGGTGGTGATGTTTCAAGATCTTGAAAAATAGTATTTGGAGATGTGGGGGGTGTTGAAAAGACTATTTCTTTTTGTTTAGGTTGTTTAGATCTTGTTGGAGTCTTAAGGAGTTCCAAAAGAGTGACTTTAGGTGGTGATGAAGTTGGTGTACTTGTTGGTGATGAGGGAGGTGTTATGATGGAAACATCTTGTGGTGAGTTATTTGATGGTGATGAGCTATTAGATGATGGTTTTGCTAAGCAACAAGGTCGGATACTAATCCGTGCAGATATCCTAGAGTGTGATTGTGGTATTTTGGATGGTGGAAGTACAAAGGTTTGGGTATCATGAAGATGATTGTTTGTACTAGGTGATTCATCTAAGTTGTAAGAGTTTGTGAGTGACATGGTGAGTATGCAAGCATTTTGGGAGTTCTATATATAGAAAAAACAAAGCATTATATTGAATTCTTGACCCAAAATGTGGATTAAAATCTAATGATTAGATATGAATTTAAGGCATATGATCATGAGAACATAAGCATTAAAGAGCATACTCCAAAAATTAAAACAAATGTGGATTTTTCATCCAAAGTGAGAAAAATAGAAGGTAAAAATAGCTTCTGTCTCACGGATCCCACGGATCCTTCCCTTGAGGGATCCGTCCAGCATAAAGGCTGGGATCCGTTGGTCTGGTGATGCAGGCAGCACAAAATTTTCCTTTTTTGAAACATTTTGCCTAGTGTGTGCCTATATGTAAACTATTTGGAGTTACGGTTATCTCGACCCCTAAAAAGAAAAAAGAAAAATAAACTAGATGTAGAAAAGCATCCTATTGAGATAACCCGAAAACACATATTTAGTACATAAGTACGTAATTTGGTGTTATCAATGCTCCTAATTCATTGTTGCTTAAATGAATGTACCCGAAAACACATATTATTTATGTGTCCCCTTTAGCATTCAAAAGTCATGAGATGCAATGAAAGCGGGTTTTACTTTGTATTAATAATAAAAAAGCGATTTGTCCTAGACGTGAGAAATTGCTTTTGTGAAATTGATACTGGAAGGTATCATCCGTTTAGAAGACATTTTGAAAAGATGTTTTCTTTGAAAATGTGTATGTAGTTATGAAAAAAAAATAAGAAAGCTATAAGTGGAAAACGTATCTTGGGTTTTGAAAATTCCCGTATTGTTTGTGAGTTGTGCATGAAATAGAAATCCTAGACTCAGAAAGAAGAAGGCTAGTGTTTACATACCTTGTAGAGTCAAATAAGTTACGACGTTTGTTCCATTAGACCAAGACCAAGACGAAGTAGGTTGAATTGTTCCCGCTTCAACGGTTTGGTGAGGATGTCGGCTATGTTGTCTTCGGATGCTACCTTCTCAATAGAGATGTTCCCTTTTGAACATTGTCTCTTAGGAAGTGATGACGAATCTCTATATGCTTTGTGCGAGAATGCAATACGGGATTCTTGCTTAAGTCGATGGCACCTTTGTTGTCACATAGGATGGCTATGTCGCTTAGATGAATGTCGTAGTCGACTAACGCTTGTTTCATCCATAGTGCTTATTGGCATGCTTTGCCGGAGGAGACGTACTCGGCTTCGGTTGTTGATATTGCAAGTGCCGTTTGTTTCTTAGAAAACCAAGATGTTAAACAACATCCCATGAAAGTACATACCCACTTGTACTTTTTCTATCAACGTAATCACTGCATGGTCGAATCTGCATATACAATTGTTTCTACTCCCGTGCTCTTAGGATACCATAATCCTAATTGTGTTGTACCCTTAATATATCTTAATATCCTTTTCACGGCTTCTAGGTGTGATTTTTTAGGGTCTTCTTGAAACCTAGCACATAAGCAAACACTAAACATGATATCCGGCCTACTTGCCGTGGGGTAGAGAAGACTACCTATCATGCCACTATATTTAGTATTATCTACGGATTCACCGTCTTCATCTTTTGTGAGTTTGGTGTCGGATGACATTGGAGTCCTAATTGGTTTCGACTCTTCTAGACCGAATTTCTTTAACATCTTCTTTATGTATTTAGATTGATTGAAGAAGATACCATCTTCTACTTGCTTTATTTGTAGACCAAGAAAGAAACTAAGTTCTCCCATCATACTCATCTCGAACTCGTCATGCATGATTTTAGAGAAATCATCACACATGTCTTGACAAGTGGATCCGAATATTATCATCTACATATATTTGTACTATGATTATATGTGACTCTCTTTTCTTAGTAAAAACTGTGTTGTCAACTAACCCCATGGTATAGTTGTGTTTAATTAGAAATGACTTGAGTCTATCATACCAAGCTTTTGGAGCTTGTTTAAGACCGTAAAGGGCTTTCTTTAATTTATACACATGTTTGGGTTTTTCAAAAATCGATGAAGCCAGGAGGTTGAGCTATATATACTTCTTCATTAATGAAACCATTTAGAAAAGCGCTTTTGACATCCATTTCATAAAGCTTTAGATCATTAGCACAAGCATACGCAAGAAGTATTCTTATAGACTCTAATCTAGCCACGCGAGGTCTCATCAAAGTCTAATCCCTCTTGTTGGTTATACCCTTGAGCAACGAGTCTAGCCTTGTTCCTAGATACTACTCCGTTTGCATCTAATTTGTTTTTATAAACCCATTTGGTTCCTATTATGGTTTGATTACTAGGTGGAGGGACAAGTGTCCAAACATCATTAGAAACAAATTGATTTAGTTCTTCTTGCATAGCCATTACCCAAATCTCATCTTTTATGGCTTCTTGTGTATTCTTATGTTCTAAGGTTGAAACGAAACAAAACAAGCTACTTTGGTTTTGAACTTGAGACCTTAATGTTCGTTCGTTTAGCTTTCCTATGACTTTATCTACGGGGTGATCTTTGGACTCTTTAATGTTTATTATTTCATCACTTAGAGGTTCTTCTTCTTCATTTATCTTTTTTTTTATTACTATAGCTTCACTTTTTATAATCTCGTCATCGACAAGAGGTGGAGAGGGTTTCGGTGGACTTTCATCAAATTTTATATTTAATGACTTTTCTACCATCATTGTTTCTTTGTTTAATATGATGTAAGCTTTGCTATTTGGCGAGTAACCTAGAAAGATACCTTCGGTTGATTTAGGATCAAATTTTGTAAGGTAATCTTTAGTGTTAAGAATAAAACATTTACTACCAAAGACTCTAAAGTGATTTAACGTAGGCTTTTTGCCTCGAAGTAACTCATATGGAGTTTTTCCTAAGATTGGTCTAATTAAGACTCGATTGAGTATGTACGTTGAAGTATCAACGGCATTGCACCAAAACTTTTGAGGTATGGATTGCTCATTAAGCATGGTTTGACTCATTTCTTGTAGGGTTCTATTCTTTCTTTCTACTACCCCATTCGATTGTGGAGTGCGTGGAGCCAAGAAGTTATGAGTAATACCATTAGCGTCACAAAAATCTCTGAATTGCACTTCATTATCGAATTCCCTACCATGATCCGTCCTAATAGACACTAAGGGACTTCCCAGTTGTCTTTGGATTTTTTTGCTTAATATTTCAAAATAATTAAAGGTTTCCGTTTTGTTCTTTAAGAATTTTGTCCATGTATACCTAGATTAGTCATCCACTATGACCAAAGTATAGTAGTTGCCTCCATAAATTTGGATAGCGGATCGACCAAATAAATCCATATGTAGTAATTCTAGACACCTAGTTGTAGACACCATGTTTTTAGCTTTATGACTAGAATGAGCTTGTTTTCCTACATTAAAAGTATCACAAAAGTGATGTTCATATTTCAACTTAGGTAGATCTCTTACTAGATCTTTAGATGATAGCGATTGAAGAAGTCGCATGTTGGCGTGACCCAATCTTCGATGCCATAAGGTCGAAGTATCATCCATAGAGGTAAGACATAGTTTGTCTTTAGGTTCATTACCGATTTTAATGACATAGACTCCATGTTTCCTAATTCCTCTTCCTATGGTTATGCCATTTTTAGTATCTTACTACGGTTTTGGTAAAAGTGCATTGTACTTTTTATCACATATTTGTCCTATACTCAAGAGGTTAAAGTTTAGGTTTTCTACATGACATACATCGTTAATGGTTAGAGATTCGTTAGAAATCGTACCTTTACCGATGATTCTACTTTTGCTATTTCCAAACACCACATTACCTCCATTTGAATTGTATGTGGAGAATAGATCTTTATTGCCGGTCATGTGCCTCGTGCACCCGTTATCCTTGACCCATTCATCGGGGTCTAGGTCGACCTTTAAGCACACCTAAAACAATAATAAACTCAAAAGTTTGGTCCCCATTTGTTCATGGGTCCATTAATGTTAAACATTCCATTCATGTTAGACATGTATGGATAAGATGAGTATGCATTCCATGGAGCAAAGTTTTGAAAAGGAAAACCATTTTGCATATTTGGGTTCCATCCCATTTGATGATTACTTTTTGGGTAAACGTTATTATGTCTCCTAAATGACTTAGGTTTTGAAAAAGATGGAGCTTTGTTTCTTGCAAAAGTAGGATTATATTTTGGAGGTGGTTGTCTAGTCGTGACATGAGTTGGTTTCTTCCTATTAACTATAACAAACTCAGTTCTAGATGAAGGAGCTACGTTATTGCTACTGTTTGCTACAGCAGATCCACGGATCCACTGGCGTACACTAGCGGTTCCTTTATCAAGGGATCCAGTGGGATCCGCCACAACAGATGGTTTTTCTAGTTTTTAAACAAATTTTGTTTCTTTACTTTCACTAGTTGATGGATCAAGTTGTTGAACACCTAAACCTTTTGGGTTGTTACCGGTTTTAACACCATCTAATATCGTATCTAAAGTGTTAGTACTCATTCTAGCAATTTTAGAATCTAGATGATCAACGAGTGTTTTAAAGTTGAACGCAAAGTTCACATTCACCACTTGCTATTTTACCCTTTTCTAAACGTTTTAGTTTTGCTTTTAATTCTATGACTTCTTTATCTAAACGTTGGTTTTGACTCTTTAAAAGCTTGTTTTGGTTAACTAGTTTTAAGCTAATATTGCATAGTTTGTCATATTCATTATGCAATGAGTCGTCATCAAGTGATGAACTACTATAGTATTAGTGACATACCTCGTCATTTGCCATGAGACAAATTTCTTCGTCCTCCTCGTCGCTTTCATTCCCCGGCCGTCACGAACGCTTTTGATCATCCCATTTGGGACACTTACTAATAAAGTGGTTTGGGTCCCCACATTTAAAGCAAGTACGATCATCTTTTGGCTTCTCGTCCTCTTTGCTTTTTCGAAAGCCTTTCTTATCGTCATACGGTTGTTTGACTTATCTTCCCTTTCTTCTAAAGAACTTTTTAAAGTCCCTTACGGCCATAGTGTACTCCTCGTCATCACTACTCGAAAAGGAGTTCTCTTCATCGCTCGAAGCCTTTTTGGCTTTAAAGGCAAAAGATTTGTGTTTCTCTTTCACCTTTGAGGCTTCGGAATCTTTAGCAAGGACAAGCTCGTAGACTTTTAGGTTGCCTATGAGCTCATCGAGGGTGAGGATTGTCAAATCTTTTGACTCTTCGATCGCCGTCACCTTGGATCTCCACTTCGATGGAAGTACCCTTAGATATCTCCTAACATGGTTACAGCTAGAAAAAGATTCATCAAGTGCTTGTAAAGATGTAATAATAGTATTAAAGTTAGCAAATGAATTGTAACATATTGGATTTCACATACACATCAAACCATAACATAAAGTAGGCGTACAAGAGGTTTTTAGAGAGAGAAAGTTAGAGGTTTGGGAACTTTAGTGAGAGAAATAAAAATCTAATTATGAGCTCCAACTCTCTACCTTGGAAGGTAGAGAGTATTTATAGTGTTACAATAAAACGCCACACAACGGGCTGTGGATCAGGCATACAGTGGGTAAAGACCCGTCCATCCTCCACGGTGATACTTAACTAAATACTACTTAACATAAAATAACTACGACTACGAGCTTTCTAACGATTACATATACTTGAGGTGACCGACTCTTTAAAACATGGAATTTCTAATTCCTAACAATCTCCCCCTAAGGGAGGTCACCTCAAACACACATTAAAATTACATTGAATACAAACAGATATTACATTGAGATTGTTCTTGGATTCTCGTCCATATTCTTTGTACTGTAGCTCGTAGTCTTTGATTCTTCATAATTGCATGTTTGGATAATCTGAGTGGAGGTCTTCAACTGATCCACGTGATACTGAGTTTTGAGCCAGCTTTGAGATCATTAGCCACATTAAATCTCTGACTCAACCTTTGTGGTGTTGGTAATTTGTGACTTTAGGACCGACATGCTCACATTTTGGATCATGATTTCTTCTTATCAGAGTAGCGGAAGCTTCCGTTGATTCATGATATTGGCGTAGCAGCGAAGCATGGAGTGAAAATATCAGAGTCATTGATGCACCAATCATGATTTCTTTAGATGTGAATGTGTTGTGTGAGCATGTGGTTATGGATTGACCGCCCATTCCATCGATCGGTACCGCGAACGCCGTGGGTGTACCGCATAAGACAGTTAGCAACAAAGAGCACGAAAGTGTCTTTGATCACTTTCGATGAATTGAGGTACACGGCCCACGGTTCCCGATTGATCGCAAGTACAGTCTTTGTGATCGTATAATTCAAGAATTTCCTTGATAGGGTTTCGCGGTGCTCTGCCGTTCTCAAACCGGAACATCTCAAAGAAGACAACACGGAGTGAGTGAACCATGAATAGAGATTCACTAATTGATGAAAAGAGATTTGAAAAACAATCGTGTACCGCTCAATAGAAATTGTTTTAGCAATACAACGAAGGTTTTAATGAAAATCAATTATCAATCATAAGCACCTTTTAATTTGAAAGATTCGTACACGATCGATGTGCTAATGGAAAAAGTTTTTAAACACAATGACCGGTTTTTCAAAGGTATCCGTCAATCCATAACCTGAACCAGGATTGATTCAAAAGATTGAATCGCCCCATTGTTTCTGTTCAGTTAACACATGGTTGATCTATTGGATAGATCTCACATGCCACCCACCAGGAGCTTGTTTGATGATGGCTCCAGAAGGCTTTCCATCTTCATTGTGAATATGTTTGCATATCACTCAGATGTTCTGGAAATACGACAAGGATAATGCGTAGGACTCAAGATATTATCTCTCTTTCCACATTGTGTGAAACAGATAGTCTTCATTGACAATGTCCTAAGGAGATTTATTGATGATCTCGTGGCTCTAGACTTAATTTGTGCACATTTTGGTTCCTATGCCGGAGACTAGGGAGAGGGTCTCCTTCTTCAATATCAACAATCTCTAAGAGAAAGTTGATAGATTATGTAGGTTCCCCGTGAGAATGAAACAAGTCCTTTTAAGAGGAACTTGAGTGGTTTGGGAAGTTTGAAGTGCGGCGCCACTGGGTCCATGACGTCTTGTCTTCAATACCGATGTTACCTCGGTAACCACCAGTAGCATATGAATTGAACGATTCCGCCTCTAAGGTTGAATAATTTGGAGGGCTATTTGTTTTCACCCTTTTCTCATTGAATTATTTTTCATTCTTCAACCACTTGCTACCGAGACTTCATTACTAGAACCTTGTTGGGTTTATTCCAAAGACTAGCTCACCTCGCACTTTTCCCATATCTTACTTTTCTCCTTTTTTCATCATACCTAAGGACTTCTACACTATCTAGTGGATTGTCCCTGGGTAGATCCCTCCGGTTCTGGCGGATCATGGGACCTCAACCTAACCTTATCATCCTTATATCACCATACATAAAGTAAAGTTGATCGGTCTTTTTGGTATCGTACATCTGCCATTGGAACCAATTGAAAACCATTTGAAAATCAATCCAGATACTTGTGATATATTATCAAAGCATTTTGTACCTGAGTTGTTTTTGATATTTTTAGAATAAGAGCTCCCCCTCAACATGTGCATCAAGTGTATGAAATCGTTTTGCACAAAGAGGCAAGAGAAAGAATTAACTTCTTTGATTACCATTTTCTAAAAGATATCAACATCACTTCCTTGATCAAAATAAGTAGATAAAGCATTTTAGGGAAGGATGAGGTTTTCATAAGCTTGCTCCCCCTCAATATGTGCCTTGAGGTTTGAAAGAGTTTTGCACATATAAGAGGGAACCTGCACATTGATCACGTTTCAAATCATTGTGGTTTTAAGATAGATGCTCCCCCTCAACATGTGCATGGAAAATTTGAAATCGTTTGACACTTGCGGCACATACGGGAGGGCAAACATGGTAAACACTTAAGAAGCCATTTATTGATCTATCAGTTTAAATCCAATTTAAATCACAAATTCTCCCCCGATCACAAATTTCAAATCATTTGAGATTTGTGATCTCTGTAGATTTAAATTGATTTTGAAGGATTTTAAGGAGAATTTTGACTAGATTTGTGAAAACGTTTTTACTGATAAGGATCTGATTTTGAGACTTTAAACTTCATTGATTAAACATGCATGATTATCTTTTGAAAACAATTGTATGACAACTAACTTTTTGAGTTGATTGAAATCATTCTCCCCCTCAATCAATGACATAGGTTGTTGATTGAGAGATAGATATTTTGACAAATAAGTCCGGATGATTTTCATAACTTGAGTCCGAGTTATTGTACAAAGCAATTAGATTTCAGCAGATAAATGTTTATAGAATCAGAGCATGAGATTTGAAAAACAAGATAAAGCATGGCTCGTTTCTTTCTATGAAAGCGGTTATTGCCTCGAAATGACAATAAACCATTTTTTCTCTTTCTCCCAATTTTTTTTTAATTTTTTTTTTTATTTTATTTTTTTTTTTTTTAATATTCGAACAACATCTAAAGTCCCGTATCATTCTTTGAAAGACAAAGATTAAGACCGTAGATATTATCGAATCGATAAAAGCATGACAAAATGACAATATTTTTGAGGATTTTGAAAGTTTTATAATTTTCTATTTGATTTTTTGAAGGTTTTGTAATTTTGTATTTTGCTTTTGAATAAATATATACAAAGAGATAGATGAAGAAAGACCATCACTCCTCGTCTTCCTCCGAAGGCGTTTGAGTGTTTCTAGTTGAAGGCTTTTCAAGCCAAGTCGTGGAAGAATAAACTCAAAACGTTCTCTTGGAAGAGCTTTGGTGAAGATGTTCGCTAACCGGTATTCGACCTCACAAAATAGAGTTCCACCACACCTTTTCCACTTGTTCCCTGATGAAATGATGTCGAATGTCGATATGCTTTGCCCTTGAGTGTTGAACGTTATTGCAAGAAAGAGCAATAGCACTTTTATCATCATAGTATGAGGAGATTTTGTTGAATACGAAGCCATAGTCAGTTAATTGAGATCTCATCCAAAGGATTTGAGCACAACAAGATGACATGGCTATGTATTCAGCCTCTGTAGAGGAAATAGAAGTACTCATTTGCTTGTTTGACCACCAGCTCACAAGCTTATCACCCAAAAACTAGGCACTTACGGGCGTGACGAGTATCTTGACACCCCGCATGATCTGCATATATGTCTGTTAGTGACATACCGGTGTCCTTGTACCAAAGTCCCATGTTGATGGTTCCTTGGAGATACCGAAAGACCCGTTTAACCGCTTCAAGGTGCTTTTGGTAGGCTTAGCCTGGTATCTAGCACACATGCATACAAATGAACGAATATCAGGTCTCTGGTCGTGAGGTACATCAGGGATCCGATCATGCTACGATATTTTGTTTGGTCTACCATGATCCCCGAGTGGTCCTCATCCGCTTTTGTACGCCAATCATGGGAGTGTCAATGGGTCACTAGAATAAAATCCAAATTTCTTTAGAATCTCATTTGCATATTTAGATTGATTTATAAAAATGCCTCCTGGGACTTTGTGAAATTTGTAATCCCAAGAAAAATGACATTTGTCCCATCATTGACATTTGAAATTTAGAACCCATTTCATTTGAAAACGGTCACACTCATTGGGGTCAGTCGAGGAAAATATGATATCATCAACATAAATTTGAACGTGAAATAAATGTTTGCCTGACTTCCGGTGAACAAGTAGGATCAAGCTGCTCCTTTGCTAAAGCCGTACGTAAGAAACTTTGATAGTGTGTCATACCATGCCCTTGGAGCTTGCTTTAAACCATAAAGAGCCTTCTTCAAACGATAAACTTGAGTAGGATGCTCTGGATTCACAAAGCCTTCAGTTGGTGGCGTAGACGACTTCTTTAAGATCTCCATTCGAAACGCCGTCTTTACATCCATCCGATAGACTACCATGTTCTTACTTGCAGCATTAGCCAAGAATATTCTGATTGCCTCGATTCTAGCAACTGGAGCAAAAGATTCTTCAAAGTCAATACCCTCCTCTTGACGGTATCCTTTAGCAACCAAACGAGCCTTGTTCTTTAACACATCACCATGCTCATCAAGTTTCACTTTGAAGATCCATTTTAGAGCAATGATCATAGCACAATCTGGAGCAGGTACTAATTCCCATACATCAAGTCGATCAAACTCATGAATTTCTTCTTGCATGGCATTGAACCAGCTGTCTTCATTCATGGCGGATTTAATATCTTTTGGTTCGATCTTAGAAAGTACGGAGTTGAAGAAACACCATAAGGCATCTGTTGCAAGTTGTTTACGTGTGGATACTGGGCGAGAGGGGTTTCCAATGATGTTTTCCAATGGGTGATCATGTGTCCATTTTCTAAGGTGTTCATGTGGCTGTTGTTGAGGGACTGAAGTAGCAGAGTCGATGTCTCCGGATGAAGATGGTTCTGATGATGATTCAGGAGCAAAGACATTTTCAAATGGGGCTTCTTCGGGGAGTAGCAAAGGGATTAACTTCATCATTGATGCCAGAAACATTTCCATGATGTACATTGAAGATTGATGATTTGTTGATGAGACTGAGTGATCGGCAAGATGCGCTTCTTGACTTAATGATATTGAGATCAAGGATTGTCTTCGCTACGTGGGATATGAGCGACCTCTTTGTAGGAATCGACATCTCATTAGCACTTGGCTCATAATGTTCATCAAACATAGGATCAAACAATTTCTTTAAATCATCTTCGGATGGAGGTACATATGGAGTTGCTGGAGAAGAGTTTGGTACAAGGAATGAACCAATAGGACTGTTTTGAAGTGCGGGTCCGAATGGATTTTCCAGAGCCATTTGACCGGTCAGCTCATCAAACGTGACGTGAATTGTTTCCATGATATTTCGGTTCTCTTGTTATAGATTCGGTAACCTTTTCTGTTTGGTGCATAGCCTACAAAACTCCAATGTCCGCTTTAGCTCTCAGTTTTCCTAAATCTTGACCATCATTAGTTGGATAACATAAAGAACCAAATACACGAAGGTATGATAGATCATGTTTTCTATTGTGGACAAGTTCATAAGGAGTCTTTCCATGAGAAGTGTGAATTAGAGATCGATTTTGAGTGTAATAAGCGGGCAATAGCTTCACCCATAGAAACATTGGAACCTTTGAGTAAATCAAGATTGTCTTTGCAGCTTCTACAAGAGTTCGATTGATCTTTCAACTACACCGCTCGTTGAGGAGTTCGAGGGACACTTCTTTGGGACTGATTCCAACATTTCCATAAAATTCATTGAGTTCTTTATTAACAAACTCGGTTCCATTGTCGACGGATGATTCGAACTATTTTGTTAAGACGGATCTGAAGTTGTTTAATGAGTTTAATGATGACATCCGAGTTTCATCCTTCATCCTCAAAAACTTAACCCAAGTGAATCCGGAGTAGTCATCAACCACTACTAACACATATCTCTTCCCATTAATAGTTTGCACTCTCATTGGGCGCACGCATCCATATGAAGGGTATGAAGGACTTCCATTACATAGTTTGTGGGTTTTGGTTTGTGGGCATATTTCGTGCTTTTTCCCTTGGCAGTGAACAAAGATGATCTTTTTCATATTTTAATGGGTAAGCCTCGACAAGATCCTTTCGGAAAGGTTGTTTATGGTGCCGAAGTTCAAGTGATTGAGACGACGATGCCATAACCATGACTTTGTTTTAGAAGCCTTTGACAGCAAGCGGATTGGAGAAGACTTCATCATGTCTTCGATAGAAATGGTGTATAGGTTAGAACCTCGAGTACCTCTTAATAATTCCACACCATCAAGTTGTCTAACGAAACAAGTATGTTTTCTAAAGGCCACCTCTAGATCGGAATCACAGAATTGACCAACAGAGAACAAATTATGACCAAGACCTTCCACATAATATACCCGGAGATTACACTTTTGCCAACTACATAATCACCATAACCCATAATTGCTCCAAAATGGTCGTTCACGAATCTAACAGTCCCGATGAATTTGCTCACGAAGTTCATGAGCCGCGACCGGTCTCCATCATATGCTTGGAACAACTGAGTCCAAGTACCACGAACGATTTGAACGATCTGGCAGTTGAACACGAATAAGAATGGATAACGGATAATTGGGATCCCATGCAAGAATGGGTTCCACTTGGTTACTACAAGATGGTGGAACACCCACATCGAAATAGAAACATCCATATCGAAGTAGAAGCAATGGAATCATTGGGAATAGATGCAATCTGGTGTCGTATTTGACCTATTAAAAGTATGTTCACTTCTTAAGGGAATAGTTCTACCAGTAGGCATCCATTTACTAGTGGGCATAGTCTTAGCAGTTTGAGGGCAAAACCGATTATTCTTATGGCCAAAAGGTATCCAATAATAACCTATCTTTATAAATGTTCTTCCTGTGGGTTTCCACTGTTTTCTAACAATCTTCCGTCTTTGCCTTTTAGCCTTCTTTGCACGATTATTAGCATTAACAATTTTAACTGGGCATTTGACAATATTAGACAAAGCATTCACACCACATTCATGATTAGCAAAGAATTCAAGCGACATCATTACAAGGTTTGCAAATAGTATCGTAATTCGAATTAATTACAGTACGCCTAAGGCTAATACTAGAATCAACACGATTCGTTTTATTCAACTCAAGCTTAAAGTTCCTAGGTTGGTCTTCTACTCTTTTCCAATGCACATTTTTAGCTTGCGAGGTCCTATCATTCCTTGTATTGTCTTGAGACTTTGACCTGCTTCGCTTTAATGTCACTAATTGCTCCTGTAGAGGGAATTATGGGAACATTAGTTGGTTGATCTACTTTTTGCATTCTGAACTAGACGTGCAAGGATCTGTATTACTAGACGACACATTGATGTTCACTTTCTTAAAACTGGGCCTAGAATGGTTTGAATGCTTGGTACTAGGCATAGAACAAGGCATCACAGCTTTGCCTTTTGCACCTAAGGATTTAGGACATGTTGCAATTACACATTCTAGCAGCTCTTGAGATCGTTTGGCCCGGAGGCAAGCAAACCTAATTTCTCTATCAAGAGGTTTGTTAATGAAATCCTCTTCGACAATCTCACGGAGACATTCTAGACTATCCTTAAGGTAAGCACGGTAGTCATGAAAAGCATTTTCATTATTCCTAAGATGAGGAGAAATATATTTAACTGTCACAATGTATTTGCAGTCTAAGAGTGACTTTGAGACAACATTCTTATTGAAAACAAGTGGCAGTTTCTCATTTTCCTGACTTCTCAGATTCTCAATTTCCTTTTGTAAAGACGTTATTTTTTCGTTGTTTTGGTCACGGGTGACTTTCATTGAATCATATAACTCTTTAAAGTGTCGTTTAACTTTTTCATTTTCTTCTAGAAAACTCTCGTTTTCCTTTTGTAAGGCATTAACTAAGTTTTGAAGATGAAAAGTTTGAGAGTACTGAGAATCTAAAGGAGGAGGCATTTGGGATCCAGACACATTGTTCTTTTCACCCTTCAATTGAGAGATTTGGGCTTTCAATTTTTTGATCGTGTTATAATGAGCTCGAATCTTTCATCACGCTAATTTCAAAAACGCATCAAATTCGGAGCATCCAAGGAAGTATTGATATTTGAGGTTTTAACATTTTCTTTTAGATGTTGATATTTTAGTTGTAAATCAAAATGTTCAACTTCTAGTTTAGAAAGATGCTTTACCAAATTATCGTGATCATCCCGATCAATTTTCTCATTAAGTTTTGAATTAATCTTTTCAAGCTCAATGACACGATCATGGGAGACTTTCGGAGCAACAGATAATTCATGAAATTGAGAAGCATTAATGGAGCAATTGTAGCAAAGTGTAAAACACATCATGAGCAATACATTCATAAATAAGATTCTCATTCAAGGTATGCAAGTTCTTCCTCTCAATCTCATTATATTTTAATGCTCGCCCATAGTCACTAACCTCAACTATCATTGCATCAAATTCCTTTTCCATTCCTTTAATATCTAAATTTATCCCTTTTTAAGACTCTCAAAATGATCTTTTAGTAGTTGGAAGAAAGGCATGACCTCGCTTAGATAGCATTCTTTTGTTTGTTCAAAAACCCTTTCCCCTTCAGTTATCCCAGTGGGTGTGATCCTTTTCTTACAAGTTTTCTCAAAATCGACAAATAGTTGAAGAATAACATATTGACCGATTAAGGTCTTGCTTTTAGTGGCAATAGTCCTAGGAACTAAATGCACTGGTGTATTGGGAGGATACACAATGAAGGCATTTTTCTAAAGGGAGGGTTCGTTTCAACAAGATTCTCGCTTTTGCATATCTAAATCATTTTTCCAGAACACTTGTTCGGGTGTTAACAACGTCCGAGGCTTAAATTTGTTTAAGGAAATCCAATTCTCCTTCTTGTAATCATGGGGTGTGATAATTATTTTCTTCTCTTTACATTTAGGATCATCTAACTTCTTGTTCATCCTTTCTCTAGTGACTTCATCAGATTTATTATCTTCCTTAGTGCACTCAACGCAACTAGGTTTCTGTCTAGGTTTAAGGATTTCATTGCCATCATAGAGTACCTTATGAGCATTTCTAGCCTTTTAATGACCTCTGGATTTGGTTCCTCAACAAGGGAATGCTATGCTTATCGCTTAAGACTCTATGCTTAGTGATCAAGTGGCACGAATGGTGTTACCTTGTACGCATGCAACTTATTTTCTAGTTTGTTTTTCAAAGTTTTTAGATTGGAAAAATCATTCAAAAGTTTTGATTCCTTAGTACTAAATTCCTGCTTAAGCCTTTTGACATTTTCTTGAAGTTCTTGCTTTTGCTTAGCGGTTTTAGAAAGCTTTTCTTGTAAGGAGTTTAACTCTTGTTTTAATACTTCTTCTCTAAAATTACTTTTTCTAATGATTGCATTTGGTCATCCATTTCCGCTTTCACGTGGTTAACTCAAACTTAGCAAGTTGTTCATAAATAGCAACTCTTTCTTTATAGGCATTAAGTTCGGTGATATGAATCATCAGGGCACATCGCGGTGTATTCATCACAAACAAAATCATCATTGACTGCAGAAGATACATCACTTGATACAATCTCACTTTCACTTTGTTTCACATATTGATCATATGGGACAACATTGATATTACCCATATTTTCAATATCCGACTCAATGATTTCAGTTGATTGTATTTCATTATGTATCTTTTGCACCTCAACTTCATCGTATAGTTTTAATACCTCTGAGATGATTTTGTCTTTGGATGGTCCAGATTGTGGTGAAGATGAGACCTTAGGAGAGACCATTGGAGAAATTCTAGCCATGAAAATTGTTTGTGCAGAAGGTCCATCATCAACATCAGAGTCGTATGCATCACAGTCAGCTACTTGAAAGGCATTCTGATGATTGTGACCTATCTCCTAATAGTCGCTCATCCACATCTTCATCATATGTCTTGGCATTTCCTCGCAAGAAATAACAATTCTTCTTCATCCAAAGCTACACCATTATCCTGGGCTTGAACAAGCAACATCTTATCCCCAAGTATTCAAGATTTTAAGGCGCTTTGGCGATGTGCGCCTTGCAATGTGTCCCTAACCTCCACAGTTGTAACACTTGATCGTCTTAACTTGTCCTTGATTTCCATTTCTTCCCTATTCTAATTTGCCACATATTCTCTACCAATCCACCTCTTCCTTGTTCGTCCTTTCTTGAACTGGTGCACCATAACTTTCCCATCTCTGACTAGAGCATGATTGTGAAGATTTGATGCAGTGATCTCATTGTTGGTGTGAAGACGGTTGGTATGTGGACTGAGAGTCAAGTTTTGTTTAACCATAAGAGCCAGTTGAGTAATGAAGTGTCCCACGGCATGCATCCAGATCACTTGTTTGAATCTTGTATCGGGAATGAGTTTGTGATTGCCATCACCCATGGGTATAACTTGAGATGCTTTGGTGGTAATTCCAATGTTTGAGTAAAGCGCTTGAATCATTTGATGAGCTTGTCTCTCCCCGGTTAGTTTTGAACGATCAAGAATCCTTTTTTCAAACTTAGCATGTCTTTCATTCGGAGAAGAAAGGCATACAGATTGCTCATAGTTTGTGTTCTTCAGTCCTTTAGTGAGCTTCATAGATGTGACAAACTTGTGCCATTCGGGATTCATGTTGTTTACAAACTTTGAATTCAACTGAATGTTAGGCATGGTCATTCTGATGTTCCTCATGTCATTCATAAGCTTGTGGAATCTCACATAATACTCATAGACACTCTCATCTGGTTTCATCTTGAAATGCTCAAATTCATCATATAATTGAGATTCTCTGTCTTCAACCGCTAATTCTAACCCGAGAGAAGCATCTTGACATTATCCCATACGCCTTTGCTTCAGTTGTTGTGATTGATAAGCTTGAGATGTCTTTTGGTAGACCTTGCAATATGATGTTAGAGGCCCCATATCCATCGAATCTCTTTCTTCTCCTTATCATGGAGCTCATCATATGTCTTTGGTCTGTCTATTCCATAGATCATTGTTCCATCTTCAACAGTATCAATTATGTCTCTAGTAGTCTCAACTAGATACGGTCCTTCATCAATTGATTTGAGAATGTTGACCCCATTTTCCTTTCCAAGACAATACAATCGATTCGTTGAGCCCAAGAGTCGTAGTCAGGCTTCGTCAAGCATGGGTGGACGAGTATCTCAACCAGCTGCTTGAACATCCTCGGCAACAGTGAAGATGATTGTAGGAACGTTGGTAGACATGTTAACAGATTAAACGTGATTTTATAACTCTATGATTAAACCGGGAAATAAATTCTTTCACGGGATTTTACTAAATTAAGAGAAAACCGTATTACAGACAGAGTCAACCAAGTCGCTAAGAAAACTGAACCAAGTCGCTAGACACCAAGTCGCTAAGCAACAGTCAAGTCGCTAAATAACAACTCGCTAAGCACCAAGTCGCTAGCAAAATTTTGACAGCAAGTCGCTAAGCACCAAGTCGCTAAATTGTCAAGTCGCTAAAGAGCAACTCGCTAAGCACCAAATCGCTAACACCAAGTCGCTAACAAACTTAACTACAAGTCGCTAACTTTCACCAAGTCACTACTCGTAGTGGAGAATCCACTAAGTGTACTGTTTGTCGGCTTGTCTCAATAGACAAGTCGCTAGCTCAACTCGCTAAGAACTTCAACTCCAACTCGCTACCAAATTACAAAGTATGTCGCTAACAAGACAACTTATCCGTGGCTTAAGTCGCTAGCTAGAAAAACTTTAAAACACACTTTTCAATCCAAAAACAACCCAACCACGATGATTCAAGCTTACCAAATTAAAACCCAAGCACATACAATGATTCTAAACACAAAACAACACCCAAGATTCAAACTTTAACACTAGAAATGATCCAAATGATGCAAAACCACTAAACTTTTTCAAACTCTAAAACCACCTAAAAGTCACTAGAAATCCAAAGATATGTAAGAGATGATCAAACCATGGCTCTTGATACCAATTGTAACATATTGGATTTCACATACACATCAAACCATAACACAAAGTAGGCGTACAAGAGGTTTTAGAGAGAAAAAGTTAGAGGTTTGGGAACTTTAGTGAGAGAAAGAAAAATCTAATTATGAGCTCCAACTCTCTACCTTGGAAGGTAGAGAGTATTTATAGTGTTACAATAAAACGCCACACAACGGGCTGTGGATCAGGCATACAGTGGGTAAAGACCCGTCCGTCCTCCACGGTGATACTTAACTAAATACTACTTAACATAAAATAACTACGACTACGAGCTTTCTAACGATTACATATACTTGAGGTGACCGACTCTTTAAAACCTGGAATTTCTAATTCCTAACATGAATGATCTATAGTTTCCTCATCCGATATTGAAAATTATTCATATTGTTGAACAAATAAATCAATTTTATTATTTTTAACTTGTTGGTTGCCTTGATGAGTTACAACTAAAGAATTCTAAATTTCTTTAGAGGTTTTAAGCCTAGAAATTCTTTCGAATTCCTTTTTCGGTAAAGCATTATATAAAACCATTTTTGCTTCACTATTTTTAGAAAGATTTTTCTTCATTTCATCATTTAGTTTATCATGAGGTATGTTAACTAAATTTCCTTTATCATCATTTGAGGTAGCTTCAAAATCACCTTCAACAATAATGTACCAAAGATCAATATCTTTATACTTCACATATGTTTCGAATCTATTTTTCCAATATATAAATCCATTAGTTTCAAGTAGTGGTGGTCGTTGCATAGATTGCCATTCCTTATAATTTTCAGAACCCATAGTGATCAAAAAGTTTTTAAAATACATTTTTACTTTAAAACTTTTATAAACTTAGCTCTTGATGCCAATTGTGGAAAACTAGAAGGGGGTTGAATAGTTTTGCCGATTTTAAGTTAGTTTCAAAACTTTTAGATTCGTTAATATGTGAGATCTTATGGATGTAGAGAAAGTATAGATCTAATGATAAAGCAAGTAAATAAAGTAAAGCGAAGGGAAAGAAAAGACACAACCGATGTATAGTGGTTCTGGCTACAGGACACCTTCCTTGCCCTACTCCACTCCGAGTCACCTACTCGAGAGTTCAAGCACTATGTCAACAAACTCCTTCACTTGGCGGAGAACCCTTCACAACGTTGGTTACACTTTTTCCGGTACAAAGCTAGATACCGAGTCCGTAGCACGGTGGACCAAACCAACACGATTATTACACAACAAATATGTGAAATATCAAATACAAGATCTTCGCTACATAAATCTTGCGGAGTGACAAATCAATCAAGGACCCCTTGCTTGGATGACTTGTAGAATGCTCGTGATCTCGCCTTAGATAATGACCTATATGAGGATCACAATAGAAAGAAATAAGAACAACTCTCTAGATCAAGTGATCTATATGCTAGAAGAGAATGAGAGTGTTTGAGAGATTTAGTAAGAAGAGGGGTGAGTTAGAATGAAGAAATGACTCTCTATTTATAGGCAAATTTCTCCTCTGTTTCACGGATCCCACGGATCCCTACCACTGGGATCCGCTCTAGTGTAATCCTAGGGATTTGTGGTACGCTCCTCTTTGCCCATGGGTTTTTGGTTATGGGTCATGGGTTATGGGTTGGTCCATGGGTTTTCTTTAGATTCAATGTATCTAAGTATACATTGTATCTAGCCAACTTGGGTATGGGTTATGATTCATGGGTTATGGTTTTTACCCATCCTAATAAACTATTACAACAAATGCTTAATTATTACATTTTTGTATTTAAAAGGCTATATGTAAATGCTTTACAAAAATAACATGTATCCTTATAATTATACTTAAGATAACATTATATTTGTTATCAACAAAACACAAAGAGATCGCACAATATTAATAAACGTTTTTACAGTTTATTTGTATTAACATGTATTTTATGGTCCCTTAGGTGAGTGGATAGTTGTGTATGATAATTTTTCAAGATATTAATAATTAATATTTGCAGGTTCATGAAGAAACATCAATGGCCTGTTCAAGCAAATAAGGTTAGTACACCTGACATTTTATACTCAACTTCTGCATTGCCTTTGTATTATCTTAATTCAACCGGTCGTGATTTATATGCTACTCTATTCCAATTTGTCATTTTATACTTCTTTTAACCAAGTGGGACAGATAAAAAAAAGTAGCTGAAGTGAACGGGTTACAAGTTGTCCATAGTTTTACAATAACATTATATTATATCAGTTGTTGAACTTTTAGAGTGATTCATTAATACAGTGAATTAGGGAGAAAGACTCATCACTTTCCAAGTATTATTTAGCTGGTGTTTGTTTAAGCTTATATAGCAGGCTTATGGCTTATTTAGTTTTCGGCTTATGTTTCATAAGCTCACTTTTTAGGCTTATCTTGAAACCTTTTGGCTTATATAAGCTTATCATGTCACAATAAGGTTATATAAGCCGAAAAGTTTCTAAATAAGCCATAAAAGGCGAGCTTACGAAACATAAGCCGAAAACCACATAAGCAATAAGCCCGCTATATAAGCCGAAACAAACACCTCCTTAAATTCTGTCTTTTTCATTACTATCAAATTCTTATGACATCAGAATAAGCTTATATAAGGGCTAAGTTCAAATACGTTGTAACAACCCGTTAAAAAATTGTTATTAAATGAACTATTTTTTGGTTACAGATTTTAGTGAGAGAAACTGGTGCCATCGGAGCAGTATGCAGTTAAGTCGTTGAATACAACAGATGGAAAGCGACACTTTGTGATACGGTTTGAATTTCGAGCTAATAACTTCATATAACTATGTTAAGTGTTTTCGGCTATATTTGAATGATAAATGTGTATATTGGCGTTTTAAGTATAACACATTTTGGAAAATAAAAGATATATAACATACCCCTAACACATGTATAATATCCTAATTTGATGTTGCTCAGGTTGATTTGGAACACAATCATTATCTATCTTTGCAAGGGCTGACTTTCTTGATGCAAATATCTATAAGAATAGAAGATTTTATAAAAATTCTGCTAATACGGGCATTCATGTTAACCCTTCAATTCTCGATAAGTCAAGAAACTACTTTGAATTAGGTTTGAGTGATGTAGCAATATCTTTAATGCAAATATAGTTGTATCTCATACGAAAATTGTAAAAACTACTAGAA
>OU343218.1:80523606-80648154 GCA_910596185.1 Chrysanthemum makinoi | reverse complement strand
GTAACATATTGGATTTCACATACACATAACACAAACATAAGTAGGCGTATACTATGGTTTTAGAGAGAAAGTTAGAGGTTTGGGAACTTTAGTGAGAAAGAAAAATCTTATTATGAGCTCCAACTCTCTACCTTGGGAGGTAGAGAGTATTTATAGTCTTACACAAATCGCCACCTACGGGCTGTGGATCAGGCATACAGTGGGTAAAGACCCGTCCGTCCTCCACGGTGTTACTTAACTAAATACTACTTAACATTAAATAACTACGACTACGAGCTTTCTAACGATTACAAATACTTGAGGTGACCGACACTTTAATACCTGGATTTACTAAATCCTAACAATCTCCCCCTAAGGGAGGTCACCTCAATTATAAACAGATATTACATTGAGATTGTTCTTGGATTCTTGTTCATGTTCTTTGTTCTGTAGCTCGTAGTCTTTGATTCTTCATTTTTGCATGTTTGGATAATCTGAGTGGAGGTCTTTAACTGATCCACGTGATACTGAGTTTTGAGCCAGCTTTGAGATCATCAGCAAACATAAATCTCTGACTCATCCTTTGTGGTGTTGGTATTATGTGATGTTGTGACTTTTGGACCGACATGCTCACATTCTGGATCATGATTTCTTTTCATCAGAGTAGCGGAAGCTTTCGTTGATTCATGATATTGGCAGCAGCGTAGCAGAAGCATGGAGTGATAATATCAGAGTCATTGATGCACTAATCATGATTTCTTTAGATATGAATGTGTTGTGTGAGCATGCGGCTATGGATTGACCGCTTCATTCTGATCAGCTGCAAACGCCAGGGTGTACCTGCATAAAACATTTAGCAATAAAGCGCACGAAAGTGTCTTTGATCACTTTCGTTGAATTGAGGTACACGGCCCACGGTTCCCCGTTGATCAGTACAAGTACTGCCTGTGATCAGGTAAAATTCCGAAGAATTTCCTTGACAGGGTTTCGCAGCTGCTCTAGCTGTTCTCAAACCGGAACGTCTCAAAGAAGACAACACGGAGTGAGTGAACCAGCGAATTGAGATTCACTGATTGATAAAAAAGATTTGAAAAACAATCGTGTATCGCTCAATAGAAATTGTTTTTGCAATACAACGAAGGTTTTAATGAAAATCAATTATCAATCATAAACACCTTTTATTTTGAAATATTTGTACACAGTCGATGTGCTAAAGAAAAGAGTTTTTAAGCACAACGACCGGTTTTTCAAAGGTATCCGTCAATCCATAACCTGAACCAGGATTGATTCAAAAGATTGAATCGCCCCATTGTTTCTGTTCAGTTGTCACATGGTTGATCTATAGAATAGATCTCACATGCCACCTACCAGGAGCTTGTTTGATGTTGGCTCCAGAAGGCTTTCCATCTTCATTGTGAATATGTATGCATATCACTCAGATGTTCTGGCAATACCACAAGGATAATGCGTAGGACTCATAAGATATAATCTCTTTCCACATTGTGTGAAACAGAGAGTCTTCATTGAAAGTGTCCTAATGAGATTTATTGATGATCTCGTGGCTCTAGACTCAATTGTGCATATTTGGTTCCTATGCGGGAGACTAGGGAGAGGGTCTCCTTCTTCAATATCAACAATCTCTAAGAGAAAGTCGATAGATTATGTCGGTTCCCTGTGAGAATGAAACAAGTCCTTTTAAGAGGAACTTGAGTGGTTTGGAAAGTTGAAGTGCAGTGCGTCACTGGGTCCATGACGTCTTGTCTTCAATACCGATGTTACCTTGGTAACCACCAGTAGTATATGAATTGAACCCGGTTTCTGCCCTAAGGTTGAATTATTGGAGGGCTATTTCTTTTCACCCTTTTCATATTCATTTCTTTTTCATTCTTCAACCCCTTCAGTGCTTACCGAGACTTCATTACTAGAACCTTGTTGGGTTTATTCCAGTTCTAGCTCAGTCTCAGTCCGCACTCTTCCCATATCTCATTTTTCTCCTTTTTCATCATACCTAAGGACTTCTACACTATCTAGTGGATTGTCCCTGGGTAGATCCCTCCGGTTCTGGCGGATCATGGGAACAAATACCTAACCTTATCATCCTTATATCACCATACATAAAGTAAATTTGGTCGGTCTATTTGGTATTGTTCATCTGCCATTGGAACCAATTGAAAACCATTTGAAAATCAATCCAGATACTTGTGATATATTATCAAAGCATTTTGTATCTGAATTGTTTTTGATAATTTTAGAAATAGAGCTCTCCCTCAACATTTGCATCAAGCATCATTTTGTAATAGAAATTATTTTTTATCTTTGAGGTTGGCTTACATCTAAGAGTAGTTATATAAAAATGTGGTTTTCAAAATAGTTGCTCCCCCTCAATATGTGCATAGATATTTGAAAAGGTTTTGCACATATTAGAAAAAGACTGCACATTGAAATAAATTGATCACGTTTCAGATCTTTGTGGTTTAAGAAATGCTCCCCTCAACATGTGCATGGAAAATTTGAAATCGTTTGGCACATGTGGGAGGGAGAACTTGTACATCCTTATAAAACCATTTAACGAATTATCAGTTTAAATCCAATTTAAATCACAAATTCTCCCCCGATCACAATTATCAAATCATTTGAGAATTGTGATCTCTGTAGATTTAAATTGATTTTGAAAGCTTTTAAGGAGAATTGTGACTTGATTATGATAACGTTTTAACTGATAAGGATCGAATTTTGAGACTTTAAACTCCATTGATTAAACATGCATGATTATCTTTTGAAAACAATTGTATGAAAAATAACCTTTTTGATTTAATTGAAATCATTCTCCCCTCAATCAATGACATAAGTTGTTGATTGAGAGATAGATATTTTGACAAATGTTAAGTCCAGATGATTTTCAAAAATAGAGTCCGAGTTATTTTTCAAAGCAATTAGTTTTCATTAGATAGTAAGTAATTGTTTATAGAATCAGAGCATGAGATTTGAAAACCAAGATAAAGCATGGCTCTGTTCTTTCATTGAAAAACGGGTTACTGCCTGAAATGACAGTAAACCATAGTTTTACTTACAAAAAAAATTTCTTTCTATCAATTTTTTTTTTTTTTTTTAACATTCGAACAACATCTAAAGTCCCGTGTCATTCTTTGAATGACATCACAAAGACCGTAGATATTATCGAATCGAGTAAAACATGACAAAAGGACATATTTTTTTTTTCAAGATTTTCAAATTTTTATGGATTTTTTGAAAGTTTTCTATTTTTCTATTTGCTTTTTGAAGGTTTTGTAATTTTGTATTTTGTTTTCGAATAGATATTTACAAGAGATAGATGAAGGAAAACCTTTTACTCCTCTTCTTCCTCTTGAAGACGTTTGAGTGTTTTCGGTTGTAGGCTCTTTAGACCAAGTCGTGGAAGGATAAACTCAAAACGTTCTCTAGGAAGAGCTTTGGTGAAGATGTCGCTAACGGTATTCAGTCCTCACAAGTATAGTTCCACCACGTTTTCAACTTGCTCCTGATGAAATGATGTGTCGAATGTCGATGTGCTTTGCTCTTGAGTGTTGTACGTTGTTGCATGAGAGAGCAATATTACTTTTATTATCACATACAGAGGTTTTGTTGAATTCAAAGCCATAGTCAGATAATTGGGATCTCATCCATAGGATTTGAGCACAACAAGATGACATGGCTATGTATTCAGCCTCTGTAGAAGATATAGAAGTACTCATTTGCTTCTTTGAAGACCAGCTCACAAGCTTATCACCCAGACACTGAGCACCTCCATGCTTCGGTATCTTGACATCCTGCATGATCCGCATCTGCATAGGCTGTTAGTGACATACCGGTGTCCTTCGGGTACCAAAGTTCCATGTTGATGGTTCCTTGGAGATACCGAAAGACCCGTTTAACCTCTTCAAGGTGCTTTTTGGTAGGCTTAGCCTGGTATCTAGCAGACATGCAAACAGCGAACAAGATGTCTGGTCTACTAGCTGTGAGGTACATCAGGGATCCAATCATACTACGATATTTCGTTTGGTCTACCATGATCCCTGAGTGGTCCTCATCTAGTTTAGTACGCTCTATCATGGGAGTGTCAACAGGGTCACTAGAATCAAATCCAAATTTCTTTAAAATCTCATTTGCATATTTAGATTGATTTATAAAATGCCTCCGGGACTTTGTGAAATTTGTAATCCCATAAAAAATGACATTTGTCCCATCATTGACATTTGAAATTTAGAACCCATTTCATTTGAAAAACGGTCACATTCATTAGGGTCAGTCGAAGCAAAATATATCAATATATTTGAACGTGAATTAAATGTTTGCCTGACTTCCTGGTGAACAATGTCGGATCAACTGCTCCTTTGTTGAATCCAGAAGATAGAAGAAATTTTGATAGCGTATCATACCATGCTCTAGGAGCTTGCTTCAAACCGTAAGGGCCTTTTTCAAGCGATAGACATGAGTAGGATGCTCTGGATTCTCAAAACCCTCTGGTTGGCGACAAACCACCTCTTTCAAATCTCCATTAAGAAGGCGTTTTCACATCCATCGATATACTACCATCTAGTAGCATTAGCCAAGAAGATTCTGATTGCCTCGATACAGGCAACAGGAGCAAATGATTCTTCAAAGTCAATACCCTCCTCTTGACGGTATCCTTTTGCAACCAATCTAGCCTTGTTCTTTAAAACATCACCATGCTCATCAAGTTTCACTTTGAAGATCCACTTTAGTGCATTGATCATAGCACAATCAGAGCGGTACTAATTCCCATACATCTAGTCGATCAAACTCATGAATTTCTTCTTGCATGGCATTGAACCAGCTGTCTTCATTCATTGTTGTTTTAACATCTTTTGGTTCGACTTTTGAGAGTACAGAGTTGAAGAAGCACCATAAGGCATCGGTTGCAAGTTGTTTACGAGTGGATACTGGACGAGAAGGGTTTCCAATGATGTTGTCTAATGGGTGATCATGTGTCCATTTTCTAAGGTGTTCATGTGGTTGTTGTTGAGGACCTGAAGTAGCAGAGTCGATGTCTCCTGATGAAGATGGTTCTGATGATGATTCAGGAGCAAATATAATTTCAAATAGAGCATCTTCGGGAGTAGCAAAGGGATTAACTTCATCATGGGTTCTAGAAAAAATTCCATGATGTACACTTGATGATTGATGATTTGTTGATGAAACAGAGTGCTCAGCAGCAGGCGCATCTTGACTTAATGACATTGAAACTGAAGGGTTAACTTCATTGACAGGGATAAGCAGTCTCTGTTGTTGGACTTGGCAGATCATTGGCCCTTGGCACATAATGTTCATCAAACATTGGATCAAACAATTTCTTCAAATCATCTTCAGATGGAGGTACATATGGAGTTGCTGGAAAGGAGTTTGGTACAAGGGATGAACCAATGGGACTATTTTGAAGTGCGGTCGAACTGGATTGTCCAGAACCATTTGACCGGTCAGCTCATCGAACGTAACGGGAATTGTTTCCATGATATTTCGGGTTCTTTTGTTGTAGATTCGGTAACCCTTCTTGTTTGATGCATAACCTACAAAAACTCCAATGTCCGCCTTAGCTCTTAACTTACCTAAATCTTGACCATCATTTGTTGGGTAGCACAAAGCACCAAACACACGAAGGTAGGATAAATCAGGTTTTCGTTTATGGACAAGTTCATATGGATTTTTGTCATGAGAGGTGTGTATAAGGGAACGATTTTGGGTGTAGCAAGCAGTGGCAATGGCTTCAGCCCATAGAAACATTGGAACCTTTGAATAAATTAGCATTGTTCTTGCGGCTTCCACAAGAGTTCGATTTCGTCTTTCAACTACACCGTTCTGTTGAGGAGTTCGTAGAACACTTCTTTAATGACTGATTCCAACACTTTCATAAAACTGAATTAAGTCATTGTTAACAAACTCTGTTCCATTGTCTGTTCGAACAATTCTGACAGTATTGTTGAGTTGAACCTGAAGCTGTTTGATAAGTTTGATGATGACATCTGGAGTTTCATCCTTTGTCCTCAAAAACTTTACCCATGTAAATCGAGAGTAGTCATCAACAACTACTAGAATGTATTTCTTCCCATTTATAGTTTTCACTCTCATTGGTCCGTATAGATCCATATGAAGGGTATGAAGAACTTCCATTACTGAGTTTGTGGGTTTTGGTTTGTGGGCATATTTCGTGCTTTTTCCCAATTGGCAAGCTGAACAAAGATGATCTTTTTCATATTTTAATCTGGGTAAGCCTCTAACAAGATCCTTTCTGGAAAGGTTATTAATGGTGCCGAAGTTCAAGTGATTGAGACGACGATGCCATAACCATGATTTTGTTTTCAAAGCCTTTGACAACAAGCTGATTGGAGAAGACTTCATCATGTCTTCGATAGAGATGGTGTATAGATTAGAACCACGAGTTCCTCTTAACAATTCCACACCATCAAGTTCTCTAACGAAACAAGTATGTTTTCTAAAAGCCACTTCTAGATCGGAATCACAGAATTGACCAACAGAAAACAAGTTATGACCAAGACCTTCCACATAATATACCCTGGAGATTACACTTTTACCAACAACATAATCACCATAACCCATAATTGCACCAAAATGGTCGTTCCCGAATCTAACAGTCCCGATGAATTTACTCACGAAGTTCATGAGCCGCGACCGGTCTCCAGTCATATGCTTGGAACAGCCTGAGTCCAGTACCACAGAACGATTTGAACGATCTGCAGTTGAACACAGACAAGAATGGATAACTGGATAATTGGGATCCCCATGCAAGAATGGGTTCCATTTGGTTAGTAACAGTGATTGGAACACCCACATCAGAGATAGAAACAATGGAATCATCAGAAATAGATGCAATGCTAGTGTCCGTATTTGCCCTATTCAAAGTATGTTCACTTCTTAAGGGAATAGTTCTACCAGTAGGCATCCATTTGCTAGTGGGCATTGTCTTAGCGAATTGAGGGCATAATTCATTAACCTTACGGCCAGAAGGTATCCATTGATAACCTATTTTACTAAATATTCTTCCTGTGGGTTTCCACTGTTTTCTAACTTTCTTTCGTCTTTGCCTTTTTGCCTTCATAGCTTGATTTTTAACATTAATAGTTTTAACTGGGCATTTGATAGCATTAGACAAATCATTCACACCACATTCATGATTAGTGCCAGAAATCAAGCATTCATTACATGTTTTGCAAGTAGCAGCAGAATTTGAATTAATTACAGTACACTTATAGCTAATACTAGAATCAACACGATTCATTTTATTCAACTCAAACTTAGTATTCCTAGGTTGATCTTCTACTCTCTTCCAATGCACATTCTTAGCTTGCGAGGTCCTAACATTCCTTGTATTGCCTTGAGACTTTGACATGCTCGTTTTAATGTCACTGATTACTCCTGTAGAGGAAATGGGAACATTAGTTGGTTTTGATACTTTTTTCATTTCCTGTTTAGATGTGCTGGGATATGAACTACTTGAGGGCACACTTAAGTTCACATTCATAACATTGGGCATTGAATGAGTTGCATACTTGGCACTAGGCATAGAACAAGGTATCAAGGGATTAACTTGCTCACCTAAGGATTTAGGGCATATAGTAATTAAGCATTCTAGAAGCTCTTGAGATCGTTTGGCATATAAGCATGCATGGCCAATTGCATTATCAAGTGGTTTCTCTAACTTATCCTCTTCTACAATCTCACGGAGACATTCTAGACTATCCTTAAGGTATGAAAAATATGTTTGAATTGCAAGTTTGTTATTCCTAAGATGAGGAGGAACATATTTCACAGACAAAGCATATTTATTACAAGCATGCACCTTTGATACACCATTCTCCTCATTGGTCATTGGCATTTTCCCTTTTACCGACTCTTCTTGATTCTCAATTTCCTTTTGCAACGAAGTTATTTTTTCATTATTTTCATTACGAGTGACCTTTATTGATTCAAATAACTCATTGAAATGTTATTTAACCTTTTCATTTTCTTCTAGAAAATTCTCATTTTCCTTTTGTAAAGCATTAACCAAGTTTTGAAGATGATAATTTTGAGAATTCCGAGAATCTAAAGGAGGAGGCATTTGGGAGCCAGTCACATTGTTCTTTTCACCCTTTAATTGAGAAATTTGGGCTTTCAACTTTCTAATCATGTTACGATGAGCTTGAATCTGTTCATCACGTTTGGTTATTTCAAAAACTGCATCAAACTCTGGAACATTCGAGGATATCTTGATGTTTGAGGTTTTAACATTTTCTTTGAGATGTTGATATTTTAGTTGTAAATCAAAATGTTCAACTTCTAGCTTAGAAAAATGTTTTACCAATTATCGTGATCATCCTGTTCAATTTTCTCAATTAGTTTAGAGTTTTTGATTTCAAGCTCAATGACACGATCATGGGAGACTTTCAAAGCAACAGATAATTCATGAAATTGAGAAGCAGTAATAGAGCAATTAGTAGCAGTGTAGAACACATCTTGAGAGATACATTCAGAAATCAGATTCTCTTTTAAGGTATGCAAGTTCTTCCCCTCAATCTCATTATATTTTAATGCTCGCTCATAGTCACTTACCTCAACTATCATTGCATCAAATTCCTTTTTCATTCCTTTAATATCTGAATCCATCCCCTTTTTAAGACTCTCAAATTGATCTTTTAATTGTTTAAAGAAAGGCATGACCTCAGTTAAATAGCATTCTTTTGTTTGCTCAAAACCCCTTTCCCCTTCAGTTATCCCAGTGGGTGTGATCCTTTTCTTACAAGTTTTCTCAAAATCAACAAATAATTGAAATATAACATATTGACTGATTAAGGTCTTGCTCTTAGTGGCAATAGTTCTAGGAACTAAATGCATTGGTGTATTTGGAGGATACACAGTCGCTGCAGGCATTTTCCTAAGGGAGGGTTTGTTTCAACAAGATTTTCTGCTTTTCTTATCTAAGTCCTTTTCCAGAACACTTGTTCGGTGTTAACAACGTTTGAGGCTTAAACTTGTTCAAGGAAATCCAATTTTCCTTTTTGTAATCATGGGGTCTGATAGTTATGTTCTTCTCTTTACATTTAGGATTTTCAAGTTTCTTATTCATTTTTTCCCTAGATGCAACATCTAATTTTCTATCTTCCTCAGTGCACTCATCGCAACTAGGTTTCTGCCTAGGCTTAAGGATTTCATTGCCATCATAAATTACCTTATGAGCAGTTCTAGCCCTTTTAATGACCTCTGGATTTGGTTCCTCAACAAGGGGAATGCTATGCTTATCGCTTAAGACTCTATGCTTAGTGATCAAGTGAGCTATCTGAATGGTGTTCCTTGCGTATGCACAACTTATTTTCAAGCTTGTTTTTCAAAGTTTTAGATTGGAAAAATCATTCAAAAGTTTTGATTCCTTAGCATTGAATTCTTGCTTAAGCATTTTCACATTTTCTTGAAGTTCTTGTTTTTGCTTAGCAGTTTTAGAAAGCTTTTCTTGTAAGGAGTTTAACTCTTGTTTTATTACTTCTTCTCTAAAATTACTTTTTCTAATAATTGTACGCATTTGGTCATCCATTTCCTGCTCACGGGAGGTTAACTCAAACTTAGCACGTTGTTCATAAATAGCAACTCGTTCTTTATAGGCATTAAGTTCAGAGATAACAGAATCATTAGGGGCACATGCAGTGTATTCATCAAAAACATAGTCATCATTGACTGCAGAAGATGCATCACTTGGTACAATCTCACTTTCACTTTGTTTCACATATTGATCATATGGGACAACATTGATATTACCCATATTTTCAATATCTGACTCAATAGTTTCAGTTGATTGTACTTTGTCATGTATCTTTTTCTCATCAACCTCATCGTATAGTTTTAATACCTCTGAGATGATTGATTCCTTTGATTGACCAGCCTGTTGTGGTGAAGAGACCTTTGGAGAGACCATTGGAGAAATGTTAGCCATGAAAATTGTCTGTGCAGTAGGTTCATCATCGACGTCAGAGTCGTATGCATCACAGTCGGCGACTTGAAAGGCATTCTGATGATTATGACCTATCTCCCGAATTGGCTGCTCATCACATCTGCATCATAAGTCTTGGCATTGCCCTCACAGAAACAACAACTCCTCTTCATCCAAAGCGCACCATTATCCGAGCTTGCATGAGCAACATCTTGTCTCTGAAGTATTATGCATTCTGTGGACGTTTTGGAGATATGCAGTTCCTAGCAATGTGTCCCTCACCACCACAGTTGTAGCATTTGATTGGCTTTTCTTGTCCTTGATTCCCATTCCTTCCCCTATTCTGATTTGCCACATATCCTTCACCAGCTCCAGCATTCCCATAGCCTGCTCCAACCATCCCTTGTCCGTATCGTCTTCCCTGAAGTGGTTGCCCCATAACCTTTCCATCTCTGACAACAGCATGATTGTGTAGATTAGATGCAGTTTTGATCTCATTGTTTGTGTGAAGACTGTTGGTATGGGGACTGAGGGTCAGGTTTTGTTTAACCATAAGAGCTAGTTGATTAACGAAGTTTCCCACGGCTGCATCAGCATCAGCTTGCTTGAACCTTGGATCAGGAATGAGTTTGTGATTACCATCACCCGTGGGTATGACTTGAGAGGCTTTGGTAGTAATACCAACATTGGTGTAGAAAGCTGTAGAATCATTTGGTGAGCTTGTCTCTCCCTGGTTGGTTTTGAACTGATCAAGAATCCTTTTTTCAAACATAGCATGCCTCTCATTCTGAAGAAGGAATGCATAGAGTTACTCATAGTTTGTATTCTTCAATCCTTTGGTTAGCTTCACCGAGGTGACAAACTTGTGCCATTCGGGATTCATGTTGTTCACAAATTTTGAGTTCAGCTGAATGTTTGGCATGGTCATTTTGATGTTCCTCGTGTCATTCACAAGCTTATGGAATCTCACGTAGTACTCATAGAAACTCACATCTGGTTTCATCTTGAAGTGTTCAAATTCATCATACCGTTGTGATTCTCTGTCTTCTATAGTTAATTCAGAACCTGAGAGAAGCATCTTGACATTATCCCACACTGCCTTGGCTTCGGTGTTGTGATTGATAAGCTTGTAGATATCTTTTGGAAGACCTTGAAGTATAATGTTAGAAGCCCTGATATCAGCATCGAATCTCTTTTTCTCCTTATCATTGAGCTCATCATACGTCTTTGGTCTGTCTATTCCATAGATCATTGTTCCATCTGCAGCTGTATCAATTAAGTCTCTAGTAGTCTTAATCTGATAAGGTCCTTCATCAATGGATTTGAGAATGTTGACCCCATTTTCCTTTCCAAGACAGTACAATCTGATTCGTTTAGCCCAAGAGTCGTAGTCAGTTCTGTCAAGCATAGGAGGACGAGTATCTGAACCAGCTGCTTGAACATCCTCAGCAACAATGGAGATGATTGTAGGTACGTTGGTAGACATGTTAACAGATTACACGGGATTTTAAAACTCTATGATTAAACCGGAAATAGATTCTTTCACGGGATTTTACTAAATCAAGAGAAAACCGTATTACAACCAAAAAATTAAACCAAGTCGCTAAGAAACCTTGAACCAAGTCGCTAAGCACCAAGTTGCTAAGTATTACGAAATCAAGTCGCTATAATGCCAAGTCGCTAAGACACAGTCAAGTTGCTAAATAACAACTCGCTAAGATCCAAGTTGCTAACACCAAGTCGCTGAGGATTATGACAACAAGTCGCTAAGCACCAAAGTTAACTACAATTTTAATGACAAGTCGCTAAGCACAAAGTCACTAAGTCATCAAGTGGCTAAATAGCAACTCGCTAAGGTCCAAGTCGCTAACACCAAGTCGCTTAAACTTAAGTACAAGTCGCTAACAAAATTGAAAGCAAATCGCTACCTTACCAAGTCGCTACCCGTAGTGGAGAATCCACTAAGTGTAATGTTTGTCGGCTTGTCTCAAAAGACAAGTCGCTAGGACCAAGTCGCTACCAAAAATAACTACAACTCGCTACCACCTTAAGCAAGTCGCTATGATGAAATTAACTACGAGAACCAAGTCGCTACAAGAAAAACTTCAAAAACACACTTTTCAATCCAAAACAAGCTCAACCATAGTGATTCAATCTTACCAAATCAAAACCCAAGCGCATACAATGATTCTAAACACAAAAGTACACCCAAAATTCAAACTTTAACACTAGAAATGAACCAAATGATGCAAAAACCACTAACCTTTTTCAAACTCAAAAACCACCTAAAAACCACTAGAAATCCAAGGATATGTAAGAGATGATCTAACCATGGCTCTTGATACCATTTGTAACATATTGGATTTCACATACACATCATAACACAAACATAAGTAGGCGTATACTATGGGTTTAGAGAGAGAAAGTTAGAGATTTTGGAACTTTAGTGAGAGAAAGAAAAATCTTATTATGAGCTCCAACTCTCTACCTTGGGAGGTAGAGAGTATTTATAGTCTTAACACAAATCGCCACCTAACGGGCTGTGGATCAGGCATACAGTGGGTAAAGACCCTTCCGTCCTCCACGGTATTACTTAACTAAATACTACTTAACATTAAATAACTACGACTACGAGCTTTCTAACGATTACAAATACTTGAGGTGACCGACACTTTAATACCTGGATTTACTAAATCCTAACAAAAAGTCTTGTACTTGCAGAAGATGGGAGATAACAGGTTTACCATGTAAACATATTGTTGCTACCAATTGGAATATGGCTTTAAATGAGCAACAAGTAGGAGCTATAGAAACATGGGCTCGTCCTTGTTACTATCTTCTCACTTGGGAGGCAACCTACAAACACCATGTCCAGCCTATAACTAGCAACGAACATTGGGAAAAATCAACTGTGCCAACAACAATTGTTCCACTGAAATCCGGAACAACTCCGCCTAGCTCAAGAGGTAGAAAAAGAGTTAGGATAGCTCCTAAAAGTGAAGAGATTGTGAAGAATGGTAAGTTGTCAAGGGCTTGGAAGAGTGTTAAGTGTAGTATTTGTGGCATTGTTGGACACAACCGGAAAACATGTTTAGGTAATGGTGGAGCTGAAAGTAGTCAAACTGGCCATAAGGGAAATGTCAAACAAGTGCCTACAAAAGCTGCAGCAAAAAAGACACATCCTAAAGGTAACAAAGTAGCATCAAAAAAGACACATCCTAAAGGTACATGTGTTGTTGAAAGTCAAGTTAGTGCAGTTCCAAGAAGTGGTTTTCAATCTCAAAATCAAGATCAAGCAAGGGTAAGATCCCATCATACATGATGCATCCTTGTCTCAATCCCAGCAACATCAAGATGAAGCAACAGAAGATCTCAGGATACAAGATGAGTTCCTCTCTCAATCCCACCAACATCAAGATGAAGCAATTGTCGATCCCAGTATCCATGAGCAATCCCAGCAACATGATCAATCACAGTCTGATTCTCATCTGCAGTTAAGTGATGTGCAAGCAGTTTTTGCTTCAACCCAACCTGCTACACTAAGAATGACTAGGCAGCAGGCTGCACTGGAAAGAATGATGGCCTCAGCATAGGTCAATTATGTTATGCTAATTAGGTAGACAGTTTTTCATCTAGTTTATTTCCTATGGACAAGTTATGTACTCTAAAAACATATGTGTGTGTGTCTAACTGTAATTCTCATGCTTCGAAAAGTATGCAATTTTATGCATTTGGAATTTAATCCATTTGCATTAACTATGGAACCATGTCATTTTTGTGTATTTTTATAGATTGGTGTGTGAATAATTTGCATCAAATGTAACCAAAGCTAAAAAAAACCTCATAAGAATGTTGACAATTAAAAGTTAATCCTAAACAAATTGCTAACCATCTGCATAACCATAAGGCATTGAAAGTCAAAAACAAACCAAACTTAATACTTCATAAAATGTTGACAATTAAAAGTCAACTTTAATCTTAACCATGTGCATAAAGCCATAAACATACGGCTCATAATAACAAGATTCATAACCTTCTGGGACACAACGTTACTACAATTCAAGATAATGAACATTAACCATCTCGCCTCATTACATAAAAGCTAAAAAGTTATCCCAATGCATAAACAATCAAGAACAATATCCAACTGAGCACCAGGTAAATCTTCCACTTCCACACATCACCTTGAGTAGCTTCTAATCTTGCCTCAAGCTCATTTCTCCCCCTCAAAAGGCCTGGTATGATCATTCTTGAACGAGCACAGATTTCAGGATCATATCGTCGTATCCACCGACAAGAAGACCCTTATTCATGATTATGGCAAGTGATTAAACAACAACCATTGTTACAATGTAGTTTGCTACTTACGAAAAAAAATGATACGATACATATTAAAAGACACTTACTTCAACAGGACAACCAAAGAATCGACGCCCTGGGTTGGCCGAGGTCCACGAAGTGTGAATTTTAGCTTGCTTACCACACCAGCAACGTACCATGTTGAAAGGATTATCGTTTTATAGAAAACTATTTTTGTAGGATAGTTTAGGGATGGATGATAACTGACGACCAAGCCGTGTTACACACACATATAGCAACTACAAACACTGTACAACGGTTTGTATAAAGTACGCTACAGTGAAAGACGGTTTTGCCCTCAACAACAAAACATTGACCTGGGCATTAATGGTCAAAGGACTGATTTAGAGTATAAAAACCTTGATTTGGACTCCCCACGATGAAAAAGCAAGATTTGTCTCAGGGTGATGCGTGTGTACAAGATTAGGGACGAACAGTTTATTTTACTCTACTTTCAAGTTTCAACAACTATTTGGCTAATTTCTACATTATTTTAGTTGTTGATTGAAATTTTCAAGTTTTCAAATGCAATATAGATACTTCTGATATGCACACCAATAAGAGAAAAATGCATAATAATGAAATAGTTGTACCACTCCATTTCTCTATGGGCATGTCTTTTATGGATATTGTTGTAAGGGATCAAAAACTAAGACAAGAGGAAGATAAACTAAGTGATTACTTTTTAAATTCAATGTATGTGTTGACGTATATGATCCTCCGGATCACACTCGAGAAACATGTTTTCGTGATAAACATTTAAGTCTAGCATAGCATTGCTAAAATCACATCATACTAGACTGGGAGATATGTTGGCGTGTATGCTTCTTCGGAGTCATCCGAAGGATGCCTATCTACGATGGAGGTATCCTCCATTGGGTTACTCTAGGCATACTAGACTGGTAGGTTTGTCTGTAGCAGAGGTATCCTCCATCCATGGGAAGTATGTATGTAGAGAAGGTATCTTCCATCTCTGGGAAGTATGTCTACAACGGAGGTAGCCCTTATCCCCCGCTTAATGATAAGTCGTGGTAGGATACGACAAGGGCACCGTACGAATTGTACTTTTCCTCAATAGCCATTGGCATCGCTGCATAGTAACGACAACAAGGGTGTCAACAATCTGTACGTTGCACGATAATGACAAGCATACATCTGCAACTCCCATGTTGTGGAGCACACCCCAAGTAGTATAAATAGAATCATCCACACCAGTGGAGAACAGGTTCCTCTCTCTCTCTCTCTCTCTCTCTCTCTCTCTCTCTCTCTCTCTCATATCTAAATCCTCTCCATCAGAGATTCTGACTTGACCGTCAAAAAGTGGTTCTAGGGCTTCGGCCTCATACCGCTTCTAACCGGTTCTTTTTATATTTGTAGCATGTTTTTTACTTTGGATGAAGACGAGCGGTATCATGAGAGTCGTCAATACCATCTTGGCAAAAATTTGCTTCAACAGTATGCATGTAGATAAATACGTATGCAACTTTTTATGTACGTTTATCGTATATGGTCTAACTCATATCTTTGTACTTTATAGTTTACATGTTATAGATTTATTCAGATTGTATTTTAAATGCAAAAAGGAAAAAAGTATTTGTTTAAAATATTTGTTAGCAAATCGAAAAAGGCTTGAATGGCTGTTGGACTAAGTGATGGGACGTGAATGTGAATGTGAATGTGAGAGCACAATGTATGGCTACTAATAATATGCTAAAACGGAAAAAAAATACCAATGGCATGCTATTGCCATACCACCCCAACATGTCAAATTCATGCTAAATGCATTTGAATTACTAGAGTGGCTCAAGTAAATGGTTTTTCTTTGTGTTATTTATTTATTTATTTTTTCTATTGCGAGTGAGTGGGTATTTTTAGTAGGGTATTTTGTAGCACCTAATAACATGTTAGTGGTGTGTTATGAGGGAGGGTGTTTTAGTTATTAATATGTTATTCAAATGTGTATGATGTGGCGTTGATGTGGCATACCAATAACGTGTTATTGATAGCTTGCATACCTTGTGCTCTGAATGTGAACATGAATAACGTAAATAAAACAGAAAAAAGACACATACGATGTAGAAAACTACGCGACCAAATGATATTCAATCTTTTATGACAACTAGGATAGTACTCGCTCAAAACAGTGGCGGTACTTAACGTGTTAGTTTTTCTCGTACTTTGATCTTTAAGCGATATGCAATGAGAGTCAGTATTTGCCAGTTTACCCATTTGATAATTTGAAAAGATTAGATACGTGTTTGAATTTCCGTAAAGTATATTATACATATATAGATATGATTTAAGATCATTTGAGGACAAAAGATTATTTACATACCAAGGGATCAATCTCCACCATCCATTTTTATTTGATCTAATGGATGAGATTAATCCCAACATTTAAAAAAACCCACTTTCATCCTCTTTTTTTAAATATAACTTTCAAACCGTTAATCGTTAAGCGGAAAAAAAATATCATTGCGACGAGCATTTAATTATCTTTCTATAGATAGGCACTTTGATGTACTTTCGACAAAAAAAGAAAATTTCATATTTTTCACTTTTTTTTTAAGGTCTTTTCGTTTTTTTACGTTACTGAAATTTGCATTAAAAAATCATATATGATAAAACACTAATTTGAATATCACATGTGATATTAGTGTTATATCATATATGATATTAGTGTTATATCACATGTGATATTAGTGTAATATCACATGTGATATTAGTGTAATATATATCATATATGATTTTTCATGCAAAATTTCAAGTAGCGTTAAACTTGATAACGTGAAAAAATTGAAATTTTTTCTTTTCAAAAGTATATCAAAGTGCCCGTCTATAGAAAGATAATTAAATGTTCTTCGCGACGGTGTAAATATTTTCACTTAACGATTAACGGTTTAAGAGATATTTAAATTATAAAAAATAGGTGAAATAATAAAATACTTTTAATCTCATCCATTGATTTCTTTTTAGATGTATGGTTGAGATGAGTCCCTTGGTATGTAAAAAAGTTTGGTATGTAAAATAACTCTCCTCATATAGATAATTAGATATCCATATTTATACTTATTTGAACTTTGTAAAACTTGAATGTTTATGATAAAAATTACAACTATAAATTTATACTAGTGTAAAATTTAATTATATGAATTATTAATTATAGTAACATGTGTAAGCTTACATTCTTAAGACTTTCTTTTATAGAAAATCCCAGATACATTAGTATGTTGTATAGATTTGTTGGATAATTGGAAAGGAAATTCGCGTATAAAACTGTTGCTTAGTCAAGGTTATATTGTTAGTAACACATTAAGTCCGTCAAAGTAATTAATTTGAATAACTTACAACGTTGATCATATCATTTTTATACTATACCTTAAGTTGTCAAAATTCTAATGGATTCTTCCATGGTGACGTTGACCTAGCTAACCTTCTTAAGGCAGCCATATGCATACACTTTTCAAACAAGTCTCCAACAAGGAAACTACTAGATCAATATAAATAAGGTCTAGAAGACAAGAACTATGATTTCATTATTATTTTCTAGCAGGTAAAATTCAATAAACATAATGTTATGTGAAGAAATAATAAATAATATGAGTTAGTTTCATATATACCTTTTTTTTTAACGGCAATTTATTAAAAACTAGCAATACGCTAGGAAAGCTAGAAATTAAATGAACTTAGATTTTTCATCCAAGAGTTCCAATCAAGGATAAAATTATAACGATTCGAACACCAAATAAAAGAAAACCGAACGATCTCGGATAATAATATGAAGATAAACTTCATGCATTTCTCTAAAACATCTATAAAAACTCATACAACGACTTACAAGTATTAAAAAATAATACGTGAACAACTTACACTCTTTTGGATAAGCTCTATGGTTTGTTTATCGTGGCACAAAAAAGTGAATCTTGTAAAGATAAAAAGGAGTGAAATATGTATTAAAGAAAATAATACGTCTTAAATTCTTTCTAAAGGTTGTATATTCTTGATAGCATTGAAAAACACATGTTCTAAGGTGTAGGTTACGAATTGCAATCGGATAAAATATAAGGTTTATATGTTATATATGTGGTTTTAAAAGACAAACTAACAATGTCATATAATAAGTACCCCTAGGTTTATATCCTATATTTTAAATTTATGCATGAATTTTTAATAACTACTTGTTGACATATCATATTGTGTAAAAATAGCAATTTGATTATAAAAAATGGTATTTGAAAATTAAAATAAGGAAGGAAGAAAGGCGTAGGAGGCAAGTAAGCCATGGTTTCGAAACATCTTACTTGTTTCTCTTGTACGTTTTACTAATTCCATTTCCATATCCAAACTGCTCTCTTTATATATAAACAAACACGTACATATTTCAAGTTTCATACACAATCAACAAAATTTACAATTATTTCTCTCAGTTTAGCAACAAACTCTAACAAAGAATCATTCTAAGATACTATATCTTGTTTTACTAAGGTAATCTTTGTCCTTCCTGGTATTGTTGTCAGTTTATGCTATATATAAATTTCGTATTATTTATTTATGATGATACTGGAATATCATACTTGGTCCCTTGTGTTGTTTCTACAGTTAGTTTTGGAAATATATTTGGCGGCAAAAAAAAAGGAAAAAAGTTAAAAGATGTTGGGGGAATTAATCACAAATAGTCTTGTGTAAGTTTCTTTTGTTCATGTATTCTCAATTTAATACTATCATTTTTGGAATTCGGGTGTTCGGTTACGTATGGTTGGTTTGAGTGCTTAGCTTGGTGTTTTGGTACGGCTGCAGGTTGATTCTTGGATACGCTTATCCGGCTATGGAGTGTTTTAAGACGATAGAGAAGAAGGATGTAGGAAATGCAGAACTACGATTTTGGTGTCAATATTGGTAAGTGCTTCTTTATTTAGCAAACCGGATATGCCAAGGAACGTGCGGTTATGTTATCATGATTTAGTATAACGAATATAATTGTGGTGCTAGCTAGTAAATTATAAACATGTCAAAGTATAATTATTAGGCACTAATAACTTGAATGCCCAAAGTGGAATTTGCCGGATATCAATCACCTTTGTTGTAATGATTGGAAGTGACATTGTTTGTAACAATATGGCTTATAAAAATGAAGTTGAATACTGGAAATCAAGAGCGAAGATGGCGAGCTTGATTCCACTTGATATATCCAAATTTATACAAAGTTGATCATGTAAGCTATGGAAAATGCATGTGTAGAGGATCTTGTTGGATGAATATATGAAGAAACTTGAGTCAGATTTTAGGTGGAGACATAACTCAACTTTTAGAACATGGACACACTATTTAGGCCAAGTTACATGATGAATTGCAATTGTGGGAATGAACAGTAGCGCATAGGGTCACCGTCATGTCAAATGAAGGAAAATGGCGAATGGCGACCCGTGAAGCTACCCCACTGACTTCGTTTTCTGGAACAGAATTTCCAAAACTCAGAAATAATTTTATTATAACTGATTTATGTGCTACAAGTTAAATGTTGATCATACGCTGTAGAAGCACTCTTCGTAAGAATAAAGGATGTGAAAAGTAGGCCCATTTGAATCATGCTCTTAAAGAGAGTGATAATGATGTTAGACTGTTGAAATGTGAACCTTTGTCAAGGCGAATTTCTTAAAAGAATTCGAGAGAATTCAAGAACTACGCACAAACATTTGGTTCTAAGCGGGTGTGTGAGATTTACTTATTAAGGTTGCTGATCAGCTTATTGCAATATTTAGCATTTAGTCAGTTTGAGGGTGTTTGGGATAGCGAACCGAAAATGCTTATTTGTTATTCGAGAGCGAAATAACACTTCTGAATAATAAAAAACAGCCAGTTCCAGAAAGCATTCCCAAACACCCCCTAAGTTCATAATGTGGTGTAACTTAGGTAGACTTTCTTCTAACAAATGCTGATTTATCGTTTGTGGTTTATTCTTTTCAGGGTGATTGTTGCAATACTCACGGTCTTTGAAAGAGTTGGGGATATATTCATTTCATGGTACACATATTTTATTAACAGAATTTAATTCACAAACAGGATTATTATGTGATTGTTTTCGGCTAAAAAGTGGTTTCTTATTTTTATAGGGTGCCAATGTATGGAGAGTTAAAGCTGGCCCTTATTATCTACTTATGGTATCCTAAAACTATGGTAAACAATATTGCAACATACACTGTTTCTTTCATATGGTTTTGGTTGCTATAAAAAGGAAGTTATGGTTGATTGCAGGGTACAGGGTTTGTATATGATGCAATGCTGAGGCCATTTATAGTACGACATGAGACAGATATCGAGAAGAGTTTAAAGCAATTTAGAGACAAAGCGTGGGATGTGGCGATTTATTATTGGCAGAATTCTACAGAATTAGGCCAAACAAAGATCTTTGAAATCTTTCAGTATCTACTTTCTAAACCCTCAGCCTCAAGGCCAGCATCTCAGGTATCTAATGTTGGATCATTACCAAATTACTGAGATGTAGATATTTGAAGAAAATGTGTCAAGTTGGGTGTCATGCCGGTTGGGTATTAGAACAAAACGAGTTTGGCTTGAAAGCAGTCATATATTAGTACTGACTAAAAGACATTTTTGTGCAAATTTTTTAATAGTTTGTACTTACAAAACAATGTCATTACAATGTTAGTCCAAAACTAAGTAAAACAAATTAGGAAATCAGATGCATGGAAAAAACCTTTTGGTAACTTAGATGGTTCAACCCACATTCGAGGAAAAAAAATTTAGCTTCATTTTTATACCCGTTCTAGATAAAAACACATACTAATTTGACCATTTCATAAGTTAATGGGTCGAAACTACCATCTCTAATTTCAAGTCATGGGTCTGGTAAATCCTCTAGCTAATAATTATAATGTGTCATGAATTACATGAAGAACAATATGCATGGAAATGTTGATTTCGTCAACTTGAATCGAACATTTCTCAAATTGATGAGCCTGACATTCTTGTCTTTGTCGAATTGATTATAACTGATTGATAATATGGTTTATGGTTGCAGTGGTCAGCCAACTAGTTAAGTTGACAATCCTTTGATAGTACCTTTTCATATATTTAGTGGGCAATCACTGGAATTATAAGTTTGTATAATACTTCTTTTATAGAGATTTGGAAAATCATACGGGCCGCAATTCACAACAGGGAAATTAACAGATTAGGGCTGAGTCTATAAGGGATCGGGTTGTAAACCTGTCAATTCGCCTATTGTGTTTAATAAATGGGTTGAGTTTGGGTTGACCTTAGCCAACCTGGGCAACCGACTTACACCATTGACCTGGGCAACCTACTTACACCATTGACCTGAAAACCCATTTACAGCCCACTCAACTAGCCAAGCGTTTTCTCCCCTTAGATAAACAGGTTAGAGTTGAGTTTTCAGATTAGGGTTGAGTTTATAGATTGGGGTTGACTTTTCAGCTAATTCTAACTAAACGGGTCGTTTGGTTGTGGATGATACAAACCAACCAGATATGAATTCCAACCCCTAGAGAATTATGTATGAAGGTCCGGAAATATGAAAATCCTTTAAGCACATCTACATTCTTCTAACAGTCACCAAGTACTATCCCCAATGGACCAATTTGCATTGAACTCATCCAATAACACAACCACATATACAAGTGTGCAAAATCCGGGACAAATCCATAAATTCACACCAAATTTAGATGGCACCGCTAGCATTATACTCGGTCCTAATGGCACCAATGCCTCTTGGCTTGACCCTACTCATATGTGATTAAAAAAGAATTATTATCTCCAATTGCATTTGCTATTCTACCAATACTTTACAATGTGCTAAAATGATCTTATATGCAGGGGTTACAAAATCATCAAGGCTCCAATGACGGACATCCTCCACCGCCTCCAATGGCTCCAACTCCAACCTTATTCGGATTAGGATCAGATCAAGGTGATAACAACAGATGGACCCCATCCGCACCACCAGTACCAACAGCTAGCCACCACCGATACGCACCTGAGCCACCTCTCCCATCATCACCAACTGCATATGATTCTAGCTCAACTCATAAAGAACCCGTTTGGCTCAGATTTAGAAAATCTAGAGGACTTTGATTCCCTTAAACTAGCTATCAATCTTATCATATATTAGTACAGATTGTGAAGAAACAAGAACAAGAACAAGAAAACCAAACAACAAAATTTGTATTCCAAATTTTATTAATTCATTTGTTTCATCTGTTACAATTTATTTTTTATAAAGTTTGTACCCATAAACCTTCGGCTCATAGGCCAAACACTTGATATATACCTTCATGGTTATAGCTTGGACACAAGCAGGCAATCGCATATATGTGTCACGAAACGCATGAAAACATCAGAGAATCTAGTCCATATCCGATGAAAAACATTCTGTCCACCAGAGTCAGGAGAACTGGACATGGGCTGCAGGTATGCCCAAGCAGCTTGCTTCACTAGTCTGTTTCTTATTGAAATCTCGTACCCTGAATGAGCTACGAACGAAGGAACTTTAGGTGACTGGATTGTAGTAGGCCCAGAAGGGAGAATATCGCGTAAAGAGGTGTAAGAAGGTGGTCTAATAGCTTTTAACTCGAAGTCGGGTGATGATGTGGCAGTACTCGTAGTAGAGGGTGTTACGATGGAGTTTCGTCGTCGGAGGGTGGTTACCGGGGTTGTAGTAGTATCATCTGTGGTGGTGTCCATAGGAAGAAAATGGTGGCAAAGTTGGTTTTTTGGTTGTGAAAGTTTTTATAAAAAATAATGAATTGAAATCAAATGAAGGAGTAGTGTAATGTTTTAAGCCAATTATTGGGTTTATTCCACATCAATGTGCACATCTAAATTAAGTAAATAACAAATTACGTCATTCGTTATGTCTTTTTTGGCAACTAATATGTTTTTTATTTAAGAATTGGTCGTTAAAAATAAAGATCGGTATTAAAGGACATATCTTATGTGGTTTTGAGATTTTATTCATCACAACTTTTTATAGCAACTAAGGTATATTTAAAACTAGACGAGTACCCGCGCCTAGCGGCAGCGATTTCTAGTTTTCTGCAAAGTTCCGATGACCCATAAGTTTCTTTTAACAAGCTGTATTTGTAGCATTAGAAAATCGTTTTCGAATAACTACTGATTCGATGCGTGGTTGCATAGCACATAAATATATAGTTTTTAAAAATTATGTGGAGTCGATCTAAGTGTGTGAGTATATTTTCTAATAGGATTATTTTAAGTTATTAAGATTTTTAGTAATAATAGATTCAAGCATTACAAAAGCAACGGTATTATGTAGTTGGCAATATTATATTGTAGTTTAGAGGTATAGGCAACATGTGTGACCGCCTTTTCTTTGTTTTTGTCGGTAATTTAGGCAGTGATAACTATTTTTTTACATGTGTAACGTTTATCATTTGGTGTTTGGCTTTTAAAATTGTAACTTTGCAAATTGGATATCACCATATAAGATTATTTTGTACTATCAATTTGTATAGATATTTATGGATTGTTCAAAGCTATTTGTTTGAGGTACAAATAATTATCGCTAAAGATAACAATACTATTTATTTTTGTGATTTTAATAAACTTACATAACATTATTGATACCATTGGACAAAGGCTATACAATATATATTAACTTTTAAACGATGATTCATATATGCTAGTCCCTTAAATGGTGCAAGAGCAACATTTTTTAAAATAATATTATACAAATGACAAATTACATGTGTCAAAGCAAAATAAACCAAAAACTACAATTACTTGGTCTCTCCTTTCAAAAAATTGTCACGGGTTCCACAACTACTTCATCATTTCTCATATAATTTAGTCAAATTTGAAACCGATTTCACCGAGTGGTTCAACTGGTTGAACCGTTCCGATAAAAAAATAGGTCGATTTAAACCGAGTCAAACCGATAAGTTGGGTCGAAAAATGCAAATTAACCGGGTGGCCACGGGTTTGAGGCGTCCCGGGTCAACCCGTATCGGTTTCAACAGTCAACCCGGTATCGGTTTCAACGGGTCAACCCGGTATCGGTTTCAATTGGTTGTTTTAATTTGGTAGATGTGCTTTTAATTGGGTGTCAATGTGAATAAATTATTGTACTTTTAAGTAATGGGGTGTTTTAATAAGAGTATTAATTATATTATTTATTTCTCTCTCCATTGACCATGTTTTCAACATTCAACTTTCAACATTTTTCACTTTTCCACTTTGACCATTTTTCCATTTTATATAGTATAGATATAGATATAGATACATATATGTTTCGCTATAAAACGCTGGCGAATAACTTTTTTTCTTCAGGTAATTATGATTTCAATATTTTTTTTTTTTAATAATGATTCAAGGGTTTTGAATTTAACGCCATACAAACTCAAATCGGATAAAATATTCTTTTTTCAAAAGATTGTCGCAATGACTTAATGGGGTTTTTGCATCTAGTCGTTCTAAAATTTTGCTAGGTTAAAAAACATAATAACAATAAAAGAACGAACAAGTTTAGACGTATCATTGTGGGGACAATTTGTGGGGAAATAATTTTGTGGTGGAAATGGTAAAGACGTTAGAGAAAATATGTGACAAGGAATGACATTTATTAAGAAAAGAAATGTGCTTCACATTGGAATCTTATTGGATGGTAAGAGACGAATGAGTCTATTCGCAATTTCAAACTATTAATAACTGATAAATAATACTGTATATATTAAAGATTGGTTAGTAGCATATCACATTTGATATGCTTCAATTTAACTATATTATAACCCCATGATTTGTAGAATATTATATTTGATACACTCTATTTTAGATTACTTCTTACAAATTAAAGTATATAATGACGTGTAATTTTCCGATTGCTCAAAAGTCAAACCACAACTAGTTGTCCTATGGCAATGTCACTAGGCAGTAACGGTATAATTTAATAGAAACTAAATTTATACAAGTTTAAAGCATATGAATGGCTTTTGTAAAACCATAGACATTGCTTCTTTTAGATTCAAGATATTGTGTTTACTTTTTTCTTTTATTTGTTAAAACATAATAACCTTTGTCCATTAAGGTCAAACTTGTTTCTTTTGCCGCCTTTGTTGATCAGAAGTGCAAACCATACTTTGTTCCGAAAAACAAAAGTGCAAACCACACTAACAAGTAGTCTCCCGGTCATCATTTTCGATCTCAAGTGGCTAGATTCTTCATTTAAGAAGTTTGAGCATTGGGTGCAGTCATTTGTCACCCTTGCCAAGTTGATGCGGCCATGGCGCCAAACCACTGCACCGGGTACCCCTTGCCAAACCACACGCTAAATGAAGAATTTTAATTAGGTTTTGTGTTTTGATTGGGTATAGTGAGTCTTAAAAGTGAGGTTTTGGCCTGAGCTAATAAGGAGAGTGTTTTTATGTGTGTGAGTGATAAAAAAAATAAATAAATAAAGGTTTGATGTGACGTTAAGATGGCAGTTTGACTTAAGTCATTGCACGTGATGCTCTTACATGCGGTAATATGTTTATCTTAATTCTTGACATCCAAACAAATCCATGTGCGTTTTATGACAAATCTTAAAGGGGCATTTATATACATCCTCACATTCCAGCCAATATTTACATATTTCTCCAAATCTTGCTTTAAGAGCATTGTATATCATGCATTAAAAACTTATGACAAATCTTAATGAGTCTATTCGCAATTTCAAACTATTAATAACTGATAAATACGTAAATATTGGTTGAGATATGGGGATGTATATAAATACCTCAATCTTAAAAACCGAGATGCATATGCTTAAGCAAATGAATATATCACTTGTAAAATGTTGTTCATCCTTGAAAAACAATTTTATGGTATATGCTCTCATTGCAAAGTAAATCTATACTACTATATAAAGCATTTAAGTTGTGGGCTCCACAAAAATTAAGATAATGAGCTCCAATCATTGAGTGACATGTGTCACTTCTCTAACTAAAAAATAACAAAAAATTATGAGCTCTAACAAACTAAAATAAAGAGCTCCAATAATGGGGAGACACATGTCACTTCTTAACTAATTAATCACATTTATTTTTAAATTTAAATATCTTTTAATTCGTTTAATTTTTTTATGATCTAATTTCATCATATTTTTAAAAATTTTGTGCTCTTTAATTCAACATCCATTTTGATATATTTTTATAAGTTTTTAGTTTTTACATTTTTAGTAGGTTTATTTTATTTTAATTCAAATTTTTATAACTTTGACATTTATTTCAATCAATACAAACTTTATTTATCAAAATTATTTACTTTTGGGAAAGTGTTTGACGGGAAAGAGATTGTGAAGGTCTTTTTATATGCGGGAATAATGATGTTACGAAAAAGATACGCAAAACCCAAACAAACACATACAACTAACACATATATATTTGGAGTGTTGTGAAATGAATTCACTAAGTGGGTAGGAAATTACGAGGAGAGTAGGGGTGGGTTAACAATTCAATTACTATATTTATTATATAACTATATTAATCGCCGCCGCTGTGCGCGGGTATCCAACTAGTATTTTAAAATGAGAAATGATAAGGATATCTAAAAGCAAGCTTAATTATATGTTTAAAACTGTGTGGCAACAATTTATCGGTTGTAATAGCCAGACCTATTTTTTCACAAACCAATAAAACGTTGACACATAATTTTAGCCATTCATTAAGAATGTTTTTAGACATCTTTGTCATTTCTGTTTTAAAATAAGATAACTATATGCAATATAGAGTTGAGATCAATATAGAACTCATATTTGTCATAGAACAAATGAACCAATCATAACCCTTCATTTTTTATCTAAATTAATACAAAATCATTTTCCACCTTTTTTTTTAAAACAACATATCTTACAAACGGTAAATCTTCAAAATATAAAAAATACACCATCGTGACGAGAATTAAATTATCTTTCTATAGATATGCACTTTTACATATTTTCGACAAACATTTTTTTTCAAAAATTCCGTCCGAAAAAATCATATATGATTTTTACGAATCATATATGATTTTAAAAATCATGTATGATTCGATTTTTACGAATCATATATGATTTTTACAATCATATATGATTCTCAAAAATCATATGTGATTCGTAAAATCGAATCATATATGATTTTCACAAATCATATATGATTTTTGTTGACCGAAATTTTGAAAAAAAAAATTGTTAAAAATATATAGTAGTGCATATGTATAGAAAGATAATTTAATTCTCGTCACGATGGTATAATTTTTATCGCGTAACGATTAACGGTTTGCGAGATATTTAATTTTTAAAAAAAGGATGAAAGTTTATCATAATAAAAAAATAAATGGCTATTATTGGTTGATTGGATCTATGGTAAATTTTGGTTCTATATTGAACTTTTGCCATGCAATATATGAGGCACGCTTTTATGTGTGAAGTATGTCAGTAATATTGTTTATTAGCACATTCCTTATTAGTGAAAGCATCGTTTAGCACATTCCTTATTAGTGAAAGCATTGTTTGGCGAATGTGTATATGAGCTATTTGATTAGGAATAATGTGCTGCTATAAAATAAGACTGATGTTAATGGCAGGGGTTGCACCCCAACCAACCAACTCTCTAACCGAGTCACCAACTCTCTAACCGAGTCTTTCTTTTTAGCTCAACCGGATGCAACCGACTTTCATCCCAACTTTTCTAATCTTTCGTTTGGCTATCCCAGCCATAACTTTCATTTTGTTTGTGTGTGTTGTTTTTTATTTAATTTGTTTTTTTTAGGTATGTTTTTTTGTTGTGGTTGCAGTCGCAGTCGCCTTATTTTTTTATTTGTGATTAGGGTGTAATCTTGAAGAGAAAGCTAATGTGACAAAAGGTGACCACAATATTTAGATTTCCATTAGCAATGGCCTAATTATCATCATAAAGTCACCGAATGTATAGGGCTTTATAAACATAACACGTTGCGTGTTGTTGTCCGCAACAAATCCATGTTACATCCTGGTTAAAAATAAAATCAACAAGTAATCAACTAATCAACCTTGCTTGAGCATACAACCTTCATATAACATTATTAAGGACCCGTTTGATTTAGAGGTTTTCTTTAGGTTTTAGGTTAAAATGTTCAAATCAATTATTTGGTTGCATATTTAGGATGTGGGTTTGGATTCATATGCTAAATATTTGGGGATGTATTAAAGTTGGTTGGTTTTATTTAAGGGTTTTATGACAAATTGGGCCCTTATGGTTTTTCATCCTCATATTTTTTTATCCCCTTATTACTAATATAAATATTTTTAATTTATATTTTAATATATAATATACTTTTAATTATTATTTTCTTTCTTCTATCTCAAATCTTAAACCAAATTTAAATTCAAATTCAAATCATAATCATAAACCCATCTACAAACCAAACAATGTCTAAATAGATGTATCATGCTACAATAGTACCATGCATGCAACATCTAGTCACCAGTGCGTCTTTGGTCACCATAGTTTTAAGGTAATTACTATTATTACCACCCCTATCTCACAAAAATATTAGTACATCCCTTATCTCACAAAAAATACATATGGTAAATTGCAAATTTGGTCCCTAATATTTCACGAAAATGTAAGGATTACACCGAGACAAATTTTGTTGCAAAAAAAATAATGTTTACGTTTTTTGCAAAACAGCCACTGAGAGACACTGTTCATTAACTCTCGTTATTTTTCTCGTTAAGTGGCACGTGAAATGATTAATATACCCTCTTCTTCTTCCCCACTTTTAAGACAATAATTTGCAATTTACGCTATTTTATTTTTTAGATTAGAAGCCACAACATCACAAACACAGCCACCATCACCACCACCACCACCACCCTCTACCAACACCACCACCACCGAACTCCTCTTTCCATTTCATCATCATCATCACCTTCAAAATCATAATTCAAACCAAAATCCATAATCAAAATCGAGATCCAAATTAAAGCTTTATCAATATATAACTTTTAGACTTAAACATAAAATCTCCATTGGTTACATTCTACATAAGAGAATCATTTATTTTTATAAAAATAAAACTGCATTATCCAGATCTACCAAAATACCAACACCTATTTACTGTCGAAACCTTTAAAGATAAAACCATTTTTCATCAAAGGCACCCCATGTGTATGTCATTCGTCAAGGTGATTCTGGATATGATTCATGTAATTCACCTGTCGAACCAAACAGTCATGTGCATGGTGTTGCAGAACATTCAGATGAAGGGTAAGTAGATACACCTCCAATTTTGTACTTCTCTTCAAATAAATTGATATTCAGAGAGAATTATTTAGATCATTTATAGTATTCGAGTTTTGTAACACTAATTACTTTACTTTATTTTACAACTTATTACATGGCGAACCTAATATAGCAAATGTAGCATGAGGTCGTAATAAGGGTACACATACAAAACAAAGAACTCCCAGCTCAAGGTCGTTTTTCATGTCTATATAATTTCTGAAGTTTGTTTGTGTTTTTGTTAATCATATTCTAGTGTTTGTTAATCTAATGTCTGACTTTCACAGTCCAGAGCATTATTTATTTCGAAGGCCCAGAAAATTACTACCTCCGTCCCAAAATTATAGTCCCCTATGGACTTTTTTGGTCTTTCTTTTCTAACTTTGACCATAAATATTTTTGTTTTTGTTATACAATAGTTGATGAAAAATATACTAATGAAAAATACATTTAAGACACAATCCATTCATATAATTTGCATCAAATATTATATAACACAAACAAAAATATTTAAGGTCAAAGTTGTAAAAGAAAGACCGAAAAAGTCAATAGGGGACTATAATTTTAGGACGGAGGGAGTAATTCTTAGTGGTCTTAAAGAATCTCCCAGAGAGTCTGGAAATGAAATGACAGTATCAAGGTTCTATTACTTATTCATTATATAAAATTTTAATGCTAACCGTTGAATATTCATATATAAAAAATTTAATGGATTCTGATGAATAACTCCAGGTCTGTTGGGGCATCATTGTCACACCCCGCCAGAGGCGGAAACGCGAGGTGCGACGAAATCAATATACATCGGAAAGAGATATAGTACAATACCATAATTTAAATTTAAAGAAATAATGTAACATTACAATAAGGTTCTAGCCGACGTTGGCAAATGAAACATAAATTTTGACTTCCAAAAGATAACATTTTACTACATAACGACCCAGATAACTTGTGACGACTCCTTTATTTAAAATCTTCATAATATATGCTAAACAACGATCACCTGAAATGCATGAGAAAATGGGTCAACTATGAAAATAGTTGGTGAGTACACAGGTTTTAGGTAGAATAAAAACCATTATTAGAAAATTTGCCTGGCGAATGTCCTGTCAACACACTATGTTACAAATCCCACCCATACAAGACTTGTGTTGAAAACTAGAAGGGGGGTTAAATAGTTTTACCGATTAAAACTTCGTTTTAAAATATTTAGATCGACTTATGTCAATCTATTTAGATGTGTATGTTGGACGTTGATAGATAAATATGTAAATATGTAATGGAAAGGTAAAGAGTAAGAAACACAAAACCACGACACGAGTATTTATAGTGGTTCGGCTACAAGGACACCTTCCTTGCCCTACTCCACTCCTCGAGTCACTTACTCGAGAGTTCATTAGCACTACACGACACAACTCCTTATGGCAGAGAAGCCTTCACAACGTCGCCTACTATTTTTTCGGTACAAGGCTAGACACCGGGTTCTTCCACAAGGTAGAACCACACCTATCACAACGTCACCTACACTTTATCCGGTATAAGGCTAGATACCGAGTTCCATTACATAGGAGGAACTACTACCATACACTACATAACACATATCCCAAAGGAGACCCACTCCTTATTACAAAATCATCAAGGATATCAATATCCTTGGATACAACCTATCTTTATTTGTACATCGATACACCATATCGATTGTACACATTTGGCATCTTTCACTAATGCCTTTGACTTGACCCTTTTGGCATCCTTCACTAATGCATTTGACACGGACGTTTGGCGCCTTTCACTAATGCCTTCGTCTTGACTCTTTTGGCATCCTTCACTAATGCCTTTGACACGGACGTTAAGCACCTTTCACTAATGTCTTCGTCTTGACTCTTTTGGCATCCTTCGCTAATGCCTTTGACACAACACTTCTAGTGAGGAAGTAAGAACTATCAACAAGTGAACCTCAGTAGTCTTGATGATGACGAAGCATGGCAACTCATGGACTTGAGCTTGCTCGACTTCAAGAGGTCGTGATCTCGCCTTTAAGAGGAACCTAGAGAATCACACAAAAACAAACACAAACTACATAGAAAGATCCTTTGGATCTCAGGTTAGAGTGTTTACAATACTAGGAGAAAGTATGTGTGGAAGAGGCAACCAACAATGAAAAAATGGCTCACTATTTACAGAACAAAGAAATGCTATTGTTCCACGGATCCCACGGATCCCTTGCTTGAGGGATCCGTCTAGTGTAATACTAGGGATCCGTGAGACGCTCCTTTTTGCCCATGGGTTTTGGGTCATGGGTGATGGGTCATGGGTCCTAGACTTTGGACCATAGGTATCCAAGTAGATACAATGTATCTAGAAGATGCAATGCATCTAGTCCATGGGTCATGGGTTAGCTCCATGGGTCATGGATAATACCCATTGTGACTTATGCATGATGTCATGCAATGAGTTATGGATTATGCTCCATGGGTATGGGTTATGGACTTTGGGTTATACCCAACTACTTTCAATGTATTTAGTTAATGGGTCAAATATTTAAACTTTTACCCATTATAATACATACTAAGTATGTATATATCTACCTAATATGTAAACACTAGTTGTTGTACATATGCATTACTAAATCATGAAAGCACTATTACTTGTTTAATGATTTATATGAAAATATAAGTATGTTAGTAACTATTGGCTCAAACCATTTACGTATTTTATTTGTTTCGTTAAAATGATTTTATGTTTGTTATCTACAAAACATTAGAAGATCGTAAAATATAAATAAACGTTTTTACGGCTAATTTGTATTTACAATATCCCCCTTTTTGTTGATGACAAAACATAAGATTAGTTTAAGGAAAAACTAAAATTCGTAAAAGTTTGAATTGGAGTTTTTACTCTCTTATCCCCCTTGTTGTCGAAACAAAAAGAGCGTCGAAAAGAAACTAACACATTGTTTAAAAAAAAACATGTGACAAAAATGAAAAATAGAGAGTAAGTGAGGAGAAGTATTCTCGACTTAGCTCCCCTTTGACGAGTTCATCCCTTTGTGAGGGCGTCAAGTAAGAAGAAATACTAAACTAGTGTATTGCAACTCTGTTTGCAAATGGTTTCGTCTTTGTGACGAATATGCTCCCCCTTGATGATTGCAACTTTGCAAGGAAGACGTCATGTAATGTAATCCTATGTGAATGATATTGCAAATGATTTTTGCAATGTTTTGCTTTGACAAGAAACTCCCCCTAGCTAAGGATGTCAAAGTCTTCATATGTATATTGAAAATCTACAAAACAAATGTTAGAAAACAAGTATATAAAACATAATTTCTTGCAAATAAGACTCAAGTTAGTAGTAAACAAGTCTTCTGTTGCATGGATCCCACGGTTCCCTCTTTGGAGGGATCCGTCTAAGCAAACCTGAGGGATCCGTTTGTTTGTAAGCATAAGACAGCAATGGTGATGTAACAAGTGATGTTAACATCAAAATGAGATATGTATCAAGGCACCAAACATATTCTCAAGACAATATGGCATATAACATGTAATTTCATTTAATAAAACTAGAGAAATGATGTACATAACTCCAAAAACTAAGAAAATGAAAAATACATGACTTGGGATTCCTAATTTTTTCTATGTTGAGCTTAAGACTAGGACACCACTTGAATCATTAAGCTCACGTTTGTTTAGCTTTGTTGACCTCATCAAAACGTTCGAAGAGGTGATAAAACATGAAACGTTGCTCTTCACGTAGTTCATGTATCAATCCTTCAACGTGTTGATAATGATAACAGTCTTTGTCATGGCTCGGAAAAGGTGGTGGTAGAAATGAAGTGGCTTGATGTGGAGGATCAAGTGAAGAGGGTTGAGGATCCTCAAAAGAAGAAGGAATTGGCGGAGGCACATTCGATGATGGCTCAACTTCCATGTGGTCGGGTGGTTGACTTTGATGATTCCTCATAATCCAAAATGGACCATTTGAGAGAAATGGAGAAAAAGATACTGGTGCAAGTGTTGATTCAGCACCTTGGTTTTGTTGCACAATCTTCTCTATTGAAGAGAGTGTCGGCAATGGTGGAGGATGGGATGGCCTAGGAGGCAAGTACTCCAAGTTGTAGAGATGTGGAGATGAATGTGAAGTGGTAAATGATATGGCTCTAGGCACCAAAGGTGATGGTTGGGTGGAAATGGGTGTGTTTGGTTTAGGAGGAATTGTGGTGTTTGGCGATGATATTTTTGTGGGAACAATCCTTTTGGGGATTGGTTTGATTGGTTGAGTTGGTGGAGGAGAAATCCTAGCATTTGTGGATTTAACGGGAGATGATTCGGTTGAGGAAATTTCGTGTACAACATGAGCAAGTTTCTTGGGTGGTCCTTTGGTGGATGAGTTAGCACTAGGAGCTTTCCTCATGATGAAATGACTAAAGATTAGTGATGTAAAGGTTTCTAAATGCTGAGAATTAAGTTGTGGTTGGTGACTAAGAAGTCCTAACAAGATGGCTTATAAAGGGAAAGATTTGGGAAGTGCATTAAAGACTCAAGCCACTAAGATCCTTTGAAATGTGATGATTTGCATGCACAAGGGTCAACTACAGATTTGCACTGATCTAGGAGTTTAATTAAGACAAGATGGAGTGTTCAAGTTAGCAAGGAGAGCTTGAAATGATTGTTTTAGCTAGGATTTGCTGAATCTGCCAGCCGGTTCCCATGGTTCCCTCCAATGAGGGATCCGTCTAGGCTAATCCTAGGGATCCGGCTATCAGCAGTCAAGAAAAGGAGGAAAATGATGTTTGTAGAGTCTAATACCTATACATCTTGAGTGTCTCAGTCTTCTTAAGTGTTTTAAATGAAATGTGACTTAAATGATCAAGGGTAATGAGTGATGGTAGCTAATGATTGCCTTTCATGGAAGGACAATGGGACTTTATGACCACCAATGGGTGATCAAGGATGACACTAGGAGATTTGAGAGTGTCAAGTGATGTTAAATGACCCTAGAGATCAGATGGAAACTTGGGATAAAATTTAAAAATTCCTTAAAAATTATAAGAATTAAAAAACTAGTTTTTGACCCATTTTGAGGTGGAGATGACTAAAAATTAATTTGCTAAAATTGAGAGATTTATAAAACTAGATGTGTTGACATGTGAGAGATGATGTGTGAGTATAGGAGCGGAAGAATGATGAGTTTTGGTGAAATGATAAATTGAAAAGCACCTTGAGTGTGATTCTAAATGAGCTATGAATGAGTGTGAAATACTAAGCTTGAGGAAGACTTAAGTGGTCCTAAGGCATTATGTTTAGCTAGTGTGAAGTGATCTAGTGGGTTGGTTTAATGTGTAGGAGTCTGTATTATATTTATGTCACCCCGGATCCCACGGATTCCTAAAAGGAGGGATCCGTCTAGTACAACTTGAGGGATCCGGCAACTGCAGATCAGAAGCATCACAGAAAAATGTGTAGTTTTTGCACTATACTATGCATACTAATTGCTACTAGTCTTCTACTATAAATGAACATCAAAACAAGCAAATATCTCATATACCATAACATAAATAAGGGTAGTAATGAAACTATCCAAACAATCAAGATAAACCATTCACAAACATAAGCATCCATTGCAAAAAGATAAACAATACATCTAAAAACAACCATAATCTTAATGTCTCTTTTGTCAATCTTTTCTCTTCCTCTTTCCTGACTTCACGACGTAGTTAGTTAGGAATTGGATCATACCCTTCAATTTTTTGAATTCTTCAGTCTCATTTGAAAGAGTTGGAAGTTGTTCAAAGTAGGTTATGGGGTCCAAGTCGACGTTGCCAACGGGGTTGACATTTACTTCTTCTTCGTCCGAGGAGTCCGAGAGAGCCCGAGGTCTTCTTCCATTGACCATGAACCATTTAGAGGATTGTTTGGTAAGTGGTACCATGATGTGATCGGCAAGAAAATGATCATCGTTGATAGGAGAAGGTTGCATTGCACTAACATACTCACGGAGTCGTGTTAGGAGCATACCATAGGGAAGTACCATGTTGGTGACTTTGAAAACACCGGCCATTCTCTTTACCATGTAATAGGCAAGGTTAAATGGTCTTTGGTGAATGAGGCAATAGATCATTTGGACAAGACATGCATTTGGATGGTCTTTGTTTCCAACCAAACTAATGACATTTTCCCAAAGAATTTCTTCCCACTTTCTATAGATGGGATGCATTTCGAAGAGTTCCATTTGAAACGGATCATGGTGAATAAGCTCTTTGTTGCGGTTGAAGTGAGATTGGTCGGGTCTAATTTTAAAAATGGTGTCTCGAACAATTGCGGGGTCATCAAGAGGAGTGCGGTAAATTGGTTTGGGATCTAGTGGAAATGATTGGGTGGATATTGCCCAATCTTGGGAGTACATACAAATTCCTTCACAATGAATGCGGAGGATTTGTGCAAATGTGTTGAGGGGTAGAGTAAGTCTTTGATTATTGATGATGAAAGCGATTGAGATGTTATCATCACTATTTCGAATGATCCTAACACTTTTGTAGAACTCAAAGATGAAAACCGGACAAATTTATACATCAATATCAAGGAGACAATCAAATTTGATTGACGATAAGACTTGACGAATGTCGGTATTTTCAAGGAAACATTCCTTAACTACACGACCTTCGTGAATGAGTCGTTTTTCAAGTCATTTGAAAATTTTACGATCGGTTTTTGAAAACTCCTCTTTTCGATAGTATCTAGTGAGGTAGTGGACGGTATCATGGTAGCTTTAGGCATGGTTGGTCCTAGAAAAACAAATATTCTAATTAGGTAAAATTTGTTTGAGATGGGTTTATGGTTTTGATTTGTATTAACAATGTTGTAAGCACAATAGAATCTTAGTTATGTGAAACTCTTTTCTAGTGATTAATTTTGCAAATCCTAATTTCATCAATTGATGTTTTAAGAAGAAAATTGAAAACCATAAACCCTAGGATGAAGAAGATGAGGAGTAGAACATATGAGTGTAATTACTTACAATGATGTTCAAAAAGGAGAGGCTTGAGGATATGAAGCCCTACGGAGATGAAAGCAAAGAATTGGGTCGTTTTTGTGTTTTGTGAGGAGAGGGAAAAGAGCATAACTGGTTTTGAAAAACGTATAGTTTGTTTCTGTCACACGGTTCCCACGGATCCCTTGTAATTGGGATCCGGCTAGTACAACTTGTAGGATCCGGCTACTGTGGATAGAAAGAGAGTGTTTGGTGTTATTTTTGTAATAAGTTATACACTAGATTATGGAACAAAAATAGCTTTGAGGTTCCTAATTGTTTGGTCAACGTGTTTTGATAGGTTAACTATCAAGGATCTATTTGTGACGGCGGCGTTAGTTTGACAATCTTTAGAAAATCAATGAGGAATACTATTCCCGATGATGAGTAAGTCGGGAAAGTGCCGAAAAGAGACTTTTTAGAGACTAGCAACTATAAACGTTCTAATTTATGTAAAAAAAATATTATCAACAAATCCATGTAAACCTAAAATGGCTGCTTTGTAGATAAGTGGACATACCTCAAAACTCTTGATATGGTTTATAGAGACCATATATCCGAAATACTTCATGAGCTTTTAAAATAATCTGTTGTACTTAGTATAAGTAAGTTGTCATTACTTTTAGGTTCTTCTTTGAGAGTTGACTTCATTTTTCTTTGAATAGAAATGAAGACCTTGGAGAAGTCCTAGCAAGAAGGTTTCTAAAACAAGATTGTTAGAATAATCTATCACTATCCAATATAAAAGAAATAATTTGTTTTGAAAGATTTCCTTCTTTGTAGTTTTCAATCACATACGGATCGTATCAAGTTTTTAAAGTACAACATACTCTAAGAAACTTGGTAAGAAGCTCTGATGCCAATTGTGGAAAACTAAAAGGGGGGTTGAATAGTTTTACCGATTCAAACTTCATTTTAAAATATTTAGATCGACTTATGTCAATCTAATTTAGATGTGTAGGTTGGACGTTGATAGATAGATATGTAAATATGTAATGGAAAGGTAAAGATTAAGAAACACAAAACCACGACACTTGTATTTATAGTGGTTCAGCTATAAGGACATCTTCCTTGCCCTACTCCACTCCCCGAGTCACCTACTCGAGATTTCATTGGCACAACATGACACAACTCCTTATGGCGGAGAAGCCTTCACAACGTCGCCTACTCTTTTTCCGGTACAAGGCTAGTCACCGGGTTCTTCCACAAGGTAGAACCACACCTATCACAACGTCGCCTACACTTTATCCAGTATAAGGCTAGATACTGAGTTCCATTACAAAAGAGGAACTACTACCCAAAACTACACAACACCTATCCCAAAGGAGACCCACTCCTTATTACAACATCATCAAGGATATCAATATCCTTGGATATAACCTATCTCTATTTGTACATCGATACACCATATCGATTGTACATCCTTGGCATCTTTCACTAATGCCTTTGACTAGACCCTTTTGGCATCCTTCACAAATTCCTCTGACACGGATGTTTGACACCTTTCACTAATGCCTTCGTCTTGACTCTTTTGGCATCCTTCACTAATGCCTTTGACATGAACGTTAAGCACCTTTCACTAATGCCTTCGTCTTGACCCTTTTGGCATCCTTCGCTAATGCCTTTGACACAACACTTCTAGTGAGGAAGAAAGAACTATCAACAAGAGAACCTCAGTAGTCTTGATGATGACGAAACATGGAAACTCATGGACTTGAGCTTGCTCAACTTCAAGAGGTGGTGATCTCGCCTTTAAGAGGAACCTAGAGAATCACACAAAAAACAAACACAAACTACATAGAAAGATCCTTTAGATCTTAGGTTAGAGAGTTTACAATACTAGGATAAAAGTATATGTGGAAGAGGCAACCAACAATAAAGAAATGGCTCACTATTTATAGAAGAAAGACATGCTATTATTCCACGGATCCCATGGATCCCTTGCTTGAGGGATCCGTCTAGTGTAATACTAGGGATCCTTGAGACGCTCCTTTTTGCCCATGGGTTTTGGGTCATGGGTCATGGGTTATGGGTCATGGGTCCTAGACTTTGGACCATGGGTATCCAAGTAGATACAATGTATCTAGAAGATGCAATGCATCTAGTCCATGGGTCATGGGTTAGCTCCATGGGTCATGGATAATACCCATTGTGACTTATGCATGATGTCATGTAATGGGTTATGGGTTATGCTCCATGGGTATGGGTTATGGACTTTGGGTTATACCCAACTACTTTCAATGTATTTAGTCAATGGGTCAAATATTTAAACTTCTACCCATTATAATACATACTAATTATGTATATATCTACCCAATATGTAAACACTAGTTGTTATACATATGCATTACTAAATCATGAAAGCACTATTACTTGTTTGATGATTTATATGAAAATATAAGTATGTTAGTAAACTATTGGCTCAAACCATTTACGTATTTTATTTGTTCCTTTAAAATGATTTTATGTTTGTTATCGACAAAACATTATAAGATCGTAAAATATAATTAAACGTTTTTACGGCTTATTTGTATTAACAACTTGTAACGTATAAGTTCACATACACTCCCATATTTCAAGTCTAGTAAACAATGCACATATGGTCACAATAACGCCTCGTATATAATAAAGTATGCGGCAAAGCCCCTAAAATAAATAATATGCGTTCCGTAGACATGGGAACGAAGGTTGGCCGACCTCTAATAGCGCTATTCATACTACCTACTGCTCCGCACAAGGGAGTCGTATTTAACGTGTATAATTGGAGTGTAACGGAAACCAATAGGGGACTAACAATGCAAATTTACGAACAGTACATCATAACAACTATTATATACTATCAATTAATAATTGCTCCGAACATGGGAGACTCGGCATTGCTCCGAATATGGGAGACTTTTGGTCAAGGACGTACGGTCCATCAGGTTCAAACAAGTCATAAATTTATAATTAAGTCTAAGGGTTCAAAATATATCAAATAGTTCAATGATAACAATTTATATTTATATTCATGCATTTCACCCCAAATAAATAAAGCGATAAAAAGAGGGCTGTGAATACTCACCTTGGTAAAGCAGTCTGAATAGTGACAAGTCAGAAAGTATTATGGTGGGCACCGACACACGACCTAGATTAGTATGGAAAATTTAGTTCACAGTTCTAGCTTAAGACTTGGAGAATTTTAATTTGGTTTAAAAGTCTTTTTGTGTTGTTCCCCGTTCACTATCGTTTAAAAACAGTTTAAATGCATAAAACAAGTTAATAGTGAACTATGACTGAAATTAACATAAGAAAACACACTAAGTAATTTTCAACATAATATTCTTATTAGATATAAATCAACAAAGAATACGTTACCCAAGTACTTGCGGAATAGTACTTGGGATTGAATTGACAAAGTTGGGTGACTCCTCTCTAAGCTCAGGCTAAGTCTGAGCACAACTCTTAGAGCTCACTGAGCTATCTCAGGAACTAAGTTGTATTTGGAGGAGTGAAAAGATGGCTTGCGTGTATGTGTGTTTTACAATTCACAAGCTTAATCTTTTCACTCCATCTCTTATGCTATTTATACATGTATGAGATTTAACTTTTTCCTAAGTGACAAAATCGACATCATAAGACAAAATATCGATGTATTTTGTCTCTGTTTACAAAGACTATTCTAAGTAAAGGACAAGGCTGCTTTCCATATTTCAGTGATGACACTGAGCTTGTAAGCTAGCCATTCAGGGAAAGTTGACTTATGTTGATAAGGACTTCTTTATCTGATTCAAACTTCTCCCACCTTGTCCCGCTCTTTCTTCAATCTATTTATCCTTCAGTCTTCTTCTTCAGTTTGTCTTCAGTGTAAGTAGTTGGAGAGGAGTCTTAGGGATTCAGTGAGTTATTGTCATCACTCACTGAATCCATCATCTTCTTCTTGACTCCGTCTTCACCCTTTAAGTTCCGCCATGAGTGGAGAGACTTCTACGCCTCGTACCGAAAGTGTCCGAAGATGACTCACTGAGAGGCTATGCTCTCAAAGGACCTGATTGTGTTTAACGGGCTAAACACTTGGGCTATTTTCTATTCAAATCCTAGATTAAGGGGTTTGGATATTTATTGAACCCACAGTCTCCCTATTTGGATATACAAATAGCCTAAGTGGTTGATCAGTGTAGGTGAGCAAATGGCTTCTTCCTACACTTAATGTACTAATGAATACAATAAGGAACACTGAGTAAATGAATAAAACATACATCGTTTATTGATCCGATTACATAGTTCCTATTACTAGTACAAAAGAGATAAATTAAGATGATCAGTCCGGATGGATCCCCTGCTTCAAGCTTGACTTTCTTTGTGATCAGTGTTTCCCGTCAGATGATCTTTATCTTGGCATTTAAGTCAGCACAGAATCGATATTTGCAGTGGGTCTGAATTTGAGAAGCCACCGTATATAGCTTATCATTGTAGCTACTCCTGCCTTATCAATATCGCTCCATCTTTGGAACGCTGGGTTTCCATACTCATCAATGAAAAATAGCCCTCTTTCAGGTTGTTCAATCACTAAGCAGTTCACAAACTTAACACCTTCAGGTGGCACCTCGCTGCACTCGGCCGTGCACTTTTATCTCAGGTTGGAACTCAACTCTTTTCCTTTTGCTAGTGGAAGTTTGTGGTTGAGATCCTTGAGGTGCAGTCAAGGCAGGTTGAATTCCTAGTTGGGCCGGTGCATCCCTCACCTTTCATATCTTTTGCTAAGCATCTTCATCAGTTCCTTGACCACCTTATTTTGCTTCTTTCCAATGATCGGACCAAGTTCATCAAGTTCAGTGATCCCAAAGTCACTGAATTTTAAGGGATCATGAACCTCAAAATGTCTTTTGTCATCCCTCTCAGAAACATTCATAGCCAATGGTTTGGTGTTGGGAATAATCTTGACATCGGTGATTTTTTGAGCCTTCGGCTGCTCATTGTCCAGTTGTATTCCTCAATTCGCTTTTCCCGAGCTTCAGCTTTTCTCTTCTTCATAATCGCTTTCTCATTGTAGCCATTTGAGCAGCCTGAGCATCCTTGAACTTTTGTCCCGCCTGACCCTTTGGGAGCTTGCTTGCATCTAATCCCATATTCTCAGCTTCTTCAACGACAACCTTTGCCAGTGCTTCTCTGTTCTTTTCTCTTCCTCAGCTAGTTTCAATCTTCTTTCTTCTTTAGCAAGATGTTTACTCACTGCTGAGGTGTGAGCAGTGTATTCAAGGTCGCCATTTTATAGGGAATCTTCTCGTGCTCAGCAGTCGTCATTATGCCTTTGCCTTTGTCCCCTCAAGAAGATGATGCAACCAAGGGTGGTGTTGTTGTGATAACTGCCAGTGTTGTTGACGATGATGTTGGTGGGATGGATGAGATGGGAATTACTATGACCGGTGGTGATGTTGATGACGAGCTACAGAGATCGATGATGTTGGCTCCCCCTCAGGTGAAGAGGAGTTTCTTCAGCGATATTCTCCCTCAACGTTGCCGTAGGCGTCAGTGAGGGCAAGAGTTGGTGTTGGTGCTGAGGGGGACGGAGCTGCTTGACCCTTGAAGGCGTGATAAATCTCAGTGATCATTGCCTTCATGTCCGAGGTGTCAGCTTGAATACCGTGACTTTTGCTTCCAAGTTAGCTTGTGAGATTTCAAGAGCAGTCATTCTGGGCCCAATATTCCGTGCCGAGATGAGGATGCCTGAGCCAATGTAGCCACCTGCGTATTCAAGGAGTCCAATGTAGCTTGAAGAGACTGAACTGAGGATGGAAGACCCTAAACATTTGTAGATTTGAGCATATGGAGCAGCTCGTGAGGTTTGAGGATTGTTTCAAGTACACCTCAAGAGCTTCCAAGATTTTAGAGTTGGTTGCCGGGTCTCTTTGACAAACTCCCTGATTTCATCTATCGTGGTACCTACACTCAAGATGCTTGAGTAATTTAGCCATGTTTTCATCCATTCGGTGAATGTTGTCATACATCGATCTCGTGCTCATGAACATTTTCATCGAAGCCCTGTACCTCTGCCTTTTAGATCAGATAACTTGCAGCAGCCTCAGTATGTTGTTCCCACAATGTTTTAGTAACCCCTGAGTATAGCTTCCTTGAAGTCCTGGTGATCCACTGAGCCAACTGCCTTTCAGTGAGGGGAAGAACATTGTCAAACTCTTTGAATTCATTAGAGCTTGAGGAGGATTCAGAAGTATGATCATCATGTTGGAATGGGATTCAAGAAGCTCCTTTGATCAGGCCGAGGCTCTTGTTCAGCTTGAACCTCAGCGTCCATTTCTTCTCCAGCTGATAAGATTTCATCATCAGTCTCAGCGAGATCTTCAGAGAATAATATCCCAGTGACATCAAAGAATTGTGAGCAAGGGGTTGGTTATGGGTTCCATATCACGGGTGGTTTATATCCTCTTAGTCTTTGTCCCCCGTTAACCCCTGGACACGGTGGGGCGTTTCCCAGGCCTTCACCGGAGTCGGATTGGTTGTGGGTTCAGTATGCGGGTTGTTCCTTTCCCTCCAGTCTTTGTCCCCAAGTGACCCCGAGACACTGGTGGGCGTTCCAGTGCCTTTAGCAGTAGTCAGTGATAGTTGTATCCCTATCACGGGTTGTTTGAGTCCCTCCGAAGTCTTTGGGAGAGATCAGTGTGCCCTCAGACAAAGGCTTGGATTTGCTAATGTCATCAATGGGCGTTGTGGAAGCGCTCCCTACCACCGGGTTGTATGTTTCCTCCGATCTTGGGAGTAGTAGGTGTGACCAAGGGCACCGACCGTGATGTATCGTGTCCTTCGTTTGTCACCGGGTGATTGTTGCCCGGTCGAGGTGTCTTTTTGGTCACGGGTTTTTGTGCCTCTTAGTGTGCTCCAAGCCCGTGGCCCGAGACTTTGGTTTAGTCTTAGTCCCAGTCCGAGACTTCCCTTTTTCTTTTAGGAGCAGGGTTTGGAGACACTGATCCACTTAGATTGTTTACAGCAATCATGTGGGCCGTTGATCCGGTCCGAACCGTCAAGTCAAACAGACTTAGAACAGCTTGGAACCAAATACAATGAAGATCAGAGAATACAATGAATTCCCGGGTCGTTAAGTCCCACGGAGACTCAATGGTGTGCAAGCACTAGATCAGACGATAGAATGATCACTAATGATAGTGATCAGAAAAGATTAGGATTTGAATAGGATAATTACACTACTGAAAAAGGTTAATAAATAACAGCGACTTAAATACAAATTAAGAAAATTAAAAAGTTAAAATCTATTAAATAAACGCTATCACTATATTTAAAGTGATGAACGTTTAAAACTAAAAACTTACGTTTAAATAAAAATTACGTTAACGTACAAAATAAAACGTGAAAATTACACAAGATAAATCCTAAAAATATGAAAAATACATTTTTACAATCCTAATGATAAAAGAAAATTTATAGAAAAAGAAAATTATTTTTATAACTATTTATGTAATTATTATTAATTAAAAACTAATTTAAACTATTTAATAATACTCTAAAATAAAAGAAAATAGGAAATAAGGCTAGAAAAATAAACTTAAGACTTAGGAAAATCTAAAATATTATAAAACTAATTTTAAAACTGAAAAGATATTTTTTTTTGACTTTTTATGTAATTATTATTAATTTAAAACTATTTAAAACTAATTTAAATTAAGAAAAATGACAAATGAACAGTAAAAATAATGAAACTTTACAGAAAAATCTAAAATATTATTCTTAATCTAGGAAAAGTTAAAAATTATTTTTATAAAGCTTTTCTGATTTATTTATAATAAAAGCTAATTAAAAAGACTTAAAAACTATTTAAAATAAAGAAAAATAGCAAACAAGGGCGAAAAAATATGAAAAATTCAGGGAAATACTAAAATAATATTCTAAATCTAAAAAAAAATATAAAAACATATGCTTATGTGGATGAAAATGAAACTGAAGTGTGAAGCAGTCCTAAATAAGCTACTACAATAAGCTATAAGCTACAGGAATGATCCAAATGATAAGCAGAGCTAAAGTACAATAAAATAAGCCTAATGCAACTAATTAATACTACTCTAGACCACTAATGATGCATTAACTAAGAATGAGCTTATGAAATTAAAATCCAAAACAGTGATTAGGTGACTACCTTTAAGCACTTGCACAAGCTAAGAAAATAAGCTAAAGGGAAAAACAGATGCTAGGACCTAAAGTAGACTTGGTAGGGTACACAAGAACCAAAACTCAGCTCCTAATGAGCTCACATGAGCTTTTGACAAGCTTATAAAAAACTCTACAAACCTGTGCATAGGACAGATTTCTGACAAGGGGTCCAAAATAGGCCATCAAATCAAGACTCTATAAGCTGATTACAACCGATCTGTATTTTTATAATTTTCCTGAGCAACTAAACTTTAATTACCCAAAAGCTCTTAAGCTAAAATCCAATATTAAGCACACACTAAAATCCTAAGTTTTATTCAAAAACGGGTAGTAGAAACTCTTGACTTTTTAAATTATGAACTAAGTTGACTATTTTGAACTTTGAATCAATTAAATGGACTGATTATGTGGAAAGAAGCTAAGATAAGCTGATTTTAAGCTAACTCACTAACTTATGCAACAATATGAAGGTTTATGACTTGAAGCTCTTTGAGCTTAACTGTCAAGGACTGGACTTGGTGTTTTGACTTTTATGCAAATGAGGACTGAATTTCTTGGTAAAACTGAGTTATCTAGAGCTAATATAACATGAATAAACAATGAACAATGGCACAAATGCACTCTAACAAGTTCAACTTATCAAATCCAAACACACCTTTTTAGAAGCAGTTATGAGTTTTTTTACACTAAAACAAGTTTCCAAACTAAGCAAGCTATTAATTTACTTATATTAGCTATAGTAAAGCATATTTGAACTGAAATTATCAGGCTTAGAACATAAAATACTAAAATGCAAGTTTTTGAGAAATTCCTTACAAAATGAGTCCAAGTACAAATCTGAGAACCACAGTATGAGATTACAACCTATTGCTTCCCAAGAAGCTCTAGACCAAATAGCAATCCAAAACCACCTCTGCTTCAGCTTTTGATCATCATTCCCATTGACTTTTTATTTTTGACTAATTTTTCTTGATTTTTGAGAATTTTCTGTTTTTGAAACTAAACTGAGTTTGTAAGTTTCTACTAACTTGAATAAGCTTTTTAAGAGCTTATGAGTACAAAATAGCAACCACAAACATTATTCGACCTTATTGAGAATTTTAAGTAAAAATTTCATAAACTTGGAATCAAACAGGAAACTGAAATTGAAAACTGAAAATGGTTTTTAACACAATGAAATATGATTACAAGATACTTGAAAGATTAAATTTACACTGGGAAACTTTGAAAATTTTAAAACGACATACAAGAAATAAAAATTACACTACTTCTAAATTAACTACTACTCCCCAAGCTTCTCTTTCCTCCTTTATTTATACCAAAAAGCTTCCACTAGCCCTCTGAGTGAATCCCACTTGCAATTTTGACCTTTGGATGTCTTGAGATAATTTAAGCCGTTTGATTGGTTTTGGCGCCAAATGGTGAATAAGCCAGTTGTAGGGATTGAGTGATTGGGGTGAGGGATCATTAATTGTTTCTTGTATTGTTGTTGAGGTGGGGGGGGACAATGGTAGTGATATGTTGAGGTGGAGGTGAGGTGTTGTGAGTGAATCAGGGGAAGCAGGTGAAGAGAAGAAGAAAAAGGGCGGGTAAGGGTGTGTTTATTTGACCGGGGTGAGAGTTGGTTGACCGGGTTGGATATTGGACCGGGTTGGGTTAGTAACGGGTTAAAGGGGGTGTTGGGCTTAGTTTATTTTGGGCCAAAGGATAATACAAGGGTCCATTTGGTATAAGTAATAATCACAAGGACCATAAGTGTAAATTTTGCATGACCAAGGACCAATTCTGCCATATTGCAAAGTTGTTTCAAAGGACCACAAGTGACAAGTTTTAATATTATAAGGACCAAACTTGCAATTTTCAAATTTCAAGGACCATTTATGACATTTTTCAAACTTGAGGGACCAAAGTTGTAATTTTGCAATTTTACATTTCAAAGGTTTGTTTTGACAACTTTTGAATCCCATGGACCTTAAATGATATTTTTCTTTATTTAGATATACCAGGGACTGTTTTTGACAATTTTTGAAACTTGGGGGACTAAAACTGCCAATTTTGCAAACTTTATACATTTTTCATCTGATTTTGATATTTTTGCATTTAAAACACATAAAACACTGATTTGTGATATTTTGATCATTTTGATGTGTTTTTGAGTGTTTTCAGATGATTTTGCAGTTTAGATTATGTAAAAATGATGAGTATTTGGACACTCATCAATCCCCCACACTGAGATATTGCTAGTCCCTAGCAATGATTTGAGAAAACTTGATGGTTTTGATCTCTTTACCAGAAGCCATTACTTCTGGAGTAGCCAAATGTTTTAGTTCAAGTAAGAACCATGGTACACCGATAACCATGTGATTTTGAGCAAACCACCAGCTTTCAACGGTTGTGATTTGTCTTTACCGAAGCCGCACTTTCTCGGACTAGCCAACTCTTAGATAAATTATCAATATTATCTTTGGTGAGCTGAATACCAATTATGGATTTTCCACTGCCTTTACCACAAGCCATAATCTTGCGGGCTAGCCAACTCTTCACTTTTTAGGATATGGTGAGCTGAATACCATACAATTTTGGGCAAATTGCAAGCCATATAAACGGATTTGAGATATCTTTACCAAGAGCCGTTTGCTCCTGGATTAGCCAATCCTTTTGTCTTACAGACATGGCGGACTGATAACCAAATGAGAAAGTGTAGAACACTTTCTCCAAAAAAATTTTTGGCCAAAAACGGGGGAATTGGTGTAATTATATGATAAAATTCGCGAGAATTCCCCCCCACACTTAGAAATGAATATTGCCCTCAATATTCAAAGTACCGGCGGTTATGCCGAAACAAAGAACGTAAAAGGGAAATACTACGGCCATTAATTAGAAAGAAGATTTTTGAAACACTTATATACAACATGTGGGCAACCCCCACACTAGGGTGGTAGAAAATAGAAAGAAGTCAGAAATATGGGTGAAAACCCATATGGCATGCTACTGTTTTTGATTACCGAGTCGCTAGCTTGACTCGACCCCGTATTCATTGGTTCATGGGGAAGTAAGTGGAAGAGACAATCTCCATCGGACTTTCATTCAAGATGTTTGGACAACATTTGAAGCACGTGAAAGTTCCACACCGATGAGATATAGAGAGACAGACCCGGCTCATAGATGATAAATGAAAATGCCAGGGTCAAAGATAGTGTCCTCACTCCCAAAGGAGTGAAGAAGAGAGGAAGTCACCGAGTAGGTGAAGAAAAGAAGGAAAATCATGATAACAATCATGACTAGATCTTCATCCTCGGGATTAAGTGCAGTTGCACTTATTTGGATTTTATTGGTTGAGCTCTTTGGGTTGGAAGGCATCTCGGTGGGGAGGGTGGGAAGATTTGTCATAACTATGCAAATTGAGATTCTCTCCCCCCGATCATGATTTTTGCCATCTAAGCAATCATACTCCAAATGGAGATATGATATGAGAGAGTTCACCGGCGAACTCCTCATGAAGAGTATACGGAGGTGGGACATGTGCGGTACTTCGTGGGCTATAAATATGCACCTCGTCCATTATGGTCTCCGTGTCGACTCATCACTATCAAAGATTGGATTAACTGAATTTAGAGTAAATTCAGAATCGAATTCGAATAAGGGATTAGTGATAGTCGTATGAATTGCTGTGGAAACAACATGGCCAACATCCTCTTCTAAGTTGACGATCTCGGAAAGTGGAAGTAATGCATCAATAAATTCTATGTCATTAGAATACAAAGAATCGGCATCACTATAATCACTGTCAAAATCTGAGAAAGTCTCAACAAGATTATTTGTAAGAGGAGAAGACACATCACACTCATGGTCAAGAATTTCCTTAGACTCACTTGGGATCGGATAAAGTTCTCAACATTAGACGATTCCGCTTCCGAATAGTGCTGAGATGCTTATCCCCCATGGTGAGAGAGTCTTTGGAATCAAGAAATTTCAAAGAAATAGGATCATCGACCTCTTCCAAAAGGAATTCACTTCTCTCAACCGGCGTGAGTGAAGGGGAAGAGTCGGAAATGAAAGGCTCTGAAACGGGAGTGGGATTGCCACTCGGAGTCGTAGATTCCTCATCAAAATCATCGCGCTGCCGTCATAATTGTACACGAAAGGTTTCCAATATTGGGAGCTAACTCTAGCTGCTTGTTCTTCAAAGATACGTTTTTGACGAGACTCTTCTTTAAGCAATTCTTTTAAATCTTTGAGTGTATCGAGACAATTTTGGAGAAGTTCTTGAGGAATTTGCAGAGGTTGTGTTTGAATCGCTTGGTACGTGGAGGTTGGTCATGATAAGAGTAGTCATAATTGTTACAAGGATTATGCTCATAGACAAGCGTGTTCCCTGTTTGACACTCAAAACTCGGGTGAGGACCTCCACAATACTCACAACAGTTAGAAAAGTCGGGCGGTAGTTGGAAAAGTTTGAAGGGTCGTTAAATGAGTTCGGATTAGGATCATAATCAAATGAATTCCTCGAACCACAAAACAAACAACTCCCATTATGAATATCATTACCACACTGTACACACGTACACCAGCGACAGGGTGAACCAAAAAGAGGCTCACCACAACCGACACAAGGAATAAACGATTCCATGAGAATAGAAGAAGGTAGAATCAAATGAATAGAGGGTAAAGGAGTAAAGAATCAAAAAGGGTAAGAGGGTAAAGAGGAATATTTTTGGCATTTTTGGAAAAACATGCTATAAAAACAAAGAGGAAAATATTTTTGGTGTTAAAAACACTTCAGGAAAAGTGTTAATGAACTTTTTGGATTTTCTGAAAACTTTACAAAAACTTTTTACAAAAGATGGGGTATGTGCAAGAGTGGGTCTGAAAATGGCTAAACACACGCTAAAGCCTCCCCGGCAGCGGCGCCAAAATTTGATCCGGTCCGAACCGTCAAGTCAAACAGACTTAGAACAGCTTGGAACCAAATACAATGAAGATCAGAGAATACAATGAATTCCCGGGTCGTTAAGTCCCACGGAGACTCAATGGTGTGCAAGCACTAGATCAGACGATAGAATGATCACTAATGATAGTGATCAGAAAAGATTAGGATTTGAATAGGATAATTACACTACTGAAAAAGGTTAATAAATAACAGCGACTTAAATACAAATTAAGAAAATTAAAAAGTTAAAATCTATTAAATAAACGCTATCACTATATTTAAAGTGATGAACGTTTAAAACTAAAAACTTACGTTTAAATAAAAATTACGTTAACGTACAAAATAAAACGTGAAAATTACACAAGATAAATCCTAAAAATATGAAAAATACAATTTTACAATCCTAATGATAAAAGAAAATTTATAGAAAAAGAAAATTATTTTTATAACTAATTATGTAATTATTATTAATTAAAAACTAATTTAAACTATTTAATAATACTCTAAAATAAAAGAAAATAGAAAATAAGGCTAGAAAAATAAACTTAAGACTTAGGAAAATCTAAAATATTATAAAACTAATTTTAAAACTGAAAAGATATTTTTTGACTTTTATGTAATTATTATTAATTTAAAACTATTTAAAACTAATTTAAATTAAGAAAAATGACAAATGAACAGTAAAAATAATGAAACTTTACAGAAAAATCTAAAATATTATTCTTAATCTAGGAAAAGTTAAAAATTATTTTTATAAAGCTTTTCTGATTTATTTATAATAAAAGCTAATTAAAAAGACTTAAAAACTATTTAAAATAAAGAAAAATAGCAAACAACCTTGGCAGAAAAATATGAAAAATTCAGGGAAATACTAAAATAATATTCTAAATCTAAAAAAATATAAAAACATATGCTTATGTGGATGAAAATGAAACTGAAGTGTGAAGCAGTCCTAAATAAGCTACTACAATAAGCTATAAGCTACAGGAATGATCCAAATGATAAGCAGAGCTAAAGTACAATAAAATAAGCCTAATGCAACTAATTAATACTACTCTAGACCACTAATGATGCATTAACTAAGAATGAGCTTATGAAATTAAAATCCAAAACAGTGATTAGGTGACTACCTTTAAGCACTTGCACAAGCTAAGAAAATAAGCTAAAGGGAAAAACAGATGCTAGGACCTAAAGTAGACTTGGTAGGGTACACAAGAACCAAAACTCAGCTCCTAATGAGCTCACATGAGCTTTTGACAAGCTTATAAAAAACTCTACAAACCTCGCATAGGACAGATTCTCGCACAAGGGGTCCAAAATAGGCCATCAAATCAAAGACTCTATAAGTGATACAACCGATCCGTATTTTTATAATTTTCCTGAGCAACTAAACTTTAATTACCCAAAAGCTCTTAAGCTAAAATCCAATATTAAGCACACACTAAAATCCTAAGTTTTATTCAAAAACGGGTAGTAGAAACTCTTGACTTTTTAAATTATGAACTAAGTTGACTATTTTGAACTTTGAATCAATTAAATGGACTGATTATGTGGAAAGAAGCTAAGATAAGCTGATTTTAAGCTAACTCACTAACTTATGCAACAATATGAAGGTTTATGACTTGAAGCTCTTTGACGCTTAACTGCTCAGGACTTGACTTGGTGTTTTGACTTTTATGCAAATGAGGACTGAATTTCTTGGTAAAACCGGAGTTATCTAGAGCTAATATTACATGAATAAACAATGAACAATGGCACAAATGCACTCTAACAAGTTCAACTTATCAAATCCAAACACACCTTTTTAGAAGCAGTTATGAGTTTTTTTTACACTAAAACAAGTTTCCAAACTAAGCAAGCTATTAATTTACTTATATTAGCTATAGTAAAGCATATTTGAACTGAAATTATCAGGCTTAGAACATAAAATACTAAAATGCAAGTTTTTGAGAAATTCCTTACAAAATGAGTCCAAGTACAAACTGAGAACCACAAGATGAGATTACAACATATTGCTTCCCAAGAGGCTCTAGACCAAATAGCAATCCAAAACCACCTCTGCTTCAGCTTTTGATCATCATTCCCATTGACTTTTTATTTTTGACTAATTTTTCTTGATTTTTGAGAATTTTCTGTTTTTGAAACTAAACTGAGTTTGTAAGTTTCTACTAACTTGAATAAGCTTTTTAAGAGCTTATGAGTACAAAATAGCAACCACAAACATTATTCGACCTTATTGAGAATTTTAAGTAAAAATTTCATAAACTTGAAATCAAACAGAAACTTGAAATTGAAAACTGGCAAAATGGTTTTTAACACAATGAAATATGATTACAAGATACTTGAAAGATTAAATTTACACTGGGAAACTTTGAAAATTTTAAAACGACATACAAGAAATAAAAATTACACTACTTCTAATTAACTACTACCTCCAAGCTTCTCTTTCCTCCTTTATTTATACCAAAAAGCTTCCACTAGCCCTCTGAGTGAATCCCACTTGCAATTTTGACCTTTGGATGTCTTGAGATAATTTAAGCCGTTTGATTGGTTTTGGCGCCAAATGGTGAATAAGCCAGTTGTAGGGATTGAGTGATTGGGGTGAGGGATCATTAATTGTTTCTTGTATTGTTGTTGAGGTGGGGGGGACAATGGTAGTGATATGTTGAGGTGGAGGTGAGGTGTTGTGAGTGAAACAGGAAGCAGTGAAGAGAAGAAGAAAAGGGCGGTAAGGGTGTGTTTATTTGACCGGGGTGAGAGTTGGTTGACCGGGTTGGATATTGGACCGGGTTGGGTTAGTAACGGGTTAAAGGGGGTGTTGGGCTTAGTTTATTTTGGGCCAAAGGATAATACAAGGGTCCATTTGGTATAAGTAATAATCACAAGGACCATAAGTGTAAATTCTGCATGACCAAGGACCAATTCTGCCATATTGCAAAGTTGTTTCAAAGGACCACAAGTGACAAGTTTTAATATTATAAGGACCAAACTTGCAATTTTCAAATTTCAAGGACCATTTATGACATTTTTCAAACTTGAGGGACCAAAGTTGTAATTTTGCAATTTTACATTTCAAAGGTTTGTTTTGACAACTTTTGAATCCCATGGACCTTAAATGATATTTTTCTTTATTTAGATATACCAGGGACTGTTTTTGACAATTTTTGAAACTTGGGGGACTAAAACTGCCAATTTTGCAAACTTTATACATTTTTCATCTGATTTTGATATTTTTGCATTTAAAACACATAAAACACTGATTTGTGATATTTTGATCATTTTGATGTGTTTTTGAGTGTTTTCAGATGATTTTGCAGTTTAGATTATGTAAAAATGATGAGTATTTGGACACTCATCAGCCGTCAATTCAATGGGAGTGACGAGGGATGAGTTCTTTTGAAAATTTGAAGGGCTCAGGATGCCAGGTAAATTTCCAAATTTTTCATCCTGAGTATAATTTGAACCCAGTAACGATTGTAGAGCACAAGAGACAAACCTAGGATACGAAACGTATTTCGCCCTAGTTTTGCTCTCAGAGTAGCTTCTTACGAGATCACCTGTAAATGATCTCCCTATGTCGACAAAGGACCCCATTCATCAAGCAAGATGCCATCATCAACTAATAGAGTTAACTTGTTCAGTGGATGAGTGGTTCCCGCCGAGGACCTGAATCACAAAAGTGAAGAGGATCCTCCAAGCCACGGGTAATGAGCTTTTAGTGACTGGGGTCTTGTCCAAAAAGTTGGATCTAAACGATTTGTTTTAACCCATCCTTCATTGTGGAGGCTTCAGATGGGCGACATAAACACCTTTGTTATAATCTAACCCCTGTTGTAGTGCAAAACGCTTGAAATCCAGGTGTATTGTTTCCCCATTAAGACTGAACCTCGATGAGATACTCCCCGAGAGGTCTAAGGTTATTCTCATTAGTAGAAGGTGTCGGGTCAAAGGCTCTAGTTGTAGCCCAAAACTCCCTGAGGTAGTTTGGGTACAATACACTGAGGACATTTTACAAAGGCCGTTTTGAGTGGGTAGTTGAATAAAAATTTTATAATGTCTTTATAGGTTGGGACATTTTCAGGATATTCAAAATTTCCTATGACATTATTTGTTTTAAATTCAACATTAGTAAGATCCCTACCCACTGAGAAGCAAACTGGAGAGATTGTGTTCTAGTCATTTCCATTAACAAAGACTTTAGGATTTAAGAAATGTTTTGACTAGAACAATCAAAGTATTTAGATCTCTTCAAGTTTGTGATGAAAAACTTTTGTAAATGTTTACAAGAAGGGTTTTCCAAAAGAGGTTTAAAGAGTTTTGAGCACACAAATGTTTTTTTTTAAATGATTTTGACAGAGTTTTGTTGCATAAAAGATTTGTGTGTGTTTGTTTGTGTTTGAAGAGGGTATTTATAGAGTGATAAGAGGGTGTTTTGTGCACAAATGGGAATATTAAAAGTTGGTTTTTGAAAGGCGTTTGAATTTCCACATTTAATGCAACCATTCCATTACCCGCAAAGAAAATCCCGTTTTCAAGGGAAGCTTGTAGTGCACAGTGCACTTTTGCAGAAAAAAAATATCAATTTGATATTTTTGTGAGAGGCATTAAATGCCAAGTGGGATGACAGAAGACAAAAGACATATATTCCTTTATTAAATTGGCATAGTTACCAACCTAGGACATTAAAGTAACTGATATTTGGATCATTTAGTTACTTATTCAATGCTCTTTGTCAAGTGTCAGGACCCTGAATGAGTCTTACTCATTCAGTGAGAGGTTTATTTTGGGTGTCCAGGTAGGATGAACCATTTCAGAGAACTTATCGAGATTGGTTTTCGATACTTGACTTTCAATGTCAAGCATTCCCAATTCAGCTTTCAGTCTCCTGAAGGTGGGTTCATCTAAGGGTTTGGTGAAGATATCAGCAGTTGATATTCAGTAGGGATGAAATGAAGTTCTATGTCTCCTTTCATTATGTGATCCCCGATGAAGTGATATCTGATATCAATGTGTTTGGTTCTTTGGTGGAGGACAGGGTTGTTGGAGATTGCAATTGCACTAGTGTTATCACAGAAGATGGGCACCATTTTGTAATGGATGTCGTAGTCACTTAGTTGACTTTTCATCCATAATACATTGGCACAACATCCTGCAGCAGCTACATATTCACTTCACCTGAGGACATAGCCATTCCGATTGTTGCTTCTTTGCACTCCAACGCACAGCTTTTCCTCCAAGAAATTGACGGACCCGAGGTACTTTTTTCGTCATGTTGCGTACCAAAGATAATCGAATCGAGTAACCCTTGAGATCAAACCCTGAGAATTTTGGATAATAGAGTCCAAGATTTGGGGTTCCCTTCAGTACACTGAGTATTCTCTTGGCTGCAGTGAGGTGAGATTCTTTGGGATTGGACTGATATATTGCTATTAAACAGATCAAAATTGTATGTCCGGTCTAGTAGCGGTTAGATACATCGCTGATCCAACAATCCCTCGAAATGAGTTTGATTGACTGATTTGCCAGTGAGATCAGGTCCAAGGTTGTTAGGTGGAACCATTGGTGTCTTCACCGAGGCATAGTCAAATATCTCATATTTCTTCAAGAGATTTCTGGTGTATTTCTCTTGACTGATGGATATTCCTTTATCAGCTTGCTGATTTGTAGTCCAAGAAAGTATGTAAGTTCCCCATCATGCTCATTTCAAACTTCTTTGTCATTAGTTTTTCAAACTGTTTGCAAAGTTTGTAGTTTGTTGAGCCAAAGATAATATCATCAACATACACTTGGACTAGTATCACATCCTGTTGGGTTCTATAGACAAACAGTGTATTGTCTATCTTTCCTCCACAAACTTGTTTTGTATCAAGAAGGCTGAGAGAGTTTCATACCATGCCCCGGGAGCTTGTTTAAGTCCATAGAGGGCTTTGTCAAGCTTGCAGACATAGTCAGGGAATTCACTACTCTCAAAGCCAGGAGGTTGCCGAACATACACATCTTCCTTGAGATCACCATTTAAGAATGCACTTTTAACATCCATTTGGTAGACCCCGAAGTTCATGTATGTTGCATATGCAAGGAAGATCCTGATGGCTTCCATTCTTGCAAAAGGAGCAAATGTCTCATCATAGTCAATGCCTTCTTGTTGACTGTAACCTTTGGCGGCTTTGTTTTTAATGACAGTGCCGCTTTCATCAGTTTTGTTTCTGAAAACCCACTTCATTCCTATGACTACTACATCCCGAGGACATTTGATCAAGGTCATGACCTTGTTTTTATCAAACTGTTGCATTTCTTCTTGCATAGCCTGAATCCATTTGGGTATTTTAGAGCTTCAAGGACACTTTTGGGTTCTATATCCGATAGGTAATCAAAGATATAGACATTCATTGGTTGAAGCCGCAGTTAGACTAGCAACCATGCTTCTAGTGAGCATGCCCTCAGTGGGTTCACCAATGATGTTTACAAGCTCAATGTCCCGAGATCTTGTCCACTTACTTTGTGGTCCGGATCCGAGCTTGATGATGTCACTGGGTGTTCAGATGTGAGTTCAGGTGTAAGAGCCACAGAATCATTTAGAACATCTGTAGAGATGTCTTGTTCAGGGTGAGTTTCATGAGTTACGGTGTTCCACGATCATTTGAATCGTGTTTCTTATCCCAGTAGGGACCGACCGATTATCAATGAACTCACCGATGGTTGGTTGGGGTAGGTTGTGAGGTAAGACATAATATGAGATGTCAAAGATCGCCTTGATATGAGGAATTGAATTCATGGTGAACTCATCAGAGGATATCTTGATGAGTCATCAATTCCTATTTCCTCCACCGAGGTGTTAGTGAACCGATGCTTTCGTAACTTTCATCAAAGGTGACATGAAAGGTTTCCTCAACTTGTTGTCTCCTTGTGTTAAAACCTCAAGGCTTTGGAGATCGGTGAGTAGCCTAAAAGTATCCATCATCGCCTTTTGCATCAAACTTTCCTAGATGATCCTTGTGGTTATGAATGAACACAGGACACCCAAATACATGAAAATAGTGATGTCGAAGTCTACCTTTGAAGATCTCATATGGGGTTTTGTTATGTCTTTTGACAATGATTGACATATTTTGAGTGTAACAGTGCAGTTTAAGCGCTTCAGGTCCATAAATGCTTTGAGAGAGCTGAGCCATTTAACATGGTTCTAGCAGCCTCAATGAGAGATCTGTTTTTCCTTTCAAAGAACCCCATTTTGTTCAGGGTATATGGAGATGAGAAATTTTGAGAAATTCCTTTTCATCACAAAACTCTTAAGCTCTTGATTTCGAACTCAAGACCATTGTCAGCTTCGATTTGTTTAACAAGAATGTCATTCCGTTTTCAATCTTCCCGATGAATGACATTATTGTATCATGTGCCTGACTCTTTTGGAAAGAAAGTATATCCAAGTGTATCTTGAGAACTCATCAATAATGACAAGTGTATAATTCTCATGCCGATTGATCTGGGATCTGACAGTCCAAAGAGATCCATGTGCAAGAGATGAAGACAGCTTTTGATGGAGAAATTTTGTTTGGTTTTGAATGATGCTCTGTGGTGTTTTCCCTTTTCACGTGCGAGCATGGTTTGTCTTTGCAAAACCGTGATGGTAAGCCAAGGACCTTGTTTTGTTTTGCCAAGTTGTTGAGGTTTTGAAGTTTAAGTGTGAGAGTCTTTTATGCCACAACCAATTGATAGTTTCAGTGGCTTTGGCAAAGAGACACGTTCCATCTTGGGAGAGTGTTGACATGTCTAGCACATAAACATCATCTCTCCTAGGAGCTATCAACACAACTTCCTTATTGGCATTGAAAATGGTACCTTGTTTATCATTTAATTGTACAATGTATTTAGCATCACATAGTTGACTGACACCGATGAGATTGTATTTGAGACCATTGACATAGGCTATTCTAGAGAAAACTATTCCATTACAGCCATCTGAACCATAACCTTCAGTGGGACATGATGAGTTATCACCAAATACTACCTTGGGCCCTGGTTCCTTTACATACTTGTGCAGATATTCCTTCACACCGGTCATGCTTCTTGAGCATCCACTGTCTGGATGCCAAATAGGCTCCCCGCATGTCTCTGCACAAGTAGTAAACTGAATTAGTTTCTCTTAGTGACCCACTTACTAGTGGGCTTGGGTCTCAAGGTCTCTCTGAAATTTGAAATCGACTCATGGTCGTGGTTGTGTGCAAGTACTACCACAGTTTTGCATTTAGAGGCCGAGGATGACTCGGTGACTCTAGGTTGTTTGGAATTTATCCTTGCATGAATGACACCGTCATGTTGGGATGTCTCATGAGCTGGATTACCGATATATCACAAAGCATGTATTCATGAGACAATCATCCCGATGATGATCATTAAACCCACAGTGAGGGCACAGAGGAAAAGGTTTTGCTCTACTCTTTGGAGCAATTTTGGAGGATGAAGCATCGATGACCAACTTTGGTATAGTTTGCTTGACCGACATAATGTAGATGATCTGCATCCTGTGATCATCCTTTTGCGGATCATGCGAAAAGGATTTTATAACAATTGTCATGGTATGGCGGTGTAATGACACGTACTTTCACACTTTTGTTTGTTTTGGAGGTTGACTTAGACTTTGAGGAACTGGAGGAAGCTGACTTTGTCTCCTTGATTGGTTCAGTGACCTTTTCAATGGATTCCATTTTTTCAGAAGCTTTCTCACAAGTTCATTTGCTGAATTTGGTCACTTCTGGGGACAGAGGATGTTGAAGTCTCAAGAGGAGTAGACTCTTGTTGGATTAATTTTTCTTGTCTTTGTAGGATGGTTCTACCAAGTCCGACCTTCTTTTGGTGAATGAGGATTGAATTGTAGTGGAGTAAGCTCAGAGCTTGGATCAGACCCGAAGATATTTCGTGGGTGGAAGCGGTGTTTCAGATTCTGCTTCGACTCAGAGATGTGTTCAGCATCTAATGGTCATCTCAGAAGTCCTAGCATGCTCTTAAGAGCTTGGCTCTCGAGCTCAAGAATCCTTCCGAATCGAAATTTGGAAGCTTACTCTCAGGATTAACCCGTTCAATCCAATCACTAGGATTGGGATCACCAACATATTTGTAATCATGCCACCAGACACAAATGGCTTAGGAGACTGGTCTTTGTTGAGAGGGTCAGGGAGATGATCTTCACCTATGACTCTCTTCTTGCTACTCGGGGCACCCACAGCATCAAAGACCCTGGGATTCTTAGCATTCCAACTATTAAGAATATCATTTGCCTTTTTAAGTTCATCTTGAAGATTCTGATTTCTTTTAACTAGTTCAGTGTTTTGAATTTGCAAAGTGACTGCCTCAAGCTTTGCTTGTTTTAAAATAAGCAATTCATCCCTACACTTATTCAATTCAAAACTTAACTTGTTGTACTTAGAAAAACGATTCAGTCTTTGCTCTTCTACGAACTTAAGGTCTACATTTAGATAATTCATGTAAGATGTACCAATCGAGTCATCATCCATAGAAAGTAAAATGTTTACCTTCTTCATTGTGATGTTGACCCATTCTCCATTTCTAGCATGATTCTTTCCAACAAAGAAGCTTGTCCTCTTCTCGAGAGGGCCATCGGTGCACTGACATGCACCAATTCATCATCGATGAGACCGGCTCTTCATCCCGGTCGAAGGTTTCAAAGAACTAGACCCTTGTTTTACCCCGCATAGATTGAACATTTTTGTTGTTTCGAGGGACGGCCTCAAGCAATGCAAGCTTAGCTTTTGCTTTCTTATACTTAGCTTCATAATCAATGGTTTTGTTAAGATCAGATTTGTTTTGAACATTTTGATGAGACTGATAGATTTTTGGTTGAAATTTGCTAAAGCCCAAGACTGATTAGATCCCGATGGTTTGTAAGAGGGTTCAAGTAGTTTTTGAAAACAGTCTTTTGCAAATGGCTCTTTTATGACACTTATAGCATTCAGTGTCTTCAGTTGCTTTAGCCGTTGAAAAACCTTTGTTTCTTTTTATAAACCTTCGAGAGTTAGCAAGGAGTGCCCTTTCCGAAATTCAGATTCGGTCATTTAGGTACTCCTCACTTGATCTCTCATCGGCTCATCATCCGAAGTTTTCTTGGAAATCTTGAACCACATTGTTAGAAAAGAAAGCAGTTGAAATTGGTGATGAGGTGGTGGTCATGGACTTCTTGACTTCCTGAGACTTCTTTAAGTCAGGGTATCGTCTGTTGATGCGGTTTTCCTCAAAGACAAATTTCCCATAAATTTCATGAAGCTCAAGATTTTGGATATGATTAGCATTCCTAAGTCCCTGAGAGAAATTCAACCACTTCTCGGGAGATCAAGTTGACAAAACCAACATTGATTTCATGTTTGGACAACTTAACACCATAATTTGAAAGTTCATTTAAAAGAGTTTTGTATCTGGTGTAAGTTTGAGAGAGAGTTTCGAGTCCTTAGCCCGAAGGTGTTATACTCAAGTTTCGTGTCCATAATCCTGCTTTCCTTGGTGTCGATGGTCCTTCATGACTATGAACTAGGTCATCCCAGTGTTTGCTTAGTCGCATCGCAGCTTATAACAGACTCTATAATATCGTCGGAAGACAAGATATTATGATACTTTTGAGTCTTTGGTCCTGGTTGACCACTCTTCTTTCATCCTGGGTCCATTCAGCTTCAGGTTTGGGCAACCCTTCAGAGTCTTTGGGATAAATGGACCTTCATTTATACACTTGATATAATAAGGTTCCATCCCAATCAAATAGCAAAGCATTCGCTTTTTCCATTTGTTGAATTTTCTAACTTCAAGTCTAGGGCAAAGTTGAATAAGCTCCACCCTTTTTATCGACTAGTTGGGGTACATCAATTTCAGCCATTTAGGATCCTAATTTAAAAACTTTTAGAGCGGCCTAAAAACGAGTTTTATAATTAGCCTGTCTCTGATACCACTTGTTGTTCCCCGTTCACTATCGTTTAAAAACAGTTTAAATGCATAAAACAAGTTAATAGTGAACTATGACTGAAATTAACATAAGAAAACACACTAAGTAATTTTCAACATAATATTCTTATTAGATATAAATCAACAAAGAATACGTTACCCAAGTACTTGCGGAATAGTACTTGGGATTGAAATGACAAAGTTGGGTGACTCCTCTCTCAGGCTAAGTCTGAGCACAACTCTTAGAGCTCACTGAGCTATCTCAGGAACTAAGTTGTATTTGGAGGAGTGAAAAGATGGCTTGCGTGTATGTGTGTTTTACAATTCACAAGCTTAATCTTTTCACTCCATCTCTTATGCTATTTATACATGTATGAGATTTAACTCTATCCTAAGTGACAAAACTGACATCATACGAAGACAAAATATCGATGTATTTTGTCTCTTTACAAAGACTATTCTAAGTAAAGGACAAGGTCAAGCTTTCCATATTTCAGTGATGACACTGAGCTTGTAAGCTAGCCATTCAAGGAAAGTTGACTTATGTTGATAAGGACTTCTTTATCTGATTCAAACTTCTCCCTCTTCCCGCTCTTTCTTCATCTATTTATCCTTCGCTCTTCTTCTTCATTTTCTTTCGTAAGTAGTTGGAGAGAGTCTTAGGGATTCAGTGAGTTATTGTCATCACTCACTGAATCCATCATCTTCTTCTTGACTCAGTATACACCCTTTAAGTTCTTCTGAGTGAGAGACTTCTACGCCTCGCATTGAGTGTCCCGAAGATGACTCACTGAGAGGCTATGCTCTCAGTGACCTGATTGTGTTTAACGGGCTAAACACTTGGGCTATTTTCTATTCAAATCCTAGATTAAGGGGTTTGGGTATTTATTGAACCCAACATTTTGTGTTGTTGTTGTTTTGTGCAATAACTAATGTTTAATATAACTTTTGTAGATTTTTTCTCTTAGAAGTGCATAAGTACATAATATTAGACGTTAACTAATTCTAATCAAAAGTCATTTAAAAGTATATACATTTATATATGATCAATACAAGTTGATGATAAAATGATCAATACTAGTTCATGATAAAAGTATATTAAAATCATACTTTAAGTGATGGTTTTATTAAAAGATTTTATATTAAAAATACTTTTATTAGTTATAAATGTAAGTTTTTGGAAAATATGGGCACGACCCGTGTATAGCTTTATTTGTTCGAGGTGATCATTGTCAAAGTTTTATAAAAATTTTACCAAGTTTAATACTCAAATTATTAATTGCAAGTAAATGTTTACGAGTTTATATTGTTAACAATAGGAGTATAGGACCATTCCATTTGAGTCATACAAAATATATGTTTACATTTTTACTTGTAAAAATAATTTAAAGTTTATATCTTTTCTAGTTCTATTCTTGACTTAATTTTATTGTTTTAAATGATATGAAATATTAAGTCGTGATTTGAGACTATATTTTAGAATACATTTATGTGTGACAATTTATGTGGACTTACACATGTCATTTTAACTCGAGATCAAACAAGTCGATAAAGTTTAGCGGGATAGGTTGAGTACAAGATATGACGACACATGAAGGGTTACCCATTAGATTTAACTTGTCATTTTAGATTTAAAATAGATACAAAAATTTTCAACGTTGCACATAACCAACGCACTCTTACTGATTTAGAATTAAGTTTAAGTGGACTTCAGCCCAAAATACTAACACAACACAAGCCTAAATCTAATTTATGTTTTAGCCCATTTCATTAAACCAACTTATTAACTCTACAAGTTACTAACACATTTTTATAGATGTACTTTCACCCTTTACATATTGCATTAGTTTTTGACACAGAAGAGTACACCACATGTTCTAAGTAGAGCTCGAGTGACCGAGTCATGAGGAACCCGAACATACTCGACCTCGACACGTCTCAACCCATGTGACCTCATTGGACTCGAGTCATGTCTGCTAGTTGGGCTTGACACCGCAGCCACACGACATACTCCAAATGAAATATTAGTCGAACCTTTTTTAACCAAAATGGACCTAGACCTATATGACCTGACTTAAGTCTTTTCGACAACTAGACCAAAGCATAATGAGATTCACCACTGTGGCTCGGCCACAGTGGGTTTCGATCTGGACTCAAATTCAAAATAAGCAATACTCAACCAAAAGCCAATTTAGTATAAGTTATAATTTCCCTTGCCACAAAAACTAGCAACAACAACTAAGAAGAATATAACCATTTATAGTCGATTGGTAAGAGATCAAAATACCACAATAGCCATTTTAGTTTTCCTTTTTCTTCCCCTTTTGGGTCACGACAGCAGCCAACAACAACATTCAAGGTTTTTGATTTATTAAATATTAATAATCCATTTTTCTTTACTTTTAAATTTTCTTATGTTTTTTTCCTTTTGTGCCTCGACAGAAAAACAACAACAACCTCAACCATTTATAAAAAAAATCATACCAATCTTCATTCACATATAATTCGGCCAAAATAAAAATTAATAATAACATTAATTCGTATTACAACAATGGATTAAAAATATTGACAAGGAGATGATTTGATAACGCTCAGATTGTACATGTTTTCAGTAGCGTTATGTGTGCTTTTGTATATATTATTTGGTTATAGTTGTATGATTTCAGTGCTTAATCGCATCAAAAGATGTTTGTCTAGTATTTATAACCAAGTGCAGGGAAACGGAAGGAAAAGTAAAAGAATGTTCAACAAAAGGAAGATTCACGTTTCAGTGAAGCATGTCAAGCACAAATCAGTATTTCAAGTACTATAGAAGACCAAGTTGAGTGAAGAACCAAGCTCTACAAGTCAGAATAAAGTAAAAGTCAATTTTTCGTCACTCAGGAAGACCAACCACATCGGTTGCAATCGCAACCGGATCGGTTGGACGATGGTCAAAAAGGTACCTGTGAAGATGGACCAACCGATCGGTTGCCACCCGCATCCGATTCGGTTGGAGTATTGCTAGAAGACCAACCGGATCGGTTGGTCATGTGACCGATCCGGTTGGGAGACATGTTTCTGCCAAATCTTCATCACTAAGCTTCCCCATTATATCCAAACGATTCTAGGTCCTTCCCTTGGTGTATTCTAGTCCCTTCTTAACTCCTTGGAGGCCAAGTTCAGGAATTAATACCCAAGGCCTTGGAACTAGTATAAATAGAGACCTCTTGTGAGCATATGAGACACACACTTCAATACAACTCTCTCTACTCATCAAACAAAGCTCTTAGCTCTCAAATTCGTCCTTAAAAGTCCAGGAAAGTTTGGAGTTCCAGAAGTACCATATTCGGAGGTCAAAACCCCAAGGATTCTACCCCCAATACTTTGGGAATCATTACTTTACTATTTGTAATCTTATTCCAAGCATTGTAAGACTCTTAATCATGATTTCTAATGTTCAAAGTTCTGAGTTTATGTTTATATTTGCTATGAGTGGCTAGTTTCTTTATACACTTGCTTAAATGATGTTGATTATCATATGATTAGTTTGTGATTGTGTTAACATGTTTTAATTCAATTTCAAGTTGATTCTAAGATCCAATTGTGCTAAAGTTTCATAGTGACATTTGTTAATCAAGTTTGACTAGTTGATAGTAATCGTAGAGGTCGAAAGAACTTATTGTTATTCAACTAGTTATAATTATTTTGTCTATGGATGATTGTTTTTACCCATTATTCTTGATTAAACAAAGAAACTAAAGTGTGGTTGTAATAAGAACGCCTTTTGATTATCAAGTTAGATTGATTGGAAACATCTAAAAGGTTGAAAGATTAGTTGTTGACAGTCAATTGTAACATTTTGTCTATAATCGGTTATGATCTGCGCTGAACCGTCAAGTCTAATCACACAAACCGGTCACTTGTGAATGACCAGCCGTAACAGGCTTAAAACAGTTCAAGCACGAATGCAATGAAGATCAGGGAATACAGTGGATTCCCGGGTCGTTAAGTCCCAAGGAGACTCAATGGTGCGTTTAAAACAAACTCAGATGATAGAATGATCACTAAGGATAGTGATCTGTAAAGGTTTTGATTAGAAATTACACTACTGATTGCTTGGAATAGAATTGGACAATGTAATTGGAAAGCACAACAATCGATGAGAAAAACGTAAACGTAAGTTTTAAAACTACGATATGCACAAAATAAAAAGTGAAAACTAAGAAATAAGAGGCCTAAAAATATGAAAATAACATTTTTGGAATCCTAAAAAAAAAAGAAAATTATTAGAAAAAGAAAATTATTTTTAACACTATTTAATTAATTATTATTAATTAAAAACTATTTTAACTATTTAATAAATACTTTAAAATAGAAGAAAATACAAAATAAGGCTAGAAAAATAAACTTATGATTCCGAAAAATCTAAAATACTATAAAAATAATTTTAAGACTGAAAGTATATTTTTCACACTTTTTATTTAATTATTACTAATTAATAACTATTTAAAATACACTTAATTACTAGAAAATATAAAATAAACTTGGAAAAATAAAATTTTAACTTTGAAAAATCTAAAATATGATAAAACTAATTTTAAAACTGAAAAGATATTTTTTATGCTTTTAATTATTTATCACTAATTAATTACTATTTTTAACTAATTAAAATTATAATAAATACTAAAAGATAGAGAAAAATCTGAAACTTTTTCTAAAAATCCTATATGATGACAGAAAACAAAGAAAAATAGAAAAACAAGATTTGCTTGTTAAAAAGTTGAAAAGAAAAATCAAAAAGCTAAAAATATTAAATAAACGCTATCACTATTTTTATATTGATGTTTTTCTGAATTTTCTTTTTGAAAACTACTTATATACTAATAATATGAAACTTTAATAAAGACAAAAATTTTACAAAACACAAATAAGCTGATTTGATGGCTTAATGATCCAACAGTGGACTTAAGAGCTTGTTTGGTGAAAATAAGCTCAAATAAGCTTGCACACTGAAACAAAGGATGGAATAGGATACAATAAGCTGAAAACTACTCAAATGAAGCTAAAAGGTAAGAAAAAGCAAACTGATAAGCTAGATTAAAGACAATAAGCACTTGGCTTATTCACAAAAGTGGGACAAGCTAGAGGCTTGTTGCAGCCCTAGTAAACAAGCTCAAAAGTGAAAAACAAGACTTGGAACCTCAAGATATCCTGGTTGGATACCCAAAGAAACAAGAATTACAAGATTTGGACAACTATAGAGCTTAATGCAAGCTTTTCAAAATGGGCTTATGTTCTCAGGCACAGGCACTTTTATGAAACAGTAACACCAAAAAGCTAAGAAATAAGCACTCAAAAGTGAGAAACCAAGAACTAGCATTTTTGTATTTTTCTTTAGCAACTAGACTTTAAAAATCCAAAACCTTATAGACTGAATCTCACTAATGAGCACTCAGTGAAATTCCAAATTTTATTCAAAAGTGACCTTAATGAAAAATTTGACTTTTATAGAAAACCAAGAGAGTTGACCAAGATAAACTTTGATTCACTACTAATCACTGAATATGTTGTTTTAAGTTATATTAAGACTTACTTGAGCAAGATTAACAACTTTTAAACACAAAATCAAGATCTTGCCTATGTAAAATCCAAATGCTAGTTCTCGTTAATGATCAAAGGAATTTTGACTTTGCTAACAAGGACTTGATTATATGACTGAGATGAGTTGTTTAAACATAGTTAGACATATTTCCAACAAGACCAAAGACTAGAGCACCTTTAAACACAATAAACCAAACACCCCTTTATGTTAACTGTTATGAAGATTTTTAGAGCAAAACACAAATTAAAACCATGAGATTGATTCCAGATCTTTTATAATCACTTGTTAAGACTTATTAAGCTTTAAACAACTACCCTTACAACATAAAACTTAAAAATGGCCAAAATACAATTTTAATCGTCAAAATGGAATTTTGGTAAAACACAAATTTAAAAGAACAAGCTACTAATTTTAAGGCTTAAACACACTTTATTATAACTAGATATCACAAAGAAACAGAAATTGAAGCTAACTAATAACTATAACAATGAAATGCCAAATTGGTCAAAAGTGCTTACAAAAGCTTCCAAGCTCAAAATTGAGATTCAGAACCAATGAACACCCCTATAAGCTTACCAATAAGCTACTAACCCAAGGCCATCCATAATACACCTTGCTCCAGCTGTGAACACCTTCTCCAAGTGATTTTTGATTTTATACCTATTTAATTGGTATTTTTAAGATTTTTGACCTTTTGAAGCTAAACTGAATTTTATTGTTTCTAATAGCTTATAAAAGCTATATGGGAGCTTATGTGACCTATTTCAGTCCATATAATCAACTAAAAACAACATTTGATTCACATGCTATTTTTGAAATTGAAAATTGCATAAACTGAAGTAAACTTTAAAACTTGGAATTACTTATTAAAAGAGGTTCAAATACACTTGAGAGACTTAAATAAAGTACTTGGAATTAAAAACATACATTGAAAAGCTTAAGTTAAAGAAAACGACTAAGGAAAAATAAAATTACTCTAGATAGATCATACAATGCCTCTCTCTCTCTTTATAGACTTTAAGCACTCCTTGCATGTCTCTGATTGTTTCCCACCACATTTGAGCCCTTGGATCACTCAAATTCATCAGAACCGTCCACATGTGAATTTGGCCATTTTTCTATTTTAGGTGTTTAAGCAATTAATGGATTTGGTTTGAGCAATTAAGGATATTTGGAGTGTAGAGGAGGTGGAGGGAACATGGTATGGAGGGGAGTTGAAAATGTGGTGAAAACCACTCTGGTTTTGAATATCTGGCTTGGAAGAGATAGAGCTACAGTAGCTCTGGTTTTTGAGCGCGCTAAGGTGGGTTTGACCTTCGTTTGACCGATTAATAATAAAAGGGGTCACAATTGGTTTGGTCTGGTCAAAAAGAGTTGTGAACTGGGTCAAGGGCAAAGGGTTGTATTGGATTGGGCTTGTGTATTGGATTTGTATTTGGGTTTGAATTATATCAAAGGGTCCGGTTTGGTATAAGCTATAACAACAAGGACCAATTTTGCAAATTTGCCAAACTTCAAGGACTGAAAGTGCCATTATTCCAAACTTCTCACAAGGACCAAATTTGCCACACATTGATAATACAAGGGCCCTTTTTGCATAAATTCCATTTTAAAAGTCCAAGGACTAATTTTGTAATTTTCCAAAGTTTGAGGACTTTTCTTGCCAATTGACAAAAGAATCATTCAAGGATCATTTTAAACAACTTAGAATACTTCAGGGACCTTGAATGATAAATTTCCACATTTTTGAATTCCGGGGACTAGATTTGACAACTTTTAAAACTTAGGGGACTAAAACTGCCAATTTTGCAAACTTTATACATTTTTCATCTGATTTTGATATTTTTGCATTTAAAACACATAAAACACTAATTTGTGATATTTTGATCATTTTGATGTGTTTCTGAGTGTTTTCAGATGATTTTGCAGTTTATATCATACAAAAATGATGAGTATTTAGACACTCATCAATCCCCCACACTAAGATATTGCTAGTCCCTAGCAATGATTTGAGAAAACTTGATGGATTTTATCTCTTTACCAAAAGTCATCACTTCTGGAGTAGCCAAATGTTTTAGTTCAAGTAAGAACCATGGTACACCGATAACCATGTGATTTTGAGCAAACCACCGGCTTTCAACGGATTTGATTTTGTCTTTACCGGCCGTACCTTTCGGACTAGCCAACTCTTAGATAAATTATCAGAATTATCTTTGGTGAGCTGAATACCAATTATGGATTTTCCATTGCCTTTACCACAAGCCATAACCTTATGGCTAGCCAACTCTTCACTTTTAGGATATGGTGAGTTGAGAACCATACAATTTTGGGCAAATTGCAAGCCATATAAACGGATTTGAGAAATCTTTACCAAGAGCCGTTTGCTCCTGGATTAGCCAATCCTTTAGTTTATTAGACAAGGCGGACTGATAACCAAATGAGTAAGTGTAAAACACTTACTCCAAAAAAAAATTTTGGCCAAAAACGGGGGAATTGGGTAGATAATATATGAAATTCGTGAGAATTCCCCCCACACTTAGAAATGAATATTGCCCTCAATATTCAAAGTACCGCGGTTATGCCGAAACAAAGAACGTAAAAGGGAAATACTACGGCCATTATTTGAAAATGTTTTTGAAACTTATATATATACACAACATGTGGGCAACCCCCACACTAGTGTGGTAGAAAATAGAAAGAAGTCCGAAATATGGGTGAAAACCCATATGGCATGCTACTGTTTTTGATTACCGAGTCGCTAGCTTGACTCGACCCTGAATTAATTTGTTCATGGGGAAGTAAGTGGAATAGACAATCTCCATCGGACTTTCATTCAAGATGTTTGGATAAACATTTGAAGCACGTGAAAGTTCCACACCGATGAGATATACATAGAACCGGCTCAAAATGATAATTGAAAATGCCGGGATCAAAAATAGTGTCCTCATTCCCGAAGGAGAAAAGGGAAAGAGCAACCACACCATTAGTGAAGAATGGAATAAATATGTGCATCACAATGCATGTCCATTCCTCATTAGAAAGAAGCAAATCACCATTTTTGACATTTTTAAGCTTAAATTTGAAGCTTGTATGGTGATTGGTAACAAAATTTCTGGGAGGGAGAGCTGGAAACGGTTTTTCAATCAATAGATTTTCAAGAAAGAGAATGTCTCCCTCCGAATCAAAGTAAGTATTGTCAATTCCTGTTGGAATTGACTCATCACTAAGAAAATCATCGACCTCCTTCCAAAATTTGTCATCTTCCTCATCTGGAGTGAGAGAAGGAATGGAAGAGTCGGAAATGGGATAAGAAATGAGTAGATGATCATTATATAGAGATTTCGGTTTCTCCAAATGCTTCAAATCAAAGAGATCATCGTCACTTTCCGATGAAAGTGGAGTGATGTGAGTGAGTTCATCGGTGAACTCCTCAAGAAGAGGATCAGACTGTGGAAGTGATGCCTCAACATACTCGATGTCTCCATAAGATTTACAATCATCGCTAAAATCGGAGAAAGTCTCAAGATTATCATTTGAACACTCGAGGGAAAGGGATATCACACAGATGCTCGAGAATTCCCTGTGACTCTCTTGGGATTGGGACAAGGCTCTTAACACTAGACGATTCAATTTACGGAATAGTGCTAAGAAGCTCATCCCCCATGTTTAGAGAGTGAGTGGGAATATCGGGTGTGATAACAACAGAATGAGGGAGTTTAGAAGGACTAGCATACATATGTTTTATACTTTCCATTTGTTCTTCTGCTAGTAATTCCATCATAGTCTTTTCTCCCTGATTTTCCACGGAAGGAATCTCAACTGATGAACTTGATGAATTTGTACATAATTCTCTAATATCAAGGGTAACATTATCATCATCATCATCAGGAATGAAACGGAATCGAGAGCTGGATTTGAATGCTTTTTGTATTCTAATTGATTCCCTAATAGTGTTTTCAATGGAAATCTGGGAATCTAATTTAGCAGCCCGCTCCTCGGCTAACAAAGCTTCCATGGATTTCTCATTTGGATTATCATGGGAGGACATAGCCGACTCCTTCTTAAGTTCTTTTAATAACTCCAGAGTCTTCAGTAGAAGGTCTGTCGTAGTTTCATGAGGAGTCGCTTGAATCATTTGGTACTGTGGAGGTTGGTCATTATACGAAGAGTCGTAATTGTTACAAGGAAATGGGTTCCCTGTTTGACAATCCGAGCTAGAGTGAGGACCTTCACAATACTCACAACAAGAAACCGATGTGGGTGAGTGGTATGTGTTGTAGTCATAATTGTTATCAGGAACCTGCTCATAGACAAGCGTGTTTTCCGATTGACAATCAGAACTGGAATGTGAACCACCACAATACTCACAACAAGAAAACGAGTCTCACAGGTGGTAGGCTGAATGAATAAATCAGTCGTGTTATGGTAGGAATAGGGATCTTGGTTATAGATGACCGTTTCTGATTCCACCATGCTACAACTGGGGCAATTGCCATCATTATAAGGACCACCACACCATTGACAACCAAGAGGGTGAGGGTAAGACATAGAAAGAATCAAAGGTTATCAGAGGGTAAGAAATGAAGAATCAAAAGGTAAGAGGGTAAAGAGGAATATTTTTGGTATTTTTGAAAAACATGATGATAAAAACAAAGAATGAAAATATTTTTGGCGTTTTTAACACTTTAGGAAAAGTGCTAATGAACTTTTGGATTTTCTGATAACTTTACAAAAAACTTTTATACAAAAGATGGGTTATGTGCAAGAGTGGATCTGAAAAAGGCTAAACACACGCTAAAGCCTCCCCGGCAGCGGCGCCAAAATTTGATCTGCGCTGAACCGTCAAGTCTAATCACACAAACCGGTCACTTGTGAATGACCAGCCGTAACAGGCTTAAAACAGTTCAAGCACGAATGCAATGAAGATCAGGGAATACAGTGGATTCCCGGGTCGTTAAGTCCCAAGGAGACTCAATGGTGCGTTTAAAACAAACTCAGAGGATAGAATGATCACTAAGGATAGTGATCTGTAAAGGTTTTGATTAGAAATTACACTACTGATTGATTTGGAATAGAATTGGACACAGAATTGGAAAGCACAACAATCAGATGAGAAAAACGTAAACGTAAGTTTTAAAAACTACGTATACGCACAAAATAAAAAGTGAAAACTAAGAAATAAGAGGCCTAAAAATATGAAAATAACATTTTTGGAATCCTAAAAATAAAAGAAAATTATTAGAAAAAGAAAATTATTTTTAACACTATTTAATTAATTATTATTAATTAAAAACTATTTTAACTATTTAATAAATACTTTAAAATAGAAGAAAATACAAAATAAGGCTAGAAAAATAAAATTATGATTCTGAAAAATCTAAAATACTATAAAACTAATTTTAAGACTGAAAGTATATTTTTCACACTTTTTATTTAATTATTACTAATTAATAACTATTTAAAATACACTTAATTACTAGAAAATATAAAATAAACTTGGAAAAATAAAATTTTAACTTTGAAAAATCTAAAATATGATAAAACTAATTTTAAAACAGAAAAGATATTTTTTTATGCTTTTTAATTATTTATCACTAATTAATTACTATTTTTAACTATTTAAAATTATAAAAAATACTAAAAAGATAGAGAAAAATCTGAAACTTTTTCTAAAAATCCTATATGATGACAGAAAACAAAGAAAAATAGAAAAACAAGATTTGCTTATTAAAAAGTTGAAAAGAAAAATCAAAAAGCTAAAAAATATTAAATAAACGCTATTACTATTTTTATATTGATGTTTTTCTGAATTTTCTTTTTGAAAACTACTTATATACTAATAATATGAAACTTTAATAAAGACAAAAATTTTACAAAACACAAATAAGCTGATTTGATGGCTTAATGATCCAACAGTGGACTTAAGAGCTTGTTTGGTGAAAATAAGCTCAAATAAGCTTGCACACTGAAACAAAGGATGGAATAGGATACAATAAGCTGAAAACTACTCAAATGAAGCTAAAAGGTAAGAAAAAGCAAACTGATAAGCTAGATTAAAGACAATAAGCACTTGGCTTATTCACAAAAGTGGGACAAGCTAGAGGCTTGTTGCAGCCCTAGTAAACAAGCTCCAAAGTGAAAGACAAGAGTTGGAACCTCAAGATATCCTGGTTGGCTACCCAAAGAAACAAGAATTACAAGATTTGGACAACTATAGAGCTTAATGCAAGCTTTTCAAAATGGGCTTATGTTCTTACGCAGGGCACTTTTATGAAACAGTACCACCAAAAGCTAAGAAATAAGCACTCAAAAAGCTGAGAAACCAAGAACTAGCATTTTTGTATTTTTCTTTAGCAACTAGACTTTAAAAATCCAAAACCTTATAGACTGAATCTCACTAATGAGCACTCAGTGAAATTCCAAATTTTATTCAAAAGTGACCTTAATGAAAAATTTGACTTTTATAGAAAACCAAGAGAGTTGACCAAGATAAACTTTGATTCACTACTAATCACTGAATATGTTGTTTTAAGTTATATTAAGACTTACTTGAGCAAGATTAACAACTTTTAAACACAAAATCAAGATCTTGCCTATGTAAAATCCAACAGTTAGTTCTCAGTTAATGATCAAAGGAATTTTTGACTTTTGCTAACAAGGACTTGATTATATGACTGAGATGAGTTGTTTAAACATAGTTAGACATATTTCCAACAAGACCAAATACTAGAGCACCTTTAAACACAATAAACCAAACACCCCTTTATGTTAACTGTTATGAAGATTTTTAGAGCAAAACACAAATTAAAACCATGAGATTGATTCCAGATCTTTTATAATCACTTGTTAAGACTTATTAAGCTTTAAACAACTACCCTTACAACATAAAACTTAAAAATGACCAAAATACAATTTTAACTGTCAAAATGGAATTTTCATAAAACACAAATTTAAAAGAACAAGCTACTAATTTTAAGGCTTAAACACACTTTATTATAACTAGATATCACAAAGGAAACGAAATTGAAGCTAATTAACAACTATAACAATGAAATGCCAAATTGGTCAAAAGTGCTTACAAAAACTTCCAAGCTCAAAATTGAGATTCAGAACCAATGAACACCCCTATAAGCTTACCAATAAGATACTAACCCAAGGCCATCCATAATACACCTTGCTCATTGTGAACACCTTCTCCAAGTGATTTTTGATTTTATACCTATTTAATTGGTATTTTTGAGATTTTTGACCTTTTGAAGCTAAACTGAATTTTATTGTTTCTAATAGCTTATAAAAGCTATATGGGAGCTTATGTGACCTATTTCAGTCCATATAATCAACTAAAAACAACATTTGATTCACATGATATTTTTGAAATTGAAAATTGCATAAACTGAAGTAAACTTTAAAACTTGGAATTACTTATTAAAAGAGGTTCAAATACACTTGAGAGACTTAAATAAAGTACTTGGAATTAAAAACATACATTGAAAAGCTTAAGTTAAAGAAAACGACTAAGGAAAAATAAAATTACTCTAGATAGATCATACAATGCCTCTCTCTCTCTTTATAGACTTTAAGCACTCCTTGCATGTCTCTGATTGTTTCCCACCACATTTGAGCCCTTGGATCACTCAAATTCATCAGAACCGTCCACATGTGAATTTACCATTTTTCTATTTACTTGGTTTAAGCAATTAATGGATTTGGTTTGAGCAATTAAGGATATTTGGAGTGTAGAGGAGGTGGAGGGAACATGGTATGGAGGGGGTTGAAATGTGGTGAAAACCACTCTGGTTTTGAATATCGGTTTGGAAGAGATAGAGCTACAAGTAGCTCGGTTTTGAGCGCGCTAAGGTGGGTTTGACCTTGTTTGACCGGGATTAATAATAAAAAGGGGGTCACAATTGGTTTGGCTGGGGTCAAAAAGAGTTGTGAACTGGGTCAAGGGCAAAGGGTTGTATTGGATTGGGCTTGTGTATTGGATTTGTATTTGGGTTTGAATTATATCAAAGGGTCCGGTTTGGTATAAGCTATAACAACAAGGACCAATTTTGCAAATTTGCCAAACTTCAAGGACTGAAAGTGCCATTATTCCAAACTTCTCACAAGGACCAAATTTGCCACACATTGATAATACAAGGGCCCTTTTTGCATAAATTCCATTTTAAAAGTCAAAGGACTAATTTTGTAATTTTCCAAAGTTTGAGGACTTTTCTTGCCAATTGACAAAAGAATCATTCAAGGATCATTTTAAACAACTTAGAATACTTCAGGGACCTTGAATGATAAAATTCCACATTTTTGAATTCCCGGGACTAGATTTGACAACTTTTAAAACTTGGGGGACTAAAACTGCCAATTTTGCAAACTTTATACATTTTTCATCTGATTTTGATATTTTTGCATTTAAAACACATAAAACACTAATTTGTGATATTTTGATCATTTTGATGTGTTTTTGAGTGTTTTCAGATGATTTTGCAGTTTATATCATACAAAAATAATGAGTATTTAGACACTCATCAGGTTACCTTTTGTATTGACCATTTCTTAAGCAAATGGATGTTTTTGTGTTTAAGTTTGTGAAAGTAAAACTTATGAAACTTGAATTGATTGGTTAAACTTAATGCTTGTTTTTATGAACTAAAATCTTGACGAAGGTTTAACTTGTAAGAACAATAGATTAGTAAACCAACTAATTATCATAACCAACATGTTAAGAGGTTAACACAATCATACTAATCAAGGATAAGAAACTAGTTTAAGCAAGTGTAGTTTTTAATCATCTGAATTTCATTATATCTATTTTCGTTGTTATATGCTTTGGATTGCCTTAGTTGATTTAGACTTGTTAATCAGATTCACTCAAATCCCTGCGAACGATCCCGACTTACCTTCAAAATCTTGCTATAATGGACGAGTGCACTTGCTCGTATGTGTTATTGGTAAATCATCTTCTATAAATTTAAAACTTGTACACACGTAGCACATCATGATTCTTACAATTAAATCAAGAAAAGGGGACGAGTGGCTATGAACACCAAATACAAAAACTCCAATTGTACCCGAACTAGGATGAATTAGAGCAATGAAGCTTGTTTTGGACTCGTTAGACCTTGAATAACAAAACCCCCTTGGTAATTTCAAAAAGCCCCTTAATTTACCAAACCTTAATTTTTCGAATTGAGATTGAGTGTAAGTGATGAGTATGATTTCTGATAATTCAGCTCCTATTTAGAGATGAGGAAGGGGAATGAAGTCTTGTATCTTTCTTGACCTATCGTGTAGGGGAGAATTATTCTTGGCACTTGCCTTCTTTCACAGCCGCTTCATGAGGTCTAGGATTATAGGAAGCCAATTGTGGAAATGGGGTGAAGATCTTTTATGATTTCACTTTATTGGAAGAAGAAGAATCAAGTTTTGGTGATAGTTTTGGGAAGAGAGAGAGAGGCGTAGGATAAGTTTTCCAGAAGGGAGGAGACAAGAAAACTGATAAACAAAGAAGGGGGTGGCGATGTATTAGAAATAGGGTAGGTTAGATTATTTTTAGTTTTAGTTTTATTATTATTATTAAATGTGTACTGCGTACCTTGTACTGTATAATTTGCTCCGTAAATGATAACGTTTTCTTATGTAGAATGTTTCTTGGGTATCCGTAAATTAAAATTTTTATATTCTTGGAAACGTTTTAACGAGCGAAGTCATATGGTATTATTATTTTCTTGACATTAGAAAATAAATTTCGTGCCAATACTATCAGGGTGTCGGTATGCGTGTGGTGCCGGGACTTTGGAAAACACGAGATGACTTCTCGTTTTTGAGTTATAATGATCAGAAAATAAATAATCCTAAATTTCTGACATAAATGACTAAAAATAATAGCCGGGAAATTTATAGATTGTCACAGTCTGCCATCCTTAAAAAGAATCTCGTCCTCGAGATTCAGTCTGTCTACCCTACAGGCGTACATTCTCTTGGTTATAATTTTCTCATTCTCGAGCTTTGCCCTCAAAAGACTCTTAGTTGGTGAATTCTCACAACTTATCGACCTGACTAGTCATGTGTTTAAGTTGTGTAGTTTGGGTGACAACTTGAATCTAACTTGATTTTTGCAACTCATCAAACAAGAACTGTCACTAGATCAAGCTAAGACACAAGTTGTCAGGAAGAGATAGTTTCTCATCTTTGTAAGAGACCTTTTGAAAGTTTTGCTCAAGTTTGAAATCATTTAAACCAATCAATTTAACTAATAGTGGGGTGCTCAGATTAGTGAGAAGGCAAAATTTTAAACTAAGGCTCATGATGCTAGGTTCTACACTAATCAATGCCATGAACCAGAACCAGAAGATACTGAAATAGAGTAGGTGATCAAAAGAATGTACCCGTCATTGTGCTTGTGTCTTAGAGAGCTTCTTTGGTGCCCAAGAAGAATGCTCGACCCCGAGTTGGGCTGATATTTCCTCCATGGTTTGGGTTATCTCCATCAATTGCTAAGGCGAGAGTCATGCTACCATGCTCCGGCTTCTATGCCCTATTCAACTTGGGACACATGTTCCGGAGGTTGTCCGGACTTCCACACTCGTAGCATGTTAGCCTTCGTCCTTGGTTTCCATTTTTGTCTGAGCAATTCCTACTAAGATGGCGCGTCTTTTGGCATACGTTACACCTTGGGCAGTTTCCTATGTGATGGAGATTGCATCGAGTGCACTTAGGATGTGGCCCTGCATACCCTCTGTGTTCCTGAGTCGTCGCTCCATAGTTTCTGGTCACTCGTTGCCTCTTGTCTTGCTGGTCATGGTCTCGGCTTCCCTGTTGATCCTCATGTCACTTTCGTCCATTGTCGTTTGCTTTTGCGAGTCCTCCAGACTTGATCATATCATTAGTCAAACGGTATGCCATTCCTACAACGGCTTGCATAGTAGTTGGGTTGGATGAGGTGACATCTCTCCTGATTTCAGGGATCAAACCCCAAATGTATCGATCAATCAGCTTCTCCATAGTAGAGACCATGTGGGGAACCATTCTGGTCAGCTCGTGAAAGCGAATTGTGTACTTGTCAACTTCTACTCCTACCATCACATGGTTCCAGAATTCCGCTTCCAGTTTTTGCACTTCATCCTTCCTGCAGTACTCCTCAGTTAGTAGCTTCTTAAATTCTTCCCAAGATAATCCATTTGCAGCTTCTCTCCCTCTGTCGTAGGCTGGTTGTTCCACCAGGTCAGTGCTCGACCCTAAAGCAGACCTGCAGAGAACTCAACCTTATCTCCTTCAGCACATTTAGTGATGCTAAGTTTCGACTCAACATTCTCAAACCATGATAGCATGCCATGAAATTTCTTTGGCCTGCATGACATGAAGGTCTTACAGCTGCATCCATGGCCATTGGTCGAGGTACCAGCTCCCTCATTGGCTCGTCCTTCATCAATGTGTGCTACAATCTGAGTGAGGAGATCCGCCAATTCAGCAGCACTGCCTCTTGGGGCTTCGTTGTTGATGCTTCCTGAACGGGTGTTCCTTGTAGTCATGGTTCTACAATGGGCCAAAACATTTGCTTGTGTGATTCATACAGGGACAATGGCAAATGGTGTGTGGGACAGCGACAGGTAGTAAGTGTAATGTGACGGGAACAAGGATGTGCTTAGCCTATCGAGTCATAATATATAGCAAGAAGAAGGCATTTATAAAATATATATAAGATATAGTGAACATTTAAACATGTCATGCATACTCACGCGACTAATGCAGTTCCAGGTGATCAGACTGTTCCAGGTGATCAGACTCTTTAAGACTCGACCAACATGATCCGAGGCTACTAATCCCATCATTGTATGATTCTTCCTGAATTATGCATATGTGTACAGGCTATGCATAATTTAGGAGTAACGATGCAATGTTGGCGCTAGTCGACTAGTATGATGTTCCGTGTTTTAAGAAAAAATTATTTTGGGTTATAGTTGCGATTTTTATTTTATAAAAACCGGTATTCACTATAACCTTAGGCTCTGATACCAATCTGTCACACCCCGCCAGAGGCGGAAACGCGAGGTGCGACGAAATCAATATACATCGCAAAGAGATATAGTACAATACCATAATTCAATTTTAAAGAAATAATGTAACATTACAATAAGGTTCTAGCCGACATTGGCAAATGAAACATAAAGTTTGACTTTCAAAAGATAACATTTTACTACATGACGACCTATATAACTTGTGACGACTCCTTTGTTTAAAATCTTCATAATATATGCTAAACAACGATCACCTGAAATGCATGAGAAAACGAGTCAACTATAAAAATAGTTGGTGAGTACACAAGTTAGGTAGAATAAAAACCATTATTAGAAAATTTGCCTGGCGAATGTCCTGTCAACTCACTATGTTACAAACCTTTGTTAACCAAAATGGATCTAGACCTATATGACCTGACTTAAGTCCTTTCGACAACTAGACCAAAGCATAACGAAATTCACCACTGTGGCTCGGCCACAGTGGGTTTCGATCCGGACTCAAATTCAAAATAAGCAATACTCAACCAAAAGCCAATATAGTATAAGTCGATTGGTAAGAAGAATATAACCATTTATAGTCGATTGGTAAGAGATCAAAATACCACAATAGCCATTTTAGTTTTCCTTTTTCTTCCCCTTTTGGGTCACGACAGCAGCCAACAACAACATTCAAGGTTTTTGATTTATTAAATATTAATAATCCATTTTTCTTTACTTTTAAATTTTCTTATTTTTTTTTCCTTTTGTGCCTCGATTGAAAAACAACAACCTCAACCATTTATAAAAAAAAATCATACCAATCTTCATTCACATATAATTCGGCCAAAATAAAAATTAATAATAACATTAATTCGTATTACAACAATGGATTAAAAATATTGACAAGGAGATGATTCTTACAATTAAATCAAGAAAAAGGGGGACGAGTGGCTATGAACACCGAATACAAAAACTCCAATTGTACACGAACTAGGATGAATTAGAAAAAATTGAAGCTTGTTTTGTACTCCTTAGACCTTGAATAACAAAACCCCCTAGGTAATTTCAAAAAGCCCCTTGATTTACCAAACCCTAATTTTTCAAATTGAGATTGAGTGTAAGTGATGAGTATGATTCCTGATAATTTCGCTCCTATTTAGAGATGAGGAAGGGGAATGAAGTCTTGTATTTTTCTTGACCTATCGTGTAGCGGAGAATTATTCTTGGTACTTGCCTTTTTCACAGCCGCTTCATGAGGTCTAGGATTATAGGAAGCCAATTGTGGAAATGGGGTGAAGATCTTTTGTGATTTTACCTTATTAGAAGAAGAAGAATCAAGTTTTGGTGATAGTTTTGGGAAGAGAGAGAGAGGGGTGGGATAAGTTTTCCAGAAGGGAGGAGTCAAGAAAACTGATAAACAAAGAAGGGGGCGGCGATGTATTAGAAATAGGGTAGGTTAGATTATTTTTAGTTTTAGTTTTATTATTATTATTAAATGTGTACTGCGTACCTTGTACTGTATAATTTGCTCCGTAAATGATAACGTTTTCTTATGTAGAATGTTTCTTGGGTATCCGTAAATTAAAATTTTTATATTCTTAGAAACGTTTTGACGAGCGAAGTCATATGGTATTATTATTATCTTGACATTAGAAAATAAATTTCGTGCCAATACTATCAGGGTGTCGGTATGCGTGTGGTGCCGGGACTTTGGAAAACACGAGATGACTTCTCGTTTTTGAGCTATAATGATCAGAAAATAAATAATCCTAAATTTCTTATATAAATGACTAAAAAAATAGCTGGGAAATTTACAGATTGTCACAATCACCTACAGGAAGCCATTATTCCGGAAATTGGTGATGATATTGTAAGGTTGATACTTAAGTACGTTGACTGATATATTATCTAATACATATTATGGTTCTTAATTTTTTGTTATATAAGTATAATAGATGTGTTGAGATCCATTCTTTTAAGCAACAGATGAAAAATGTGTTTTCTAAATTGTTTGAAAATGAATCTGGTTGTAGGGGTTGTGCGAACGATTAACGACACTTTGAAAAGAAATAATTCCATAAGGAAACTTGCTGAAGAACAAAACACTAGTCCAGATAGTCAAGAAAATGTACGTTTGTCTTCTTTTTTTTCTCTAATTTATCTTTATTCTTTTGAATTTATGCCTTTTTTTATTGCTTGTGGTATATAATGATTGCAGGCATCTTCTTCTCATATTCATCGGAGGAAACAAATTGTTTTAGATACAAAGTTGTATGGGATTTGCTCGTGGTGGTGGTGGTGGTAGAGGATGGTGGTGTTGGTTGTTTGGTGGTAGAGGGTTATGTTGTGGTAGAGGGTGGTGGTGGCGGTGGCTGTGTTTGTGATGTGGTGGCTTCCAATCTAAAAAAAAAGAATAGGGTAAATTGCAAATTATGTCACGAAAAGTGGGGAAGAATAAGAGGGTATTTTAGTCATTTCACATGCTAGTTAACGAGAAAACTAACGAGAGTTAGTGAACAGTACCTCTCAGTGGTTGTTTTGCAAAAAATATAAACATTAGTTTTTTTTTTTTTTTTTTCAACAAATTTCGTCTCAGAGTAATCTTTGCGTTTTCGTGAAACTTAGGGACCAAATTTGCAATTTACCCAAATACATAATATTCCCTTTTAACTTCACTGTAAACAGTAATATAAAATTTTTTATCAATTTTTGTTTCAATTTTTTTGTCAGTTTAATATTTTTGACTTGTTAAACTTTATACTTTATGTTCCGTTCTTTTAGTTTTGTAGTTTTATAATTAAAAAAATAGATAATTCCGTATATACCAAATCTAAACATCAAAATGTTATATATACCCAAAATACATGTTTCAAATGCATAATGTACAATGTATTTAAAACATGTTTTGGGTAAACATGTCATTAAGGTGTTTTATAGCAAAAGTATGGCAACTAACACAATTTAGCCATTTGGGCTCCACTGAGTGTCACATCAGCATTCACACTTTCAACACTCACACCTCAAAAAAAAAATACTTTTTCACTTACAATTAACACAACTTAGCCATTTGGGCCTCACTCACCCCCAATTTTGTTTTATTTTTCATTTTCTCAAACAAACTAAATTTCATTCATTAAAATAAAAATACAATACGAAACTAAAAAATAGTACGAAAAAACGTAACCAAAAAAAAACGACAAATAAAAACATACGAACTTAAAAATACAATATTTCCCGGTCAGTCTTAATGATATTTTTCCAGTATTTCTTCTTGTTTCTTTTTTATGAGAGCGGCTTTGCGTTCAAGAAACCCGTCGGTATCAGTAATGAGAAACTCTAATTCTTTACACTCCTTATTGCCAGTTCTTTCGCTCTCTTAGCCTCGTACGTTGTGCTATAACTTTGCGTCTATAATCGAAGATAAAATCTCCGATAAAAACTGTGAGTGACTCTCCTGGTGCTCGACGTTTCCACCGATTTGGATTCTTTCTCGGGTCAAGATTTGCCAGCGGGACGAGGTCTCGCATCAGGGTCGAATAGTTCAGCGAGATTAGCCGGATCAATCGGCTCCGCCGCGTCTCATTTGGGGTTTTTTTCCAAGACCTGCCACGCGGGAACTAGAGTAAACTTTATCCCCTTTGAGTGGTCACTAAAATTGATCTTTGCACATTCGATATGATCAGCCTCATTTTCCTCGCTTCTACATTGTAAATGTTTGTAAGTAACGTGAAACTTTTAGCAATCACTGTTAAGCCTAGTCCATTTTCCCGTGACCATATTTTTGGTACGAGGACAACCTTTTGTAGCTCCGTTGAATTCGTTTGTAATCTGCCACCAAAATAAGTCATCGGATCTGTCGGCACCAATCTCGTTGTTCTCGGAAACTTCGACCCAAGTCTCGGCTAGCAACGTTTCTTCCTCGCGTGTCCAACGGTGCACCGTTCGTTTCGCTTCCTCCTCGTCCACGTCCAAATCCACAGTGGGTGTGGTTGCTTTTTTTGAAGGTTTTACGGCTCGTTTTACTTTACGTCGTTGTTAACGGGTTTCTTTTGGTGGTGGTAGTGGTACTTTGAATTGTGATTGTTGTTATTCAAAGAATTGTAGTTGTAATTGTTGTGGTTGAAAGAATTGTTGGCGTATTTCTTTGGTGTTGGAAATATTGAAATTGGTTGTTGAGTTGTTCGTTTTGATGATACGAAAGTTTTTGATAAATTTGTTTGGGTGTCATTTGGGCCATATTATATTGTGTACCATACGAAGAAAACTGTTGCGAGGAAGAAATTGAGTTTTGTGACAATGGGGCAAACAGGTTTGAGGAAGACGAGTGTTGTGGGTTAGAGATATTGAAAAGAGAAGTAAAAAAAACCGTCGGTTGGACCTTGAGACATCTTTTGTTTAGGTGTTGAGATATTGAAAGTAATGTGTTTTTGGTAGAGAAGTGTGAAATTTTTTGTTAAAATGGGTCAAGTGTAAAAAGAGATTTAATTTTAAAAAAAAAATGAATTTGAAAATAATTATACCGTTGCATTCATCAGTTAAAAATATTTTTCTTTTGTCGTTTTCACACCGAATAATCAGCTAGAGTGTTATCGGCGAGGGTTGGCAGTGTGGTGGCGTTGGTTCGGCAGCGCCGAATGGCATGCCACGTAGGATTCGGCGAGCATTCTTGTTGTTGTAACTTTTTTTGTGTAGGGGGGCTTTAGAATCCATGCGAAAACATGAACTGGCTATAACCTTATTTTAATTGCTAACATACAATTCAGGCAAGTGTTTCAAGGATGAACAGCTAACATACTATGATGTTGTAAGATCCCAATATGTAATTGTTGAATACTTGAATGCAAGTGTTTCAGCAATCATTCTATCCAATTTCCTTCAACACATGGTCGGGCTTTGTATACGATATAAATTGTATAATACGTTCTTAGTTGTTGGCCATCTTGCTTGAATTGAGGTGTATGTAGTTTCAATGTTTCATACTGTTCAATATGCAATGAACATTTACAATCTCAATTAAACATGTTGCTAATAACATGATGGGAAACCACAAGAGCAAGATTTAATAAAAATATTGGTGTGCTTCTTAGAGCATTCATTTAAATACCTTGATTATAAAACAGTACAACGACAACAAAACTACATGGATATCTTAGACCGGACCCATAAATTAACCAAGTTTCAATCGTTTAAACAACAGCTTAAATTTTTTCTTCTACTGTACAAGAAAGCTGTTTGTACCTGTATTGCCCAGTGATGAAAACAACAGTTTACATAACACCTGAAGAGGTTGAAATCTTCTTGTCACCTATGAGTAGGATTAAGCGATGTAGACGGTGCATCAGATAGCTGTGTGACGTCAGCTAAACAAAATTCCTCAGCAAGTAAATCAACCCCGTCCCATTGCATATCAGCCACTGAAAGTTGTCAATAAATGCCAACATTTTGTTACATTAGAACTTGAAAACATAGTTATAAAAGTAGTAAACAAGAAGCTTGAAAAGAAAGCATACAATCTGTATTCCACATGTCCGTGAGGGGAACTTCTTTGTCTGATAGAAGCCAATAATCTGTGTCAATCTGCAATGATTACAAATACAGGGCTCATAAGATTATCTTCGTTTTCTAACCCATGGTATAAATTTGTATATGATATGCCTCAAAGTAGATAATATAAATGAAAGTAAGACTGCTGTTTATAAGGTAAATCCCGGAGCACTGAGCTACTCTCTACGTATAAGAGTCTAATATCATCAAATCATTGCAAAAATGTGACGCTTGATCACGATAACATTTCTTACGCCCGTCTTTCAACGAAAACCAGCTTAACCAGAGTAAATGCATATAACATCCCTAAATATTTTACATGGTTATATAATGAAACACAATTTGGTCCAACAGTTTCCAGCTTCTTAGAGTAAACATTGCTGGATGGCGTATGACAACATTGGGTTATATAGTTTAAAGACTCTGTTCTATAATGCATTAGGATTTAGCAGCTTATTGAGCAAAATAGATAAAGTGATCAATAGAATTTTAACACTATTTACATAACTTGTTCACAAAAAAAATTTCTCAGACACATGTATTAACACTCATAATCAAACCAGTTATTAGTGGTAAAGTTGAGAGAAAGGGAGCCAGAAGCTCAATTTAACAGAGAAAATGTTGTTCTTGCCAACTCTTGCTGATAACTAATCGGGAATATGTCATTAAAAAGTAAATCTAATTTCATCATTGTTCCACCTAGGCCACTTATACATCCTTCAGATCGTTTAACCTCCCAGATTTCAATTTTAGTTTTTAAATTCTGAAACTTTCTAAAAATCGTCTTGCAACTTGTATAACTAATTTGTATTACTGGTTACGTATGCCAATTGAGTAAATACACAAAGTTTTGTCGCAATTGTTAAAACCAAAGATGTGTATTCCCATTCTGTAGAATAGATGACGGAATGCAGTCTCGACTAATTAATACAATTGGGAATGCTACATCAGCTATTACACACAACATCACATACACTTGTATAACCAGTCAATCTCTCAGATTAATAAAAACAAATAAATAAATAATAAGAACTTCGAAGCAAAAAGGAAACTTGAGTAGTTAGACCTCTTAACCAAAGTTTAATGTCCTAGATGGAACGATGGTAAAACTTAATTACTGTTTAGTAACAACTGCCTTGACTATTATCCGATAAAATGTGATTGCATTTAGATGAGAATGATTCAACTAATATGATAATAAAAGTAGAAGTATGTAACTAAGACTTGTTCCAAAAAAAAGAACTATGTGACTAAGAGGGTGTTTGGGATTGCTTATTGAAAATAGATTATTCGTTTGAAAACGAATAAGTAGATAATCAGTTGTTACAAAACGTAGTTTTGAAATTTGGTGTTTGGATTTGATTATGCTAGTTGATATCGCAATAAGCAGATAATCAGTATTTTTGGTGTTTGGCAAGTCAGATTATCCAATTCCAAAAATGATAAAATTACCAAAAGAGACATGAATTGCATGAATTTTTTATTGCTTACAAAACATCATTTTTATGCATTTTAATTTCGAATATTACATGAAATAGTTTATTTTTTCACATACAAATATCTTATAGCTACCAAAACACTCATCAACTCACCACAATTATACTCACCACAATTATTCTCATATTCGGTCACCACCGGGGCTAGTGTATCCACATAAATATCCTAATTAAGTAATTTGGCAATGTCCCCACAAAACATATGTTATCCTCGATAACCCATATCGCTGAATCTTGACCCAATCTTAAGTGACGAAATTAGAGGCTTCCTGTTAACTTTTATCAGAGTTTGGTGTATCTTGGGGTTTATGATGATAACAGAGATGTTGAAGTTTGAGGAGGAAGGAAAGGTAGGTGTATTTTGGGGGTTATTTGAAGGGTAATATGGTAATTTTGTAGTGAACAATCAGTTTTCTAATAACTGCGTTTTGCAGCTGTAGGTGCCTAGCTGCTTATCAAGAATTGCGTTTTGGAGCCATTTAAACGCAGAAAATCACTTTATACATTTTGTTATCCAAACACTAGCTCTTACATTATTGCGTTTACATGTCGTGATAATCAGATAATTTGTTCTAGAACGCAACCCCAAACACCCTTTAAGAATATATTTTATTCGACCTTTTAATTGAAAAAGTGTCATAGTATAGTAAGGTGTTTATCTATTTTGCCTTTAAATGTTTGAAAGACTATTACTTACATTCACATCTGAAGGAACTATCTTCGTAATTCTCCCAGGCGAGTCGTGAGGTATGTTATGTCCAGAGCTCATATTCTGAACAGGTTGTGGGTGAACTTCAACCTCCATGCCAGCATTTGCAACAATGGTCGGTTCAGTTGCTGGATTATCACTGGAGCCAGAACTTGAAGCGACTGGCATAGGTGCAGGTTGTTCAACCCCATCCACATCCTCAAACTTCTCTTCAAATTGACTAAAATGCCCGTAAAATTTTTAATTAGCGTAAACTCAAATTGAGCAGCTTCAGTACCAGAAAATGATTTAGATAATATGGTACCTGACAAGATATACATCAATGGGACCCATTGTGCTTCTAAGGATTATTCTATACCTCCTTTGCGGATAGTCAACAGCCTGAAATACCATAATTATCAAATGCGAGGATTGAATTTCCATGATCAACTATCAACATATCCGTGATTTGATAACTCAAAAATAGGTTAATTTATTCTGTAAGTGATTTAGTTTAAAACTCGCTCAGCTGAAGGAGACAATGCTACCTCTCAAATGGAGACCGAATGTTTTACTTAATATTTGTTTCGTTTATTTCCAATGAAGTTTATTTCGGTACTATCCATATAACACATATTGAAAGCATGAAACTCACCTCGTCGGGGTCAGGAACTTCGAGAGTGGTCCCATGTGGAGCTTTAATTGCTATCAGAGTTTCATTCTGTCATTTTAAGCTTATATATGTTAACTTATGCAACTACTAAATATAAAAGTGAAACATAATATTGTTGATTAGAAAGCTAAACATGCCACAGCAATTTCACCTGAAAGCATGGTCGAGTTTTTATGTCATCTTCAGTCACAAAAAGCCATCTGAAAAACGAAAGTGAGTCAGCAAATACTTTATATTAGCAAGGTTTATGAAAATGTAGGTAGTAGCAATATTACTTTTGTTTGTTGTCATCTTCACTCATATCCCTCATTCTTTCCTGCATTTCTCTGCACAGTCTCGATATCAGCCAAAACATATAAGTTTAACACAAGATTGGTAAGTTGCTAATGCTGATAATGTAATACAGTAAATCAATTAACCTGATTCTTTCATCCAATCTACTTTCTTCCATTGTAAGTCTTTGAACCTCTGCCTACAGCCAATAAAACAAATGAAGCTAAAATACTATAAACAATAAGGATGTAACGATACAACGATAATGTAAAGAGGGTGACATTATCATAACAAAATGATAATATACCTGTAACAGATTGACGTCATCCTTCAACTCTTCAGGTTTGGAAGCATCAAGGCCTCTAAACGGTTATGCAAACAATTTGATGTCAGATACATCTGTTCACAAAGACCAAAGTCAAAACACGAAGAAAAAAAACTTACTTCCAGCGGATTCTGTTCTTGAGCGTTTTTTCAACAAGACCAATGCCTTCAAGGACATTTGTTATATCATATATCCGTCTCTTCTGCACCTATACCATTATAACTTCTTAAAAGATGCAGCAAACTCACATCTAATATAATGTATCATAATAAACTTACATCCAATGTCTCGGCAGCGTTATTCAAATCAAGAATACCGCCTTCAGCGTGTGTAATGAGATGAATAAACTTTTTCGTCAAAAGGCCTGCAAACATTAAAAAAATCCATCACATGTAAATGTTCCTTTCAAAATTTATGCAAATATGAATCCGAACATACCTAACGAGTTGTCATAACGATTGCCAGCAGGAGTAAGCGGAGAAGGTGACCCAGCATTGCCGATAGGGGACGGAGGAACGGATCTGTTGCTCTTTGTGGCCTTTGCTCGACTGTTCACCTTTCCACCATTTCCAGAAACAGGAGTGTGAACGGGACTGTTAACCGTAGAAGCATAACTAGGACTAGATGAAATTTCATTGTAGCTTGTTCCAAGTTTTCTTTTCACCGGCTGAAAAAAACCATTTATGCACATAATCACATTAGTATTACACATAGCAAATGAGATTTTCCAATACAGCATGTGACACTTTTTTAGCCACCTCGTTTACTGTATTTTAGCTCACGCATAGACAAGAAGTTTATAATCCTCCTTGTCTATATTTCACCATTTCATCGTGCAATTGTACGAGGTTCAACAATCGTATTCAACAAACACAATCTAAACTTAGAAGTTAAAAGAATATAAACGATAATACAGCAAATGAAATAGCGAAAATGTAGTACGCTTCACAAGGTACACTAACTATAAAAACTATCAACTGTTAGCTATTTTCATTCTTTATATTCATCATTTATTCATCCAATTCTAATAGGCAATGCAAATATATTCAACTACCACGACACGCAAATTTCTTCACACACTCGCAAATTTTACTAAATCCATCCAACTACTCTCACAACCTATTCGCTAAACAATAAAAAAACCGCGAAAACGTCTAACTACTAACTTTCATCATTAATTAACACAAATTTAAACTATTAAGCTAGCAACTACCGGAGATTTAACAATAATAACTTCATCAGACTGATCACTTCTCTTTCCATCATTTCCAGTCGAAAATCGATAATAATCATCGATCGGAACAAACGGCGGCTTCGACGAATGCATCGCCAAGTGCCGTCTCACCGGATGGGGAATCGGACCTCTACCGCCAACGGAAGTTGAGTCCGATTGGCAGTTGGAAGGTCCAGAATCCGACATTAAGTGAAATAAACGAATTGATTGATGGATTAATGAATTAGGGTTTTGAAAGTGATTTTGGGGGTTTTTTTGGAGGGGAAAGTGAAATTGGGAAGGGAGGGAATTTTTTTTGTGTTTGGAGAGATGTGGAGTGGAGGGAAGTGAAATTGGTAAAAAAAAGAAAAAAGGGAAATGGAATTAGGTGGTGTAATGGTCCTTGTGGTTTTGTCTTGTTATGTAATCGTCCTTGTAAATTTGATTAACACTAGACTTGGGACTAATTGTTTTATGGAGGAATTTTCTTTTTCTTACCTTTATTTTGGTGCTTACCAATGGACAAATCTCCCATTTCAGTATTTTAAGGATTAACCAAGATTTATCTTAAACTAAGTCCATGTTTTTTTCTTTGTCTTTTTGTCTTCCTTTTTTATTCACCTTTTTTTTTTTTCTTTTTTATTATTTTTTTTTTTTAATTCCGTTTTTTTATAAATGAGCGTTTTTTTTTTTTTTTAATTAGCTCTTTTTTATTAGTGTTTTTTTAGCTTTCATACGTTTTAAATCCGTTTTCATCGTTTAGTCCGTTTTCCAGCGTTTTCCTCCATTTTCTTACGTTTTCGCCCGTTTTCGTTCATTTTCATACGTTTTCGTCCGTTTTCATACGTTTTTTTACGTTTTTTTACGTTTTCGTGTTTTTCGTCCATTTTTATACGTTTTCGTCCGTTTTCCAACGTTTTCCTCAATTTTCTTACGTTTTCGCCAGTTTTTTACCGTTTTCATACGTTTTCGTCCATTTTCATACGTTTTCGTCCGTTTTTTTATGTTTTCATGTTTTTCGTCCGTTTTTATACGTTTTAATCCGTTTTCATAGGTTTACATACGATTTCGTCCGTTTTCATATGTTTTCGTCCGGTTTTTATATTTTCTTTCATTTTTAGACGTTTTCGCTCGTTTTCGTTCGTTTTCATACGTTTTCGTCCGTTTTCATACGTTTTCGTATTTTTTTTAGGTTTTCATGTATTTTCGTCCGTTTTTAGATGCTTTTGTCTCTATTTTTATGTTTTCATGTATTTTAGTCCGTTTTGACGTTTTGAGTCGTTTTTACGTTTTCTTTTTTAGGCGTTTTAGATCGTTTTGAACGTTCTCGTCCATTTTATCGTTTTCATCCGTTTTTATAAGTTTTTGTCCATTTTCATACATTCTTATCGTTTTCATTCATTTTTATACGTTTTTGTCCGTTTTGAGACGTTTTCATTTTGATATTTGTAAGTGACACTTATTTATCTCTTGTAATATAACACTGTAAGAAATATGAAGGGTATTACATTCTTTATCATGTATGTGTTATCAGTTGAGATAATCAACTAAGAATGTGATGATTCTGATGATTTTTTTATTTTTTATTTTTATTTTTATTTATTATTTTTTTTTGGGGGTTATTTGTGTTTTTGAAAATACTTAGGAAGATTTTTGTGTTTTATGATATTATTAAATATTAGAAAAGTTTTCAAGCTGAAAACAAGAGATGTTATGATACTTTTGTTAGACTTGTGGTGGATTTTTCTATTTAATAGATACATTGTGCATGTTTCGATAGGTTTTATCGCGGGATTTGAAAATATCTATGGTTGAATCAGCAAACTAAAGAAGCTATGGTTGAAGAAAGCACACATCTTTATAAACAAAATGAGGAAGCTCAAACACGCGTGATATGACACATGATATCACAGGTGATATCACCTCACTTGTAATATCACATGATATCACACGTGATATCATGTGCGATAACACAGGTGATATCACCCGTGATATCATGTGTGATATCACCGTGTGTATATGTGATATCATAGTTTATATCACTTGTGATATCACTAGTGATATCACTTGTGATATCATGTGATATCAAAAGCGGTGATATCACTGTGATATCATGTGTGATATCACAGGTGTTTGAGCTTGCTAAGTTTGTTGTGCTTTCTTCAACCATAGCTTCTTTAGTTTGTTGATTCAACGATAGATATTTTTAAATCCCTCTATAAAACCTATCGAAACATGCACAATGTATCTATTAAAAATAAAATGCCACCACAAGTCTAACCAAAGTATCATAACATCTCTTGTTTTCAGTTAAACACCTTTTTAATATTTCATATTATCATAAAACACAAAATCTTCCTAAATATTTTCAAAAACACAAATAAAAAAAAGAACAGAATCATCACAGTGATATAATAAGTGATGTATATTATTATTTCTTTCATATATACTTGGTAAAATACTAAATTCTTATCACATTTGGTAAGAATGTAATATTTCACATTCTTAGTTGAGTATCAAAATTGATAACACATACATGATGAAGAATGTAATAATCTTCATCTTTCTTACAGGTGTTATATCACAAGAGATAAATAAGTGTCACTTAAAAATATCAAAATGAATAAAAATGAATCAAACTATGAAAATAGAGATTTGAAATATTCTCAAAATCAAACAAGTGTTGCATTAAATTAGCATTTTTTTAAACAAAATAAGAATTCACCTAAAGAGACTTTAACCATTTTATTTCTACTAAGAGTATAATATCACAAGTGATAGATAACACTGGTTGCATTAAAAAATATACGCTTGTCAATTGCGATGAAAGGTACAAAAACTATCATGTAACTGAAAATTATAAAAACATTAGAAAACACATAGGTGATAATATATAAAAATATACTGAGCAATGAAATATCTCAGGTGATATTAAAGGTTAAAAAAACATGTTTGTTTGTTTATGAAATATTACAAGTGATATTAGACATTAATTTTTTTTATAAAATATCACAATTGATATTAGACATGTAATATAATAGAGATTAATAATAAGCATGAAAGCGTATGAAAATAGCGAAAGCGTATAAAAACTACAAAAGCGGCGAAAAAGCGTATATAAAATGAATAAAAAGCGTATAAAAACGGACAAAAACGTCTTAAAACGGACGAAAATGTATAAAAACGGACAAAAAAGTATGAAAACGGACGAAAACGTCTGAAAACAGACGCAAGCGTCTAAAAATGGACGAAAACGTAAAAAACGGCGAAAACGTATATAAACCTATGAAAACGATGAAAACGTATAGAAGTGGGCGAAAACGTCTGAAAACGAAGAAAGCGTATAGAAACGGATGAAAGTACATAAGCGTAAAAAACAAAGCAGCGTATGAAAATGGGCGAAAACATATGAAAACGGACGAAAACGCATTATGAAAACAAGCGAAAACCTAAGAAAAGCGGACGAAAGCGTATGAAAGCGGACAAAAAGTAAGAAAAGCGGGCGAAAGCGTCTAAAAAGCGGACGACAGCGTATGAAAACGGACTAAACGTATATAAACCTATGAAAAAGGATGAAAGTATAAAAAGCGAAAAGCTGCAGCGGGGACAGCGACATGAAAACGTAAGAAAACGTATGAAAAGCGGACGCGTATGAAAGCGAAGCGAAAGGTAAGAAAATAGACGAAAACATATGAAGATGGACGAAACGTAAGAAAATGGGCGAAAGCGTTGAAAACGGGACGAAAGCAGATGAAAAGCGGATGAAAGCGAAAAAATAAGCGTGAATCGCAAATTTAAAAAAGGAAATTAATAAAAAGAAAAAAAAAAAAGGTTAATAAAAAGAAAGACAAAAGACAATAAAAAAAAAAATGGACTTAGGTTTAAGTATTAAATCTTAGGTTAATCCCCACCATTAGATTATACTAGATGGATGGTGGGGATTTATCCCTTGATAAGCATAGATTTTTAAGTAAGCAAAATAAAGTGCCTCTTGTTTTATGGGGTAATTATGAAAATACACCTTTTGCTCAAGGTGTCAAAACTTTCTAGGAAAAAATTTGGGGTATTTCCAAAATAAACCTTGAGACTTGCGACTTTTTCCTTTCAATCTAAGAGTGCCAAGTGTCCTTCCACTTTTCAGAACCCAATCATTGAAAGTTCCTTTTCGTACCTATGACTTTTAATCGACTTATATCCAACGCCTTTTTAAGATTCGAGCGATTTTTTTTTTGATATTTTCGAGGAAAAAGTCAAACTTTGGAAAGTATTATTTTATTCCTTTTGCTCATTCCCAATGCTGAGCGACTTAAGCGAATTAATTTGAGCGGTTTTTTAAAAATTGTACTTTTGTACTGTTATCCTTTTTTTACAGAACTGTAAAATACTTTTTACTTAAGCGTTTTTTTTTCAGCACTTTTTCATATCACATATCTTTCATAACCTTTATTCAATGAATTAGAATAACACATACATTACAAAATACTCCTACAAGTCAAGAACTATCCGTCTTCTCGAAATCCTGCAAAAAAATGTTTCGTATTCGGGTATGTATTTCTATATTCATATATATAAATTGTTCGTATCTTTGTTTTTTCCGTATTTTATTTGAAATTAATCATGTTTAATAGTAGTTTTGCAACAACAATTTAGTTTATTTAAGTTAGCAAAAGGTTTTTGATTGTGTTGGGGTTTTTAATTTATCTGGTGTCTGGAGATGTGATGCTTTGTTGTTGTACCTTTTGCAATAAAAGCATTAAGGAATGAAGTAATATATGGTATTTATTACAAAATTGTACAATATGCTTGGATGATTGAATGCAGCTTTGTTACTCCCCTTATATGTAATTAAGTAGAATATGTTTTTGATTTTATTTTATTTTCTTTTATTTATTTATTTATTTATTTATTTTATTTTTTCATTTGTAGGAATATGAGGCGGTAAACCAAACTACTTTTCTTTAATAAAATCCAAGTTGGATCAAAAACGAATGAAGTTGTTTCGGGGAACATGTTTCGGTAAATGGTTGGACCTTTCTTATTTTGACCAGGAAGCACATATGATAGATTATATTTTACAAAAATAATGTTATCCGAATGAAAATCGTTATGATATGCCGATTGTATATTATATTGAAGACCGTCCCCTACATTTCGGCCGTCCAGAGTTTTCGCTTATCACTGGTTTTCATTTTGGAAAAGTAAGTTTTGAAAAATATGGATCTGGACACCTCAATTTTAGGTCAAGGGTTTTCCCAAAACGTTCAGGTTCAAAAATTACAAACTTAGATATTCTTAGCCTAATTGAGGATGAAGAGGCATTTGGTATCATATGTGACGAAGATGCAGTACGTCTTTGTCTATTGTTAGCTTTGGAGGTTATCTTCATGGGCAGATTATTGGTTCAGGAAGTTGATGATTCTCTCATGCGATTAGTTGAAAACCTAGATGATTGGGATGCCTTTCCATGGGGAGAGCATATTTGGAGGCATTTGTATGATGAAATTTTAGATGTTGCGGATAAACAAAAGTGGGATTTCCTTCAAGGTATTAACAAAGACCACGAGTTTGTTCCAACCTATACACTATCAGGATTCGTTTGGGCTTTCAAGGTTAATATTTTATATATCAATATACACCGGAGTCATTTTATGTATCAATATTTTATGTTATTATTTTTTATTGAAATTGCAAAATCCGTATAGATATGGATATTGGAGTCATTTGAAAGAAGCATTCTATAGTGGAATAAAGTTCCTGATATTATGCCAAGAGGAGTAGCTTGGTCAAAGAATACACATTTCAAAAGATCTGATTATAAGTTTCTTTTTGGAAAGGTAAAAGTATTATTTAAATTTTTCTTATTAATGCAATATTTTATTCTACATTAATGCAATCTTTTATTCAACATTATTATTTGATTTTTAAGGATTCCAATCTTGTTAAAGAACTTACACCGCAATAGGAGAGGAGATCGATTGGTATATAAAGTTTACGGCGTTTTTCCATGATTACATACCTAGAACTCCACAAGTGAAAACCACACATCTTTACGACGAGTGGTTGAAGAAGATGGCCGCAACACGCAAACATGGCAAGACTGAAAGGAAACATTTACCTATTATACACAGGAGTGAGAGCAGTATAATAGAGATCAGCATAACACAGGATGGTGTTATTACAGAGTTAAATAAGCGTTTGTTCAAACTCGAGACAATTATTCAGGTTATTTAAGCTTTATATTCTCCTCATATACCCATCAATAATCACCCGACTACTGATAATAATATACGTCCTTAATATTTTGTATCATTTATTTCAGGTTCTTGCTCGAGAAAGAAATGGGGTAATATATCCTTTTTTTTGTATATATACTTTGACATCCTTTTTTGTTGATCGTCAATATGTTTGCACCAAATTTACAAAACAGTCCCTCAAGTATCCATTATCAGGAACCTGCTAGCAGTGGATTGAAAACCACTAGCAGTGGTTTCATATACTCTAGCAGTGGATACACCAAATTTACAAAACAACCATTCAAGTATCCATTATCAGGAACCTACTAGCAGTGGATTGAAAACTACTATTCGTGGTTTGAAAGACTCTAGCAGTGGATACAACAAATTTTCAAAACAGCCCGTTAAGTATCCATTATCAGGAACCTGCTAGCAGTGGATTGAAAACCACTAGCAGTGGTTTGAAAGACTCTAGCAGTGGATTGAAAACCACTAGAAGTGGATTCAAAAATTATTTTATCTTTCGTATATATGCTTTCTATAAATATTTTTTTTGCATTCTTAGGAGAAATTGGAGTTAACTAATGATCTTCGGCATCTTAGTGCACAGTTTTGTGATGAGCTTAATCATGATTTTCTTGACTTGTTTGAGTCAAGTCAGTCAAGCATTGATACTAGTTCATCAGCGCGGCTAGATGAATTTTTGGATGACGATGTTGCAAAGGTAATTTACAAAATCAGTAAACAAGTGTAAAACCCTTTCCGTACCATAACATATCATAACGATAGGTTCTTTATAAACGCTGACAGGAATTTATTATCCAAGAAGAATTAAGGTTGCGACATGAAGAATTACAAAGTGCCCGGTTAAAAGAGCAGCAATTGATGCAACAAGAGAAAAGGTTAAGGATGGAAGAGGACAAGTTGATAATGCGGGAAGAGGAAAAGAGGTTGCAGTATGAAAATGAACGAAAGAAAATGGGAGAAGAAATCATGAACTCAGATCATATGAAAGCCAGTAGAGCGCATTTTGCAGTTTCCAAAAGGAGTGAACAACGTTCGGGTGAAGCTAATTCGAATTATTGGACCAAGGCATATCTTTGAAAAGAAAAGACGATGCTCTAGCTTACCTGATCCAGATATGAGTGAAAAACTTAAAATTGTCACGCCTTGGGTTGAGGTATGAAAAATACTTCTTGACAACCTTTTAAAATATATCTTGTTAATGACAATTGATTATAAGTTTAATCGTTTCATATACTAGGATCTTGCAGCTCCGGCAATCTGTCAACAGAGTTCATTTTACAAATGAATTTGACGAATTTCTTGGACAAGTTGGATCGCTTAACTGCAAGTTTCCTTGGTGTGACGATGTGTGTGTGGCTAGAAGGTTTTGGGAAAGTTTGGTTTGCTTAGACCCGCCTAGGAAAGGTTGGCTAAGGGATTAGGCAAGTACTCATACAACTGTACCTATTGAATTGATTTCTTATAAGATTTATCACACTCATTCATGTTTCGAAATTTACAACACATAGAGTTGTGGGTTAATTACCTTTGGCATGTTAGGCCTGATACGGCTGATTGGGCGATGGTTAGTAGCTATTTTGTTCAGCTTCTGTTACAAAATTCTTTGCCGTTGTGGTATGCTAATGGTGAAAGATACTCTATTCCATGGTCTGACGTTAAGCACGTAAGTGACGATATATATATTTTATTCTAGTCCAGTCTCATTAATATAATTATCCTGTTTAGCTTTTGCCATATATTAATGTTATGTTTGTGACCCAAACGTTGTAGGTTTTCATGCCTATTAATGAAACTGAAGCTCATTGGTGTCTTGCGCGTTTGGAGATAGACACAGGCATTGTTACCTTTTATGATAGCGGTCAAACTTTTGAAGAGGAATGGCGAGAGTTTTATATCAAACTGAGGAAGTGTTTACAGGTTTGACTATTTATTCATATGTCATAAGAATTAATACAGATCGTTTAACAGGTTTTAAAACATTAGATTTTTAAAACAGTGTAACTTTTGTCCACAGTACAATTACGAGGTCCTAGCACAAGCGCAAGTATTTGAGAAGAAAGGCATTGATCCGGCAAGTTATTTCATTACATTTACTATCGATGAACAAGTACCGAAGCGGTAGGGATATTTGGTGATTGTGGTATTTGGGTATGTATTTTTTTATACCGCTTGGCTTTTGGTCTATCATTGGATGTAAAGGATCGTATTCAGGCTGGGCTTTCATACCGTGAACAAATGGCTAGGTTTTTTTTTAAACACCGTGTTTGTGTTTAGTGATGTTCTAGTTTTGTTGATGTATTACTTGAAACAAATTGATAACCATATGCTCCCTTGAATGGTTTTAATTTTTGTATTCAGTATGTTGTATTATATTGTTGTGTTCAAACTAATGTAATAGGATAATTAGAGACGCTACAAATTTGTATACTAGTAATATTTTTCTAAAAAAATAAGCAAAAAAAAAAGCACACACCAAACTATGGATATACAAAGTAGGGCAAACCCATGCATGCTACTTCACAAGTATTGTCCATTGGGTAATAACCCCATAACCTATTATGCATTATCCAACATGTAAACTAGGCGACTTTGTGGGTGAGTTTGACTATTTCTTAGATATATCATTTGAGTATGGCTGTACTTTTTAGACACTTTTCTACTGTTCACTTTTTTGTACATTTTGTACCTATTATTAACCAAAACTAAATTTTATCTTACATATATTTTGTGTTTTTCAGATTTCTACTAACTATGGCATCACAAAACACAGAATCAAAGGCATGTGGTGATTTATGGTATCAAGAATGGCTGTAAGTTTGTCCATTTACTTTTTTCTGTTAAATTTTATCTTACATATATTTTGTTTTGCTGAATTATTTCCATTGTTACACAGAATGTCTGAAAACAGTCAAGATCTTGGGTTTGATGTTTATCATGGCAGACGGTTCTTTTTTTATTCCTTAAGTTATTTAGGTGGAGATGTTTTACATTTGAGGTTACCTAGGTTGAGTAGGTTATCGTATTCTCAAATATGTGACATACTGTTGAAAGAAATTAAGGAGGATATTTGGGCTTGGTATTTTTGTTTTCCAAGTAGTAGTCTAGAGGAAGGGTTGACCCTTGTAGAAGGTGATAATGATGTCAAGAAACTGTATGTCATGGCTGAGCTCCATGGTCTAGTTGAGATCTATGTTTGTCATCAGCCACAGGTTCATTTAGTTAGCTACTATCACAAGAACCTGTCTTTTGATTCCTCAGACGATGAACTGACATCTAAAATTAAAAGTCAAGAAAAGAAAAAAAAAAGATGTCGTATGCTGCGTTTGAAGAACTAATGGCATGGGAAGAAGAGGAAAACAATTCACCAGCCTACCTTAGGACACCTTATGTCAAGCCTTTTGTTGAAGCTAGTTTATTGAGGAAAGTCGAATTTGGTGGTAATAATGACCTTGAATACATTCCTCCTTGTTTAAGGACTACAGTCCGACCTTATGTGTCGAATGACTTTGAAGATTCTTGGACACAGAAGTCCACTGTTACCGAGTGTTTGTCAAACGAATGTGGGTTCGAGATTAGTCCGTTAAGAGGTAAGAACCTTTTTAGCGACTTTCAGGCTGCTGGTAATCATGACCTTCATGATCCACATGCTACTAGTTTACTCCCATCTATTCAAACCAGCCCTTTAAAGTGTAAGAGGCTTTTTAATGATATTGATGACCTTCCTACAGTTGGAAGCTCTACTGTAGTTCAATATATGTCCAAGAAAAGTCGTTTTGAAACTGGTACCTTGAAATCTAGGAGATTATTCGATGAATTTGAAGCATTTGGTAGTAATCAATCTGATGATATGAAGGGTGATGAGGCAATCAGTTTGGTTAATGATCAAGTGATAGTTGAAGGTTCCACAACTGATGGTTCCATGTCAAACCCAGCCTCTTCTGATCCAAGTAATTCGAAGGTATGATGAAGGCTACCATGTGGTAGTTATTTGATCTTCCAGGGTGGTATGTACCCTGTTAAACAATTTGTATTTTTGTTCCTTTCCAGGCATGATGACTAGTTAGTGTATCTTACAAACTAAACGTACTAGTCATCATGATGAAACAATTTATTTTCAGTATGTGGTGAAGGCTAGTTAGTGTATGTTACAAACTACTATGTGATGATGGTTCTACTACCATGTGTATGTTACATTGCAATCATTTTGATTAAATATGCTGATGTCTATTTCAGTCCTGACTTGGTTCTATCAGCACAACCATCTCAATAACAAAACTACAACAATCATCTCAATAAATTATTTCATAGATAAGATTTTCAACACAACCATTACATTGTTAAATGTTACACTCATATCATTCATTATTCAACCATTACATCCATTCAAACAGTACTGCTAGAACCACATCCTTCTTCAGTTGCTTTCCTTTCCTTGAGTTTTTCAAAGACTTATTCCAGATCTTTAATCCTTTTTTCCAATGCCTCAACTTTTTCTAGTGTAATGCCATCTTGGTTCTCCTTATCCGTAACATCACCATCTAGCTTTTTCGTCTCAGATAAGTCGAAAGCCATTTTTGATTGTTGTATGTGTACTATCAAATTGTCAGCAGCATCATCTTTCCTGTTTGGCACTTGTTCATAATTACCTTTTCCTAATAAGTTCAAAGCCATTGTGGATTGTTGTATATGTACTATAGAATTGACTGTATTTATGCTTATTTTGTTAACTTGTGTTTAGGCGGGAAAATTATTTTGGCGGGAAACTAGATAAGCGAATTTTTTAGCGATATAGTCTCAGCGACTTTTTTAAAGCGATTTATGATACACTAAAATTTTATCTTTTAACTATTTTTGGCCACATCCAATTTCTACCGACCAGAACCCTAGCCTTTTTCGTGCAACTGTCAATTTCGTTCAATTATTAAGATTGAATTTCTCAAAAGGTTCGTGATCCTTTATTGTCATGGTCCCCCATATCAATATTGACTGTATTTTATGTTTCAATATTCATATCAAAATTTTTGGCCACATTAACTTAACTTTACATGCTTGTAATTGTTTATAAGGTAATCATGGCAATCGAGTTTGTGGTGCGACCAAACATAACTTTTTACCCTGGGTTTCTTGAGCTTCTTCAATTTGCTGACCATGCTTTTAATGGGAATCGGCATTTATATTTAACTGGAATTCAAAGACAACGGAAGAAAGTAAGGATTGTTGTTCGGTTAGGAGGTCCCATTAGGATTACAGGTAACAAATGGGTAGAATTTGTTCATGAAAACATGTATTCGGATGTTCATATGTTACACTTTGTTCAAGAAGGTGATGACTCTTTTTACGTTACTGGCTATGATTCTAATGGATTGGAAGTTGAGGAATATCTTTGTTGTAGAAATTCGTCATATAAGGTTTCAGAGTTATCGGCTGCCATACCCTCATATTCCACAGGTTATTTATAAGAATTAATTTTTTTGTTTACGTTTTTTTAAAAATAAGTGTATTTTATTACTGTATATGTTATAATTGTCAATGATGTTGTTGTCTCAGACATTGCCCGGTAATTTTCTAGATGGTATTGGGTTGCAAGGTACTGTTGTTGTTGTTGTTGTTGAAGGAATGGAGTTTAATGTGGATGTTACTTGGGGCTATGAAGGAGGTCATGATCCTCGTCCTTTGTATGTTATGGATGATGAAAGGTGGTCGACTGCTCTTCAATATTCCGATATTGAATTTGGTGATGTTATTGTTTTTACTAAATTGGAGAACAATAGCTTGAATATAACCGTGTTTGGTTTCGATGGTAGGGAAAAGATACATGGGCAGTTTCTTGGTGTGACACAATTGTTTTTTCCACAAAATGATCTTGATAATGAAGATGGAGGTAGGCTTGAAATCTCATAATCATATTCAGTAATATCATAACATTTATCTTTAAGATTTATTTTGATATTTTTTAAACAGATGATGAGCGAATGCAACACATTTGCCAATGGTTTGGTCACCTTGATCATTTTGGTGAGCGAACTGATGTCTTTTACAGAAGGTATACTGAAATTCTTCCGTTATGTAGACTTGTAAGTTTGTGTTTTGTGTGTACTTTTTTGTCTATGCATTTATATAATTTTATATAATTTTTGTAAATGTTAAACACCAGGATATTCCAGACCATTTTCTTCACAATCATCCTATACATTTTTTTCAAAATGCACTTTTAAGGAATGATGAAGTCGAATACATGATGCGAATTCAGATTGACTATCATAGAGACAATCCATACCGGGTGAATCATGTGAATGCATTAGGTGACTGGACCCACTTTTTTGAAGATTGTGAGTTTGAGCATGGAAAGATGATAAGGTTTAAGTTCATGTATGTAGATTGTTATGATGATTTGGAGTATCCTGTTTTCCATATTTGTTAGGAAATCGGATACGTTTCTTGAATGACATTTTAAGTTTTGTTTCTGTATTTAGTTTTTTTGGTTACATGAACAAACTTTCAGTGGTGGGTGTGTATGTACTTTTCATTGGTTACATGGCCACTTTATGTGCGTATTGATTATGCGGTCAACCCCTTTATACGTGATATGTTTCATTAACAACACAAAAACAAACATTTCAATAAAAATTTTCACAAATATATTTTCAACACAACCATTATGTTGGGTTTTTATGTTCCTCAGATACATCAAAAGAGAACAAAATCAGAATCAGTTACTACAACCATGGGAACATTACAACCACTATCAGTACATCGAAAGAGAATAGAAAAGATCATACTAAAACTACCCAAATAGGACACAAGATTGACATCCACCACCACCCCTACCTAAGGCTTCTTAGCAATCCCCCACTTAGGCATCTCCTTCATAATAATGTGAATCTTTTGTAATCCTTCATATTAGTGCATAATATCACTACTTTTCGCCTAGGTTTTGTTGATGTAATCTTGGTCAACAGATTGGAGTGTGGTTGGTGTATCCACTGCTAGGGCATTTCAAACCACTGCTAGAGTTGATGAACCACTGCCAGAAGAATGAATCCACTGCTTGAGTTAAACCACTGCTAGTAGTGTTGTGTAACCACTGTTAGTTTATTGTATGTCGGTTTAATGTTTTGTGATAGATAAATACGTGTGTTTTATATCTTAGGTGTGAAAAAAGGCCTGAAACTGAATAAGCGACTTTTTTAGGTAATTATTTAGGCAACTATGTTTTTGCAAAAATTTATAAGCAATTTTTTTTAATCGACGTTCTTACATTATAGTACATCGACAACTGTAAAGTACTATCACATAAACCAAAATATTCTGAGCGACTTTTTTTCATTTTAGCGATTTATGATACGCTATCTTTTATCTTTTTGTGGCCACATTCACTTCCTACCGACCAGAACCCTAGCTGCTTAATAATCTAATTCAACTGTCATTTTCGTTCAATTATTAAAATCGAATTGTGCGAAAGGTTCGTGATACTTTATTGTCATGGTCCCCCATATCAATTTTGTCTCTATTTAATGTTTCAATATTCGTACCTAATTAGGGTTTACATGTAAAATTATATATATATTTTTTAAAGTATTGTATTTTATGTGTTCCTGTAACAGGATGGCACCTAGTTGGACTTCAGATCCTCGTTACCTGTTTGACATTCATGTTTTGGACGAGTTTTATTTCCAACCGCTGAGGTATGAAAATGGGGGTGTTTTTTATTGGAGTGTGTCCAAGGATAGGAAGCTGGACTATAGTAGTATGTACCAGTATCTTAAAGAACATACTGAGCTAAATTTCCATTCGTTGTTTTTCTGTTTACCACGATGTCAATTAGAGGTAGGCTTGAAACTAATAGAATGTGATAAGGATGTGGCTGCCATGTATGACCTTGCTGATCGATATGGGAAGTTAATGATGTATATGGTACATAATCCCCAAAACTTATTTGATTTTTATTATCAGAATCTTAACTTTTATGATTCTGAAGATAATTATACAACTAAATTGATTATACATGGAAGAAGATTAAAAGATGCAAGCAATACGACATATGATGAGCTTATTGCTTGGGCTGAACAAGAAGCGAGCAACCTTATTGATGTTGATGTCGATATGTCTGTTAGCCTTAGGGATGTAGTTGCTAAGCCTAAGGTTAAGCGTAAGTTGGTTTTCATTGAAGAGCAAGATAAAGCCTTTGTAGGCAATCGATAAAAAAATTAAAAAAAAAAAAAAAACAACGCTATTTCTGAGCTGTTAGATGCTACTTTGTGACACATAAATCTAATAAACCAGGCGATATATGTGTCACAAAGTAGCATTTAACAGCCCAGGAATATCGCCGTTTTTTTTTCTTTTTTGTATAGCAGACACTTCTATTTTACCTGGTGCGTCAAAGTTACCAATTAATTCATATCACACTTACCACAGGACATGTATCCATATCGATTATACATTATTTTGATGATGTAGGTTATGTTTTCAACACTACGTTGCAAGCCAGCATATTAAGGGAGCAGGTTATAAGACATGTATGTTCCAACAAAAGTACTTAGACACACATAAATAAGTAAGTGCATATATTAAAATATCCAACAAAATTAACCTTACTAGGTTTATTAAAACATCCATAAGCATAAACATAAACTTTATACATTCCTTAAACCCCACAACCCTAGCCATATATTAAACCCAAAAGACATTTGACAAACACTAGAAGAAACCAGATCAGTACACCATAGACTTGAGCTTCTCAATGAATGACATAAGCTCCGTTGCTCGCTTCTGCTTGTTCACAACCTTCACCAACATGTTTGCAATGTCTGCCAAATCCTCATTTTGCAAAATATTCAACTGTGAAATACTTTGCACACCTGAATCAAAGGGATACAAAAGCTCCAACTCTGCAATCACAAAATCCCTCTCAGCAACACGAGCCCTAATATCTTGGGCTTTTTTGGTTAATTATGCTTCGTCCACCCTAGTGACAATAACCTCCCTCCGAAACTTCTCCACCATCATGTCTCTAACGAGACTAGAACCAGCAGCAGCAGCTAACTCCTCGCAGAAAGGCATTTTTGTAGTCATTTTCTTCTTTTGTTTTAACAAAAAAGCAGTTAAAATTTTCCTTTGGTTTATGTGTGTTTTTATATGAGTTATAAGCTCTTTTGATTTGATAGCCACCTTGAGCCACGGATAGTAATTATGGCCTTTTGACTTATAAGCCATTTTGATTTGATAGCCAACTTGAACCAAAATGACTAAGAGTAGACTACTTGATGAATTTGTTTACTTGATTGCCAGTTTGAACCTTTTTTTTCTTTAATTTGACAGGTTTCCATGCATCACAGTAATCGTGACATTAGGAGACCGGTTTAAACATATTGCAAACGTGCATAGACTCATAATAGTTGTATAGCTAAATTGTATATTCGACAATTGTATTTAGGTGCCCTTAAATTTATATGTCTTTATTTAGTTCCCTTTCTTTTAAATTGTTAAGCGAATATTTTACCTAGTTTTTTAAACAACTTTTTTTAAGCGATATTTTTTAAGCAATAAACTTTGTCGTAATTCAAAACATTTTGAGCATGTATATCACCCAAGTATCTAGAAGAAAGTATGGTCTTTATATACAATAAGACATGTCTGCTCAAAAAAAAAAAATATATATATATACAATAAGACATGTGTTTAATAGTACTATCACGTAAACCGATATATTTTGAGCGACTTTTTTAAAAGCGCGTTTTTTCTAGCTTCTTAGCGATTTATGGCCACACCAACCCTGATAAGAACTCTACCTGATTTCAATTCTAAATTTAGTTACAAGTCAAATGCAAATCTTTTTTGTTGACTCTGTCACATAATAAGAAAAGTGTAAAGTATTTTCACATAAACCAATGTATCATGTAAAGTACTTTCACATAAACCGATGTATTCTGAGCGACTTTTTAAATGTGCCATTTTCATCTTAGCGATTTATGGCAACTGTCTCTTTAACCCGACCAAAACTCTACCTGATTTCAATTCTAAAATTTAGTTACAAGTCAAATGCAAATCTTTTTTGTTGACTCTGTCACACAATAAGAAAAGTGTAAAGTATTATCAGATAAACCAATGTATCATGTAAAGTACTTTCACGTAAACCGATGTATTCTGAGCGACTTGTAAATGCGCCATTTTCATCTTAGCAACTTAGACGCTAGACAAACATATTATGTTTTACTAACAAAAAATTGGATACAAATATTTATGTGGTTGCTATTTTTTTTTGTTTTTTGATTTTAATTATGTCGATTATGCGATATTTTTTTTTTGTAATTCAACGTCAATGTAGGTTGTTTACTAAAACACAAAGACAAATAAGATTAAGATTGATAACATAAACAAAAGTAAATACACTTAACTAGTACATCAACCCTAGGTACTAGTCAACTATTACCATCAACCTGCATCAACACATAACCCTAGCTTCATAACCATAAACTAACCTAAATCAAAGCTTTACATAACCTAAACAAACATAAACCTAACATGAAGGCTTCACAAAGTCAAAGTACCATTGACTCAAGATGTTCAATGAAGGATAACAAAGAAGAAACGCGAGCACGCCTTTCTAAGATGGAGGTCTGGTGCCTTCCAATCACAGCCATATCTTCAATTTGCATCCTTCTCATGTGCCGAACAGTCGCAATAGACGAGTTAATTGGACCAACAACCAACAGCTCTCCAATAAGCACATCCCTACGTTGTACACGAGCGGTTAGCTCGTCAATCTTCTCTTGCAGATCTAATTCATCCCAAACAGTATCCCTAACTTCTCCCCAATATTCCACAATCATCATAGACTTGACAGATCGAGAGTTTGCTGTACGGGATAGTTGATCCAAGAGGGGAAGACGGGGGTTGGTCATTGTTGTTGTTGGTTGAGATAAGTTTTTTTTAAAGAGGATTAAAAATAGCAAGTGTAATGTGTTGGTAGTTGTGATAGGAGTTGTTAGAGTGGATTAAATAGAGTGGAAATATAGAGTGTTAAGCACAAAATGTGTATTGTCATTTAGTAGTTTTAAAATAGCAAGTGTAAAATGTATATTGTTTAGAAGTTATCCTCATTTTTTTTAAACATGATGGATGTTTCTCATATATGTTTTGACTGTTCATTTCTGCATGGGAAAAGGTGTTCATATATATGGTTGGATTTGGAGGACATATTTCTGACAAAGGATAAACATTAAGAGCACATATCACATTTAACATTAAAACACCAAGTACATTAAACGTTAAACACGAATTACATTAAAAATTAAAGATACAACGCATACTGACGAAAATAAAACTACTAAAACTTAAAAAAATGAATCATCTGAGTCCCAACCATCAGAACTGGTTGGCAGAGAATAAAACTCCCCATTAAAGTATCGACTCTCCATTATGTCGAAATAGTTGTCTTGGAGGTACTGAGCTTCACGTGCTTCTTGCTCACGGCGAGCAGCCTCTTCACGTGCCTGCTCTTCCATAATCTCCCTAACGTTTTCTTCATCTTGTTCTAGTTGCCGGAGGAAAGCCTCACTTAACCCGCTGGGGTGGTTTTGAAAATCCACTTGTGGATTTGTTCACAGTGGAGTAGGAACAATTGAGAGTACAGGATGTTTTCAAACCCACGGAAAGACATTTTCGGTGGTGTTGAGTAAACTTCAGTTACGGTAGAGTTGGAAAGCTGGTTTCGGCAACTTTTCTGGCTGGGGAATTCTTTGAGAAAAATCTTTGCTTGAGACATTTTTTGTGTGTGAGTTGTGTGTGTAACTTGTGTGTGTTGTGTGTTCTAAACAACTCTGGTAGAGTTGTATATATAGGCAGAGTTGATTTTGAAATTGAATAAATCCCGCTCATATTTGATTTGTAAATTTCAAATTTGAATTTGAATTTATCCCGCCCAGAATTGACCAGTATAATTTAAATTTGAATTTGAATAGGTTGAGGGGGTGCAAGTGAAAATTTATTTGAAATGGTTTAGGGGGTGAAATGATTTTTTTTTTAAAAGTATAACGCGCGTTAGTCCCTTAACGCCCAGGGACTAACGGCGTGAATGATTTGCACTTCCAACGGGTTTAACGCAATAACGCAGGTGGTTTGGGGATTTAACGCCGTTTTGGCGTTAACATTTGGCTTGCTCTAAGGGTGCGTTTAGTTGGAAAAAAATTCCCTTGTTTTCTATGTCTAGTTTTGTAAAAATTTAGAGGGGAAATTTATCTCCACAAAACACTTGAAAACATAAAAAATGCGTTTAATTGATATTTGTATTTTCTATTTTGAAGAAGAAGAAGGAGGGTTGGGGGTTACAAAGTAAAACAAGGAAAACAACTAAAATTTGTTTTATAATTTTCAGTGTTAGATTAAGAATAGGGGATTTTGTGTTTTGCAAAACATTTTGTTGGAAAATGATAATTTGAAGGCGATCTCTATTTTCCTTGTTTTTCACAAAACATTTTTTAGAAAACAAGTGTGTTTTCCCCCAACTAAACGCACCCTAAGGGGTTTTTTTTTTTTTTTTTTATTAATATTAAAAAGAACAGTTTTTTTTCTTTCCGTTTTTGTTTTGTGACAACAACACAAATTCGCTAAACATAATTTCATATATAACCATCAATCGATAACATAAAATGTGTTTCCAAAATCGCCAATGGTCCGAAACTATACATAAGCTACCAATACGCAAATGGTCCAAAACTATACGTATAATCCATGTAGCGGTAATCCTAACCATGTTTTTCTCTACAAACATATCGTAACACATAAGGCTCGAACTCGTGTTAACCAGGCGGTTTTGTCAGTTGACTTCCGATATCTTCTGCTTCTTCGAGTTTGTCCAAAGCTTAACCTGCGTATTTTAAATAGCTTGGGGTTTTAGGTAATGAGAACTATCCAAGCATCGTGTATCAAAAAGACCCTTTAAACCATTAAGGTTGAGTTGGTCATTTTAACAATTAGGGTAGGAGGGTAGGATGGTGGATTTTGGGACCTAAACCAAGTTCTTGGCAGGGTGTTGGGGTCCACCCCCTTTCATGTGTAATAGCACTTTAACTAGGTTAATGAGATCATGTTGTGTTCATCTGCTTGTGATACAAAAGATTTGATCGTGTTTGCGTACGACTATTTAAACAGTGTGTCTATGGTTGAGGGTTGGTGAAAACATAAGAATGATGTTAGTGTGTATAGTTAAAGTGCTATTAAACCATTGCCCAACATCATTTCATTATCCTTTTTACAATGATCTTCCCCAAAACTCACCAACAATTCTCTCCTATATTATCAACCAACAAAATTGAAGTTTGCGTCGGTGACACATGGCTTCTCTGATGGTTTACGGCGAGGAGGTACACGGTTTCTTGGTCCAGTAGATACAGGAAAGTGTACACCCCATTTATTGTTACGGTTTGTTATGGTTACCTGATGATGAGAGTTGAATCTTGAAGGGTAGAAAGGTGGTGTGATTGGCTCCTGAACAGTCAAGTTTAATCACACAAGCTGACCACTTGTGAATGGTCAACCGTAATAAACTTAAAACAGCTCAGAAAGCAATACAATTAAGATCAGAGGAATATAGTGGATTCCTGGGTCGTTAAGTCCCACGGAGGATGAATAGTGTTCAACACTTCAGATGTCGAATAATCACTAAGGATAGTGATCAGTAAGGATTTTGGATTAATTATACCTAAAGAGAAAGTTTGTAAATTACAGGGGCTTAAATGCAAATTAAAGAAAATTAAAAAGCTAAAATATATTAAATAAACGCTATCACTATTTTTACAATGATGTTTTTCTTGATTTATAAAACAAAATAACTTAAATAAACTATTTTAATTAAAACGTAAACTTAAATTATCTAAAAACGTGACTTAAAATGAAAACGTACGTTAAGTATAAAAATTACGCGAGTGCGCAAGTAAAAACGTAAAATTTATGAAATAAAAGTCCTACGAGTGTAAAAACAATTTTATTACTTAATATATGACAAAAGAAAATTTTAGAAAAAAAGAATTATATTTTTTTGACTTTTATATTTTTTATTATGAATTAAATACTGTTTTAAGCTAATTAAATGATTAAAAATACTAAAACTATTTAGAAAAATCTGAAACTTTTTTATAAAATACTTTATACTAATACCAAACTAAGAAAAATGTAAAAGCTGAAAAATCTTGTTTTAATAAGCTAGAAATAAGCTGATTAATACGTATAAGCTAAATGAGAAAATAAGGCTTATGTATTAAATATTGCAAGAGATAACCAGTCAAAGACCCAAGGGCAGTTGGTATGGTGTGTGTGTGGTGAGCTGGGTGGCCAGGGTTTGAATCCCAGCAACTCCCTTTTTGCAAACTATTTTATTTTTGGAATTTTCTTTTACAAACTAATTAAGCACTATGAAATAAGCAATTTTTATAACTACAACTTTTTATGAAAACTGCTAATAAGCTCAGAATAAGCCTAAGTATCTCAACAGTTAAGCTAAAATTGGAAATAAGCACAAGATTTAAGCTAAATGACTTATAAGCTAGAAAATAAGCACAAGTACACTAGAAATAAGCTAAGCTACTGTAAATAAGCTTATACAACAACTGAGAATGCAAATAACTTAAAATAAGCACTGATCAATAAGCAAATAAGCACAAGATACACTGTTGCACAGGACACTTATTGGTTTCTAAGTACTTTCTAGCTACTTTAAGCACTATAATAAGCTAAGAAATGAAAACAAAGACTGCAACTAACAAGTTGACCAATTGAGCTTCCTAAAAAGCTAAAGTTCTCACAGTGTTGTCCACTAGAGAGCTTTTAATGAGCTTATTAAAAAGTCTATAAACACTGATTGTTCTATGTACTAGTTAAAATGGACAAAACAATAAGCCATAAGCAGGCTTATCAAATAAGCTACAAAGTGAAAAATGAACATTGGTATCTTGAGACAGCTAGGTTGGCTACTCAAAAAGCTAAATTTCACAAGCTAAAGTTAACTGATGAGCTCTAGATGAGCTTGTGAAATGGGCTATCTCAACTGTGCACAGAGCATGTTCTTGAAACAGTGGTTGAAATAAGCTAAGAGATAAGCACTTTATAAGCTGATTAGAAGTGAACTATTATTTTTCTAATTAAGTTTAGCAGCTAAATTTTAATATCCCAAAAGGATTTAAGCTAAATCTTAATATTGAATCCTATATAAAATTATTCATTTTATTCAAAAACTGCTTAAGTGATATTTTGACTTTTTATAAAAATGAACTAAGTTGACTAATATGAACTTTAAATTAATCCTACTCACTAATTGTGTTATAATAAGCTGAAATAAGATAAACTTAAGCTAGAATAACAGGTTTTAAGCTAATATGATGAATTTCACAATGTATTTTCTAACAGTTAACTCATAAGATGATTTAAAAGATGATTTTGACTTTTTATTAAGCAAGGACAGTATTTTATGGTTTGACTAAGCTAATAGATGCTATTGTGACTTAGAACAACAACAATTAACAACTTAAATACCTTCTAACACAGTTTAACATGCAGATTCAAACACCACTTAATATAACTGTTTTTAAGCTTTTATTACTAAAACAAACTTTTAAGCCAAGTAACCTATTTATTAACTTGTAGTTACTATATTTAAACAAGATTGAACTGGAATTAACAATATCTAAACACTTATATTAGGAGATGCAAATTTTCAATAAATGGCTTACAAATGAGTTAATGCACAAGACAAAGAACCAAGGACTGAGATCACTCCTATGGCTTCCCAAGAAGCTCTAAACCAATAAGCAATCCAAAATCAGCTCTTCACCAGTCTTCTTGTACCTTCTCCATGATTTTTTATTTTTAGCTAATTTTTTTTTTGTATTTTTAGTAATTTTGGAATTGTTAAGTAAAACTGGTTCCTTAAGGGTTCTAAGAGCTTATAAGCTTTGTCAAGAGCTTATAAGAGCTTAAGAAGCAATAACAATAACTTAATAACAACAATAGAGTATTTTGAGAATTTGAACTAGGAAATAAGCTTAAACTGAATTCGTGTGCAAGAACTGAAATTGAAACTGAAAAACAAGTTTTTATTACACTAAGATATGATTACAAGGTCTTTCAAAGCTTAAACATTCACTGGAAAATTTAAAATATTAAAACGACATGAACAAAATTAAATTACACTAGATATTTTATTACATTGCACCAAACTTCTATATATTGATCTTTTTCATTTCTGTCGACATTTCTGAGCAAATCCCACCAATTTCCAGCCATTGGATTCATCCAACTCATCACAATTGCCAAATGGCAATTTTGGCGCCATTTTTTCTTTTGAGCAGGTTTTGCTAATTAAAGCTTTTTGGAAGATATGGAGGTGTTAAAGAGTTGGTAACCAGCTGTTAGGGTGATGTGGAATGTTGAAAAAAACAGAAAAACAGCTCTGGTTTTGGGATTACAGAGTTGGCGAAGGAGATGCACAGTAGAAGCTGTTTTGGGAGCGCATTGACCGGATTTGACTTTTTGATATTATAAGTGGGGGTCCAAATTAGGGGGGTCACAGGTTATGACAGGGGGTTCTTTTGGGTTTTGGCAGGGGATCAAAATACAAAAGGGGTCTAATGGTTTGTTTAATATCATAAGGACCATTTGTGTAATTTGGCCAAACTTGAGGAACCAAACCTGTAATTTCTCAAAAGTTAACACAAGGACCAATCCTGCCAAATGTGAATAGCATAAGGACCATATTTGATAATTTCCCATTTTAAATCCAAGGACCTTATTTGACATTTTCAAAACTTGAGGGACTAAAGTTGTAATTTTGCAATTTTAAATTTCAAGGACTTGTTTTGACAACTTATGAATCCCTAAGGACTTAAAATGATATTTTCTTTATTTTGATTTACCAGGGACATTTTTGACAACTTTTTAAACTTGGGGGACTAAAACTGCCAATTATGCAAACTTGATACGTTTTTCACCAGATTTTGATATTTTTGCATTTAAAACACATAAAACACTTGTTTGTGATATTTTCATCATTTTGATGCATTTCTGAGTGTTTTTAGATGTTTTGGCATTCTAACAGATATAAAAATGATGAGTATTTAGACACTCATCAATCCCCCACACTAAGATATTGCTAGTCCCTAGCAATGATTTGAGAAAAATTAATGGATTTCATCTCTTTACCAAAAGCCATTACTTCTGGAGTAGCCAATTGTTTTAGTTCAAGTAAGAACCTTGGTACAATGATAACCAAATGATTTTGAGCAAATCACCAGTTGTAAACGGTTTTGATTTGTCTTTACCGAAGCGTTTGCTTCGGACTAGCCAACTCTTAGATAAATTATCAATATTATCTTTGGTGAGTCGATTACCAATTATTGCTTTCCAAACTGCCTTTACCACAAGCCATAAACTTGCGGGCTAGCCAACTTTTCACTAATAAAGATATGGTGAGTTGAACACCATACAATTTTGGGCAAATTGCAAGCCATAAACGGATTTGAGATATCTTTACCAAGAGCCGTTTGCTCTTGGATTAGCCAATCCTTATGTGGGTTAGACATGGCGGATTGATTACCATTTGTGAGTAAGTGTAAAACACTTATTCCAAAAAAAATTTTGGCCAAAAACGGGGGAATTGGGTGGAATAAATACATGATAAAATTCGTGAGAATCCCCCCCCCACTTAGAAATGAATATTGCCCTCAATATTCAAAGTACCGGCGGTTATGCCGAAATATAGAACATAAAAGGGAAATACTACGGCCATTATTTTATTTTTGATATATACACATTTTTTTTTTTAGAGAAGATTTATATACAACAGCGGGGGAAACTCCCCCACACTAGGGTGGTAGAAAGTAGAAAGAAGTCAGAAATATGGGTGAGAACCCATATGGTGTGTCTCTGTTTTTGATTCCGAGTCACTAGCTTGACTCGATCCCCGCATTCATTGGTTCATGGGAAAGTTTGTAGATCCGGGACAATCACAGGTGGAATGTCCTCTCCAAAATAATGCTTCAATCGATGACCATTTACTTTAAAATTTGGACCATCGAGTTGAGATAACTCAATAGTACCATAAGGATAAACCTTAGCAATAGTAAATGGACCAGACCAACGGGACTTGAGCTTTCCAGAGAATATCTTCAATCTTGAATTGAAAAGAAGGACTCGATCACCAACGTTGAAAACGCGGTTCTTGATTTTAGAGTCATGAATCTTCTTTGTCTTTTGTTTGTAGATCAAAGAGTTCTCGTATGCTTGATCACGGAGTTCATTTAATTCATTCATTTGAACTTTTCTGTGATCACCGACTGTCTGAATATCGAAATTGGCATGTTTTAAAGCCCAGTATGCTTTGTGCTCGAGCTCAATCGGAAGATGACATGCCTTTCCGTACACTAGCTTGTATGGAGTACACCCGATTGGTGTTTTGTAAGCTGTACGGAAGGCCCAGAGTGCGTCATCCAGTTTATCCGACCAGGATGCACGATTTTCGCCTACTGTCCTTTCTAAAATTCTTTTAATACCACGGTTGGAGACTTCCACTTGCCCACTTGTTTGAGGGTGGTATGCAGTAGAAAGACGGTGGGTTACACCATACTTTTGCATGACACGATCAAATTGGTCATTGCAGAAATGTGTACCACGATCACTGATTATAGCACGTGGAGTTCCAAACCTAGCAAAAAGAGATTTCAAAAATTTTACAACTACTCGGGCATCATTTGTAGGTAAAGCTTTCGCTTCAACCCATTTTGACAAATAGTCAACAGCCACAAGTATGTATTTGTTTCCTCGAGATGATGGAAATGGCCCCATAAAGTCAATACCCCATATGTCAAAGATCTCACAAACTTGAATGGCGTTTTGCGGCATTTCATTTCTTTGAGAGATATTTCCGTGACGTTGACAAGCGTCACATTTTTAAAATCGTGGGCATCCTTATAGATTGTGGGCCAATAAAACCGGAATCAAACACCTTTTTGGCGGTGTAGTTTGGACTATGATGGCCCCGGTGGGTCCAGCATGGCAAGCTTTGAGAATGTCCATAGCTTCTTGTCCATAAACACACCGTCGGATGACTTGATCCGCACAGATTTTGAATAAGTAGGGGTCGTCCCCGAAGTAATGTTTAACATCCTTGAAGAATTTGTTCTTCTGTTGGGTCGACATTCCTTTCACTATGAAGTTACCCGCATGGTAATTTGCGAAGTCAGCAAACCATGGGGTAGTAGAGTTTCCACGAAAAGAAACCGCATTGAGCGTCTCGAGAGGAAATGTTTCATTTATTTCCTTTTTCTCGAAAACATCTTGGTGAGGGTTTTCTAGACGGGACAGATGATCAGCAGCCAGGTTCTCAGCTCCTTTTTTTATCACGTATAATGATATCAAATTCTTGTGGGAGGAGAACCCAACGGAGCAATCTCGGCTTTGCATCTTGTTTTGCAAAGAGATATTTGAGAGCCGAGTGATCCGTATACACCACACATTTGGTCAAGATTAGGTATGGCCGAAACTTCTCAAATGCATACACCACGGCTAATAGCTCTTTTTCCGTGGTGGTGTAATGAGTTTGAGCTTCAGTCATTGTTTTACTTGCGTAGTGGATAGGCAGAAAATGCTTGGATCGTTGCCCTAGGGCGCACCGATAGCAAAATCACTTGCATGCACATGAGCTCAAAGGCAAGTCTGTCGGGAACACGAGAATGGGTGCTTCATAAGTTTTTCTTTAATGTTTCAAAAGCTTTGATGCACTCGGGTGAGAAGATAAAAGGAGCATCTTTTTCAAGAAGATGGGTCATAGGCCGGGCGATTTTAGAAAAATCTTGTATGAATCTGCGATAAAAACTGGCATGACCTAAAAAACTCCTAATACCTTTGACGGTAGTAGGATGAGGCAATTTAGCAATAACATCGACTTTTGCTCTATCGACCTCAATCCCATTTTTGGAAATCTTATGGCCAAGGACTATGCCTTCTTTGACCATAAAGTGGCTCTTCTCCCAATTTAGACAAAGATTGGTGTCTTCACACCGTTTGAGCATTTTATCTAAATGGGAGAGACATGTTTGAAACGAATCCCCAATGACCGAGAAGTCATCCATAAACACCTCCATTGTTTCCCCGATCATGTCGTGGAAAATGGCCATCATACATCGTTGGAACGTGCCAGGAGCGTTACATAAGCCAAAAGGCATACGTCTGTAGGCAAAAGTTCCGTATGGGCCGGTGAATGTGGTCTTTTCTTGATCCTTTGGATCAATGGGGATCTGAAAATAACCCGAGAAACCATCAAGGAAACAATAGTATTCGTTTCCTGCTAATCTCTCAAGCATTTGGTCCATGAAGGGTAGAGGAAAATGGTCTTTACGGATGGCGTCATTCAACTTACGATAGTCAATGCAAACACGCCATCCGTAACCGCCGAGTTGGAATTAACTCGTTATCTTCAATTGTGACAACAGTTATGCCACCCTTTTTAGGAACACAGTGAATTGGGCTAACTAACCAAGGACTATCTAGATCGGGTAAATTAATCCTGCATCAAGAAGTTTGATAACCTCTTGTTTAATAACATCATGGATTTTTGGATTTACTCTTCTCTGATGTTGAACTGCTGGTTTGAAGTCATCCTCCATTAAGATTTTGTGAGTACAAAACTCAAGGTTGATACCCTTAATGTGCGTGAGTTTCCAAGCAATTGCTTGCTTGTGTGACTTCAAGACCTTTATGAGAGCAACTTTTTCATCTTTACTCAAATCTCGAGCAATAATGGCGGGTAATTTATCATCACCCTCAAGAAATGCATACTCGAGATGAGGTGGTAAGTCCTTAAGTTCGACTTCAGGAAATTCTTCAGTTTTCTCAACTGACTTGACTTCCTTTTTATGAAGTTCGACGGGAGGGAGTGGAGATGGATCATCATTAAGCAACTTCTCAATGAGAAGTATATCTCCCTCGATGTCGATTGGGCGTGATCAATTTCCCATGGAACTGAATCACTGGACAAGTATGCTTCAATCTCTTCCAAGATGAAGTCACTTTCCTCAAACGGAGTGAGAGAAGGAGTAGAATTGGCGATGATGGGTTGAGATGAATGAGTGAGATTATCACTCGAAGAATTATGATCATAACCAAGAACTTCTTGAGAGTACTCTTCAGAAGCAACATCAATGATATCTATTCGGTTAACTGACTCAGAATCATAGTTTGCGGAGTACCTCGAAGTTTGATCAAGGTTAAAGGTGACAACTTCATTACCTACACGTAATGTGATTTCTTGCTCAAATACATCAATGAGAGCACGACCCGTTCTTAGGAATCCTCGTCCAACAATGAGAGGAACCCGTGGATCCGCATCGAAATCAACAACTACAAAGTCAGCTGGAAAATGGAACTTTCCTACTTTCACAAATACGTCCTCGGCAATGCCAAGTGGGCGGGATATTGTACGATCTGCAAGCTCGAGAGTCATGCATGTAGGAATAAGGTCCGGAAGAGAAATTTTCTTCCATATTGAATGAGGCATCAGTTGATGCTTGCACCAAGATCTGCTAAGGCAAAGCATTCAACCATTCATGGAAATACACAAGGTAAGAGAAATTTCCCAGGATCTCCAAGCTTTTCTGGAAGCTTCTTCAAGATAACTGCGAGAGTTCTCGTTCGAAGGAGTTTTGCCATTTCAAACAGCTTTTCCTTGTTGCTTAACATGTGTTTGAGAGTTGATGCAAACTTGGGCATCGGCATGATAGCATCATAAAGCTTATGTCAAAATGTAATTCTTGGAAAATTTGAAAAAATTTGTCCATTTGATGACTGGCTTTTCGCGGAGCTTTTGCTCATTCAAACGTGATGGGTAAGGAATAGAAGATTTGGATTTGGGATTTTCAACGGGAGCTACTGGAGGTTCAAAAACAACTCCTGGATTGGATTTGGGTTTCGGGACAACTTGAGGTTGGACATCGTTGGTACCTCCGTTATTAGTAGGAAGTTCCTTGTCCTTTGTAGCCTCAGGTTCACTTTCCACTACCTTCGGGAGAGAAGAAGAAGAGGTAGTAGGAATAGCGGGTCCATTGTATGAAACACCACTTCTGGTTGTGATCGCCTTTGCATCTTCCCTCGGGTTAGCGATCGTGTTGCTCGGAAGTTTTCTGAGCCCGAGGGTTGATCATTTAAAGACTTCTTAAGATCAGCAATCGGTACCACCAACCTGTTTCATTTCATCTTGGGATTTCATGAATTGTTTCAATAACTCATCAGATGTTGGTCCGGTTGGAACAATGGTTTGAGTTTGATTAAATTCGGCCTCTGGATTGGATTAGGGCCTGATTTTTGAAAATTTCCTTGATTAGGATTCATATTCCCATGAAATTGATTCCCTCGATTGAAATTGTTTTGATTAAGGTTTCCTTGATGTTGGAAACCTTGATTTGGTTCGGGATAGAAATTACCTTGGTTTTGATAACCTTGGTTCATTCTAGGTTGGTTCCGGTTTTGCATGTTAGGATTCGGCTAAAACGGGTGGTCCACGATAAGTGTTAGCACGGTAGTTTGGTTCATTTTGAGGACGGTATTGATTACCTCCTTGATTTGAAGTACCGGCTATAGCATTGGCTTCAAACGGACTACCATCGGTGGCAGTACAGTTGTAGTATGCATGAGGGCCACTACAAGTAACACAAACTTCACTTCACCATGTATGATGGTGTCGTGTGAAAGTGACTTTCTTTTGGTTAGCAAGAACCAAAGCTGAACAATATCCGTGAGTTTGTCAATCTTAGCATCGGTGCTAGATGTACTCACGGGAGATGAAGTATAAGGTCCAGCATTAGATGAGATATGTCTTTGTCGGAAAGAGCGGACATGGGACTTGTTTTCAATGATTTGCAAGGCTTCTTTTGTGGTCTTGCTCAAGAAATTACCTCCAGCGGAGGCATTTAGAAGAGTCTTGGTCAGCGTCTCGGACCATTGTAGAAAGTATCCATTTGCATTAATTCGGTAAAACCATGATGCGGACACTTGCGGAGCAATTCTTTGTAACGATCCCATGCCTTCCCGAATGATTCATCAAATCTTTGAGAAAATTTCATTATCTCATTCTTAAGACTTGTAGTTTGGGATGGAGGATAGAATTCGTTAACAAACTTGGTGACTAGATCCTCCCATGTCTCAATGGAACGAGGGGTTGTTTCTCAAGCCAATTCCGGGCTTGTCCCTCTAGAGAATGGGAACAGAAGAAGCTTAATTGCTTCATGTGGGACATTCTTGTATTTGATGGTAGATGCAATCTTGTTAAACCATCGAATATGTGCATGAGGATCATCATCCCGCTCAAAACCATAAAATTGGCTTTGGGTTACAAGATTAAGCAACCCAGTTTTGAGCTCAAAGGTATCAGCCACAATGGTTGGGACAATAATGGCATCTCCGTAACCCTCGATGGGTGCTTGGAGAAGCTCAGTCATCGGCTTATCTTCGCCATTACGAAGGGGGTGGTGGTAGGCGTTCCTGATCGGTGAAGGCGAGCGTCCTCTACGTCTGAGGAATATTTGCAAGCTCAGAAAGTGGACTTGTAGAGCTGGAAGAACGAGTGCGCATGCACTAAGTATAAAAATCAATTTTCAAAACAAATGCGAGGCAAAATGACAAGTGAACTTAACCAATAATCACAAATGAAATGGCTTCTTTGAAAAAGGTACACCAAATCACAAGGACACAAAGGCAAGTTTTAAATCTTTTGTTCTGGAACTTATTATGGTCACACCCGGTTGGTAGGTGTATTGCCTTGATTTCGGTGGTTGATTTTATGTATTTAAGTACCGAAAAGAGCGTAGGTATGGATTTGTGCTGAGGGTTTAAAAACTTTTGACAATATTTTTGATATCGTCTCGTTTAACCAAATCGTATCTCTTTAAGAATCACCTTAAAGGAAACACAAGCTAGAAAGCGTTACGATTGTTTTGTTGTTTTATATATTTTTTGGGTTTGTTAACACTTTAGGAAAAGTGTTAATGAACTTTTGATTTATTAACTTTACAAAAAATGTTTACAAAGGTGGTATATGTGCAGAATGGATCTGAAACTTAGAACACGCTTACACTCCCGGCGGCGTAAAATTTGATTGGCTCTGAACAGTCAAGTTTAATCACACAAGCTGACCACTTGTGAATGGTCAACAGTAATAAACTTAAAAGCATTTCAGAAAGCAATACAATTAAGATCAGAGGAATATAGGGGATTCCTGGGTCGTTAAGTCCCACAGAGGATGAATGGTGTTCAACTTTCAGGATGTCGAATAATCACTAAGGATAGTGATCGATGGGATTTTGGATTAATTATACCTAAAGAAAGTTTGTAAATTACTGAGGGCTTAAATGCAAATTAAAGAAAATTAAAAGCTAAAATATATTAAATAAACGCTATCACTATTTTTACAATGATGTTTTCTTGATTTATAAAACAAAATAACTTAAATAAACTATTTTAATTAAGTCGTAAACTTAAATTATCTAAAAACGTGACTTAAAATGAAAGCGTCGTTAAGTATAAAAATTACGCAGTCGCAAGTAAACGTAAAATTTATGAAATAAAAGTCCTAGGTGTAAAACAATTTATTACTAATATATGACAAAAGAAAATTTGAAAAATTATATTTTTTGACTTTTATATTTTTTATTATGAATTAAATACTATTTTAAGCTAATTAAATGATTAAAAATACTAAAACTATTTAGAAAAATCTGAAACTTTTTATAAATTACTTTATACTAATACAAACTAAGAAAAATACAAAAGCTGGAAAATCTTGTTTTAATAAGCTAGAAATAAGCTATTAATACATTATAAGCTAAATGAAAATAAGGCTTATGTATTAAATATTGCAAGAGATAACAGTCAAAGACAGGGATTGGTATGGTGTTATGTGTTGTGTGGTGAAATGGGTGGCGGTTGAATCCGCAACTCCCTTTTGCAAACTATTTATTTTGGAATTTCTTTTACAAACTAATTAAGCTATGAAATAAGAAATTTTTATAAACTACAACTTTTTATGGCTAATAAGCAGAATAAGCCTAAGTATCTCAACAGTTAAGCTAAAATTGGAAATAAGCACAAGATTTAAGCTAAATGACTTATAAGCTAGAAAATAAGCACAAGTACACTAGAAATAAGCTAAACTACTGTAAATAAGCTTACAACAACGAGAATGCAAATAACTTAAAAATAAGCACTGATCAATAAGCAAATAAGCACAAGATACACTGTTGCACATGACACTTATTGGTTTCTAAGTACTTTCTAGCTACTTTAAGCACTATAATAAGCTAAGAAATGAAAACAAAAGCTGAAACTAACAAGTTGACCAATTGAGCTTCCTAAAAGCTAAAGTTCTCACAGTGTTGTCACTAGAGAGCTTTTAATGAGCTTATTAAAAGTCTATAAACACGATTGTTCTATGTACTAGTTAAAATGGACAAAACAATAAGCCATAAGCAGGCTTATCAAATAAGCTACAAAGTGAAAAATGAACATTGGTATCTTGAGACAGCTAGGTTGGCTACTCAAAAAGCTATATTTCACAAGCTAAAGGTTAATGAGCTCTAGATGAGCTTGTGAAATGGGCTATCTCAACTGTGCACAGAGCATGTTCTTGAAACAGTGGTTGAAATAAGCTACGAGATAAGCACTTTATAAGCTGATTAGAAGTGAACTATTATTTTTCTAATTAAGTTTAGCAGCTAAATTTTAATATCCCAAAAGGATTTAAGCTAAATCTTAATATTGAATCCTATATAAAATTATTCATTTTATTCAAAAACTGCTTAAGTGATATTTTGACTTTTATAAAAATGAACTAAGTTGACTAATATGAACTTTAAATTAATCCTACTCACTAATTGTGTTATAATAAGCTGAAATAAGATAAACTTAAGCTAGAATAACAGGTTTTAAGCTAATATGATGAATTTCACAATGTATTTTCTAACAGTTAACTCATAAGATGATTTAAAAGATGATTTTGACTTTTTATTAAGCAAGGACAGTATTTTATGGTTTGACTAAGCTAATAGATGCTATTGTGACTTAGAACAACAACAATTAACAACTTAAATACCTTCTAACACAGTTTAACATGCAGATTCAAACACCACTTAATATAATTGTTTTAAAGCAATACTAAAACAAACTTTTAAGCCAAGTAACCTATTTATTAACTTGTAGTTACTATATTTAAACAAGATTGAACTGGAATTAACAATATCTAAACACTTATATTAGGAGATGCAAATTTTCAATAAATGGCTTACAAATGAGTTAATGCACAAGACAAAGAACCAAGGACTGAGATCACTCCTATGGCTTCCCCAAGCTCTAAACCAATAAACAAAATCAGCTCTTCACCAGTCTTCTTGTACCTTCTCCATGATTTTTTATTTTTAGCTATTTTTTTTTTGGTATTTTTAGTAATTTTGGAATTGTTAAGTAAACTGGTTCTTAAGGGTTCTAAGAGCTTATAAGCTTTGTCAGAGCTTATAAGAGCTTAAACAATAACAATAACAATAACAACAATAGAGTATTTTGAGAATTTGAACTAGGAAATAAGCTTAAACTGAATTCGTGTGCAAGAACTGAAATTGAAACTGAAAAACAAGTTTTTATTACACTAAGATATGATTACAAGGTCTTTCAAAGCTTAAACATTCCTTTGGAAAATTTAAAATATTAAAACGACATGAACAAAATTAAATTACACTAGATATTTTATTACATTGCACCAAACTTCTATATATTGATCTTTTTCATTTCTGTCGACATTTAAGACAAATCCCACCAATTTCCACCATTGGATTCATCAACTCATCAATGCCAAATGGCAATTTTGGCATTTTTCTTTTGAGCGGTTTTGCTAATTAAAGCTTTTTGGAAGATATGGAGGTGTTAAAGAGTTGGCAACCAGCTGTTAGGGTGATGTGGAATGTTGAAAAAACAGAAACGACTCACAGTTTTGGGATTACTGAGAGTTGGCGAAGGAGATGCACATAGAAGCTGTTTTGGGGCGCATTGACGGATTGACTTTTGATATTATAAGTGAGGGTCCAAATTAGGGGTCCAGGGTTATGACAGGGGTTCTTTTGGGTTTTGGCAGGGGATCAAAATACAAAAGGGGTCTAATGGTTTGTTTAATATCATAAGGACCATTTGTGTAATTTGGCCAAACTTGAGGAACCAACACGTAATTTCTCAAAAGTTAACACAAGGACCAATCTTGCAAATGTGAATAGCATAAGGACCATATTTGATAATTTCCATTTTAAATATCCAGGACCTTATTTGACATTTTCAAACTTGAGGGACTAAAGTTGTAATTTTGCAATTTTAAATTTCAGGACTTGTTTGACAACTTATGAATCCCTAAGGACTTAAAATGATATTTTTCTTTATTTTGATTTACCAGGGACTGTTTTTGACAACTTTTTAAACTTGGGGGACTAAAACTGCCAATTATGCAAACTTAATACGTTTTTCACCAGATTTTGATATTTTTGCATTTAAAACACATAAAACACTTGTTTGTGATATTTTCATCATTTTGATACATTTCTGAGTGTTTTCAGATATTTTTGGCATTCTAAACAGTATAAAACTGATGAGTATTTAGACACTCATCATGGTGCAAAGTGGTTTAGCCATGCGTTGAGAGTTCATAAGTGTGTGTGTGTTTTTACTGTGTGTTTTTTGGTGAGAAACTCCCTGTGTGTGTGAGAGAGAGATGTCAGAGATTATAAGAAATAGATGAAAGGGTTTGTAATGATAGTGATGGTAGTGAAGTGGAGTTAATGAGGCGCCTCACAAACCCTTTCATATCTCTTGCCCCATTGCCATCTCTATCATACAAAACCCACTTTCATCTCTTCTTATCATCTCTGACCTCTCTATCTACCACAGCTATGGGATTTCTCTCCAAAAACTTTTACCACTTCTGCCTGATTAAACAATCTCAAGGCAAGTAAACCCTTTTGCACCCTTACCCCAAGATTCAACCCTCGTCATCAGGGTAACAATAACGCGTAACGAAATGGGGTACATGCACTTTCACGTATCTACGGACAAGAAACCGTGTACCTCCTAGCGTAAACCATCAGAAACACGTGTCACCGACGCAAACTTCAATTTGTTGGTTGATAATATAGGAGAATTTTGGTGAGTTTTGGGAAACATTGTAAAGAATGAAATGATGTTGGTCAATGGTATAATAGCACTTTAACTATACACACTAACATCATTCTTATGTTTTCATCAACCCTCAACCATAGACACCTTTGTTCAAATAATTAAATACGCAAACGATCAAATCTTTTTGTATCACAACGGATGAACACAACATGATCTCATTAACCTAGTTAAAGTGATATTACACATGAAAGGGGGTGGACCCCAACACCACGCCAAGAACTTGGTTTAGGTCCCAAAATCCACCATCAACCTCCTACCTAATTGTTAAAATGACCAACAACTTAATGGTTTTAAGAAATATTTTGATACACGATCTTGGATAGTTCTCATTACCTAAAACCCAAGCTATTTAAATCGCATAGCGACATACCTTTTGGCCTCGGTACGTGGTGCGCGGCTTGGCCTCGGCTTGGCACCCGAGACACCTAATCAATTTCAACAAGTATAAAAGCAAAGGATATATTCCACAACTAATAATCAATTTCTACTTTCTAGTCTAGTATCTTAAGTATACTATAAAACTGATTTTACCTTAAACTAGTCAATACATTCAATTACATATAATATATTTTGCTCAAGATAAGATCGAAACCGATATCAATGTTGTTGAAAGTTTAATGAAACTTTTATAAAAGAATATGAAAGTTATTATAATCACTTACAAACCACAATACCTAAGCTTTTCAATCAATTAGGTCTAACAAACAAAAAACCCATGAAGCATTAACCAAATAGAGATACCCAAGATTACAACTATATAACAAAACCCTTGAAGCTTTTACAATCGGTCAAGAGTATTTATAAAAATTAGTAAAGATACCCGCGGTGATGTAGTGGTGGTGGAAGCGGCTATGATGTAGTGGTGGTGAAGGTGGTGCGATGATGAAGATGAAGGAGGTGAGGAGTTGAGCGGTTTTTTTTTTTTTTTTTTTTTTTTTTATCATTTGTGAAAGCGATTGAGGTTAATAATTGGGGTATGTGTGATATGGGTAGTATGTGAGTTATAGGTTCTTAAATAAAAGTTAAGATGGAATCAGAAAATTAATGTGGGGAAGGTATAAGTTGTTGAGGAGTAAATGAAGTGGTTGACTTTGGTGGTCAGATGAATGACTTGGAGTTGACCTGATAATGTATACTTGAGGGTTTGTTTTGTAAATTTGATGTATCCTTTGCTAGCGTCTATCAAACCCTTGTTAGTGGTTTTCAATCCACTGCTAGCGGGTTCTGATAATAATATATACTTGAAACATTTTGTAAATTTGATGTATCCATTGCTAGCGTATATCAAACCACGCTAGTGGTTTTCAAATCCCTGCTAGCGGGTTCGATAATGTATACCTGAAACATTTTGAAAATTTGATGTATCCTTCTAGAGTCTATCAAACCACTGCTAGTGGTTTTTCAATCCACTTTCTAGTAGGTTCACGATAATGGATACGGAATGGCATTTTGTAAAATTAGCGTATTTTCCCCAAATCCTTTGCCAGTTGATTTAATTGATCTTGAATCACTTCCAATTGGCGCTCAACATAAACCCTAACCACTCCAAGCTGCTGTTTTCCAGCATCATATTCCATCACAGCTACTTATCTTGTCGCGGTATTCCAACACCAA
>OU343218.1:80416128-80523506 GCA_910596185.1 Chrysanthemum makinoi | reverse complement strand
GATCGCAATAGCACTACGATTGTCACAGTACATCGGGATTCTGTCAAATACGTAACCATAGTCTTTGAGTTGTGTTCTCATCCAAATGACTTGAGCACAACATGCCGACGTGGCTACATATTCTGCTTTAGTTGAGGACAACGATGTACAATCCTGCTTCTTCGATTGCCAAGATACCAGTTTGTCCCCAAGAAATTGTAGTGCGCCTGAAGTACTTTTCTGAGAGTCTAAGCATCCTGCGTGGTCAGCGTCTGAAAAAGCTATTAGTTCAAAACCAGAATCCTTCGGATACCAGATCCCCAAATTAATGGTTCCCTTGATGTATCGGAGGATTCGTTTAGCCTCTGAGAGGTGGGTTTCAGTTGGTCGCGACTGATAACGGGAGCAAAGATAAACGGCAACGACAATTTCAGGTCTGCTGGCTGTTAGATACATGAGAGACCCAATAATACTACGGTATTTGGTAGGGTCAACCAATTTCCCATGCAAATCAGCGTCCAGCTTCTTGGTATGTGCCATTGGTGTGGCATAAGTATTACAAGTATTCATTCCGAATTTGTTCAGAATTTCAAGGGCATATTTGGACTGACTCAAGAAAATACCACGGGGTGATTGATGAACTTGTAGTCCTAAAAAGAACGTAAGTTCACCCATCATGGACATTTCAAAATTTTTCTTCATTAGTTTTGCAAAAGCGATTGAGTACTTTTTATGAGTTGACCCAAAAATGATGTCATCCACATAAATTTGAACAATTAAAATATGTTCCCCGTATGATATTGTATAAAAAGATTTGGGTCGACCGAACCTTTGGTAAAATTATTGGCAATGAGGAAAGATGATAGCTTATCATACCATGCCCGAGGAGCTTGTTTGAGACCATACAGAGCTTTGTTTAGTTTGTAGACAAGGTTCGGAAGCGTGGGATCAACGAATCCTTCTGGCGGGTCGACATAAACTGTTTCTTTCAGTTGACCGTTCAGAAAAGCAGTTTTGACATCCATCTGAAAGACTGTTATGTTCATATGAGCTGCGAACGCCAGAAATATCCGAACAGCCTTAAGACGAACAACCGGAGCAAATGATTCTTCAAAGTCAATACCCTCTTCCTGTCTATAACCCTTAGCCACCAGACGTGACTTGTTTTTGATAACGTTCCCTTCAGCATCCAATTTGTTTTTCCAAATCCATTTTAAACCAATGACGTAGATCCCTGTTGGTCTTTCAACCAGTTCCCATACTTCAAGACGTTTGAATTGGTTGAGTTAATCTTGCATGGATTCAATCCAGTTATCTTTTGTCATTGCATCCTTAATGTTTTTGGGTTCAGTTTGGCAGACAGTGAGTGCATAAATGCAATGTTCACCGTCTGTGTGAAGACGTTGTCTCGTAACGACTGGTTGATTCGGGTTGCCAATAATATTTTCCAGAGGATGGTCTTTTGTCCATCTATGTGTAGAGGTTTGATGTTGGTATACGTTGTGCAGATTTTGAGGATTCAAATGGCTTGTTGATGATTCCGCGACATCACGTGCAACAGTTTCATTAGCAAAGGGTTAAAGAACGATTTGGATCAAAATCTGCAGGTGGGGTACTTCATTCAGAACATCATCAGCCGGTTCATCATTGTTGGAAGCGGTTTGTTCAATTGTTGTAGTAGAGTCAACTGGTGGTGCATCTTCAACAGTAGTTGTTGTACAGGTGTATCAATTAGAGTATTATGTGCTTGAGCATGCGGAAACAAACGGATACATGGAGCACGCTCATCAATATCGTCACTGAACAGAGGAGCAAATAGTCTTTCCATTTGTTGACGAGTAAGCTGAGGGCTTGTTTCAGCTGATGATGGGGTTTGGGGAAAGTTTAAGCGGTTGTGACCGGGTTCCAAGCTGTTATACTCAGAAGCCATTTCAGTGAGTTCATCAAAATTAGCATGAATCGTTTCCATAACCTGTTTTGTACGACAATTCCAGATCCGGTAACCTTTTGAGTTCTCACAGTATCCAATAAAGACTTCAATGTCAGCTTTGGCTTTGAGCTTTCCAAAGTCATCACGATCATTATTCGGATAGCAAAGTGATCCAAAGACATGAAAGTGTTTGAGATTCGGTTTACTTGTGGAGCTCAAATGGTGTTTAGTTGTGGCGTTTTGTAATCATTGAGCGGTTCTGAGTGTAGCATGCAGTTGAGACACCTTCAGCCCACAAGTAATCTGGAAGTTTAGCATTGATTAACATCGCTGGCAAGCTTCCACTAACGCATACGTTTCGTCTTTCAACAACTCCGTTTTGTTCCGTGTGCGGGCAATAGATGTTTGATGCTCAATTCCCACTTTCTCATAATATTCCCGGAGTTTGATTTACAAATTCAGCTCTTTGTCTGTTCGAATTTGTCTAACGCAAGTGTTCGGAGTGAATTTGAATTTTGGTGAGAAAGGTGATGATCATCTGTGGAGCTTGGTCTTTACTTCGAAGAAAATAAACCCAAGTCCATCTTGAGTAGTCATCAACAATTAACAAATGTAGCGTTGCCATTTATCGTCTGCACGCGCATCAGGCCACACAAATCCATGTTAAGAAGATGAAGCACATGCTGAGAGCTGTGTTCCACCTTTGAAGGAAAATGAGCACGAGTGCTTTTCCCTTGTTCACAAGCTGAGCATAGGTGATCTTTAGAATACCGGAATTGTGGGAGACCCTCAACGAGTTTGTGTCGTGCAAGATTGGTGATGGTTTGAAAATTTAGATGTGATAGACGACGGTGCCATAGCCAAGATTTTGTAGATGTAGCCTTGAGAGTAAGCAAATGGGAGATGAAGCGATCATGTCTGCATGGAGATAGTGTAGATCGGATGAGCGTTGGCCTATATAAGATCATTTCCTTATAGATCACGAATGAAACAAGTTTTCTCCCTGAAAGCTACTTCCAAGTCTCCATCACAAAATTGACCAACTAAAAATAGATTGTGACCGAGGCCTTCCACATAATAAACCCTGCTAATTTCGATGTTGCCATTGATGTAGTCTCCGTAGCCCATGATAGCTGCGAAGTGATCATTCCCGAATCTGACAGTGCCAATGAAATTTGAAACAAAGTTTGATAACAGTTTAAGATTGCTTGTCATGTGTCGGGAACATCCGCTATCAACAATCCAAAGGATGATCTGTATCACCTGCATTACACACAAACGACACAGATGGAATAGAAGTAGATGTGGAACCCGAAATGTTAGAGGGTTCCAAAGCAGTTATAGTAGAAATACACACATCAATAACTTTAGGCATCCATTTAAATCCTAGTGTATTATGTATCCATTTCTGCCATCTCCAACTAGTCTTAGCTTTAGTCTTAGTGAATGCACTAGGTGGTACAACAATCCTTGGAGGTGATACTGGAACTACTGGGACATTAATGCGTTTCTTAGAATCTAAAGAAGGCTGTTTACCAAGCACAGACTTAGAAGCATTAGTGGGCCTAGAGGTATTTCGAATCTTAGGATTCCGTAAACGTGACAAGATAGCCTTAGCAACACATTTATCATGACAATCAGAACGCATACTTTTACGACATATAACACAAGAAGCATCAGACTGAATATCAAAAGTACTTAAAGGTTCAGCATTAGTTACAACACTTTTTCCATTACATTTGCCAGACGCAATATCTAAAGTGGGTGCAACTGGAGTTTTATTCAAAGTCCTACGGTGTTCTTCTACTTCAACATTGTTTATTTGTCTTTTCTTAGGTCGCAACTTCCTATTCTTCTTTGTAGTGCTCCTAGGCTGTGAAGTGCGGACGTTTGGAAAAGAGGCAACTAGTCCTGTTTCAGTAGAGGGAAGCACATTAGTAACTTGTGTTTTGTCAGTAGGTATTTTGGGGACATGATTGCTAAGTGTTACAGGTGCAACTCTCTTAATGATGCTAGGTGGAACTTGTTCATACTTTCCTAACATTTCCCTTAACTTAATGATAGTGTGCACCAAACCTTGATTTTCAGAACGAAGATTTCCAGCAAAATTCATGACTTCTTTAGTGTGTGCAAGATAATGATCAAGTTCGTTTGATGCTTCATCACGAGTCTGTTTGAGTAAATCAAATATGACACCATATTCCTTTTTAACTTTTGCAAGTTCTTGTACATATTTTGAGATTTGACACTTAAAAGACACGTTTTGATCATTCAGTTGCTCAATTTTAGGATCATAATGTTTTGCACGCAACTGGGCGATTTTGTGTTGAAAAGCAAGTTGTTGATCGTGAATATCTTTTTGACACCAATTAAGACGACGTATTGCATTTGAAAGCTCATTTGACAATCGTTTATTTCAATCAACTGTTAAAGACTATCGATGCACCTATCAGTATTCACACCATTATCAACAATTTCAAAAAGATCAACATAACAGCAGAGATATCAGCAGATGCATATGGCAAAGAATGTAATAACACAACATTATGGATATCAGCACAGATAACATCTTCCAAGAGTCGATCAACATCTTTTCTCAATAGTTTCTTTTACGTTTAGTGTTTGAAATCGATGTTTCTGTTTTCTCGAAAACTGTTTTCATGAGACCAAATTCCTTGTGAAAATCCTTTTCCTAATATAGTGCACAATTTTTCAAATTTTTGACATGGGGTAAAATTCTTTTCTGAAGAATATCTCTATGTTCTCGCGCCATTGACTAGGTAAAATGTTGAACTTTTATTTCAGAATGAAATTCAATCTCACGTTCCTAAATTTTGAGGTCAGATAAGAAAGTGTCAAAGTATTTGATAACGTGACAACTTTCGGCATTAGTTTTTACTTCACTAAGTGAGGGTAAAGGACCATTAATTTGTGCACCTTTTGGTTGAGTACTGACTTCAGAAACTGGTGTGATAACCAAAGGGTTGTTAGAAGTATCTTGTTGTGTGACAAAAGTTACGGCTTTTGAATAGTTAAATGGTTTGTTGTAAACGACATTTTCCATTTTTTGACCGACTCTCGTCATCAGCATCTAATTCCTCCATCCGATTATATTCAACAACGGTCATAATTGAATCATCAATTCTATGTTCTGCACTGTAAACTTCAGGATTTGGTTTGAATCCTCTGTGTGAAAACTTAGGTTTATAATCAGCAAGATTCGGTCCATATCCATTTGGATTAGGTTTGAAAGAAAACTTTTGAATCGTTGTGATTGATTCACCATGTTTATAAACAACAGTTTTAAACTCTTTGATTTTGGTTTGTAAGTCGACAATTTCCTCAAGATAGTCATCTATTCGTTTCGTTGAATGCTTTTTGTACTCAGATAACTGTTTTTGACAAGTTAACAACTCAGCCTTGGCTTTTTGAGTTTCCAAAGTAAGAGCGTTAAGTTGTTGTTTATGTTCATGTTTCATTTGTTCTATTTGAGACAACAAAGCATTCTTCGAAGCGGCTAGATCACAAATCTGTCGTTCCAAATATTTTTCATTTGGTGGATTTGGCAAAAGCGGCTTCAAAACCTTTTTACGGTTCTTGAGTTTTGAAAAAATTGAGTTGTCGAATTAAGAATTCATTATCCCTGGTTAACAGTGCATTTTTCTCTTTAATCATGCAAATGCCGTTCCAAACGAGAATGCTGGTCGTTAATTAAGGTCAAGAGCTCAGTTTCTCTGTCAGATAAAAGCTCATTTTGTTCAACGTAAGTCTCAGCATTATCATTATTTAGATCCTCAAATATAACCACGGAGTCAACTTGATTGTCAATATTAACCATATGGTCATTTTGATCATCAAATATAACTACGGGATCTATTTGATAATCATCGGAATAAGATGTGGAAGACTCATGTTGAATACCTGATCCTTGTCAGCATAGAGAAAGTGGCGGAGATATCAGTCATTGATGATAATTGTTTATTCAGTACTGAGACAAGCCGTCAGTGTCATACACTGGGCCTGTGTCACCTATGTGAGTGCTTGCATTTGTGCCATCAACATCACTGCTGCGCATTAGCCGTGAAGTCCTCCATATTGACCGGATATGGTTTCACTGAATCAAACCTGCCTCTTGTCCTTGGTTTAGGACATAACACATTACAGTTATAGCAGTTAACCCCATTATGAGCATTCCCCACTACACTTGGCCTTTGTCTGCATGAACCCTTTTGAATTCCCATAGAGATTTTGAATTCAACGCCCATTGTTCACAAATAGCCTGATTCCTTGTATTTTTATGAAACGAATGTCATTGTTGGATTTGTTTGTATAGAAATGCTTTAAATAATCAGGTTGCAGTTCATCTAGTTGCATAGATTTCATCAGCTTCACTGTACTTACTGTGGCTGACCGTATAGTTGATGGTTGCGCTTGTTTGAGTGATAGAGTGATACAGCAAGTATTGTCCGAGGATGGTGAAAAACAGTTTGACCACGGAGAATCCTTTCCTTATATTAAGATAGTCTCTCTACCATTGGAAGGTAGAGAGGAACTTTGTGTTGCATTACAACGGTGGCATGAGATACATTGTGTTTGTCCAAATCACAATGATGTCTGAAAAGAGATATTCTTCTTGTTGATATTGATTTCACATAAACCATAACACAAAGATCAAAGTAGGCCTACATAGTGAGAGAACTCCAACTCTCTACAGGTAGAGAGTATTTATAGTCTTACAATAAAACGCCACACAACGGGCTGGATCAGGCATACAATGGGTAAAGACCCGTCCGTCCTCCACGGTGTTACAAAACTAAATACTACTTAACATAAAAGTACTATGACTACGAGCTTTCTAACGATTACATATACTTGAGGTGACCGACTCTTTAATACCTGGAATTTCTAATTCCTAACAATCTCCCCCTAAGGGAGGTCACCTCAAACATATACTAAAATGACATTGAATACAATCAAATATTACATTAACAATTGATCTTGCATTCTTGATGTAGTACTTTGCTGAAGCTCGTAGTCATTGATTCCACTCATTGCATGTTTGGTTAATCCAAGTGGAGGTCTTTTACTGATCCACGTGATAATAATGTTGAGCCAGCTTTTGAGATCATCAGCTAATAGAAAATCTCTGATACATCCATTGTGGTGTTGGTATTATGTGATGTTGTGACTTTCGGACCGACATGCTCACATTCTGGATCATGATATCTTCTCATCAGAGTAGCGGAAGCATTCGTTGATTCATGATATTGGCAGCAGCGTAGCAGAAGCGTGGCATGGAGTTAAAATATCAGAGTCATTGATGCACCAATCATGATTTCTTTTGATATGAATGTGAGCAGCATGCGGCTATGGTTTGACCGCTCCATTCTGATCAGCTGCAAACGTCGGGGTGTACCTGCATACAACAGTTAGCAATAAAGCGCACGAAAGTGTCTTTGATCACTTTCATTGAATTGCGGTACACGGCCCACGGTTCACCGTTGATCAGTACAAGTACTACCTGTGATCAGGTATAATTCCGAAGAATTTCCTTGACAGGGTTTCGCAGCTGCTCTAGCTGTTCTCAAACCGAAACGTCTCAAAGAAGACAACACGGAGTGAGTGAACCAGCAAATTTAAGTCCACTGATTGATGAAAAGAGATTTGAAAAACAATCGTGTATTGCTCAATAGAAATTGTTTTTGCAATATAACGAAGGTTTTAATGAAAATCAATTATCAATCATAAAACACCTTTTGATTTGAAAAATTAGTACACGGTCGACGTGCTAATGAAAAGAGTTTTAAAGCACAAAGACCGGTTTTTCAAAGGTATCCGTCAATCCATAACCTGAACCAGGATTGATTCAAAAGAATGAATCGCCCCATTGTTTCTGTTCAGTTGTCACATGGTTAATCTGTATAATAGATCTCACATGCCACCTACCAGGAGCTTGTTAGATGTTGGCTCCAGAAGGCTTTCCATCTTCATTGTGAATATGTTTGCATATCACTCAGATGTTCTGGCAATACCACAAGGATAATGCGTAGGACTCAAGATATAATCTCTCTTTCCACATTGTGTGAAACAGAGAGTCTTCATTGAAAGTGTCCTAATGAGATTTATTGATGATCTCGTGGCACTAGACTCAATTTGTGCATATTTGGATCCTATATCGGAGACTAGGGAGAGGGTCTCCTCCTTCAATATCAACAATCTCTAAGAGAAAGTTGATAGATAATGTCGGTTCCCCGTGAGAATGAAACAAGTCCTTTTAAGAGGAACTTGAGTGGTTTGGAAAGTTGAAGTGCAGTGCGTCACTGGGTCCATGACGTCTTGTCTTCAATACCGATGTTACCATCAGTAGCATATGAATTGAACCCGGTTTCTGCCCTAAGGTTGAAAATATGGAGGGCTATTTGTTTTCACCCTTTTCTCATTCAATTCTTTTTCATTCTTCAACCCCTTCAGTGCTTACCGAGACTTCATAGCAAGAACCTTGTTGGGTTTATTCCAGTACTAGCTCAGTCTTAGTCCGCACTCTTCCCATATCTCATTTTTCTCCTTTTATCATCATACCTAAGAACTCTACACTAACTAGTGGATAGTCCCTAGGTAGATCCCTCCGGTTCTGGCGGATCATGGGAACACATACCTAACCTTATCGTCCTTATATCACCATACATAATGTAAAGTTGGTCGGTCTTTTTGGTATTGTTCATCTGCCATAGGAACCAATTGAAAACCATTTGAAAATCAATCCAGATACTTATGATATTTTATCAAAGCATTTTGTACCTGAATTGTTTTTGATATTTTTAGAAGAAGAACTCCCCCTCAACATGTGAATCAAGTATTTGAAATAGTTTTCCACACGGAGGCAAGAGAAAGAATTAACTTCTTTGATTACCATTTTAAAAAAATATCAACATCACTTCCCTAATCGAATCAAGTAGATAAAGCATTTTGGGGAAGGATGAGGTTTTCATGATTTTGCTCCCCGTCAATATGTGCCTCGAGATTTGAAAAGAGTTTTGCACATACTAGAAGGAACCTGCACCTTGAGATAAGTTATCACGTTTCAAATCATAGGTTTAAGATAGATGCTCCTCCTCAACATGTGCATGGAAAATTTGAAATCGTTTGTCACATGTGGGAAGGGGAGCTTGTACATCCTTATAAAACCATTTACCGAATTATCAGTTTAAATCCAATTTATTCTCCCCGATCACAATTATCAAATCATTTGAGATTTGTGATCTCTTATAGATTTAAATTGATTTTGAAAGCTTTTAAGGAGAATTGTGACTTGATTATGAAAGCGTTTTAACTGATAATGATCGGATTTTAAGACTTTAAACTCCATTTATAAAACATGCCTGAATATCTTTTGAAAACAATTGAATGCCAAATAACTTTTAATTTAATTGAAATCATTCTCCCCCTCAATCAATGACATAGGTTGTTGATTGAGAGATTGATATTTTGACAAATAAGTCCAGATGATTATCAAAAATAGAGACTGAGTTATTTTTCAAAGCAGTTAGTTTTCAGCAGATAAATGTTTAAAGAATCAGAGCATGGAATTTTGAAAACATGATAAAGTATGGCTCTGTTCTTTCTTTGAAAAGCGGGTTACTGCCTGAAATGACAATAAACCATTGTTTCTCTTCTCCCAAAATATTTTTTTGATTTTTTGATTTTTTTTATTTTATTTTTATTTTTATTTTTATTTTATTTTTAAAATTCGAACAACATCTAAAGTCCCGTGTCATTCTTTGAATGACAGCACAAAGACCGTAGATATAATCGAACTGAGAAAAAGCAAACAAAATGACAATTTTTTTAAGATTTTTCAATTTTCATATTTTTATGGTTTTTGAAGGTTTTATAATTTTGTATTTTGATTTTCGAATAGATATACACAAGAGATAGATGAAGATAGACCTTTACTCCTCGTCTTCCTCCTGAAGACGTTTGAGTGTTTCTGGTTGAAAGCTTTTCAAGCCAAGTCGGGAAGAATATGAACTCAAAACGTTCTCTTGGAAGAGCTTTGGTGAAGATGTCTGCTAACTGATATTCGGACCTCACAAAATAGAGTTCCACCACACCTTTTTCCACTTGTTCCCTGATGAAATGATGTCGAATGTCGATATGCTTTGCTCTTGAGTGTTGAACGTTGTTGCATGAGAGAGCAATAGCACTTTTATTATCACAGTACAGAGGGATTTTGTTGAATTCAAAGCCATAGTCAGATAATTGAGATCTCATCCATAAGACTTGAGCACAACAAGATGACATGGCTATGTATTCAGCCTCTGTAGAGGAAATAGAAGTACTCATTTGCTTCTTTGAAGACCAGCTCACAAGCTTATCACCCAAAAACTGAGCACCTCCAGATGTACTTCGACGAGTATCTTGACATCTTGCATGATCAGCATCTGCATAGGCTGTTAGTGTCATACCGGTGTCTTTCGGGTACCAAAGTCCCATATTGATGGTTCCTTGGAGATACCGAAAACCCGTTTAACCGCTTCAAGGTGCTTTTTAGTAGGCTTAGCCTGGTATCTAGCACACATGCAAACAGCGAACAAGATGTCTGGTCTACTAGCTGTGAGGTACATCAGGGATCCAATCATACTACGATATTTTGTTTGGTCAATCATGATCCCTGAGTGGTCCTCATCTAGTTTGGTTCGATCAATCATGGGAGTGTCAACAGGGTCACTTGAATCAAATCCAAATTTCTTTAAGATCTCAGTTGCATATTTAGATTGATTTATGAAAATGCCTCCGGGACTTTGTGAAATTTGTAATCCCAAGAAAAATGACATTTGTCCCATCATTGACATTTGAAATTTTGAACTCATTTCATTTGAAAACGGTCACATTCATTGGGGTCAGTCGAGGCAAAAATAATATCATCAACATAAATTTGAACATGAATTAAATGTTTGCCGGACTTCCTGGTGAACAATGTTGGATCAACTGCTCCTTTGCTAAATCCGGTTGATAGAAGAAACTTTGACAGTGTATCATACCATGCCCTTGGAGCTTGCTTTAAACCGTAAAGGGCCTTCTTCAAACGATAAACGTGAGTAGGATGCTCTTGATTTACAAATCCTTCAGGTTGGCTGACGTAGACGACTTCTTTAAGATCTCCGTTCAGGAATGCCGTCTTTACGTCCATTTGATAGACTACCATGTTCTTACTTGCAGCATTAGCCAAAAAGATTCTAATTGCCTCGATTCGAGGCACATGAGCAAAAGATTCTTCAAAGTCTATACCCTCCTCTTGACGGTATCCTTTAGCAACTAATCGAGCCTTGTTCTTCAACACATCACCATGCTCATCAAGTTTCACTTTGAAGATCCATTTTAGAGCAATAATCATAGCACAATCTGGAGCGGTACTAATTCCCATACATCTAGTCGATCGAACTCATGAATTTCATCTTGCATAGCATTGAACCAGCTATTTTCATTCATGGCGGTTTTAACATCTTTTGGTTCGATCTTAGAGAGTTCGGAGTTGAAGAAGCACCATAAGGCATCGGTTGCAAGTTGTTTTCGTGTGGATACTGGACGAGAGGGATTTCCAATGATGTTGTCTAATGGATGATCGTGAGTCCATTTTCTGAGGTGTTCATGTGGTAGTTGTTGAGGGACTGAAGTAGCAGAGTTGATGTCTCCTGACGAAGATGGTTCTGATGAAGATTCAGGAGCAAATATGTTTTCAAACGGAGCATCTTCAGGAGTAGCAAAGGGATTAACTTCATCATTAAAGCCAGAAACAGTTCCATGATGTACATTTGAAGAATGATGATTTGTTGATGAGACTGAAGGATGAGCAGGTGCTTCTTGACTTAAAGATATTGAGACTGAGGGATTGACTTCATTCACTGGAATATGAGCAGCCTCTGTTGTAGGGATCAACACCTCATTAGTACTCGGATCATAAAGTTCATCAAACATAGGATCAAACAATTTCTTTAAATCATCTTCAGATGGAGGTACATAGGGAGTTTCTTGAGAAGAGTTTGGAACAAGGGATGAACCAATGGGACTGATTTGAAGTGCGGGTCCAGAACTGAATTGTTCAGGAGCCGTTTGACCGGTCAGCTCATCAAACGTAACGTGAATTATTTCCATGATGTTTCGGGTTCTTTTGTTGTAGATTCGGTATCCCTTTTTGTTTGGTGCATACCCTACAAATACTCCAATGTCTGCTTTAGCTCTAAGTTTGCCTAAGTCTTGACCCTCATTAGTTGGATAGCACAATGCTCCAAACACACGAAGGAAAGAGAGATTAGGTTTTCTGTTGTGGACAAGTTCATATGGTGTCTTTCCATGAACAGTGTGAATCAGGGAACGATTTTGTGTGTAGCATGCAGTGGCAATAGCTTCAGCCCAGAGAAACATTGGAACTTTTGAGTAAATCAGCATTGTTCTAGCGGCTTCGTGGAACACTTCTTTGATGGCTGATTCCAATGCTTTCATAAAATTCACTAAGTTGTTTGTTAACAAACTCAGTTCCATTGTCTGTCCGGATAATTCTGACGGTTTTGTTAAGTCGAACTTGCAGCTGTTTGATGAGTTTGATGATGATATCAGGAGTTTCATCCTTTGTCCTTAAGAACTTGACCCAGGTGAATCTAGAGTAATCATCAACTATAACTAACACATATTTCTTCCCAAAGATATTCTGCACTCTCATTGGTCCACATAAATCCATATGAATTGTATGAAGAACTTCTGTGACAGAGTTAGTAGGTTTGGGTTTATGGGCATACTTCTTGCTTTTTCCCAATTGACATGCTGAACAAAGATGATCCTTTTCATACTTTAGTCGAGGTAAACCTACAACTAAGTCCTTTCTGGAGAGATCATTGATGGTGCCGAAGTTCAAGTGATTGAGACGTCGATGCCATAACCATGACTTTGTTTTCGAAGCCTTTGACAGCAAGCAAATTGGAGAAGACTTCATCATATCTTCTATAGAGATGGTGTAAAGATTTGAACCACGAGTTCCTCTTAACAGTTCCTTACCATCAAGTTCTCTAACAAAACAAGTATGTTTTCTGAAGGCTACTTCTAGATCAGAATCACAGAATTGACCGACAGAGAACAGATTATGACCAAGACCTTCCACATAGTATACTCTAGAGATAACACTATCACCAACAACATAATCACCATAACCCATAATTGCACCGAAATGATCATTACCGAATCTAACAATCCTGATGAATTTGCTCACGAAGTTCATGAGCCGCGACCGGTCTCCAGTCATATGCTTGGAACAGACTGAGTCCAGGTACCACAGAACGATTTGAACGATCTGCAGTTGAACACAGACAAGAATGGATAACTGGATAATTGGGATCCCCATGCAAGAATGGGTTCCACTTGGTTAGTAACAGTAATTGGAACACCCACATCAGAAATAGAAACATCCATATCAGAAGTAGAAGCAATGGAATCATTGGGAATAGATGCAATGCTGGTGTCTGTATTTGACCTATTCAAAGTATGTTCACTTCTTAAGGGAATAGTTCTACCAGTAGGCATCCATTTTCTAGTGGGCATAATCTTAGCAGTTTGAGAGAAAACTGATTATTCTTATGGCCAAAAGGTATCCAATAATAACCTATCTTTATAAAAGTTCTTCCTGTGGGTTTCCACTGTTTTCTAACAATCTTTCGTTTTTGCCTTTTTGCCTTATTAGCATTAACAATTTTAACTGGGCATTTGACATTATTAGACAAAGCATTCACACCACATTCATGATTAGCAACCGAATTCAAGCAGTCATCATTACAAGGTTTGCAAATAGTATCAGAATTCGAATTAATTACAGTACGCCTAAGGCTAATACTAGAATCAACACGATTCGTTTTATTCAACTCAAGCTTAAAGTTCCTAGATTGGTCTTCTACTCTCTTCCAATGCACATTCTTAGCTTGCAAGGTCCTATCATTCCTTGTATTGTCTTGAGACTTTGACCTGCTTGCTTTAATGTCACATTGATTACTCCTGTAGAGGGAATTATCGGAACATTAGTTGGTTGATCTAATTTTTGCATTCCTAAACTTGATGTGCAAGGATCTGAAGTACTAGAAGGCACATTAGTGTATACTTTCTTAATACTGTGATTTGAGCTTTTTGCAGGCACACTAAAGTTCACTTTCTTAGCACTAACATATCCGGAATCTGAACTACTTGAAGGCACATTAGTGTTTCCTTCTTAAGATCAAGCATAGAACAAGGCTTCAAAGCTTTGCCTTTTTCACCTAAGGATTTTGGACATGTTGCAATTACACATTCTAGCAACTCTTGAGATCGTTTGGCCTGGAGGCAAGCAAACCTAATTTCACTATCAAGAGGTTTATTAATGAAATCCTCTTCAACAATCTCACGGAGACATTCTAGACTATCCTTAAGGTGAGCACAATAGTCATGAAAAGCATGTTCATTATTCCTAAGATGAGGAGGAATATATTTAACTGTCACAGTGTATTTGCAGTCTAAGGGTGACTTTGAGACAACATTCTTATTGAAAACAAGTGGCAGTTTCCCATTTCCCTGACTTCAGATTCTCAATTTCCTTTTGTAAAGACGTTATTTTTCGTTGTTTTGGTCACGGGTGACTTTCATTGAATCATATAACTCTTTAAAATGTCGTTTAACTTTTTCATTTTCTTCTAGAAAACTCTCGTTTTCCTTTTGTAAGGCATCAACTAAGTTTTGAAGATGAAAAGTTTGAGAATTCTGAGAATCTAAAGGAGGAGGCATTTGGGAGCCTGTCATATTGTTCGTTTGACCCTTTAATTGAGAGATTTGGGCTTTCAACTTTCTGATCGTGTTGCACTGAGCTTGAATCTGTTCATCACGTTTGTTAATTTGAAAAACTGCATCAAACTCGGGAGCATCTGAGGATGTCTTGATATTTGAAGTTTTGACATTTTCTTTAAGATGTTGATATTTTAGTTGTAAATTAAAATGCTCAACTTCTAGTTTAGAAAAATGTTTAACCAAATTGTCGTGATCATCCAGTTCAATTTTCTCGTTTAGTTCAGAATTAGTTTTTTCAAGCTCAATGACACGATCATGGGAGACTTTCAGTGCAACCGATAATTCATGAAATTTGGAAGCATTAATGGAACAATTTGTAGCAGTGAAAAACACATCCTGAGCAATACATTCAGAAATCAGGTTCTCATTTAGTGTATGCAAGTTCTTCCTCTCAATCTCATTATATTTTAGTGCTCGCTCATAGTCACTAACTTCAACTATCATTGCATCAAATTCCTTTTCCATTCCCTTAATATCAGTTTCTATCCCCTTTTTAAGACTCTCAAAGTGATCTTTTAGAAGTTTAAAGAAAGGCATGACATTCTTTCATTTGCTCAAAACCCCTTTCTCCTTCCGTAATACCAGTGGGTGTGATCCTTTTCTTGCAAGTTTTCTCAAAATCAACAAATAGTTGAAGTATAACATATTGGCTAATTAAGGTCTTGCTTTTAGTGGCAATTGTTCTAGGAACAAGATGCATTGGTGTATTAGGAGGATACACAGTCGCTCTAGGCATTTTCCAGAGAGGGGGGTTGGTTTCAACAATATTTTCAGCTTTCTGCTTATCTAAATCCATTTTCCAGAACACTTGTTCGGGAGTTAACAATGTCTGAGGCTTAAACTTGTTTAAGGCAATCCAATTTTCCTTTTTGTAATCATGGGGTGTGATGATTACTTTCTTTTCTTTTACATTTTTGGATCATCTAGTTTCTTGTTTATCTTTTCCCTAGTGACTTCATCTGATTTCTTATCTTCCTCAGTGCACTCAACGCAACTAGGTTTCTGTCTAGGTTTAAGGATTTCCTTGCCATCATAAAGAACCTTATGAGCATTTCTAGCCTTTTAATGACCTCTGGATTTGGTTCCTCATAAGGGAATGCTATGCTTATCACTTAGAACTCTATGCTTAGTGATCATGTGAGCAGTCTGAATGGTGTTTCCTTGTACGTACAACTTATTTTCAAGCTTGTTTTTCAAGGTTTTTAGATTAGAAAAATCTTTCAAAAGTTTTGATTCCTTAGCATTGAATTCTTGCTTAAGCATTTTAACATTTTCTTGAAGTTCTTGTTTTTGCTTAGCAGTTTTAGAAAGCTTTTCTTGCAAGGAGTTTAACTCTTGTTTTAATACTTCTTCTCTAAACCTACTTTTTCTAATAGTTGTACGCATTTGGTCATCCATTTCCTGCTCACGAGTGGTCAACTCAAATTTAGCACGTTGTTCATAAATAGCAACACGTTCTTTATAGGCATTTAATTCAGATATTACAGACTCATCATGGGCACAGGCAGTGTATTCATAAAAAATATAGTCATTGTTGACTGCAGGAGATGCATCACTTGGTACAACTTCACTTTCACTTTGTTTCACATATTGATCATATGGGACAACATTGATATTACCCATATTTTCAATATTTGATACAAAAGTTTCAGTTGATAGTACTTTGTCATGCATCTTTTGCACATCAGCATCATCGTATAGTTTTAGTACCTCTGAGATGAATTTGTCTTTGGATGGGCCAGCTTGTGGTGAAGAGGAGACCTTGGGAGAAACCATTGGAGAAATGCTAGCCATAAAGATTGTGTGTGCAGTAGGTCCATCATCCACATCAGAGTCGTATGCATCACAATCAGCGACTTGAAAGGCATTCTGGATGATTGTGACCTATTTCTTGAATAGGCTGCTCATCCACATCTGCATCATAGGTCTTGGCATTGCCCTCAGCTAGAAACAACAATTCCTCTTCATCCAAAGTAGCACCATTATCCTGAGCTTGCACAAGCAACATCTTATCTCTAAAGTAATCAGCATTCTGTGGACGCTTTGGAGATGTGCAGTTCCTTGCAATGTGTCCCTCACCACCACAATTATAACATTTGATCGGCTTAGCTTGACCTTGATTTCCATTCCTTCCTCGATTCCGATTACCACATACCTCTACCGACTCCACCTCTTCCTTGTTCATACTGTCTTTCTTGAACTGGTTGCACCATGATTTCCCATCTCGACTAGAGCATGATTTTGAAGATTGGAAGCAGTTCTGATTTCATTGTTGGTGTGAAGACGGTTGGTATGTGGAGAGTGTTCATGTTTTGACTAATCCAGAGAGGCTAGTTGATTAATGAAGTGTCCCACGTGTGCATCAGCATCAGCTTGTTTGAATCTTGGATCAGGAATGAGTTTGTGATTACCATCACTCATGGGTATAACTTGAGATGCTTTGGTGGTGATTCCAATGTTTGAGTAGAAGGCAGTTGAATCATTTGATGAGCTTGTCTCTCCTGGATTTGTTTTGAATTGTTCAAGAATCCTCTTTTCAAACATGGCATGTCTCTCATTCTGAAGAAGGAAGGCATAGAGTTGCTCATAGTTTGTATTCTTCAATCCTTTAGTGAGCTTCACAGAAGTGACAAACTTGTGCCATTCGGGATTCATGTTGTTCACAAATTTTGAGTTCAGCTGAATGTTAGGCATAGTCATTCTGATGTTCCTCATGTCATTCACCAACTTATGAAATCTCACATAGTACTCATAGACACTCTCATCTGGTTTCATCTTGAAGTGTTCAAATTCGTCATAGAGTTGTGATTCTCTGTCTTCCATAGTTAATTCTGAACCTGAGAGAAGCATCTTGACATTATCCCATACCGCCTTTGCTTCGGTGTTGTGATTGATCAGCTTGTAGATGTCTTTAGGAAGACCTTGAAGAACAATGTTAGAAGCCCTGATATCAGCATCGAATCTCTTTTTCTCCTTATCATCAAGCTCATCATACATCTTTGGTCTGTCCATTCCGTAAATCAGAGTTCCATCTTCAGCAGTATCAAGTACATCTCTAGTCGTCTCAACTCGATACGGTCCTTCATCAATGGATTTGAGAATGTTGACACCATTTTCCTTTCCAAGGCAAGTACAATCTGATTTGTTGGGCCCAAGAATCGTAGTCAGTTCTGTCAAGCATGGGTGGACGAGTATCTGAACCAGCTGCTTGAACATCCTCGGCAACAGTGGAGATGATAGTAGGAACGTTGGTAAACATGTTAACAGATTATACGGGATTTTATAACTCTATGATTAAACCGGGAAATAGATTCTTTCACGGGATTTTACTAAATCAAGAGAAAACCGTAACCACTACCCAAGTCGCTAGAAAATAATGCACCAAGTCGCTAACACCTAATTCGCTACACCCCCAAGTCGCTAAAGCTCCAAGTCGCTATACAAATGCAAGTCGCTAAGTAGTAACTCGCTAAGCCTCAAGTCGCTAGCAAAATTTTGGCAGAAATTCGCTACTCAAGTCGCTAAAGAGCAACTCGCTAAGCACCAAGTCGCTACCACCAAGTAGCTACCCGTAGTGGAGAGTCCACTACTTGTACTGTTAATCGCTAGGTCTAAGTCGCTAGCTCCAAAACTCTAACTCGCTACAAAATTGTGAAGCAAGTCGATACGAAGAAAGAGATCCGTATATCAAGTCGCTAGCAAGAAAAAGACAGAAACATCACTTTTCAATCCAAAAACAACCCAACCAAGATGATTCAAGCTCACCAAATGAAAACCTAAACACTTGTGATGATTCTAAACATAAAAGTACTAACAAAATCCAAGCTTTAACACAAGAAATCAACCAAATGATGCACAAACCACTAAACTTTTTCAAACTCAAAAACCACCTAAAAACCACTAGAAATCCAAAGATGTGCAAGATATGATCTAACCATGGCTCTTGATACCAATTGTAGGATATTGGTTTTCACTTACACATCAAACCATAACACAAAGTGGGCGTAAAAGTGGAATTCTAGAGAGAGAAAGTTAGAGGTTTAGGGAACTTAGTGAGAGAAAGTGAAAGATATTATTATGAGCTCCAACTCTCTACCTTGGAAGGTAGAGAGTATTTATAGTCTTACAATAAAACGCCACACAACGGGCTGTGGATCAGGCATACAGTGGGTAAAGACCCGTCCGTCCTCCACGGTGTTACAAAACTAAATACTACTTAACATAAAAGTACTATGACTACGAGCTTTCTAACGATTACATATACTTGAGGTGACCGACTCTTTAATACCTGGAATTTCTAATTCCTAACACATATCATCATCTGAATCTGCATCTGCCATAAAGCTCTGTTCCTTGTTGGTAAGAGTTCCACCAGCTTCATCCTTAAGAGCCAAGAGCCAAGCCTCTTTGAAATAAGCACTTCCTCTTGTCCTTGGTTTAGGACATGCAGTAGCCAGATGACCCTTATCATTACAATTATAGCATCGAAGACCATTAACTCCATTCTGAGCATTCCTCTGTTCAACCACTTGAGCCCTTTGCTGCTGCAGAGCACTCATATTATTCCTACCCATAGCATTGAACCCTTGACCACCTCCCATCTTACGACCATAACCACGATTTTAAACTTCAACGCGTCCATTGTTCACAACAGCCTGATTCCTTGTATTAGATGAGGAACGAATGCGATTGTTGGATTTGTTTGTATAACGGCCAAATGCTTTAGCAATCATAACAAATCCTTGTTGCAGTTCATCGAAGGCATTGGAGTCCTCATCAGCTTCACTGTAAAGAGCTTGAGCAATGTTGTTGTATGGAACCAATTGATTTTGTTGAGGTTGTAGCTATGACGGATCAGAAGGTTTGATGGTTGCAGTTGTTTGAGGAGCGGGTTGAGGAGCTTGTTGAGGAGGAATATTTGTTTGAGCCCACAAAGCAAGTTGTTGATTGTCCGGAAGTGATGGTGAAATAGTTTGACCACGAAGAATCCTTTCCTTATCAACTTCTTTTTGGTGAGGCTTCAGATAGTCATACAACAATCCGTAGGTAGCATGATGCATATCTTTAGCTTGATGGAGAAAAATGACATACTTCTCCCATTCCGGACCAAGACTACTTAGGAACTTTGTGTTGACAGCAATTCGTGGCATGATGATGTTGTGTTTGTCCAAATCATTTGTAAGGTTCCCAAATATGCAACACAAGTAACAATAGAAGAAATAGAGAGGAGATGAGATCGGTTGAACAAATATCAAACACACACACACATGATATAAAGAAAGGTTAGGCGTAGGAGTATGTGAAAGAGTAAATTGAACAACCAACCCTCAAGTGAGGGTTTACATGAGGTATTTATAGGAGGGAAGCTAGGGCAACACTCCTAGTTCCCATCCTTTTCCTTATTGGGCTAGGCCTAGGCTTATGGGCCTTCTACATAAGCCTAAGGCTAATTACTAACATAAAGGCCATATTAAGCTAACTATTACACATTAATTACTAACACTTGAATTAAGGTTTAGGAGTGATTCCAACAATCTCCCCCTCAAGTGTTGGTGATGAATACAGACGGTGAAAGTACTTATGTAATAGTAGCTTTAACGTCTTCTAACATTCTTCTTTCTTGTGAGAAGAATTGCCTTGATTCGAACAATCTCCCCAGTGTAGAGAAATTGTTTTCTTTAAACAGTTCTGCTTTGACGTCATCATAATCTTTGTTCTTTGATCATTGTTCTTGGTGATGGTAGTGATAGTATGTTGTTGTTGTCTGCATCAAGTCTGCCTCAGGTCTGCTTCACTGCTCCAGTGTCTCCACGTCATTCTTCAACATGCTCACACGCTCTTTGACGTTGTATTTCAGTACTGATGAAGTTCTTTAAGTCTTTAAACTTTGTAGATTCTTTGATTTGACGTAGAATCATTCTGCCTTTTGTGCTGCCTTTTGAGAGAACTTTCATTAGTGATGATATTGGCATAAGCATGTGAAGAATCTGCACGATCAGTCCGCTCCAGAGCTTCCATAAGAAGTAAACATAAGAAAGGTTAGTAATAAGCGGATACCGGCGCTTACAAGTTCTAACTTCGAGAGTGTTAACAGCATAGTGTGAAAACACAACTCTAATTCTCACAAAGGCCGTTCCTGAACCGGAGTCCCACAAGTGAGATAACGCGATGTACCGAAGTACATCTACGGTTCAGACGAGTCGCTGAGGTACTCCGAAGCATCACCTCACGACTGTAGACCGCTTGAGACACACTAAGCGTAATCTACGGGGAGTTACCGAAGTGACCTGCTATCAGGGCTGTTTGATGTTGACCCTGGCAGGAGTTTCCATTCAATCACTGAGGATCACAATTGTGAACCTCTCATAAATGTTCTCGATAGATTGCTAAGATATGTGAAGGACTCGATAACGTACCACTGATGTTCTTATTGTTGAACACCAAGTGATGAAATGTCAAGTGTACCTAAGAGATATTTTGATGAATTCTCGTGGCTCTAGACTCAATAGTGCGTTTTGGTTTTCCTGAGCGGAGACTAGGGAGAGGGTCTCCTTCTTCAATACCAGCAATCTCTAAGAGAAAGCCGATAGTTTACGTAGGGTTCCTGTGAGAATGAAACAAGCTTCTGTGAGAGAAACTTGAGTGGCTAAGAAGGTTTAGTGCATGCGTCACTGGGTCCATGACGACTTTTAATCTTCAATACCGGCGTCATCAAGTGACAACCAGAAGCATATGAATTGAACCCGGTGTCTTCCCTAAGTTGAATAATTTGGAGGGCTATTTCTTTTCACCCTTTTCTTTATATTTCTTTTTAATTCTTCAACTCCTTCTTTCTCCGGTTCTCATTTTCTCCTTTTTACAATCATACCTAAGGACTTCTAATTCTAACTATTGGTAGTGTCCTTGGGTAGATCCCTCCGGCTCATGATCATAGGACGGTTAATCCTAACCTTAATCTCCTTATAACTCCATTGCCATAAAACCATTTTCAAGAAAATCTCTCGTAGTGTTTGTGAATGAAAAACATTTTGTACCACTATGAGAGTTTTATCTTTTAGCATAAATACTCTCCACACGCACTTAATAGTTAAGACAGTAAATCTGCACGGTGAGAGAAGAAGCGCGCACTTTGAATTGATCGACTCAAGATAGACACCTCCCCCGAGACACGTTACGTTGGAATAGTTAAGGAGTTACATTGTCAGTTTTTAGGTGACAACTAGCTCTAATAACTATCTTGAAGGTGTGGACAAACCTTGAAAGGTTGTCAAACCCGTCAAAGATCATGTCTACCAGGAATTTCTTGAATGGTACATTCTACTCGGACAAGTCCTTTATGCGATACACGCTTTACATCACTAGAGAACTAGCTTGAAATTATTACCCGTCCAGTGACAAGTCTTTTCGAAATTACTAACAGTCTAAGATCTCGCAATTCGTTGGTTAAGTCTATTGCACAAAGATTCATTTGCAGTTACACAACATATTTCTTATCACATAAATATTCTCCCCCTCAAAAATGGCATATAAGTGTTATTTTTTAAGAAATGTTGAGAATAAATATGACCATTTTGAGTTTTGTGGGAAGATGACCACTGTGACCAATTAGTGAACAAAGTTTTAAAGTCAAATACTCCTCCTCAACAAGTGATATAAACGGTTGAGGTTTCGAAAATCATAAGGGGAAGTACTTGTTCTTTTGAGCAAAACCTTGAAAAGTGAAAGGTTTGATAGGTTTTACTCAAAAGTAAGAAGCTTTCGTTCCTTTTATAAGGATTGTGGCACTGAAGCGTACCACAGGGTCCTTTATTTACAAGAGCGGGTTGTACACTGTAATTTGTGCACAAGCCATAGACATATAAATCACACATCCAAAATATTATGAAATAGAAGCAGTTCAAGGGGTACCAGGAAGTCCATCAATGTTTCCAGGAATGCGAACTGGGTGTTGATAGCCAGCGAGAGCAATCCTTGGAAGACCGCCTACAAAGCTTTCCAGTGTCCTGAACTGATCCCTTCGATACAACCTTTCATCAATCATGGTGATGATCCTCTTCACATCCCTTCTTTCCTTAGAATTCCATTGCTTTTTAGACCCAATTCCTTCATGAATATCCTTCAACCTATAAGGTAGGACGGAGTGGACGTCGGGTTGGCATGCGAGCTTGTGAACCCGCTGGGCTACACCATTCGTGGACGTCGGGTTAGGGGGGCGGGTATTAATTTCGAGTTGGGAAGCCGAATGTTAACGTTGCAAAAGTATATGTTGCAAAAGTTTATGCCGTTATTAAACGGCTATTTCTGCCCAAAATAAAAAAAAAATCCACTCCTATTTAAACCATAAACTTGCACCTCATTTTTGAATATAAAAACACACAACACAAATTACAACACACACTAATCTTTCAAAAACACCAAACTATGGATCCAAGGAGAGGTAAAAAACCTTTCACCTCGCGTCAAGGTCGGTCTCAACCATCCCCGAATCAACCAAAACAAACTCCGTTAGGATTTAGCCAATTTTATTCTCAACCATCCCCGAATCAATTTTATGTTCCACAACCCCAATCTCCACAATTTTTCCAATATAATATGGGTCATCCTCAATTGAATCCACAACACTACAACATCACTGCTACAAAGCGAGTTTTCCCCGTTCGAAAACCTTAGTCAAGACGTAGAGTACGTACCCGAAACACAACCACTACCAAACGAAGAAGACGAAGATGAGGAAGTTCAAGAAGTCGATCCGAGAGGGAAGAAAAAAGCTTTCGCTGGGAGGAGGCCCCGTGAAGTTTGGACGCCGGCACAAGAGGAGGCTTTGGCGAAAGCATGGGTTCAAATCTCCGAATGTGGTGTTGTCGGTAATGAACAAAAGTCCGACGGTTTTTGGAAACGGATTCATGAGCATTACGAGGCAACTTTGGGTTCGAGTTCACGAACATTTCATGCGTTGAATACCAAGTGGAGATCAATGAACATGGCCATGGGTATTTTCAACGGCTACTACCTCCAAGCGGTACAATTACATAATCTATACTTTATTATTTACAATTACATTATTTTGTTTTTAGCTATACTTTTTTATTTTACGTAATTTGTACTTTTTATTTACAATTACATTATTTTGTATATAATGTAGACACATGCTAAGGCTAGTGGGTGCAACGACTTGGACGTGGTGAGGCAAGCTGAAATGGATTTCTATACAGCAAGAAAAAAACAATTTACTCATACCAGGGCGTGGGAGATTGTCAGAGGTCATGACAAATGGTTGGAGCAAGAATGTTTTCAAGATATTGCCGGTGCTGCAAGCAATTCTTCAAAAAGGAGGTCGGGGGAGTATGACGCGGCAAGCAACACCATTCCCGACATGAATGAAGACCCCACCCATCCAGTTGAATCAAGAAAAATGAAAAAGAAGCAAGCTGCATCCTCCTCGTCTATCTCAAGCGTTGCGGATGAAATCAACGCCTACACACAAAAGAAGACACAATATTTGGAAGAAAAACGCGATATTATAAACAATTGTTGGCTACACAACTCGAGGGGCAAAGTTCAAGAATAGACAACGGAGTTGAAGTTTTTTTTGGAGCCGCATGATCACATTCACGATCCCGCTATGTTGGAATTAGTTCTTACCCAGAAACGTGAACTTGCGGCCAAACACGGATGGGCTTGCAATTTTTAAATTGTAGTTTCAAGTTATTTTAATTTCAACTTATGTTATGTTTTTTTTTAAGTTGTAGTTTCAATTTTTAAGTTGTAGTTTTTTTAAGTATTATGTAATGTTTTATTTTTAATGAAATGGTATGTTTTTATTTTAAATATTGTATGTGATTTTATGTATTTAAAAAAAATAAAAATGAATTCGGGTACTAGGGTACCACTCCCACTAGTTAGGGTAGTGTTAGGGTAGTATTGGGGTAGTTTTGAGTTGGAAGGTTTTTATTAGATAGAGGTGATGTGGCACCCTCAGGGTATTAGGGTAGTAGGGTTCCACTCCTCCCTCCCTAAGCTAATCCGTCCCTAACCTTCTTCAATGTGTGATCCCCAAACTTGTGAAGATCGTTACACGCCATCAAGCAGTTGCGTAGTGTTTCACTAAGGTAAACCACTCCGAATGGTTTGCTGATGAGTGTGTATTGTGAAAGCTGGTTGATGTCGGGAAGATCTAGCTGAGGTGGAGTGAAGTTGACACGGTCTGATATGATTGAACCGCGAGCCGAGATCTTCTACACGTTCTTTGATGACTATGCGTCCGATGAAGATAAGCAAGGACTTGATGAATTCACGTTGTACTTCAGTCGAAAATTGTCTCATGCGACCCTGTACTTTCGCAAGGTACATGTCTTCAATGTCTTTGAGAGACAAATTCTCAAAGTCCGCTTCAGAGAATGCATAATATCTTTCGTCTTGCCTTTTGACCACAATATTCTTGAGAAAAGTGTAGTCCCATTTGGACGAAAGCTCAACATGTTTGATGGCAACGATATTCTTAGTACTGAACACTTCATGTTGAGACTTCTGAACCTGGCAGCCTCTGTAGTAGATTCTTCGGCGTTCCGGCCAATGGTGAATCCCATACAGTGCATCACGGTTATACTCTTCGACATTGTTGGAGAACATGTGGTTAGCTCTTTCCTCGATGGCTATACAGTTAGAGTATATGGCTGCCGGGAATGGAAGTGTCAGTGATGTAGCGTATTTCCTTGAACCATCGCCACCGTGAAGAAGAAATTCCAAGTCTTTGTTGAAGAAATATCTGAATGGAATCCTAGGCTGATCTGCTTGGCCAATTGTTGGCAGAGGTTTGGACCAGTCGGTGTAATATGGAGGATTGTCCCGTTTGGTGAAATCGATGTTTGCTTCTAGGTTGAGCCAATCCATGTTGTTAGGCATGGCTCGTGCTATATTATCAAGGTGATACTCAACTTCTATAGCACTTTCTGAAGCCTTTAGCAGTTGAAATGATTCATTCTTGATTCGCTTCAACTCGGATTTCGTCATCTTTTTCACACGGAATTTTTCTTGCAGTAGTTTCGCATGCTCCAATGTACTACATTCTGTCACCTCTTGACCTTCAGATGGGTAGGGAGTGGAATCAACAAGCTTCGAGAACCATTCAAATTCAGTTATCCTCGCCCACCATGATAAGACGTCTCATAGGCTTCTTCTTCTTTTCTTAGGCCTGGGTGTAGATTCTGGTTTCTTAGCTGTGTCAGGAGAGATGGGTTGTTGTTGTGGCTCAGGGATTTCCTCATCGTATCCACCCGTATACTCAAAGTGATCACTGGTTTTTTGAGTCTGGGGTGGTGTCTCGGAATCTTGAGGTTTTTCAGTTGATGAGCGAGGAGGGGATCTTTGTTGAGCTGGAGTCCTTTGAGGTGGAGGCTGCATTGAGTACTGAATGGAGGATGATTCACCAGACTTCTTCGTGCGTTTGGGTTCATTATCCTTATCCTGATATTTGTCTTCGTCGTCTCTTGAACGTTTAGGCCTTACGCCTTCTTCTCTCGTATGTCGACCTGAGTTGGTATTCCAGCAATGCTTTAAACAATTTAGCTTCGTGGGAGGCAAACGTTGCAGAGCATTTCGACATTTGAGCTACTAGCCGGTTCACCAATTCATCATCTGAAAAAATTGTGGATTCAACTGGATTGATGCTCAAATTCATTGGAGTTGATTTCATGGCTTGCTTGGCTAGATGTAAGAGATTCGGATCAAGTTGTCTGGTATACATCTCCTTTGTCAGTTTAGGGACGACCTCCATGAGGAACTTGTGAGAGTATCCTTTGATCATCTCGTCCATTTTCCCTTGAAGATCATCTTTCATGAGCTTATGGACATACTCCCTTTCAACTTTCATCTCGTCTTGCTCATCATGAAGATACTGTATCTGGTCAGCAAGAAAATCTAACTTTTTCTTAGTAATAATTTTCTCTCTGACCTGTTTGACAGCTTTAATGATTCGTTACTTTGCATGAGACATCCAAGATGCAGTTGGCTTCTTCACTGATTTGGATGATGATTTGGTTGGTGTTTTTGATGGTGGTGGTGAAGAGTGAGAAGAAGAATCTGATGACGAAGAGACATGAGGAGACTCGGGGTCCTTAGGAGGATCCGAGGTTTTCTCCTTGGGACGTGTTGGACTGTCTAGAAGAAGCTTATCATAATCAGTGTCATCATCTTTTCCAGACTTAGTCGTATCATCAGTCTTTGTTTCATCACCAGAAGTCTTTTCCTTTTATGGTTCTTCAAAGTCATACTCAAGAGTGTCCTCCACACGTGTTTGTTGTTGTACCAAAGTGGTGGCACCAGATCCCTTATCGGGTTGATTAACCGCATCAGGACCTGGTGAAGGTTGAACTCCACCACTCGACCCTCCGGGGCCACCCATTTGTTCTTTAGCAAATTCTTGTGCGACGTGTTGAAGTCTAATGAATTTGAACTTTTTCCTGTAATCAGAGTCTAGTTGCTCTTCATCTGAGCTTTTTTCATAAGGCACAAGTACTGGAGTCTTCCCTTTTCCTTGGTCAGCTGGAGGACTGGGAGGTTTAGATACCGTTGTAGTGTCATCTTTAGCAGTTTCAGAGTAGAAAGTCTCTTCATCTGATGCAGTACCCTCCGAGTCCTCGTCAATTAGCTTTCTCTGCGGTTCAGGCTTAGGTACGGGAATAGGAACAGCTTCCTTGGCGGGAACTATCCTCTTTCGTGGAGGATTCCTCCTGGGGAACTTCCTCTGACTCTCAGTGCTTGCAGCACTTCCTCCGCTTCCTATTCTGGTTTTCCTTGCAGGTGTACCAGAAGATTTTTCATCAACAAATCCAACTTTGTTCTCTTCTAAAGCAACCAAATATCTTTTATAAGAGTAGAGCTGTTTGAGTTCATCTGAGAGAAGGTGATCTGGCAAAACAGCACCTTGTTTCTTGGTAGTTGACTCCTTAAATCTGACTGTAAGAGTGTGTTCAAACAGCATGTCGAGATTGTCGGGGTCATTGATTCTTTTGGGAATATCTGGGTTATACCCAAGTGCTCTCTGGATCAACAGTTTAGTGTATCTGATGTAAGGAATCTTTGAGCCAAGCTTTTTGAGGAATGTCATCATGTCATCCCAAATCAGAGCTTCAACTTCGATGTGCTTCATGTTGATTAAAGCCCAAAAGATTTGCAGTTCCATGAGCTTGGGATGCTCATAGCCGCTGTCACGACCATAAATGGATTTTGTGATGATGATATAAAGGACTCTCCAAGACTGAGGGATGTTCTTAAGATCCACGTGAGAATGCTTAATGATAACCCCTAAAGCTTCGTCATACCCAATATCAATCAAGAATTGTAGAACCGTCTCTTCAGTAGGTGCAGCAGAGAATTCAGTTGGTATGATGTCGGGAATGAGGAGAACAACCCGTAAGTCTGCAGGAGTGATGGTGAGTTGCTTGTGATTGAGCGTCACTGTCACAGCATTTTGACCTTTGACCATCTGCATTGTATTCCAGAATTGCTGTATGTAGATTTCTGGAACAGTGGCAGAGTTGGTGAGCATGTTCTGATAAGGATGATTCTTTAGAATATCCACTGCAATGAGACAAGAAGATTCTGAACAGGTGAGAGTTTCAAAGTCAACTCTGAGATTGTTCTTTCTAATCTTCATTGGATAGCCATGTGGGAAGATATCAGCAATGGTGAGAACATTTGGTGCATCCACATTCATTTGAGCAGTCATGTCGTGATCTGAAATAACATTAGCCAAAAGAACCAACATATCGAAAGACATAATGTTAGTCAACAGAAGGTTTTATTGTCTAATTATTGAATGTGCAATGTCAATGATGGTTACGGGTCCAAAATTACTTGTTTGTTCAATAGTCCAATGACGTCGCGATAAGTTTCGTGAGTTAGTTAACTTTAAGTTTTAAAGTTTATGCTATCACTTATTTAACACAACATATTGAACGTTTAAGCTTATTAGTGACATTATTGGTTTCTTGACGTTATGATTTATTTATTTACAAGTTTGCACGCGTAACAATTCATAATGAAGGTTTGATCAAGGCTTATGCGTAGAAATGGTAGCTTATACGTAAACAGGAAAAATATACGCGTAGATGCAAGCTTATGCGTAGGATCCTTGCTTACGCGTAAGAAATATTACGCGTAGGAAAAGGGGACCTTATGCGTAAAGCTTACGCGTAGGCGTATATAAAATCTTACGCGTAAGGCTTACTCGTAAGAGTAGACCTTATGCGTAGAGGTCACTGTTTACGCATATCCTTCACACGATACGCGTAGTCCCTTTGTAGCACCTTACGCGTAAATGCTACGCGTAAGATTTCTCTTACGCATAACATGCTACGCGTAAGGTGATCCTTATGCGTAGATGGTTAACAACCTTGATTCTGAGTTTTACGAGTAGCAAGCCTGAAATAACATCACCATAACATCAATATTAACATTAACATTCATTCTACAACAGATCATGGCATGAAACTCATCAAACAGTTTACGCGTAAAAAATCTTACGCGTAGACCAAAACCCTAATAGTTCATAGATTATGCTTAAGATTTTTAGCCATGGATTTTGCACAAAACTTTTTCTGGTAGTTCTTAGATGTCATGTGAGTGTAATAACCAAGTTTTAACATCAAATTCGCAGTGAATTAAAAATACCCAATTCTCAAGAACATTAAACCCTACTTTCTAATTTATAATCAATTAGTGTTTCTGGGTTGTTTTAAAGCCTGGATATCATCAATTCACCATGATATCAACATTACACAACTATCTTTTTGACCAAAAACATTCACATTTGAAAATACCCAAAACCACGCATAAACCCTAGTTTTCCAGATTCAATCAATACATGTTTGTGGGTGTGTTTTGTGTTTAAGAATCGTATTAGTGATGTAAAATAACCGTTTTGACACAATCTTTTTAACCACTAACACACAAAACATGATCATGTGTTCTAACCCTTACGCGTAAATCACAAAAGTCTTTGAATCTTAAGTTTTAACCGTTGGATTCGCATGAAATTCAAAACCATTGTTTAAAAACTTGTTAAGAACACAAAATCACTTACAAATTGAAGATCAGATAACCGGATTTGAAGAAGGATTTTTGTGCGTAGGATTTGTTTGGTTATGAGTAATAAATGTGTGGATTATGTTAGGTGGAGGTGTTTTTTTTTTAAATAACTTTAAGCTTTTGGCAGTTTTAGTCCCTCCACCTTTTCCATTTTCATCCAAAGCCTTTTAACTTTCATTTTGGTTACCAAACAAAAAATTTAAGGTAAGAAACTTGACGGCACTCCCCCTCGACTTAAGAAATAATGAAAGGTTATAAATTTTAGTCCGAGGAGTGTCAGTGAACCAGAAAATTTACCACCATTGATAAAAGAAACAACCGGGATAGGATAACATGCAAGTACACAGTTATTTTGAAACAGTTAAGTATTTATTTTCTCCCCCTCAACACTTGATCGGAAAAAATACTGAATTTTGAAAGATTTGAGTGTTGACGGAAGAGTTGTACTTGCCATGTTAAAAGAAATATAGATAGAAGAATATTTTTGTTGTTTTATCTGATTTTATATTTTTGTATTTTGTTTTTGAAAAATATTTACAAAAGAAGTTTTGGTGTTTGACTGGTTTTAAGAATGTTTTAAGAGTTCATCCAGTTCCTCTTGAGTCAAACACCTCATACCAATTCGGTGGACCAACTCATTAAACCTTGCAGGAGCTAAGGCTTTGGTGAGAAGATCTGCCAATTGGTATTCTGTACCCACGAAGTATAATTCAATAGTACCTTGTTCCACGTGGTCCTTGATGAAGGGATATCGAAGATCGATGTGCTTTGATTTCGAATGCTGAATGAAGTTGCATGAGATCGCAATAGCACTCCGATTGTCGCAGTACATTGGTATTCTGTCAAATACGTAACCATGGTCTTTGAGTTGTGTTCTCATCCAAATGACTTGAGCACAACACGCCGACATGGCTACATATTCTGCTTCGGTTGAGGACAGCGATGTACAATCTTGCTTCTTCGATTGCCAAGATACCAATTTGTCACCAATAAATTGTAGTGCTCCTGAAGTACTTTTCCGAGAGTTTAAGCATCCTGCGTGGTCAGCGTCTTAAAAGGCGATTAGTTCAAAACCAGAATCCTTCGGATACCAGATCCCCAAATTAATGGTTCCCTTTATGTATCTGAGGATTCTTTTAGCCTCTGAGAGGTGGGTTTCAGTTGGTCGCGATGATAACGGAGCAAAGATAAACGGCAAAGACAATATCGGTCGCTGGCTGTTAGATACATGAGAGATCCAATAATACTACGGTATTTGGTAGGGTCAACCAATTTCCCATGCAAATCGCCCAGCTTCTTGGTATGTGCCATTGGTGTGGCATAAGTATCAAAAGTATTCATTCGAATTTGTTCGAATTTCAAGGGCATTTTTGGACTGACTCAAGAAAATACCACGGGGTGATTGATGAACTTGTAGTCCTAGAAAGAACGTAAGTTCACCCATCATGGACATTTCAAAATGTTTCTTCATATTAGTTTTGCAAAAGCGATTGAGTACTTTTTATGAGTTGACCCAAAAATGATGTCATCCACATAAATTTGAACAATTAAAATATGTTCCCCGTGATATTGTATGAAAAGAGTTGGGTCGACCGAACCTTTGGTAAAATTATTGGCAATGAGGAAAGATGATAGCTTATCGTACCATTCCCGAGGAGCTTGTTTGAGACCATACAGAGCTTTGTTCAGTTTGTAAACATGGTTCGAAGCGGGGATCAACGAATCCTTCGGCTGACATAAACCATTTCTTTCAGTTGACCATTCGAGCGTTTTGATGTCCATCTGAAAGACCGTTATGTTCATATGGGCTGCGAACGCCAGAAATATCCGAACGGACTCAAGACGAGCAACCGGAGCAAATGATTCTTCAAAGTCAATACCCTCTTCCTGTCTATAACCCTTAGCCACCGACGTGACTTGTTTCTAATGACGTGCCTTCAGATCCAATTTGTTTTCCAAATCCATTTGAGACCAATGACGTAGACCCTTGTTGGTCTTTCAACCAGCTCCCATACTTCAAGACGTTTGAATTGGTTGAGTTCTTCTTGCATGGATTCAATCCAGTTATCTTTGTCATTGCATCCTTAATGTTTTTGGTTCTGGCAGACATGTGAGTGCATAAATGCAATGTTCACCGTCTGTGTGAAGACGTTGTCTCGTAACGACTGTTGATTCGGGTTGCCAATAATATTTTCCAGAGGATGGTCTTTGTCCATCGTGTGTAGAGGGTTGATGTTGGTATACCTTATGCGATTCGAGGATTCAGATGGCTTGTAGATGATTCGCGACATCGGTGCAGCAGTTTCATTAGCAAAAGGGTTGAAGAACGCATTTGGATCAAAATCTGCAAGTGGGGGTACTTCATTCGAACATCATCACCGGTTCATCATTGTCGGAAGCGGTTTGTTCAACTGTTGTAGTAGAGTCAACTGGTGGTGCATCTTCAACAGAGTTGTTGTAGCGGTGTATCGTATTAGAGTATTATCGTTGAGCGCGAAACAGCGGATACACCTGGAGCACGTTCATCAATATCGTCACTAAATAGAGGAGCAAATAGTCTTTCCATTTGTTGACGAGTAAGTCGGTGAGGGCTTGTATCGGTGATGATGGGGTTTGGGGAAGTTTGCGGTTATGACCGGGTTCCAAGCCGTTATATTGAGAAGCCATTGTGAAGAAGTTTCGAATCAGCTTTCCCCAAACTGACATTAAATCGTCTTTAGCGATTTGAAACTTTGATGAAGTCTACATTTCCTCTAACTTTTGAAGGTTTCAGTATGCAACGGAATTTATAGATGAGCAGTAAACCACACAAAGAAAGTCTGACTAATTGCAGAAGATCCGTTCGAGGGTAACATGCCAGAAATCAACAAGATCTTCTCACGTATGTAGACGCATCACACAAAACAAACCATGAAAGACGAAATGATACGACTTTCCCCTGAATGTTGTGGTATTTTGGAATACTAGTCACCTGTGAATATGCAATATCTCGATACCAAGACCGTGTGTGAGGCATCATAACATCATATTTGGGTAACTTCACACGTGAAATTGAGACGATAACACTAAAGTGAGACGTTTGAGCCACATATCGTCTTATTTCTTCCCCCTAATTGAAGAAATTCAAGAAGGCATTGGGTTTTCGCAAAGAAGCATGTAGAAGAACAAGGAAGCAATGACCACCTACACACTCTCTCCCCCCTCGATGTTTTCAATGATTCAGAATCATACACCACGTATGTTGATGATGAATTAAAGACAGCGAAACCATGTATAAGGAGACAGCAAAACCATGTATGTTCAATTAATCGAACAAGGGTGAAGCACCATGAATATCTCGAGAGAATCAACTGCGATAAAACTTCTCAGTTCATTATGTTGATCATCAGTTGTGTCATTGTTGTTGAAAGCAGTTTGATCTTCTGTTATCGAAGATTCGATTGGAGGTGCGGTTACAGCAACGGTTGTTGTTGTAGATTCAGGTGTATCTGAAATTAGAGTATTATCGGTTGTGCAGAGGAAACATTCGATACATCTGAAGCACGACTTTTGGCGAATCTTTACCGAGGAGCAAGCAATGTTTCCAATTCATGACGATTAAGTACAATGGTGGAACAGTGATAGATCATTAAATTTTAGACGGTGAGAAACGGGTACTATGTCAGTATTGCAAGAAGCCATAGCTGTTGTACTGTTATAGAAAGTAGGAGGGGGCAAGAAAGAAAGAACATGGATCCCCAAGTGTAACGGGTTCCGGATGTTAGAGTCATAAAGATGTAGTGTCAATTATCTTCTTGACACCTGAACATGTTATTTTGATAAGTTCCTTTCCTACCTCAGGGATGGATGTTGTGGGTTTCACACTTGTGTTGATGCAACTACTTAGTATCTTTCCTGTAGGAATCCACCTAAGACCAATAGTGTTGAAAACTCTACCCGTTGGAATCCATCTAAGGTTAGATCTAGGGGATGTTGAAACTTCTTTTGGGAAGAGTCAAGGCCCTATATTGATCCACCTATTAGGTTTCTGAAATTTTAGGTTTAGATCAACAGGTTTATTTCTAACAATTTGTTGAGTAAACTTAGGTTTTGGTTTGCTACTACAAGCAGTGTTATGCAACACACTAGAAGGCATCACACTAGGTCGTGAACCTAAGATTCCATCCTTTTGGAGTAGTGCCCTTTTCCTAGCCTTTTCTAGATCAAATTTCTTGTGCAAGTCCTTTGTATCATATGAATTTTGAATTTTGATGCTCGGTTTAGACATTGTTTTCGAACTAATCCTAGACGCTGTAAGCGCCACATGTTGAGGTTTAACAAAACAGTATATCATAAAAGTTTAACATAAACATGTTTAACGAAAATGTAAGCATTATGCTTTGGCCACGGAATGTAGAGTGATTGGTTTTATCAAATGATTATACTCAACAACTTGGGAGGGAAACCGTGGTTTTGAAGATTTTGAACGTTCGATTTAAATGCGGTTGGTTGTCTAACTACTGATTGTTTTCTGAAAGGTTGTAGAGACGATTTACCCAAGATTGTTGGTTTAGCAAAATTAGTATCCACACTCTTGTCAGTTAATCTTCTCAGTTTGTTTTGTAAAGCAACATGTGCAAGCCCCTTTGCTTGAATTTGAGCCTTTAAATGCTCATTTTCTTTTACTAATGTATCCACACGATTACTTTGTTCATTTGAATATTGACCATTGTGTTCTGAAGAAAAAGATTTGTTTTGTAGTTTAAGTTCAAGAGAGATGCAATGTGCCTCTAGTTTTGAAAAATCTTTATGAAACTGAGCAATGGTCTTTTTGAGAAGAATGTTTTCAGATTCAAGAGTTTGATTTGACGTTTCAGTTGAATCAAGTAAGGGCTCAGACATGAGATATTTGTTCGGACATTGTGCAACACACGGTCAACCTCTCCTTCATTACTAAATTGGGTTGCTCAAGTATGTTGTGTCGCATTTGCAAATGTAATATGATCAACGAGATTGTACCTCGACCATCTGTTCTGTGTCATAGGTGGGTAAGATATCTTCCTCAACCATTTGTTCTTTGTCACAGTTGGGCCTCGGTCTTAGTTAAATATGATATCTTCTCGCATCTGCTGCGTCATCCTGCTTTTCTAATGCTACAACCTCATTGTCCGCATTACCACAGCTTGCGATGACGTCCATTTGAGCATTCCTTTCATGTACATCAACTCTTTCACCTTGCACAACTGCGGGATATCGGGAATTTGATGATGTCTGACACTTGGAATTGTTAATCATTGGGAATTTGCATGGTTTCCATCTTACGTACAATTCCACATATGCCTTTTCAGCATTAGAATCCATTGATTTAAACACTTTCTTTCCCCTGCAAAAGAATCAAAGAGAAAAGGTGCGAAGTCGATATAGCACACAGAATGCCGATATAGTGAATTTCAATTTCCCTCCAAAAATAATTTTGAAAAATTTTGACTCTAAAAATTTGAAATTCACTATAAAATTCAATTCTAAGGATGTAAGAAAATTTTGAGTTATGAGAATTTTGACGCTAAATTTGACCCGAAAAATTTGAATTTGGGCCCAAAATTTTGAATTTTTGACCAAAATTTTCACAGTTAAACCAAAATTTGAATCTCGCGTAAAAATTGAACGTTTAGTCTCCCCTAAAAATTAATTTTTTTTTCTTTTTTTTGATAACTTGTGTTGATGGATCTTTATAGTCGAATGAACCTTTGTTGATGAAGTATCCTTAGGCGTAGAAATCACAATAAAGCCAAGTAGCACTTATGCGTAAAAACACCAAAGTTACGCGTAACAGCAAGAGTTACGCGTAGGTTTAGCTTACGCGTAAGAAAGGAACCAACACTAAAGTTAAGCGTAAAACAAGAAGTTAGGCGTAGAAAACTTAGGTGTAGGATTACCTTATGCGTAAGACTAAGCTTAGCGTAAGATGAATCTTATGCGTAGGATTTCTACGCGTAAGCTTTATGCTTACGCGTAATTTTAGGGTTTTGCCCAAATGATCTTTTACACTATCACAGGGCAAAAGATATCCAAAGTCGACGTGTTTTCAGGCTTATCTAAGCAAGAAACCACGGAGTAAACCACGAAACCAAGATCAAACCAAGGAGTGAGTTACGCGTAGAACTAGGGTTTTGATACGCGTAGTTCTACTCGTAAGGTGACTTTTTCCCAAAGATGTTTCTAAACCAGATTTTTGTGATGAAATAGCTTCAATATCACCAAAATAACACAAAAGTGTGAAACTTGATGATCCAAAGAGTCTAAAAAGCTTACGCCAGAGGATGAAACCCTCGTTAAAACCAAGCTCAAAACAACGATCCACACGTAAAGTTGTTGAATTTTTTTTCCAAAACAGTTATTTTAACACCTTAAAACATTGAAAGTACAAGAATCTTTGATTAAAAAGTGTAAAAAACGTGTTTTTAAGCGAACCAAAGTATCACGTATGCTTTACGCGTAGGACCAAAACCTACTTCAAAAACAATACGATTCACCCAACTAGTAGGCGATTGATACCACTGTAAGGTTCCCAAATATGCAACACAAGTAACAATAGAAGAAATAGAGAGGAGATGAGATCGGTTGAACAAATATCAAACACACACACACACACGATATAAAGAAAGGTTAGGCATAGGAGTATGTGAAAGAGTAAATTGAACCACCAACCCTCAAGTGAGGGTTTACATGAGGTATTTATTGGAGGGAAGCTAGGGCAACACTCCTAGTTCCCATCCTTTTCCTTATTGGGCTAGGCCTAGGCTTATGGGCCTTCTATATAAGCCTAAGGCTAATTACTAACATAAAGGCCATATTAAGCTAACTATTACACATTAATTACTAACACTTGAATTAAGGTTTAGGAGTGATTCCAACATCATTAATGATGTCTGAAAAGCGATGATGATAAGATTCTAATGACTCTCCTGGTTCAATCATGAAGTGTTCATAAGCCAAGTAGATTTTGGATTCCATGTCTTCCTGATTGAGTGTTGTGCCTTATATAAGAAGATGAATCTGTTCCCACATTGCTTTTGCAGTCTTTTGAGCATCAACACTTCGAAGGATTGGATTGGGTAATCCTAAAAGGATGTATTGGATTGCAAGTTCGTCGGCTTCAAAGTGTAGAAGTTGATCAACCGTGAGTTCTGCAACAGTTGCAATGTTGTTGACATCATCTCTTGGTGGAACAACATTAGGATCTCCGGGTGTAACGACGGTAGGCATCCGAAATGGACCTTCCATAATGACCTTCTTTAAAAACTTTCCATGTGGCTTCTTTAGATCACAAAACCTAAAGAACCGAATCACCCATTGATCATAATTACCGGGAGTGAGCATTGGAGGTCTATCAAGTGAGCCAGCTTCATGAATTGATTGTTGGCTACTCAAGGCTTCACACATCTTGCCAAACCATGCTGGTTCCTTCATAGTATTCCTGGATGGATGTTGATTGTAGAAGTTTGTGTAAGGTTGTACTTGAAGACTAGGTGGTGGTTGAATCATTTGAGGTTGTGGAATTGCTGCAAGTAGTGGAGTATGTTGTTGATTAAATTGTTGTTGGTAAACTACTTGTTGTTGATTCCATTGTTGATGTTGTGGACTTAGTTGTTATTGTTGTTGTTGATTATAAGTGTAAGGAAAATAGTTAGAGTATGGTGGTTGTGACATGTTGAAAACTTGTGTTGTTAAATGGATCTTTGTAGTCGAATGAACCTTTGTTGATGAAGTATCCTTAGGCGTAGAAATCACCATAAACCAAGTAGCCCTTATGCGTAAAAACACCAACGTTACGCGTAACAGCAAGAGTTACGCGTAGGTTTAGCTTACGCGTAAGAAAGTAACAAACACTAAAGTTAAGCGTAAAACAAGAAGTTAGGCGTAGAAAACTTAGGTGTACGATTACCTTATGCGTAAGACGAAGCTTAGGCGTAAGATGAATCTTATGCGTAGGATTTTCTACGCGTAAGCTTTATGCTTATGCGTAATTTTAGGGTTTTTACCAAACGATCTTTTACACTATCACAGTGCAAAAGATATCCAAAGTAGACGTATTTTCAGGCTTATCCAAGCAAGAAAACACGGAGTAAACCACGAAACTGAAGATCAAACCAAGGAACACGTTACGCGTAGAACTAGGGTTTTGATACGCGTAGTTCTACTCGTAAAAATGATTGTTGCCCAAAGATGTTTCTAAACCAGGTTTTTGTGATGAAATAGCTTCAATATCACCAAGATAACACAAAAGTGTGAAACTTGATGATCCAAAGTGTCTAAAACAGTTATGCGTAGAAACACTACCTCGTAAAAAACCAAGCTCAAAAACAACGATCCACACGTAAAGGTTGAAACTTTTTGCCAAAAACAGTTATTTTAACACCTTAAAACATTGAAAGTACAAGAATCTTGGATTAAAAAGTGTAAAAAACGTGTCTTTAAGCGAACCGAAGTACACATATGCTTTACACGTAGGACCAAAACCTACTTTAAAAACAATACGATTCACCCAACTAGTAGGCGATTGATACCACTGTTAGGTTCCCAAATATGCAACACAAGTATCGCAAGAAGAAATAGATGAAGAAGAGATCGGTTGAACAATATCCAAACACACACACACACGATATAAAGAAAGGTTAGGCGTAGGAGTATATGAAAGAGATAAATTGAACAACCAACCCTCAAGTGAGGGTTATAACAAGGTATTTATAGGAGGGAAGCTAGGGCAACACTCCTAGTTCCCATCCTTTTCCTTATTGGACTAGGCCTAGGCTTATGGGCCTTCTACATAAGCCTAAGGCTAATAACTAACATAAAGGCCATATTAAGCTAACTATTACATATGAGTCACTAACACTTGATTTAGAATTAGGAGTGATTCCAACAAAGACAATAAATTGATATCATGTAGGCAAGTTAAATTACCTTCAGAGTTAATCTGGTAGATCCCACAAGTTTACAGCAAATTAGAATTAGGAGAGATTTAAATAGAGGGAAAGTAAAAAATACTAGTTACTACTAGTGAAGAAAAAAGGCAGCATTAGTACTTTTGATGCTTGCACTAGCAGGTTAAAGCAAGGTGTTCGTGCTTGCTAAGTAGCTTTATCATTAACAGAACATACATGCACGGGTATTAAAAGAAAAGAAAACCATACGAGGAAGACCGTGATAGCAAAATTCTCTACCGTTTTCTCAGCACAACATGATCAAGTTCCTCGAAGAAGTCCTCATGAATTTCAACTTGATCAACACTAGAAGGCTTCTAGTAGTTCAGCAGTTGAGTTTGTTCACATGAGGCACTGTCATACCTTTCTTCACTCGCATCCACATCAAATTAAAGATCCTGCATTATGGCCTTTTAAAACTTAATAAAAGGTAATAGGTACAAAAAAACTAGTTACCTGGCCAATAATCATCTTAGAAAGTCGTATATGACAACAAACATGTAACCGTTTAATAGTTACCATTGATAGTGATAACCTAATAGATCGTCTTCACATACTACACTCTAATTGATTACTTAACCTTAAATAACTGAAAATGATTAATGCACCACGACATGAAAAGATAAAAAAACTAACCATAACAGCAGTTCCAGCAATAGCACTATATCTAATAAAAGCGAACAATGTGAATATATATGAGCGTCAATGTGTGACTAGGATATCTTAGTATAGCTATCCTATTTGTCTGCTTAATCTCCAGCTAGCGGTTTTAGGGTGTTTAGGATTGCTTATCCAAAATGCTCGTCATATTCTTTGAGATTAAGAGAAGCAGTCTTTAATAATCAGGTTTGGAGTAGCTTATTAAAATTTTCTTATCTTATTATACTAAAAACCATAAACAGTTATAATAAGCAATCCAAAACACCCACTAATGGGCACAATCACTATAGAGGAAAATGACAAAATCATCTAAATGTAAGTCAACACTCAACACTCTACCAAAGAACTCAATGATCGTAGCCTCATACAAATGGATGCCCTACTATGATTAGCGATGCACTAAACACAAAAACGGATACACTAAACATACAAATGGATGCCCTACTATGACCAATGATGCACCAAACATACACACTGATGCCTTAATATGTCTGATGATGCATTACAATAATTATACTCATTGATGCCCTAATGTATTCATTGATGCACTAAACATACAAACAGATACACTATACATACACATTGATGCCTTACTATGTCCAACGATGCACTAAACTAATCATCAATGCACTAAACTTACAAACAGGTGCCCAAGTAGTTCTAATGATGCACTAATAATACAAATGGAGGCGAAACTATAACCACCGATGCACTAAACATTACACTATCCAACCAGACTACCTAATGCACTTTTTTATAACAAACTACAGATCATTTGACTAATTATGACACTATCCAACCAGACTACCTAATGACTTTCTAACAGATTCCGTATTGTTTATTTGAGATGTGTAATGTTATATCAACTATCTTGATGCATTTTTTTTACAAATAAAAATGCATTAAATACAATCTAGTGCTCTAACCAATCATTTTCATGCACTAATTTTGTAACATATGAAGGTATGCCTTAATTTTTTTAAACATGATGCTATATTTATTATAGAACACATAACCATACAACAAAATAATGTAACAGATGTTGTATTGTTGATTTCAAATGCCCTGATCATATACTCAGATGATGCAAAAATTGTTGCTGATGCCTTAAACATACATACATACACATGCAATAATTATTCGTTATAATGTTGATTTCCTATTGCCTAATCATACATTCAGGTGCCCTAATCATACATTCTGATGCGCAATTTTTTTATATTTATTTTCAGATGCTCTGAGCATACATTCAAATTCATTAACAATTGATGTTGATGCTATATAGATACATTAAGATGCTCTAATACATATGCTATATTTGATACTCTAATTTTGTAACCAGATGATATAATAATCATGTTTGTTTCATCTTTATTCAAACAAACATATACCTTTTAGGAAATCCATATTATCAACACAAATGCACTAAAATTAAATCTCACAATAAGAATCCAGTAATTTAACAAATTGTTTCATATTACTAACATTATGCTATAATAACACAGATGCATTAAAAATATATTGTATAATTCTTACATTCTATCGGATTTAGTTCGATTCTATTGATCTTCACAATTGTTTGTGGAGTAATAGGAGTAGCTGAAATTAAAAATTACACAAAATTAGAAGATTAATTTATAATAAAACTATAAACACATAAAGTTAGATCACTTACGTTTTCTAGAACTCTTTTGTGTCATTGCTGATCAGATTTTTTGTGATTTTTGATCGGATTTTTGTGTGATTTTTGATCGGATTTTTTGTGATTTGACTGGATTGTGTGGTGCGTGTGATGAAAGAGAGAGATTGTGTGTAATTGATGGTGAGTAAATGAGGTAGATACGTTGTGAACCACGCATTTGGCATGATTAGTATAACTTTACATTTTCTACCCTGAAGTTTCAGCTGTTTTTGAAATCTACCATGCAACTTTTTTTCTCACTTTTCTATCTAATTACACTTTTCTCTAGAACCGGACTCTATATATATATATATATATATATATATATAGGGGGTGTTTCTTGTGAGAAGTCTAATTTTTGTGAGAACGCTAGAAAAGATCCTAGCCCTCCATCTAACCCCTCCTTTTTTTAGATCTAATGGCTAAGATTAATTTACAATTTACACTAACTATACACTAAACATGGGTATTTTTGTAATTACAATCCTTACACCTAATATATTAAAAAAAATACATACATTCCTCACAGTTGGAGGTGAAACCGTACCATTCTATCTCCCAATCCAACCACTGCTATAACCACCTTCAAACCACAGCCATTACCACCGTTCAAATCACCGCCATTACCATCGTTCAAACCACCGCCTTTACCACCTTTCAAACCACCGATGTTACCACAGTTCAAACCATCACTATAACAACCTGTCAAACCACCGCCATAACCACCGTCGGTCAACTTCAATTAACAGCATAAGTAATAGAATTGAAGCTGAGATTAGTGAAGAAGAAAATCTTTTCAAATCAGATTACATATAAATTTCAGGTAACTGTTACTTTTTTTATTTTTGTCAAAATTTAATTTTTGAATTATGAATTATTATGCAATTGAAGTTATTATCATTGTTTTAATTGTAAATATGTCACATGAATGTATTGATTATGAATTAGGGCTTGATTGTTATAGGCGACTTCATTGGTTTGCGTAAAGTAGAATATGGCAGTGATTAAGTTTATTAAGAGTATCTTCGCACGTGAAAATATAGGAGATATTAATCTTCGCGTGTGAAAATTTAGTAAGAACGTGATCATCTTCGCGCGTGAAAGTAAGAGATATTTTTCTTCGCGTGTGAAAATTTAGTAAGAGCATGATCATCTTCGCCCGAAAATATAAGTGATATTTTTCTTCGCGTGTGAAAATTTAGTAAGAGCATCTCCGCGCGTGAAAGTATAGGAGATATTAATCTTCGCGTGTGAAAATTTAGTAAGAGCATGATCATGTTCGGTGTGAAAATATAGGAGATATTAATCTTCGCGTGTGAAATATTAGTAAGAGCATGATCATCTTTGCGTGTGAAAGTATAAGAGATATTTTTCTTCGCGTGTGAAAATTTAGTAAGAGCATGATCATCTTCGCGTGAAAATGTAAGAGATTTTTTTCTTCGCACGTGAAAAGTTTAGTAATAGTATCTTGGCGCGTGAAAATATGAGATATTTTTCTTCGCGCGTGAAAAGTTTAGTAAGAGCATCTTCCGCGTGAAGAGAAAAAGGAAGAGTAAAGTGTTGTGCAAACACGCGTTTTTGTATTTAAAATGAGCTATAGATAAAGGCTTGTATGCAACGTTAAGGTTCTTGCTTAATAGTTTAGGCTGCACATATGAGTTGAGCTAGCTGGAATCATGAAGATGCAAGGACTCTTTTTTGCCACTATGCATTTTCACCAAATGGGATTCGAGATGGTGTGACAAATGATCATGTGAACAAGGTAGAAAAAAAATACATTTCTTGATCCGTAGATAAGCATGATATACTTACATATATATATTTTCTGATGTAGATGTTCGTTATCTACAAGAGATTTCCATTGGCCCTTATGGCAGTTGGAGCATCACTATGTAGGCATCCTTTGCTCAACTGGAAAATTACTCTCAAGAAACTCTTCGAAGGTCAATCTATTCTTCAGTCAGACAAAAGGTTATTACATCGTCTCAAGACCAGCATAGACGCATTGGATGAGTTGCCTATTGCCAAGAATAATTTCTTAGACCTCAGTGTATTTACTGATGATACGCATGTTGCAGACACTCTTCTTATGAATATGTAGGTAGAGTTGTATGGTGATGGAAAGGATGCAGATGCAAGAGACTACCTTCTTGAGCTCTCCTCACGAAATCTTGTAAATTTAGTCCCAAAAAGGTACTCTGCTATTTTGAAAAAGAACTAAATTAATACCGAGTACATCCTATTAGTATATGTTACTTTTCTATAGATAACCAAATTAACCACCTAATGTTATTTTCATGCTGCTAATGCTTATAAACGTGACAATACCATGTTGATTTCTGTTTGTTCAGACTTGAAATTCGATGCAAGAAGGGATTTAGATGATGTTGGAGCAACCTATATTAAGTCAATTTACGTTTTTGAATGAGAACCATCTCTGTCTTTGAGTACTCCATGTATCTTTTATCTCTTTCTTAGTCGCGAGTATTAGTTGAGTCCTATGAAGAAAGCCATTGGTGAGTTGAGTCAAAATACTCAATCATAATGTTATTCACCTGGATTAAGTTCTGGTAATGCTAGAGTAGACCAGAACACGACACTCAACCATCAACCATATTACTAGAATTGATACCCCTTATGACTAGTTATGATCAACTGAACCCTTTTTTTTTATTGAAATTGATGTTATTGAAAGTCAGTTATCCCAAACACCCCATACCATACATTGTGCATGCTATGTTTCAAAAGATAATGGATTATGTTCGTTTAAGGTTTTTAAATCTTGGAACTACATGATTGTGGTTTGGTTTAACTGTCTGGTCCTGAGTTTTGCATTCTCTTCATGACTTCTAATAAATAGCTAATTTTGTTTCGTTTTCCTGAGTTTTATCAAATTGAAAATTCATTGCTGTCAGTTGGACTTATTGAGCTGTCATGTTTATGTTGAGTGTTAGTGGACGTTGTTATTGATTGTGGATATTGATCTGCATTATTCTGAGGAACAGGTTTCGGTGCTCTTAAGAAGCTATTTTGCAACATAAGGATATGTGTTTATTACTTTAAACTGTACAAGTTATGGCATATAGTCTTTCTAATAAACACAGGATGTGCTTAGTTTATTCATTCTCTAGACGAAACTAGGCTATTTGAGGTTGATTTTCCAAAAGTGGATGAGCCTGTTATGTCCCTAGGATGTTTTAATGCCCTAAAACATAGTACTAAACCATGGTGAATTATGATGTGTATTTGACCCATCATCAAGAGTAGGGAGTCATATTCGCTTTCTGGCTCTGCTTTAAATTTTCATTTGCAATAAGTTTACTCATCTCCTTTTCAAGCCAAGGTCAATGTTCAACCCCATTTATGCGGTACTTTGTGTTAGATTAGGAACATATATCATGGGCACAATGTCATAAATGAGGAACCAATTTTGACCTTTTAAGATTATTGTTTTGTTCTGAGAGCTTTTGTGATAATACTTGGCATATAGAGTTATAAAATGTTAAATTCTTACGTAGACATGCTGATGTTATGTTACACACGTTATATTTGCATACATGAATCTCTTATTCACTTGTTGGTTAATAAGTTAATACTTTAAAGTGATAAAACCAGCCATTGTAGCTGTAGTTTGATGATGTAAGTTGGAGTTTTTGTGCCACTTGTTGATCACTATCAGAAATGAAAGATCAAGCACTTAAGACTTTTAATGCACATTGTTAAAAACTAAGAAGATTGAAGCAGATAAGTTATAAATATCTCATATATGGCATTTCTAGACCTTGCTTTAACTGCTCTAGTATGCTTCATGTCAGATACAGGGAACTACTCATGTAACAAGCTTGCCTTTCTCCCACTTTTATATTGGTTGTTACTTAGAGTTATCAACTGAAAATCATACCATATTGTGTATTTTCTTTAACGACGTCATTTTATTTATGTATATGTATCATTTATCTTACGATATATGGTATTCGCTCATCGATGTACTTCTATATCACATTAGTTGCATAACTGGTGGAACCGTGGAACCTAATACTGGTTTGTGTTCTGCATAAGAATTTAAAGTAATGAAGAGGTCAGGTATCTTTTGCAATATTAAACGAGGCTGGGTACTTATTTTCTACAGACTACGAACATACCGGAGCATAACTGTTAAATAACGAGCTAAACCAAAAGGTTAGATGCATATAGATGATAACAAGAAAGGTTAGATGCATATAGATGATAACAAGAAAGGTAAGTTGTGTTTTAGTTTCTGCAGATGGGTGACATGGTTTTTTGCAGGTAATGTTGTAGGTCAGAGCATGTACTAGGATGGGCAAAGTTAAGACATATTGTGTATTCGTCATCTAGCGTGATTCTCAACTCCAAGACGGATTTGGGACGTCATCAACTTTAGTCAGGTTATTCAAAGGCATTGTATAATAACAAAACTTCACATTAACGTGAATGAATGGTGAATTTTTCACTTTCATTTTTGTTCAAGTAGTCAATTAAGTTAGATTGTAGCTTCTCCCAATGTACTTTTTGCAAATGTAGTCACAAGATAATCTCATTGTCTCAACAGAAAGTAAGCTGTAATTTCAATGAATATTCTTAATTCGAATCACCCCAATTTTTTTTGTTGTAATAGCTGGAATTACAGCATAAAAGTTTTTTTTTCCCCAAATAGAGCCATGTTCTTAGATTGAAAACCGGGCTCTATAACTAGTAATAGAGCCTGTCCTAAAAACCATGCTCTATTTGATTTTCGCATAGAGTCCCCTCCCCTTTGAGCCCATATGAAAAACTGGGTTTTATGATCCTTTTCAACAGGAATCTATGCCTTTTTTTGTAGTAGTGTAGCGATCTAAGAAAAAGGACTCACCCTATGGCCCCCATGGTGAGTCCAAAGCATATATTATTTGGCAACATATATACAAACTCAATACCTCAATTTAGTAGTTTGATTATTGCGTATATCAAAAATTTCTTGCAGTCTTTCCATCCAAATGGATCCTAATGGTGGGATTTTGTTCGAAAATCTTGTAGCCATTCAAGTTAGCAACTTTAACCATGCGATTAGCCTTTATGGACTCTAAGTCAACTGCTTCCACAAACTCCAACAAAGTTTCTAGTAGATCTCCCTGGTAACACTTCCTGAAATCAATATCTAAATATCCTAAAATCAAGGTGTTGAATTTGTGATAAATTATTGGTTCTTTAGAGCATGATACGCATGTCAATGACTTGTTTTGATGCCACTGAGAGGCGAAAGATCACAAACAAACTTTGGATGGTTGACTTGGGAGGAAGTGAACGTGTTCTAAAAACAAAGGCCTCAGGAAAAAGGTCTGAAGAAGGAAAAGCTATCAATCTCACTTTCTGTGTTTGGTGATGTCATCAACGCCCTTCAAAGAAAGAATAGCAACATACCTTACAGGTAATCGAACTTGGAAGATGCTAAAATGTTGATCCATTTTACACATTAAAGTAAAGCATTCTTGTGCTCACAGGAACAACAAGTTGACACAAGTGATTATACTAAAGACGAACTCATGTATGTAATTTATAGGAGAAGATTCCAAAACACTGAGGCTTGTTCATGTCAGTCCCAAAGAAGAAGATTTATGCGAGACCGTTTATTCTTTGAATTTTGCACTACTCTTGAGAAGTATTCGCTTAGGAAATACTGAACCAAATATAAGTTCGTCAACCAAATGTATGTTCATCAGACCGTTTGACCCGTCTTCAAAATTTCTAATTTAAAAAGTTTCAGGCACCATTTAAATTATTGGATGATGTTATTTTTGACAATATTTGTGACCATGTTACATATTTCGTCTACTAAAAGGGTGAAAATGTGTCGTCACACTAACCCAACGCCAAAAAAAAGAAGCTAAAAACTATGTTTCAGTTTTTAACATACCAACAGATTTTAATGTATAACAATGACACTAATAATAAGAGAAGGTGTAACATATTGGATTTCATAAACATATCAAATAAAATTACAAAGGGGCGTATGGGTTGAGTTTTAGAGAGAGAGAGAGTAGAGAGAGAATTGGGAACTTGATGAAACAAAGAAAAATGGTATTGAAGCTCCAACCCTCTACCTTGGGAGGTAGAGGGTATTTATAGTTTCTTACAAGACACGCCTCCTATGGGCTGTGGATCAGGCATACAGTGGGTAAAGATCCGTCCGTCCTCCACTGTGTTACTTAACTAACTACTTAATAACATAACTTGACTACGACTACGAGCTTTCTAACGAATAAATATACTTGAGGTGACAGACACTTTAACTAATGGATTTTCTAAATCCTAACAATCTCCCCCTAAGGGAGGTCACCTCAATTTACTTTGAATACAAACAGACATTACATTTTGATTGTTCTTGGATTCTTGATTAAGTTCTTTACTCTGTAGCCCGTAGTCTTTGATTCTTCATGTTTTGCATGTTTGGATAATCCAAGTGGAGGTCTTTAACTGATCCACGTGAGGATGAGTTTTGAGCCAGCTTTGAGATCATTAGCTACCATAAGTCTCTGAATCTTCCTTTGTGGTGTTGACATTATGTGATGTTGTGACATTTGGACCGACATGCTCACATTCTGTATCATGATTTCTTCTCATCAGAGTAGTGGAAGCTTTAGTTAATTCATGATATTTGCAGCAGCGTAGTAGAAGCATGGAGTGAAAATATCATAGTCGTTGATTGGTATGTGCTAAAACACATACCTTTTCTTTATCAAAATAGACCCAAAATAACCAAGAAAGAGCCGTTTATTGCTAATATTTGTGGTTTTCTTGAGTTTGTGCTTGTGCAGGTACGGATATGTAAAAACACGCAAAAAGGAACCAAATCAAACGAAAATCCGAGCACGAGAGATTAAGAGAGCTTAAGCTGAGCCGGAAGGTCAGGATTATGCATTTTGGAAGATTTCTAATCTCTGAGGATGATTTGTGAAGATTTGATCAAAGTTTGAAGAAATGTCAGATATAGTCCCTCAAGTTTCAGCATTTGTCAGAAATGGTCCTTAAAGATTCAAAAAGTGCAAATTTAGCCCTTGGTCTATTGAAGATTGTCAAGAGTGATCCTTGGAGAGAATGGCAGAATTACATGTTTGGTCCCTTGGAAATCCGAAATTACATAAATGGTCCCTATGGTTACCATTAATCTATTACTAGTCCAAGATATTAATGCATTGTCCAATCCAAATCTAATAACCATTCGGCCCAAATAACATAAATCCTACACCTGGCCCAATCTCTAACCAACCCGTACAAAACCCGGCCACACTATTAAACCATCCAACCCGTATCTCTCATTGGACCACCGGTCAAAACCCACCACCCAAGTCAAATTAATATTAAATATCCCAACTCAACCCAAACGCGCCCAAACCTTAAACCGCTTCTTCCCCAGCCAAACACCACCAATTCACCACCTCCCAAACACCCAACATAGTACTAAGGATCTATCTTAACCTTCTAGACCTATGACCTGTCAGATAGAGTGGCACACGTGGCCAAATGGAAGCATCCCATTGGCTGCGACACCTCACATGGACAAATGGAGCTTTGTGATTGGTCAAGGTGACAAGACAATGAATGTGTGGCTGTGATAAGACCTCTAGTATCTTCTGAAAGGAATCCAAGCAGGCTCAAGCTCAGCTATATATACCCATCTCATTCACAAGATCAAATCGTCCAATTCCTATTGTCTTAAAGGAATTTTGACCTTTTAATTTCCTGTTAATTTATATGTTTTCAGTAGTTAATTGTCTTGTAATCTCAGATTTAAATTGTAGCTTCAATTCCTTTAATTTAACTTTCACTTTTAATTGATAAATCATTGTTGGTAGTTCTAAGCACCATCTGTTTTAAGCTCTCATTTCCTGCTCAGTTAAGCTCACATAAGCTTGTTTCAGCTTATGTAAGCTTGTTATTGCTTAATTTGATCTTGATCTCAGTTTTAGAAAAAAAGTCAACAAAAGTCAACATTAGTCAAATTTGAGAGTCAAACCAGTTTCTTGAGTGATTGAGGATTCTCAGGTGTTAATAAGTTGATTTTAATGTTTGTTTGAGTGAATCATTTCAGCATATGTTATTATTCATCAATGTTTAAAGTTTTAATGCATTTTGGATTCATAAAAGGACTGTTTGGTTTACTGTTTTAAACTGCTTTAGAGGTCTAAATGATGGATTAGATCAGTTGATGTAAGCTTGTTATAGTCATTTGATGTCATATCTGTGTTTGTTATCTTTGTCATTTGTGCCCCAAGTCAAAACAACCATTCCACTGGTCTCATTTGTATAACCTGTTAAAATCAGTTAGCTAAATCATCACTTATAGGTTTAGAAGTTAATAAACTAGCTTGCCTTAGTCTTATTACATCTTATCTCATCTTAATCAGTCCTTGATTTGCTTCTAAATCTCATTTTAGTCAACCCTCATATCTGTTTTAAAAAGTCAAAACACCAGGTCTGAACTAGTTTTTGCAGATCTTGCAGATCTTTGCACAGTGCTCATCTCAGCTAGTTAAGGTCTCATTTTTGGTCTATAATCAGTTTGCTAGGTGGTCTACTTATTTCAAGTGTTAGTTTTCATTTTGGCTTATTGGATAAGCAGTTAAATAAGCTCAAACTAGGGTACCTGCTCATCTGTTCTGCATCAGCAGTCTCTGTTCCATTTAGCCAGATTTTGTTTGATCTTTAACTTCCTCAATACTAGTCCTTATTAGCTGAAACTTTGGATATATGATCTCTAGTTGGTGGTCTTGAGAACCACATTTTTATTTTTCTCATTAGCTTCTTGAATAAGCAGTTGCAACTGCTTAAACATAGGTCAGTTAGGCTGATTTGGCATATAGTGACAGTTAGCTTAATCCTTGGTAGATTGCTTAATAGGGTTTAGGAGTAGCAGTAGTTAGTTACTAGAAGTTAGTCTTAGCATTATTTAGCTTACGTATTGAATTGGTGTAGTTTGGTGCTTATTTGCTTATTAATAGGTAGCTTATTTAGGTTCAGTTGCATTCTGACCCTTGTTTCTTCCACATAAGCTCTTGTTTTTATATTTTTTTATAGTTTTAGGATATCATTTTAGAATTTCCCTGCAATTTTCATGATTTTTGGCTACTGTTCACTATTTTTCTAGATTTAAAATAGTTTTTAATCATTTTAAAATAGCTTTTATTGCAATTAATTCAGAAAAAGTTCCAAAAATTAATTTTTCAATTTTAATAGATTAAGATAAATATAAAAGCATAAAAAATATTTTCTTTATTTTCTCCTTTTATTTGGTATTTTTCACAATTTAAATTAGATTTAAATAGTATTAAATTCATAGAAAATAGGAAATTAATCTGAAAAATAAAAATTTAGTTTTGAAAAGTCTCTTATGTTATTTTAGATTTTTAGAAATTAGTTTCATAATCTTCCCATTTGTTTTTATAATTTCTAGTTATTTAGTCTTATTTTTAAAGTTAATAATTAGTTTTTAATTAGAATAAATTCAAGAAAAATCCAAAAAAAATAGTTTTAATTCATTTATAGTTTTCTCATATCATTTTTAGAGTAAAAGTAATTTTAGGTTGTTTTTAGGAATTAGAATAGTCGTAATTGCTTTTTATTCGCGTTTTGTTTAAATTCCGTATTTGCGTTCTTATGTAGAATTGCGTAGTTTGCCTTAGTTCTTAGGTTTTATCCATAGATTTTAGTTCCATATGCTTTCCTTATCCCGTAGTTTAGATAATATCATTTTATTCCCTTTTCTTATTCAAATCCCGATTATCGAGACGTGAGTTGGAAATTCCATTCAACCCTCGTTCGGAACGATCTCGGTGCTCAAACCTAACACGTTTGAGTTACCCACATACTACACACTTCTTATTATTGGTCAGTGTCCGAGCCGTTTTAAGTTTCTTACGGTTAGTCATTCACAAGTGGCTAGTTTGTGTGAGTAAGCTTTGACGTTTCGAATGACATCAATTTTTGGCGCCGCTGCCAGGGATTGTTTTGCTCACTGCATATCAATTTTTGGCGCCGCTGCCGGGGAGGGCTTGTAGCGAGTTTTCGTATTCCGTCTCGTATCGCGTGCATTTGAAGATCCTTCCCCGAGTGAAGTTACCGTCATTTTTGTAAATATATCTTTTTCAAAAACCCAAAAAGATTTTCCTTTTCAAAATATGTTTTCTAAAATCCCAAAAATATTCTTCTTTACCCTCTGATTTGATAATTCTTTCCTCTTATCCCTCTTTTATGATTAATTCTCATGGAGTCTCAAAATTTCTTTCAACCCTATTGCTTTAATTGTAGAGATCTATTAAGAGATGATTCACTTTGTGAACGTTGTTTTTGCAAAGGGTGTGGATTTTATCGCAAATCTTGTATGTGTCGCCCTTTTGAAGAACCCACCGGGGGTATCAATGACGATTCCATCGATTTTGAAAAAAGATTTGAGCGACGTCAAAACCACATTGAAAGCATGCTTCAAACCTTATTAAGCCGCATTCAAGCTCGGCAATGTGTTAATGAGGAACCCGTTCAAGTTATGGAAGGCGATCATACTATTCAGAGCTACCCGAAGAACCCACCGAGGGTCACGGATACGATTTCTTTGAACATCGTGCTTTTCTTAACAACATTGAAAAACTTGAAGCATTACCAAAATTTTTGAAATGTAAGCTTGATGAACCCTCGATTCCTACTCCCTCTCCGGTGAGGGAGATGGAACATATTTCTGAACCGAGGTGATTCCGTTTGTACTCTCGACTCTAATCCGAAGAATTCTAGAATCGATCCTTCTCTTTCACGATTCGCTGTTACAAGACCGTCGAGTTACAACAAAACAGAACGAAATTATGAGCTTAAAACGATTTCTAAACAGACAGAACCGGAGACCACAATGGAAGTGGTGGAACTTGCTAGCTCTCAGAGCACACCACTTGTCCCACCTCCGGATTCTTATCCCTCTCTCATTTCTGAGCCTTTCATTTCCGACCCTTCCCCTTCTCTCACACCGGTTGAGAGAAGTGACGTTTTGGAAGAGGTCGATGATTATATTTCTACAGACATTGTTGAACCCGTTGATTCTCTCATAATGGGGGATGAGCATCTTAGTATTATTCCGGAAACGGAATTGTCTAATGTTGAGGTCCTTATCCCAATCCCAAGAGAGTCTGGGGTTGTTGTTGATATTTGTGATGAGCCTTCTCTTGATATTTCTAATGATCATGATGAGATGTTCTCCGATTCCGATGATGATTCTTATGGAGACATCGATTTCGTCGACGAATTACCTTCTGAGCCCGTTCACATAGAAGAAGAAAATGATTTTGAGCCGGAAGTTGAAGAGATTGAGCCCGATGATATAGAGATCGAGGATGAAGCATTACGTCAAACATTGTCAAATGTTTATCTTCTCATTTCTAAGATTGAAGCCTTGAACGATAATTCGAGTTCGCCTCCTATCTCCGTTAAAGATAGTGATTTCTCTCCCGAGCTTGAGACCTTCCGATTTGATGAAGAGATTAGTGGCAATCCCACTATTGATGATGTTTATCCTCCGATTCTTGAGCGATTCTACTTCGAGGTTGATATGAGTAAAGTTTTGAACGAGATTTTCGATACTCCAACGAATGATCCGATCATTGAGGATGCGATTGATGACCCAATACCACCGGGTATTGAGGGTGTTGTGCATGATCCCGATGGGGATATGGTTGTTCTTGATGGTTCTCTTGACTCCCCTTCTTTTGATGAGTCCACCATCACGTATCCCGTTGAGCCCGCATGTGAAGACAAAATCTTTAAACCCGGGATATGCATTGATGAGCCTTTTGTTAAAATCATTTCTGGATATAAGGATCCTTTCTTGGATGCCTTCATTTGTGAGCCTAAAGCTTTTATCCTTTACCATGAGCCCCCATCTTTCTTGGAGTTTTCTCATGTTGATCCGTCATCCTTTCGTCCACCCGCAAAACCGCCGGATGATGGATCATTCTTTCGTGTTATCCCTTATGTGCTGATGCCCGACATTTTCGTTACCACCCAACCCACCCAGTCTCATTCCTTTGGGAATGAGGACACCGTTTTTGACCCTGGTATCTCTACCACTTTCTTCCCCAAGGACAAATGAATTCGGGGACGAGTCAGGCTAGCGACTCGGTGATCAAAAACAGTAGCGCTTCGTGGGAGGCACCCCATGCTTATCCATCTATCTTCTTTCTATTTTCTAATAAGTGACGCGAAGGGGTCTGCCTCTTCGATTTCTCGTGTTTGGTTGTTTGTGATGTTGTGTAGGATTTTCTCGATATGAAGACTCTCGTGCTCAAAGTTTGTCTTTTCTCTAGTCGAGTTTCATGATCGATGCTGATGGAAATCCGATATCCTTAATCTTATCGACTAACGTTTATCTTCTAGCATACTTAATAAACGGCTTTTAGATTTTCGTGATACCCTTGCTTTAAACATTGAGGACAATGTTTCGTTCTCGTCTGGGGTAGGGTAATCTTCGATTTGATTTGACCGCACTTGCTTATTTTTGTCGTGTACTCTCGTAACCCCGTTTTTCCTTAGAAAATGAAAAAATATGCAAAAATGAGCAAAATTTAAAAAATTTTCAAGCTTTTGTTAAGTCTTTTTGATTGAAAAGTTTGTTAGTCTCTTAGATAAGAAGCTATAAAATGCGAATTCTAGCTCACAAGGCCAAGATTTTGCAAGTTTCCCTGAGTGACTTTAAATATGCATGACTTGATTTCATTAGACGAAGCATTTGCTAAGTTGATATATGTTTTGACATCTTGTTGACTTTCCGCTGGTGAGAGTAGGAATAGAATTCTGACTTGACCGGGCGTGTTGAGCCCTAGCTTGTTCCCTTAACCATAGATAATCTAAAAATTATCGGCTAAGCATCTGCGGATCTCATTATTTGGGATTTTAAATTTGCAGAGATCGAGAAATGATAGAGTTACTTATGAGTTTAGATGCTAAACGTGGAGTAGTTGGTTCTCTTTAGAGCCCATCGAAGGTACTTATGGCTTTTTGTTCCCACAAAATTGTTTCACCCCATATCTGTCTAAATAATTAGAGATGTTGAGTTTTTGGCGATAGTTAGTTCTTTTTCTTCTTAAAAGAATCTTTGTTTTAAAAATTGGGTACACATCAGGGATCCGTAATAAAATGAGTAATCAGTGCTAAGTGATATGTGAAATGTAATAAGTAAAGTTGTGAGCTGCGGTGTCGAGATCGGACCCTTGGATCTTTAGCCAGGATTGAGTGAGGTCTTAGCCTAGCCAGCCGGGATCCTCATTTCATGAAGCCTATAGTCTTGGAATTACCCCGTGAAGCTCCGTGGTTCACAGCTCATATAAGTAAAGGTATAAGTGCAAAATAAAAAAATAAATAAATAAAAAAATGAATGTTGAAAAATGAAAAATTAAAAATCAAAGTGAATAAAAATTCCTTGATGTGGACCTCATTTTTACGACAATGGTTCTTGAGAAAAGGCGGATAACTAATTATCGACTTAGCTTTGTATCTTTATCGGAATAAAAGTTATCGAAACGAGAATTTGAAGAAATTCATTTCTCACAAAAATAAAAAAATCTAGAGGAAAATAGGAAAATGGGAACAAAAGGTATTTACACAAGTAACTTCCATGGGTAGTGTTAGCATCTAGAGTCATACTTAACAATGATTTCGGTTTTACGCTTAGTTTGGGACTTGTGAAAAATCAGGGACGATGTATTCTATCCGTATGGTCACTTCACGCTGTGTTGTGTTTTCTACTCCGTGATCCTAACGTGTCGTTTGAAAAATGTTAGAGTTATTAATCGACATGAAAGTTCAACAAACCGTCATTCATAACCGGAATGTGCTTAACCGTAATATCTATATGAGAAATGAAAGGTAAACGGGGCGTTTTTAGAATTAAGGCTTTCTTAATCTCTTTTGAGGAACATTGACTACTTCTTCTCTAATTGGTTTGTCTGAATTGTTTGAAGTTTCATACGGTTAGTCATTCACAAGTGGCTAGCTTGTATGAGATAACTTGATGGTTTGGACATATCAATGGTTTAGTAGAAAGAGATTGAAATCCTTGGTTTTAGAAACATGAGTTGATTGCATTGCGTGAGGACACGGCAATAGTTTCGTCTGGGGTATTTTGGTATGTGCTAAAACACATACCATTTCTTTATCAAAATAGACCCAAAATAACCAAGAAAGAGCCGTTTATTGCTAATATTTGTGGTTTTCTTGAGTTTGTGCTTGTGCAGGTACGGATATGTAAAAACACGCAAAAAGGAACCAAATCAAACGAAAATCCGAGCACGAGAGATTAAGAGAGCTTAAGCTGAGCCGGAAGGTCAGGATTATGCATTTTGGAAGATTTCTAATCTCTGAGGATGATTTGTGAAGATTTGATCAAAGTTTGAAGAAATGTCAGATATAGTCCCTCAAGTTTCAGCATTTGTCAGAAATGGTCCTTAAAGATTCAAAAAGTGCAAATTTAGCCCTTGGTCTATTGAAGATTGTCAAGAGTGATCCTTGGAGTGAATGGCAGAATTACATGTTTGGTCCCTTGGAAATCCGAAATTACATAAATGGTCCCTATGGTTACCATTAATCTATTACTAGTCCAAGATATTAATCCATTGTCCAATCCAAATCTAATAACCATTCGGCCCAAATAACATAAATCCTACACCTGGCCCAATCTCTAACCAACCCGTACAAAACCCGGCCACACTATTAAACCATCCAACCCGTATCTCTCATTGGACCCTGGTCAAAACCCACCACCCAAGTCAAATTAATATTAAATATCCCAACTCAACCCAAACGCGCCCAAACCTTAAACCTGCTTCTTCCCCAACCAAACACCACCAATTCACCACCTCCCAAACACCCAACATAGTACTAAGGATCTATCTTAGCTTCTAGAATCACTGACCTGTCAGATAGCTGCCTACGTGGCCAAATGGAAGCATTCCATTGGATACGACACCTCACATGGACAAATGGAGCTTTGTGATTGGTCAAGGTGACAAGACAATGAATGTGTGGCTGTGATAAGACCTCTAGTATCTTCTGAAAGGAATCCAAGCAGGCTCAAGCTCAGCTATATATACCCATCTCATTCACAAGATCAAATCGTCCAATTCCTATTGTCTTAAAGGAATTTTGACCTTTTAATTTCCTGTTAATTTATATGTTTTCAGTAGTTAATTGTCTTGTAATCTCAGATTTAAATTGTAGCTTCAATTCCTTTAATTTAACTTTCACTTTTAATTGATAAATCATTGTTGGTAGTTCTAAGCACCATCTGTTTTAAGCTCTCATTTCCTGCTCAGTTAAGCTCACATAAGCTTGTTTCAGCTTATGTAAGCTTGTTATTGCTTAATTTGATCTTGATCTCAGTTTTAGAAAAAAAGTCAACATTAGTCAAATTTGAGAGTCAAACCAGTTTCTTGAGTGATTGAGGATTCTTAGGTGTTAATAAGTTGATTTTAATGTTTGTTTGAGTGAATCATTTCAGCATATGTTATTATTCATCAATGTTTAAAGTTTTAATGCATTTTGGATTCATAAAAGGATTGTTTGGTTTACTGTTTTAAACTGCTTTAGAGGTCTAAATGATGGATTAGATCAGTTGATGTAAGCTTGTTATAGTCATTTGATGTCATATCTGTGTTTGTTATGCTGTCATTTGTGCCCCAAGTCAAAACAACCATTCCACTGGTCTCATTTGTATAACCTGTTAAAATCAGTTAGCTAAATCATCACTTATAGGTTTAGAAGTTAATAAACTAGCTTGCCTTAGTCTTATTACATCTTATCTCATCTTAATCAGTCCTTGATTTGCTTCTAAATCTCATTTTAGTCAACCCTCATATCTGTTTTAAAAAGTCAAAACACCAGGTCTGAACTAGTTTTTGCAGATCTTGCAGATGCTGCACAGTGCTCATCTCAGCTAGTTAAGGTCTCATTTTTGGTCTATAAGCAGTTTGCTAGGTGGTCTACTTATTTCAAGTGTTAGTTTTCATTTTGGCTTATTGGATAAGCAGTTAAATAAGCTCAAACTAGGGTACCTGCTCATCTGTTCTGCATCAGCAGTCTCTGTTCCATTTAGCCAGATTTTGTTTGATCTTTAACTTCCTCAATACTAGTCCTTATTAGCTGAAACTTTGGATATATGATCTCTAGTTGGTGGTCTTGAGAACCACATTTTTATTTTTCTCATTAGCTTACTGAATAAACAGTTGCAACTGCTTAAACATAGGGTCAGTTAGCTGATTTGGCATATAGTGACAGTTAGCTTAATCCTTGGTAGATTGCTTAATAGGGTTTAGGAGTAGCAGTAGTTAGTTACTAGAAGTTAGTCTTAGCATTATTTAGCTTCTGTATTGAATTGGTGTAGTTTGGTGCTTATTTGCTTATTAATAGGTAGCTTATTTAGGTTCAGTTGCATTACAGCCCTTGTTTCTTCCACATAAGCTCTTGTTTTTATATTTTTTTATAGTTTTAGGATATCATTTTAGAATTTCCCTGCAATTTTCATGATTTTTGGCTACTGTTCACTATTTTTCTAGATTTAAAATAGTTTTTAATCATTTTAAAATAGTTTTTATTGCAATTAATTCAGAAAAAGTTCCAAAAATTAATTTTTCAATTTTAATAGATTAATATAAATATAAAAAGCATAAAAAATATTTTTCTTTATTTTTCTCCTTTTATTTGGATTTAAATAGTATTAAATTCATAGAAAATAGGAAATTAATCTGAAAAATAAAAATTTAGTTTTGAAAAATCTCTTATGTTATTTTAGATTTTTAGAAATTAGTTTCATAATCTTCCCCTTTGTTTTTATAATTTCTAGTTATTTAGTCTTATTTTTAAAGTTAATAATTAGTTTTTAATTAGAATAAATTCAAGAAAAATCCAAAAAAAATAGTTTTAATTCATTTATAGTTTTCTCATATCATTTTTAGAGTAAAAGTAATTTTAGGTTGTTTTTAGGAATTAGAATAGTCGTAATTGCTTTTTATTCGCGTTTTGTTTAAATTCCGTATTTGCGTTCTTATGTAGAATTGCGTAGTTTGCCTTAGTTCTTAGGTTTTATCCATAGATTTTAGTTCCATATGCTTTCCTTATCCCGTAGTTTAGATAATATCATTTTATTCCCTTTTCTTATTCAAATCCCGATTATCGAGACGTGAGTTGGAAATTCCATTCAACCCTCGTTCGGAACGATCTCGGTGCTCAAACCTAACACGTTTGAGTTACCCACATACTACACACTTCTTATTATTGGTCAGTGTCCGAGCCGTTTTAAGTTTCTTACGGTTAGTCATTCACAAGTGGCTAGTTTGTGTGAGTAAGCTTTGACGTTTCGAATGACATCAATTTTTGGCGCCGCTGCCAGGGATTGTTTTGCTCACTGCATATCATTGATGCACTTATCATGATTTCTTTAGAAATGGATGTGTTGTGTGAGCATGAGGCTACGGATTGACTTCTCAATTCTGATTAGCTGCACACGTTGGGTATACCTGCATACAACAGTTAGCAATAAAGTGCACGAAAGTGTCTTTGATCACTTTCGTTGAATTGAGGTACACGGCCCACGGTTCCCCGTTGATCAGTATAAGTATTTCCTGTGATTAGGTAGAATTCCGAGGAACCTCCTTGACAGGGTTTCAAAGCTGCTTTAGCTGTTCTCAAACCGGAATATCTCAAAGAAGACAACACGGAGTGAGTGAACCAGCAAATTGAGGTTTGCTGATTAAGGAAAATGATTTGAAAAACAATCGTGTATTGCTTATCAGAAAGCATTTTTGCAATACACCGAAGGTTTTATATTGGAAATAAATTTTCAATCCCAAATACCTTTTGATTTTGTAAACATACTACACAGTCGACGTGCTAAAGAAAAGAATTTTTTGTGCACATCGACTGGTTTTTCAAAGGTATCCGTCAATCCATTTCTTGGACCAAGGTTGATTCAATTATGAATCGCCCAATCGTTTCAATCCAGTTGTCACAAGTTTGATCTATTGGATAGATCTCACATGTCACCCACCAAGAGCTTGTTTGATGTTGGCTCTAGAAGGATTTGCATCTTCATCGTGAGTATTTTTTTAATATCACTCGGATGTTCTGGCAATACCACAAGGATAATGCGTAGGACTCTTAAGATATATTCTCACTTTCCACATTGTGTGAAACAATGAGTCTTCATAGATTGTGTCCTAATGAGATTTATTAATGATCTCGTGGCTCTAGATTCAATAGTGCATATTTGGTTCCTATTTTGGAGACTAGGGAGAGGGTCTCCTTCTTCAATATCAACAATCTCTAAGAGAAAGTCGATAGATAATGTAGGTTCCCCGTGAGAATGAAACAAGTCCTTTTAAGAGGAACATAAGTAGCTTGGGAAGTTGTAGTGCAGTGCGTCACTGGGTCCATGACGTCTTGTCTTCAATACCGGTGTTACCTAGGTAACCACCAATAGCATATGAATTGAACCCGGTTTCTGCCCTAAGGTTGAAATAATGGAGGGCTATTTCTTTTCACCCTTTTCTCATTCATTTCTTTTTCATTCTTCAACCCCTTGTAACCACCAATAGCATATGAATTGAACCCGGTTTTGCCCTAAGGTTGAAATAATGGAGGGCTATTTCTTTTCACCCTTTTCTCATTCATTTCTTTTTCATTCTTCAACCCCTTCAGTGCTTACCGAAATTCCATAACTAGAACCTTGTTGGGTTTGTTCCAGTTCTAGCTCTATCTCAGTCCGCACTCTTCCCATTTCTCACTTGTCTCCTTTTTCCATCATACCTAAGGACTTCTACACTATCTAGTGGATTGTCCCTGGGTAGATCCCTCCGGCTCTGGCGGGATCGTGGGAACGAATACCTAACCTAACCATCCTTCTATCTCCATGCATAAAATAAATTTGGTCGGTCTTTTTGGTATTGTTCTTCTTCCATTGAAACCAATTGAAAACCATTTGAATAATCAATCCAGATACTTGTGATATATGATCATATTGTTTTTGATATTTTAGAAAAATCTCCCCATCAACATGTGCATCGTATGTTTGAAATTGCTTTGGCACATGGAAGCAAGAGGACTTGAAAATCTCAGATTTGAGAATGAAGAATTCACTTCTTTGATCAACATTTTCTAAAAATATCGACATCACTTTCCCGATCAAAATTAGTATTTTAAATACTTTGTTAAAGATATTTTTGGGAACGGATTTGGTTTTCTAAAATTTGCTCCCCCTCAATATGTGCATCGAGATTCGAAAGTATTTTGCACATATTAGAGAGAACCTACACTTAGAGACAAATCAATCACGTTTCAACCTTTTTTGGTTTGATATAGATGCTCCACCTTAGGGAGGAGAGCTTGTTATAATATTTCTAAACCATTTATCGAATTATCAGTTTATATCCAATTTAAATCATAAATTCTCCCCCGATCACAATTTTCAAATCCTTTGAGATTTGTGATCACTATTGATTTAAATTAATTTTGAACACTTTTGAGGAGAATTGTGACTTGCTTTTGAAAAACATTTTAACTGATAAGGATCAGATTTTGAGACTTTAAACTCCATTGTTCAAACATGCATAAGTATCTTATGAAAACACAACCTAGGTCTGGATCCAAATGTATAAAAACAATGTAAAACGTTGTTCTTCTTGATTTTTCAAAAGTAGACCTTGTTTGATTACGTGCCAATTGTTTGAAAAATAACCTTTGGATTTGATAGAAATCATTCTCCCCCTCAATCAATGACATATGTTGTTGATTGAGCGTAAGAGATTTTGTCAAATGATTAGTCCAAATGATTTACAGCTATTCCGAGTTATTTTCAAAGCAATGTTGTTTTCATAAGGTGACAACTATTTTTCAGAAGAATGTGTTAGAAGGAAAAATATTTGTTAAGACACAGTTGTCTTTTAGAATCAGAGCAAGAGGTTTCAAATATTTATATTAATCATGGCTCTGTTCTTTCTTTTAAAACGGGTTACTGTCTGAGATGACAATAAACCACCATTTTTCTCCATCCCATTTTTTTGAAAAGCTTTATGTACAATCGAACTTCATCTAAAGACCCGTGTCATTCTTAGAGTGACAAATCAAAGACCGTAGATGTTATCGAAGAATAGAAAAAGATGGGAAAAATAATGTTTTTGAGCTTATTCAAAGATTTTCAGATTTTTATGGATTTTTGAAATTTTATATTTTTCTATTTTCTTTTTGTGGGTTTTATAATTTCGTAGTTTTTTTTTTTTTTTTTTTTTTTTTGAATAAATATTTACAAGAGATGGATGAAGAAAAACTTTTACTCCTCGTCTTCTTCTTGAAAACGTTTGAGTGTTTCCGGTTGTAGACTCTTTAGACCAAGTCGTGGAAGGATAAACTCAAAACGTTCTCTAGGAAGAGCTTTGGTGAAGATGTCTGCTAACTGATATTCAGTTTTCACAAAATATAGTTCCACCACACCGTTCTCCACTTGCTCCCTGATGAAATGATGTCGAATGTCGATATGCTTTGCTCTTGAACGTTGAACGTTGTTGCATGAGAGAGCAATGGCACTCTTGTTATCACAGTACAGAGGGATTTTGTTGAATTCAAAGCCATAGTCAGATAATTGGGATCTCATCCATAGGATTTGAGCACAACAAGATGACATGGCTATGTATTCTGCCTCTGCAGAGGATATAGAGGTACTCATTTGTTTCTTTGAAGACTAGCTCACAAGCTTATCACCCAAAAACTGAGCACCTCCTGACATGCTTCGACGTGTATCTTGACACCCTGCATGGTCAGCATCTGCATAGGCTGTTAGTGACATACCGGTGTCCTTCGGGTACCAAAGTCCCATGTTGATGGTTCCTTGGAGATACCGAAAGACCCGTTTAACCGCTTCAAGGTGCTTTTTGGTAGGCTTAGCCTGGTATCTAGCACACATGCATACAGCGAACATAATGTCTGGTTTACTAGCGGTGAGGTACATCAGGGATCCAATCATACTTCGATATTTAGTTTGGTCAACCATGATCCCTGAGTGGTCCTCATCCAGTTTAGTACGCTCCACCATGGGAGTGTCAACAGGGTCACAAGAATCAAATCCAAATTTCTTTAAGATCTCATTAGCATATTTAGATTGATTTATAAAAATGCCTCCGGAACTTTGTGAAATTTGCAATCCCAAGAAAAATGACATTTGTCCCATCATTGAAATTTGAAATTTGGAGCCCATCTCCTTAGAAAAACGGTCACATTCATTGGGGTCAGTCGAGGCAAAAATAATATCATCAACATAGATTTGAACATGAATTATGTGTTTGCGACTTTTGGTGAACAATGTCGGATCAACTGCTCCTTTCTTTGAATCCATTAGATATAAGAAACTTCGATAGCGTGTCGTACCATGCCCTTGGAGCTTGCTTCAAACCGTAAAGGGCCTTCTTCAAGCGATAGACATGAGTAGGATGCTCTAGATTCACAAAACCTTCAGGTTGGCTGACGTATACTACTTCTTTCAGATCTCCGTTAAGAAAAGCCGTCTTTACATCCATCTAATAGACTACCATGTTCTTACTGGCAGCGTTAGCCAGGAAGATTCTGGTTGCCTCCATACGTGCAACTGGTGCAAATGATTCTTCAAAGTCAATACCCTCCTCTTGACGATATCCTTTTGCAACCAATCGAGCCTTGTTCTTTAGCACGTCACCATGCTCATCAAGTTTTACTTTGAAGATCCATTTTAGAGCAATGATCATAGCACAATCAGGAGCAGGTACTAATTCCCATACATCTAGTCGATCGAACTCATGAATTTCATCTTGCATGGCATTGAACCAGCTGTCTTCAGTCATGGCTGTTTTAACGTCTTTTGGTTCGACCTTAGATAGTACGGAGTTGAAGAAGCACCACAAGGCATCAGTTGCAAGTTGTTTACGAGTGGATACTGGACGAGAAGGGTTTCCACTGATGTTGTCCAATGGATGGTCATGTGTCTATTTTCTAAGGTGTTCGTGTGGTTGTTGTTGAGGAACTGAAGTAGCAGAGTTTGGATCTCTTGATGAAGATGGTTCTGAAGTTGGTTCAGGAGCAAATATGTTCTCAAATGGAGCATCTTCGGGAGTAGCAAAGGGGTTGTCTCCATCATAGGTGCCAGAAATATTTCCATGATGTACACTCGATGATTGAGGATTTGATGATGATGATGAGTGATCTGCAATAGGCGCTTCTTGACTCAATGACATAGAAACTGAAGGGTTATCTACGTTGACTGGGTTAGGGGCAGCCACTATTGATGGATGAGACTGATCATTAGCAATAGGCTCATAGTGTTCATCAAACATTGGATCAAACAATTTCTTCAAATCATCTTCCAAAGGGGGTACATATGGAATTGCTGGTGAGGGATTTTGTATAAGAGAAGAACTAATGGGACTACTTAGCGAATTTTGAGATGCGGGTCCAGAACTTGATTGTCCTGGAGCCATTTTCCCAGACAGCTCATCGAACGTGACGTGAATAGTTTCCATGATATCTCGATTTCTTTTGTTGTAGATTCGGTAACCCTTCTTGTTTGGTGCATAACCCACAAAAACTCCAATGTCCGCCTTAGCTCTTAACTTTCCTAAGTCTTGACCATCATTCGTTGGATAACATAAGGCACCGAACACACGAAGGAAAGACATATAAGGTTTTCGGTTGTGGACAAGTTCGTAAGGAGTCTTTCCATGAGAGGTGTGAATAAGGGAACAGTTTTGGGTGTAGCAAGCAGTAGCAATGGCTTCAGACCAGAGAAACATTGGAACCTTTGAGACGATCAACATAGTTCTTGCAGCTTCGACAAGAGTCTGATTTCGTCTTTCAACAACACCGTTCTGTTGAGGAGTACGTGGAACACTTCTTTGATAACTGATCCCAATGCTTTCATAGAACTGACTCAGTTCTTTGTTAACAAACTCAGTTCCATTGTCAGTTCGGATAATTCTGACAGTTTTATTAAGTAGAACCTGTAGTTGTTTAATAAGTTTGATGATGACATCTGGAGTTTCATCCTTTGACCTTAAAAACTTAACCCAAGTGAACTGAGAATAATCATCGACCACAACTAACACATATTTCTTCCCGTTAATAGTTTGCACTCTCATGGGTCCACATAAATCCATGTGAAGGGTATGAAGAACTTCCATAACGAGAGTTTGCGGTTTGGGTTTATGGGCATATTTCTTACTTTTTCCCATTGGCATCCTGAACAAAGATGATCTTTTCCATACTTCAATCTGGGTAATCCTCTTACGAGATCCTTTCTAGACAAATCATTTATGGTTCCGAAGTTCAAGTGGTTGAGACGGCGATGCCATAGCCATGACTTTGTTTTAGAGGCTTTAGATAACAAGCAGATTGGAGAAGATTTCATCATATCTTCGATAGAGATGGTGTATAGGTTTGTTCCACGTTTTCCTCTTAAAAGTTCCACACCATCAAGTTCTTTAACGAAACAAGTATGTTTTCTAAAAGCCACTTCTAAATTAGAATCACAGAATTTACCGACAGAAAACAAATTATGACTAAGACCTTCAACATAGTATACCCGAGAAATTACACTATCACCAACCACATAATCTCCATAACCCATAATTGCCCCAAAATGGTTGTTCCCGAATCTAACAGTCCCGATAAATTTACTCACGAAATTCATGAGCGTGGCGATCTCGATCATATGCTTGGAACGGCTGAGTCCGGTACCACAGAACGATTTGAACGACCTGCAGTTGAACACAGACAAATATGGATGACTGGATAGTTTGGATCCCCATGCGAGAATGGGTTCCACTTGGTTAGAAAACGAGATTGGAACATCCACATCAGAAAAAGAGTCAATGAAATCATTAGAGGTAGATGTCGGGCTAGTAGTAACAGTAGATCTATTCAAAGTATGTTCACTTCTTAAAGGTATAGTTCTACCAGTAGGCATCCATTTCCTAATGGGCATTTATCTAGATAATTTAGGGCACAACTCATTAAGGTTGAATTTATGGCCAGTAGGCATCCAATGATAACCTACATTACTAAATTTTCTTCCTGTTGGTTTCCAATGTTTTCTAGCCCTCTTCCACCTTGGTCTTCAGACCTTCTTAACCTGTTTTCTAGTGTTAACATTTTTTACCGGAGATATAACATAATTGTTCACATCATTCACAACACATTCATGATTAATACCAGAAATCAAACATTCATTACATGTTTTGCAAGAAGTAGCAAAATTCGAATTAATTACAGTACGCTTATAGCTAATACTAGAATCAACACGATTCATCTTATTCAACACAAACTTATTGTTCCTAGGGTGGTCTTCTACTTTCTTCCATTGAACACTCTTAGCTTTTGAGGTCCTATCTTGCATTGTATTGCCTGTAGGCTTTGACCTGCTTGCCTTAGTGTCACTGATTACTCTTGTAGAGGGAATGATGGGAACATTAGTTGGTTTTACTACTTTATGCATTCCTGATCTAGAAGTGCTGGGATCTGAAGTACTTGCAGGCACATCAAAGTTCACATGCTTGACTTTCGGCACATAATAAGGCATATCATGGGTTGCATGCTTAACACTAGGCATAGAGCAAGGCATAACGACTTTATCTTTCTTACAAAAGGATTTAGGGCATGTTGCTCTTAAGCATTCTAAAAGTTCCTGAGATCGTTTGGCATATAAGCATGCATACCTAACTTCACTATCAAGTGGTTTATTTATGCTATCCTCTTCGACAATCTAACGGAGACATTCTAGACTATCCTTAAGGTACGAAAAATATTCTTGAAAACCAAGTTCGTTATTTCTAAGGTGAGGAGGAATATATTTTACAGTCACATCATACTTAGAATCCGCAGATGCCTTTAATGCAACATTCTCATTCTGAGACAAGTGGCATTTTCCTTTTTACCTGACTTTTGAGATTCTCAATTTCCTTTTGTAAAGAAGTTATTTTTTCATTGTTCTTGTCACGGGTGACTTTCATTGAATCATATAACTCTTTAAAGTGTCGTTTAACCTTTTCATTTTCTTCTAGAAAACTCTCATTTTCTTGTTGTAATACATTAATGATGTTTTGAAGATGAAAGTTTTGAGAATACTGAGAATCTAAAGGAGGAGGCATTTGGGAGCCATTCACATTGTTCTTTTCACCCTTTAATTGTGAAATTTGGGTTTTCATCCTTCTGATCGTGTTATAGTGAGCTCGAATATGTTCGTCTCGTTTGTTTATTTCAAAAACTGCATCAAACTCAGGAACATCCGAGGATGTCTTGATGTTTGAGGTTTTAACATTTTCTTTGAGATGTTAATATTTTAGTTGCAAAATAAATGTTCAACTTCCAGTTTAGAATAATATTTTACCAAATTATCATGATCATCCTGTTCTACTTTATCATGCAATTTTGAATTTGTGGTTTCAAGCTCAATGACACGATCATGGGAAACTTTTAATGTAACAGTTAATTCATGAAATTGAGACACAGACAATGGTGAATAATTTGTAACGATGTAGAACACATCTTAAGCAACACATTGAGAGATCAGATTATCATTAATGATGTGCAGATTCTTTATCTCTATTTTATTACTCTTAAGCTCACGTTCATACATACTGACCTCAAATTCCATATCATTAAACATCTTTTTCATTTCTTTAATCTCTGTGTCCATACCCTTTTGAAGACTCTCAAATTTTCCTTTAAGTTGTTTAAAGAAAGGCATGACCTCAGTTAAATAGCATTCTTTAGTTTGTTCAAAACCCCTTTCCCCTTCAGTTATCCCAGTATGTGTGATTCTTTTCTTACACGTTTTCTCAAAATCAACAAATAGTTGGTAAACTACATAAAGGCTGATTAAGGTCTTGCTATTAGTGGGAAGATTTCTAGGCACTAAATGTATTGGTGTATTTGGAGGATACACAGTGGCTGGAGGCAATTTCCTACAAGGGGAATTATTTTCAATAAAATCATCACTTTTGTTTGTCCATATCCTTTTTCCAGAAAATTTGTTCAGGGAGGGTGCAGGTCGAATTTATTAAAGGCAATCCAGTTATCGTTAGAATAATTTGGTGTTTTAATGATGATGTTATCTCTTATGCACAAGGGACTATTAAATTTATCATCCAATTTTTTCTAGAGACTTCTTCTAATTTTCTATCTTCCTCGAGCACTTTCAAAGGCAAGTGGGTTTCTGTCTAGGATTAAGAATCTCATTTCCATCACAGATTACCTTTTGAGCTACTTTAGCCTTACTACACGCCTTAGGATTTGGTTCATCTACAAGTGCAATGCTATGCTTATCACTTAGAACTCTATGCTTAGTGATCATGTGAGCAGTCTGAATGGTGTTCCCTTGTACGTACAATTTATTTTCAAGTTTGTTCTTCAAAGTTTTTAGGTTGGAAAATTCATTTAATAGTTTTGATTCCTTAGCATTGAATTCTTGTTTAAGTACTTTCACATTTTCTTGAAGTTCTTGTTTCTGTTTAACAGTTTTGTTAAGCTTTTCTTGTAAGGAAGCTAACTCTTGTTTTAACATTACTTCCCTAAAATTGCTTTTTCTGATAATTGTAAGCATTTGGTTATCCATCTCCTGCTCACGGGTAGTCAATTCAAACTTAGCACGTTGTTCATATATAGCAACTTGTTCTTTATAAGCATTTAGTTCAGAAGTAATAGAATCATCAGGGGCACATGCAGTGAATTTATCAAAAACATAGTCATCATTGACTACAGAAGATGCATTACTTGGTACAATTTCACTTTCATTTTGTTTCACATATTGATCATATAGGACAACATTGTTATTACCCATATTTTCAATATCTGATTCAATAATTTCAGTTGGTTGTACTTTGTCACGCATCTTTTGCACATCAACCTCATCGTATAGTTTTAATACCTCTGAAATGATAGATTCCCTGGAAGGAGTGGCCTGTTTTGGTGAAGAAGCCCTTGGAGTTACCATTGGTGAGATATTAGCCATGAAGATGGTCTGGGCAGTTGGTTCATCATCAACATATGAATCAAATGCGTCACAGTCTGCGACTTGAAATGCATTGGGATTGTTTTGACCTATACCCTGCACTGGCTGTTCATCCATATCAGCATCATAAGTTTTGGCATTTCCCTCAGCAAGAAATAGCAATTCTTCTTCATTCAACATAGCTCCACTGTCTTGAGCTTGCACCGGCATCTTGTCCCTGAATTACTCTGCATTTTGTGGGCGTTTTGGAAGAGTGCAATTCCTTGCGATGTGTCCTTCTCCACCACAGTTGTAACATTTAATGGGCTTTACTTGACCATGAGCCATGTTCCTTCCACGATTCTGATTACCCATATATCCACCACCACCGCCGGCATTCCCATATCCAGCACCGGCATTCCCATATCCGGCTCAACATTCCCATATCCAGTACCAACATTCCCTTGCTCATTATGTGGAAGGTATGCATTCTGTCTTCCTTGCACATTTTGCACCACTACCTTTCCGTCTTTAACCGTAGCATGATTGTGAAGATTCGATGCAGTTCTGATATGATTGTTGGTGTGTGGGGTGAGGTTCAAGTTCTGCTTGACCATTAAAGCCAATTGATTAACAAGATGTTCCATGAATGTGTCTGAATCTGGAGGCTTATACCTTGGATCTGGAATGAGTTTGTGATTACCATTACCAGTTGGTATCACTTGAGATGCTTTGGTCGTTATTCCTATATTTGTGTAGAATGCAGTTGAATCATTTGACGAGCTTGCATCTCCATAATTGGTTTTGAACTTTTCCAGGATCATTCGTTCAAACATAGCATGTTTCTCATTCTGAAGCAAGTACGCATACAATTGCTCATAGTTAGTGTGCCTCAAACCTTTGGTTAGCTTGACTGAAGTGATAAATTTGTGCCATTCGGGATTCATGTTGTTCACAAACTTTGAATTGAGTTGAATATTTGGCATAGTCATTTTGATATTCCTCATGTCATTCACGAGCTTGTGGAACCTCACGTATTATTCATGACATTTTCCCCAGGTTCATCTTAAAGTTCTTAAAATCATCATATAGTTGAGACTCTCTGTCTTCTTTAGTTAATTCTGAACCAGAGAGAAGCATCTTGACATTGTCCCAAACTGCTTTGGCTTCAGTGTTGTGCTTGATTAACTTGTAGATGTCCTTTGGTAGACCCTGAAGTACAATGTTTGAGGCCCTAATATCAGCATCGTATCTCTTTTCTCCTTATCGTAAGTTTATCATATGTCTTTGGTCTATCCAATCCTAATGTCCTTGAGCCATCAACATCGGTTTCAAGTATGTCTCACGGTAGTCTCAACTTGGTACGGTCCTTTATCAATTGATTTGAGAATGTTAACCCCATTTTCCTTACCCAAGCAGTACAATCTGATTCGTTGAGCCCATGAGTCATAATCAGGTTACGTCTAACATGGGTGGGCGAGTATCGATCCTGCAGCTTGAACGTCCTCAGCTATAGAAGAGATGATTGTAGGTACGTTGGTAGACATGATTACAGATTCTACGGGATTTTATAACTCTTTGATTAAACCGGGAAATAGAATCTTTCACGGGATTTTACTAAATCAAGAGAAAACCGTAAATCGTAACAATAAGAAACAATAAGTCTCAAAAGACAAATCGCTAGTAAGAGAAGTCGCTAGAGTGACAAGTCGCTAGAAAGACAAGTTGCTAGATTGACAAATCGCTAGAAATACAAGTCGCTAGAGTGACAAATCGCTAGAAAGACAAGTCGCTAGAGTGACAAATCGCTAGAAAGACAAGTCGCTAGTGACAAATCGTTGGACATACAAATCGCTAGACAACAAGTACATCCACTACCTCGTCCTTTTTGTCGTTTTGTCTCAATAGACAAATCGCTTAGTGCACAAATCACTTCACAAAACACAGACTAATCGCTTAAACATAGGGACAAATTGCTACGAAGAAATATGCTACGAGACTCAAATCGCTTCCATGAAACTTTCAAAAACACCACTTTTCAATCCAAAAACAACTCAACCACGCTGATTCAAGCCTTCCAAATCAAAACCTAAGCACTTATAATGATTCTAAACACAAAAGTACAATCAAAATCTAAACTTTAACACTAGAAATGATCCAAATGATGCTTACCACTCCAAACTCATTCAAACCCAAAAACCTTATGAAAACCACTAGAAATCCAAGAACATGAGAGATGAGTGATCAAACCATGGCTCTGATACCATTTGTAACATATTGGATTTCATAAACATATCAAATAATATTACAAAGGGGCGTATGAGTTGAGTTTTAGAGAGAGAGAGTAGAGAGAGAATTGGGAACTTGATGAAACAAAGAAAAATGGTATTGAAGCTCGAACCCTCTACCTTGGGAGGTAGAGGGTATTTATAGTTTCTTACAAGACACGCCTCCTATTGGCTGTGGATCAGGCATATAGTGGGTAAAGACCCGTCCGTCCTCCACGGTGTTACTTAACTAACTACTTAATAACATAACTTGACTACGACTACGAGCTTTCTAACGAATACATATACTTGAGGTGACCGACACTTTAACTAATGGATTTTCTAAATCCTAACAGAAGGAGATCCTTCTCACAGAATGGTGTTTATAGTTCATAGCAGGTAAAATGAACTAAGTGGCTAAGTTGTTAGATGGTTGCAACAAGCACCTTGGAACCAGGAAGCTTCTTCGGGGATAAACTTCTCTCGTGGTGCCTAAGGATTCCATTTATAGACTGTTAGCCTTCTGCAACTGCAACATTTACTTATTTTTACACTTCTAGTATCCGTGAAGGTATCATCTCCTATCCATTAACAGCTTAAAGCTTTTGATTATGTCTTAGATTGGACAATATTTAAGTATCAACAGTCACAGATTTCAACACCTTCTCGTGGTCTTGTAAGTAATAATATAACATATTGAAGTGGCAATTTCGACTCGTTTACTTATGAATGGGTTGTTTGGGTTATTTTATATTTTTAATGGATCATCTGGTTTAAGAACATTAGCTTAACATGAAATGTATTTTTACTATCATCAACTCGTAAAACCTTCTAAAAGCTTAGATTATTAATAAAACAATATAATATTAGTAATCAGATTTCGCACACTAGCTAATGTATATTAGAAAAAAAGTTGTGAAATAGTATTTTGTTTTGGGTCAACCCGACCCAATTGACCCGTTTTATAATATGCTGACACATCCTGTTACCATTTTTTTTAATAAAATGCATCATTTTCTTTATTCATATCTTAGCAAAGTCATAAAGTACCGTTGACTGTGCTCTTTTTTTAGGGTATGGGTGCTAGACAAAGCTCTGGAACGCCTACAACAATTCACAATGGTGAAACACACACAAACATAAACTTAAAAAGGCACATCAAACATAGGTATTTTGAGATTATCTTTGTTCAATTATTATTCTTTTGTAGGTGAGGTAGCTTCTCTTTGATTTACCATCGTTACTTGTTATATTAGATGAATGGTTATTTTATATGGAAATGTGTAATCTATGTAGCTCAAAAGCTCCACAGCTCACTCACGCACCCCAGATGGAACAAATCTTAAACAATCAAGCGGATGGAAAATTGTTTATGATGTAAGGGACTACAAGACTTCCATCAGCAAGGGCATACAAGGTCTACATTTCAATGATGAAGAAAGGGTTAATTAACAATCCAAAGTAGCTTTAAACCTATTTGACGAACTTGTTATTCTTTTGACCCATATAAAAAAAGAAGCCCCTGATTACTTAAAAGTGAGGAGTGGAGTCCTATTATCGTCAGGTCAAGATGATGGATAAATGGGTAGTATAACAAATCATCTCGATGACCTTAAAGCTTAGTTATATCTTTTGTGTTGATAACAATTTAGAATTGCAATAGAATTTCTGCATTTCTTTACGGTTGTCATTTGTTTATAACCAAGATTATAGTTCCTTAATTACACACAAGGCTTCACATTATTGGCATTAACTTATAAGAAGCATAAAATAATAGTCATGGTTAGCTTTAGTCACTCGTTTAAGAGCACATGTATTTGTTTTCAACACATAAGAAGCATGTCTCTTAAGTTGAAACGACTAGGGTTGTGCTAAGATCGGTTTGGAACCGCTAGTTGTTTTTAAAAGCCCAGTCTTTTATTCTGTCTCTTTCATAATTGATTGACACACTATTACTTTTTATTTGCACACTCAAAAGTATAATTTGATGAAGCGGCATAAAATAAACGTACAACTATTTATTACACATATTTATATGTACAAATAAAAAATTGGAGTGCAAATAACCTCCCTATAACTAAAAACTAAACAACCTTTATCTTTTTACTCGACACATCTGTTGAGATATTTCCTTAACAATAAAAAATGGACTTCCTTTAGTAAGGGGCATGTATAAATGTACATGTATTTATCGGTGATTTTTTTTTTCACACGTGAAGAAAAATGTATATGTTCATGTGGAGAAAAACTTAAATGTACATGTATTTTCTAGTGAATAAAGTTTATTTACACGTGAGAAAAAAGTATGTGCTCATGCATAAATGTACGTGTTTATTGGTAAAGAAAGTTTATTCACACGTGAAGAAAAAAAGTATGTGTTCATGTATGAATGTACGTGTATTTACTAGTGAAGAAAAGTTATTCACACATGAAGAAAAAACATATGCTTATTCACACGTGAAGAAAATATACGTGTATTTACTAGTGAAGAAAGTTTACTCACACGTGAAGAAAAACTATTCACACGTGAAGACAAAAGTGTGGATTCACCGCGCATCGTACCATTGTTCATGGGACTCTTTGAGTACAACATACATACCATGTTGGTTAATCTGGATCATGGATCCTGTTCAAGCATGTTCTAATTTGTAACACTTGTAATGTAATCTTTATTTGTTTCTAGCTCCTTGCAAGCTCTAATAAAACCGGTGATCAAGAAAAAAGTAGAAGAATATAGAATATGTTGATAGATAAATGTACGTGTATTTACAAGTGAAGAAAGTTTAGCACACGTGAAGAACAAAGTATGTGTTCATGTATGTGAAAAAGTATATGTTGACAGATAAATGTATGTTTATTTATAAGTGAAGAAAGTTTACTCACGCGTGAAGAAATAAATGTATAAATATGTGCATTTACTAACGAAAACAAATATTCACACATGAAGAAAAGCCATATATGTTAGATGGATAAATGTACGTGTATTTACTAGTAAAAAAGGTTTATTCACACATGAAGAAAAAAATTATAAAATTTACTAATGAAAAAAATTATTCATACGTGAAGAAAAAAGTATATGTTGATGGATAAATGTACGTGTATTTACTAGTAAATGAAAGTTTATTCACACGTGAAGAAAAAAATGTATAAAATTTACTAGTGAAGAAAGTTTATTCACACGTGAAGAAAAAAGTATATGTTTATGCATAAATGTACGTATATTTACTACTAGTGAAGATTGCGAAATTCTATTTGTATTTCATGGGTTGTGTTTTTCTTGGTATGGTTGATGGCTAAATTAAGCTGGAATGTAGCCAAGAGTTATGCAGAAGATTGAGCTTTTTGTCGAGGAGGTAAGCGAAGCAATGCCTTCATCATGTCATATGCTCTGAAACCAATAACATGGAACAATCTGCCAAAAAACAGCAAATCACTGTTAGCATTGCCATAAAATCTAATGACCCAAATGTACAAAAAGGGTACAATAACAACGGGACACAAGAAAAAGTACATTGTTATTTTCTGCTCATAAACCATCAAAAAAAACTACTCATGTTTTCAAACTGAGCATAAGTAAAGATATACTAAAAACCCGAGAATAAAATTTTAGTTTCAAAGCCTAACCTTAATGTAATCAATGCTGAGGCCTGCAAATATTCATTTCCAACCTTGTTCAGAAACAACTGTTGTAATCCCCTTCCACTTAATCTTGTGTCTACCACCAGAAGCTTGCATATTTTCAACCTTAAAAGGACCTTGAAATTAATAAAATAAAATGGAACACGTTACACATATCAGTAGATAAGGAGGAGAAAATGACACAAACCTGTATTTGCCTTTTGACAATGTCTAAAGGGAATGACCAGAGAAAACCCATGACAGCACCCGAGAAAACCCATGCCAATACAAGATCTGAATGCAACGATTAAAGCTTTTCCACCACTCTTTCTTGCTTCAAGTGTCATTCTTGCATTTACATAGAACTGCAGCAGAGAACAACACATATGTTAGTTAGATGTCATTAAGATCGTTAGAACATTAGAAACACCAAATCATTACTACGCAAACCTGTGCAAACATGTGACATGGCGGATGTGCCATCTGCTTGAGATCTGAAGGATTCCATGGTGAAAGAAGGATTCGATGATCATCTGGATTGTTCTTTATCTTGTCAATAACGTCTAGCAATTGATCAAATTCTTGACCACTGTAGTCAGCATGCATGTTAGTATAGCTGTGATTCCTGTGAACAAGAATTTTTATTTGAGATTAACTCAACATGTGGATCACGACCCCAAAAACAGTAGATTCGAAGTTTCTTGTAAATGTGATCCTAATTATACTTCATTTCTTAAGGAATTATCGATCTCATCATTAGGCAAGTTATTCTCTCCATATTCTGATATTACACATGTAAGAACTTCATGTTACATTGATAAATTACTAACAAAATTAGTAAAATTGTTAGTAAGTTTCTGCACCAGCACAAAACAATGCGTAATTAAGTGTTTGTGAAGTATCACAATTTCATAATTGACCCTTACCCTGCCTGCCCATTTTAAGATATATACGAACCTGAGAAAAAAGAGAATGAGATTGAGGAGATAATGGAGTTTAAACCCGAAAAGATCATCAATAGGGAATTTAAACTACGAAAATATTGTCGATAGGTTGAGCAAGTTGTTTACCCTTGATCACTGGTCCTCTTTCTTGTAATCTTCAATCCCATCTTGATCATGATCACTTGCAATTTTGTCCCAACTAAGAGGACTATCTACTGCACATCAAATTAAGTGTTGGAGTAGTAGTTTTAAAAGTTTTTTTAATAACTTGAGAGTAATCGAGTAAACAATAAACGGGTCCACATGATCAAAGGCATAAAAGGTAGCCATATGTAATATCTCTAGCCTCCCCACAACTTATAATAATAAAGCATGAATATTCGCAGGAAAGTTCGTCAAGAGAACACAAATTTCTCCACTGCAGTCACAAAAAGCATGAGCAACACCCCAGGTTCTTCTTTGAAAATAGAACACAACCGATTACACTAGAATTCAAAGATCCGTAACAGTAGTCATACAAAGATGTAAGTTGTTTTGGAGTTGGTTATTTCGAAGTGCTTGTGCTGATAAGTAGTCTTAATAAACAGTTCCAAACACCCACTCTAGAAAGTAAAATGACCCTAAATAATGCACCTAATTCTAAAATCAGTATATGCCCCCTAAACATAAGTATTAGAACTTAGTCTCATTATCCCCAAACACTAGAAACTACGAGGACAATATGGGTGTTGAGCTACTGCTCGTGACTGACTCAACAGCTCGCTTAAGAAAGTGGCCGACAATGATGGGAACAATGATTGTTTTCTTAAATAAGTCAAGGACCAAAACCTATTAACAAAAAGTTATAATAACCAACATTAAAAAACTAAAACAAAAAAGCTTAAGACCAAACACATGCATAGAAAGAGCATCCATATCACCATTTCTAGCGTAAACAAAAAGTTATTAGTTTATATGTTGGTTCACAATTTAGTGAAAGAAAACAGTTAGCTAAAATGTATGGCAACACTATTATGGCCGGGTTGCCCCTCCAAGATACAGGTCGAATTCAACCATTATGATCTGGTAACATATGCTCGGAAAATATAAAACACACAAAAATAATATCTTCATTGCGAACATAACAAAGCCTCCCCTACTTTCAATAAATACATCAAAACTGCGTATTATGTAGTTCATTGCTTGAAGGGTTGTTGAATTATAATATACCATTTTTTCATTCCAATTGATATAGTAGTAGACTAGTAGCTATTTTTCATAAATTTCAACTCGTAACTACTCCCAAATATTATTCACCGCATAAACTGACAACATTATTGACAAGGAGTTTACCAACTTAAGGTTGAGTTGCTGGTGCATACCTGAATTGACACGTTATATAATTATAGTGTCTATGTGCGTTGTGTAGTTTTTTTAGATCAGGGTACATACCCAAGGACTCGTAAAGGAGGCATGTATTGCCATTTCTTGGTTTCAGTTTCTAGAACAAATGTATGTGTCATTGGTCCTGCAGATTGTGGACCATATTGTCAAGTGATTGTAAATATATCTTCAATATGTCACCATTCCTAAATGTGAATGTGTATTATCTTCTGGCATTCTAAATCTTCCTCCTGAGTCCTGAAACGACGCAACTTATATATAGTTTGCAACAAGAATTGCAACAAATATTTACAGGTTACATAAATGTACCTCAAGAATCTTGTAAATTTTCTTTATTTGAGAATATCGTGATCTCAGTGAAAGCAACAACGTTGGATTTTTCACATGCGAAAAATCATACGTATGTTCCAACTTGACTAGCAAGTACAATGCACAACAACATCCATACACACTTATGAGATGAATGAATTTCAAAATTAGTCTATAAACAAAAAATAACTTAGCAAAAAATAAAAGGCATGAACCAGTTTCGGGATTGTAAAGTGACCATACTCTCATTCAGAACTGTTAGATATTGTGACTTCACCTCCTAAGGGTAGTTTAGTATTTTTGGTCTAAAGGGTATTTTGGAAGAATCTAGAAAAGGAGATACTTAAGAAGAATTATCTAGAGATTAGTAGAAATTATATTATGAAATATCTAGGATATTTAGGTTAGAAGCTTCTAGAATCATATTAGCCATTAGTATAAATAAGGGCTAATCCTTTTCATTTGTATACTACTACACTCATCTTGTATCATTTGATTTGTAATACAAGAAACTTTTGTCTGATCTCCTTTTGTTTTGCTACTGATTATTCTCGACTATTCTCCCCTGATCCTAACAAATTGGTATCAAGAGCCACTCAATCGATTTGAAGCAAGCTACAATTTTGTGGGTCATTGAATTGGTTGGATTCAATCCCCTTCTGGTTGATTTCAAGAATCAATTTCTTGATATTGTTTGAATTTGTCTTTTGTTCGGTGGCTTGCTGACTCGATTTGTTGGAAACATCAGGTTTGCTGTTTTTTTATTATTCTTCAATCAATTCTTGCTTCTTGTTTGATAGATTGAAGTGTTTGTTGATTGAGATTTAGGATAATCAGTTGTTGTTAGTTATTGTTGTGGGAGGTTTGGTTTCAGAATATTAGAAAACCCCTATTAGAAAACCCGTTTGAATAGCTATGTCTTCTCAAACATCATCATCTGTTAGTGTCGTTGAGAAGTTTAATGGGATATATTCTGCTCGAAGTCTGTGCCTCTATGGTTTGCGTCTGACATAATTAGTTTTGGGCCTTTTGGTAATCTGTTTTGGTGGAGAGTGGGCTTGCATTTGAATTTTGAATTTAAGGTTTTTTGATGTCGCCTTAATGGAATTGGTAGGAATTGTTTTGGAAACTGGATATCGTAGGTTTGAAGGCTCGGTCAGTATTTGTTTTGCTTTGGTATTTGCTATGGAATTTGTTCGTATTTAGACTGTAATTCTTATTGGATAAGTGGGTCGTTGGTTTTATTATCCGTATCATATTTGGGGCGTTTGAATTATCAGATGCCGTTAGTCAAGTTATTTATTAACTTGAATTTGTTTGATATGGATAATAAGTTTGAATGTTTGACCGTAATCCTTATTATATAAGTGGGTCATTAGAATTTGAATTTGGTATTTGCATTTGAAGATCGATTTGGTGTTTGAAGACTTGGTTATAATCAGGTCGTTTGAATTTTGTTCAATCGTTTGGAATTTGTCAGCCTGGAAATTTGGATCTTCGTTTGTCAGGCTTTTGAAGTTTGTTGCCTGAATTTGATTGTCGCTGTTGAAGATCGTTTGAGCCGATTGGTTTGTTCGGTTAGCCGTTTTGAATTTGTCGGCTAACATTTGATTGTTCGTTTTGAAGTTATCGGCATTTGTTCTGGATCGATTTTGTTTCGGATAGCTTTTGGGAATCGATCGTTTGATTTGAAATTGGCTAGTATCTCTAGCCTTTGGAACTTGGAATTAGATATGGTGTTACTTAGGAGTTGAACTCAAGGTGGAGATTGTTAGATATTGTGACTTCACCTCCTAAGGGTAGTTTAGTATTTTTGGTCTAAAGGGTATTTTGGAAGAATCTAGAAAAGGAGATACTTAAGAAGAATTATCTAGAGATTAGTAGAAATTATATTATGAAATATCTAGGATATTTAGGTTAGAAGCTTCTAGAATCATATTAGCCATTAGTATAAATAAGGGCTAATCCTTTTCATTTGCATACTACTACACTCATCTTGTATCCTTTGATTTGTAATACAAGAAACTTTTGTCTGATCTCCTTTTGTTTTGCTACTGATTATTCTCGACTATTCTCCCCTGATCCTAACAAGAACCAAGTTGACTTGTAGAATCTGGATGCAGTATTATAAGTTTATAACACCAACAATTAGAGTAGACTTGTGGAATCTGGATGGACTACAATATTTTACCTTTAGCTAATAATAATGATTCATATATTAAATATTCGTGCACATCTTTCATATATTTATAAGCTACAAGACATATATCTTCATATGTGACTGACTTACGAGACATGTATTTTCACATGTGAAAAAGTTTTTCACGTATCCTAAAAACCTAGAAGACATATATTTTCACATGTGACCAAGTTGTTCACATATCTAAATAAGTCGACACATATATTTTCACATGTGACCAAGCCACGAGACATATATTTTCACATGTGAACAAGTTGTTCATGTATCTTAAAAAGCTACAAGACATATATTTTCACATGTGACCAAGTTGTTCACATATCTTAATAGGTCAAGAGACATATATCCTCACATGTGACTGAGTTACGAGACATGTATTTTCACATGTGAACAAGTTATTCACGTATCCTAAAAAGCCACGAGACATATATTTTCACATGTGACCAAGTTGTTCACATATCTTAATAAGTCAAGAGACATATTTTCACATGTGACCAAGCCACGACACATATATTTTCACATGAGAACAAGTTGTTCACGTATCTTAAAAAGCTATGAGACATATATTTTTACATATAACAAAGTGGTTCACGCACCTTAAAAAGCTATGAGATATATATTTTGACATGTGACCAAGTGATTCACGCATCTTAAAAAGGTACAAAACATATATTTTCACATGTGATCAAGTTCACGCATCTTAAAGATCGATGTTCCATGTGTAACAGGTCTTTAGAAAGTAATGAAGAAAAGAGAATCAACATAAGAGATTGTAGGTTTAACTGGTTATACAATAGTTACTTACCTAAAGGTTCCCATGAAACGAGATTTCATATGTTCATTTGTATCCATTGCTGAATTTGCAAGACAAAGATAGACCACCTGTCGTTCAAAGAAATGTGAATTTCAAGACGACTTATTAACTTTTTTCACATGTGTAGGTTAACAAGAAGTACTAGTCAACGTAATAAAAACTTAAAAAGAAAACCTTTTATTCAGAAATATATTGATTGGGCTTGAAAGCTTATTCACAAACCACTAAGCTAATATGTTTAGGGGAGTTGCACCAAGGCTCAAGGCGCCTATAAGCTCATGAAAATGCAAGACCTTAAGAGCACCACCGTGACTAATGAAAGCATGTTAATTGGTTTGAATATTATTTTTAGCTTGAATCTCATACCATTTTGTATTTGAAAAATGTGCACCAGATTAAGATTTCAACTGATAGATGATGTATACATTTAATTTTGAATATCTATCAAATGAAGATGTTTTTAAATAATCTAACAAATCGAAGCAAAGTTGGACATGCCATTGAACACCACCTTGTTCCTCGCTAAACAATAAAAAAGACAACACTTAAAAACTTCGCACATGTCTTATTAGTTTCATGTTTTGTAGATTAGAATCTGAATCGGAAAAGATGTCTAATTGTTTATGATCCTACCATCTAGCTACACCAAACCAAATATGTAATTCAATGTCTCCTCTTCAGTAACTCACGTAATCAGATTCATCTCGAACTAGTCTGAGTTAACGTTTCTAAGACCACCTCCAAACGAGATGCTCATATTCAGATTTTGTACAACAATTGACCCAAATTAAGCATTAATAACTCATATTCAGATGTGAAATGTCATGAAAGTCAGATTCAGGTAATACATTAAGCTAGTTTGTCTCAAGCACTGGGTTAGAAAAATTCAACTTGGTTAAAGCTACTGGGACATCAGCTGTCACGTCATCATTTAGACTAGGTATCTGCCGTTGACGTAAAATTAATACTTTTATAAAATTGCTTACCTTTATGAAAATTTGATGGTTTTTTCTATAACTCAACTATGAATTTAGAGTTATATACTTTTGAAAATCTTCAATTCTTAAATATAAAATCATTTTTTTGGTCTCATCAAGTTACCTGAGGCATATCCACCGCATATCTGATTTTATCAAAGGTGAGGGAAAGGGGAACAAAGGTAACACCATCCCATGCTTCGTTTTCTTATCAGCTTCAATGGTAGTGGCTACTCTTGATAACATTGATCTTGATGATACACTTGTTTGAACTTCAATTTTTGAGTCTCCATAAAGATTTTTGTTTTATTTTTATAGCATTTCTTGCAACCAATGATTCTTCGGATAGAACTGCCTGCGGCTTCCCAAAGGCTACATCAGATGACCCATTTGATAATAACAAGAATTTGTACTATTTTACTGGAGATCAAAATGACAACAATATAATATATAAGGTCTATATTGATTCCTTACTGTTGAGATATGTGAGAGCTAAGACGTTGAAGATATTGAAGAGGAAAATAGAACCAACAAAAGCACCTACATAGATACAATACCATTTTGCTTCTTTGAAAAGTCCACAGGACTTTAGAACAGCAAAACCTAATGTTTCTGTGGAGTTTGGTTGTGATGAATTGATTACAGTAACCACAGCAGTGAGGGGCATAAATGGGATTTATATCACATTTGTGAGTTGCACATGTATTGTTCTCCACAATACTCCTAACTAACTTTCCCTCCAAAACTACTTTTAAATAGTCGTTAGCTTTCATTCTTTCATTTCAGTTTTTAGAATTGTAATTCCTTTCTCTCTCTCAATACTCACTTGTAACCAACCATTGTAACAAACCATCATTGATAATCCATTAAGCTTTTCGACTATAACAATTCTTCAATCTTGTTTGTCCAAGTTAATTGTGAATCCATTAACGGATCTTAAGTGATCCCTAGTGGTGTGTATCAGTGGTATCAGAGACTTTTCCTGGTGAAGTCTTATTGAAACAGATTCAAGATCCATAGTTCAAGATTCTATTGAGTTTTCCCGCCAAATTCTGTTATTCAAGATTCATTCATAATTCAAGAAAGATCACAAAACAATGGCGCCATCAACAAGAACAACTGGTACCAGTAGTGGGGAAAACAATGATGATAACACAAGAAGATATGTGGACGAAGCATTGAATGGGTTCAGACAAACAATGGAGCAGATGATGAGTCAACTCCAGATGATGAGTCAGAATCAGTTGGTGAATAGGGGACCAAGTCAAAACCAGTACAGTAGGATGACTAAAGTGGAGTTTCCTAAGTTTTCAGGGGATGATGTAAGAGGGTGGATCTTTAGGTGTGAGCAGTTCTTTGCAATTGATAGCATTCCAGATGATCAGAAGGTGAGGTTAATTTCTGTTCACTTGTTTGATAAAGCACTTCTTTGGCATAGACAGTTTATTAGATTGCATGGGGAATTGGTTTCTTGGATGGTTTATAGAGATGCTATCATTCAAAGATTTGGAACTGTGTTTGATGATCCAATGTCTGAACTAAAGAATGTTAAATATGAAACTAATGCAAAAGAATATCAAGATGTGTTTGATACTTTGCTAAGTAGAGTAGACATCAGTGAAGGACATGCAATCAGTTTCTATCTTGGGGGTTTACCAACTGAGTTGGAAATGGGGGTTAGAATGTTTAAACCAACAACCTTGGCTGATGCTTATTCTTTAACCAATCTTCAAGAGGCTACTTTAAATGCTATTAAGAAAAAGAATAGACTGCAGATGAGTAGTAATATGGGGAGTGGAAATAGAATGAATGTTGCAGCAGGAACTAGTAATAGCAAACCTTTGTTAGCTTTACCTACAACAACCAATGGGTGGAGGAGTAGACCAAACAATTCACAAGGTGACAGAATAGAAAACAGTTGACTCCAAGGAATATGAGGAAAAAAGGGCGAAAAACCTCTGTTTCTATTGTGATCAGAAATTTGCTCCAGGACATAAGTGTGCAGGACAATTGTATACTATTGTGATTACTGGAGAAGAGGAAGAAGAGGAGGAAGAATTTGTGGATGCAGATGATTATTTGGTAGAAAATGTGTTAGATGAGGTGGTGCCACAAATCTCTCTAAATGCTCTATCTGGTGTAAGTTCTTATCAAACTATGAGGGTGATTGGTTTAGTAGCCAATGGACATGAATTGCATATTTTGGTAGATTCAGGGTCAACTCACAATTTCCTAGATGTCAATGTAGCAAAGAGGTTGGGGTGTGATATTAGAAAAACTTGTCCTATGTCTGTTTTCAGTCTGGAGGAAAGAATTTGATGACGTAAGTGTATGTAAAGGGTTTAAGTGGATGCTTAAGGGGGAGACCTTTGTTTCAGATGCAATGTTGTTACCACTTGGAGGGTGTGATATGGTCTTTGGTATCCAATGGTTATCTACCTTGGGGAATATGATGTGCAATTTTAAAGAATTAAGGATGGAGTTTTTGTACAATGGTAGGAAGGTATGTTTGAGGGGCACTAACAAGACTGTGGCACACTGGTTAGAAGGAAAAAAACAAGTTAATAAGATGGAAAGTGAAACAAGGCTGAACTAATGATGTTAGTGTGTATCCCACACTGGTTTAACCTTGAATGCAGCCAATGAGGTGGATCAGTGTGAAGAAAAGTTGGACAAAAGGATTCAACAAGTAATTGACACTTATGCTGATGTGTTTGAAGTCCCAAAAGCTTTACCCCCAACAAGATCTCATGACCAAAAAATTCCTTTGATTCCAGGAACACAACCTATCAATATCAGACCCTATAGACACCCACCAATGCAGAAGGATGCCATAGAAGCCATGGTTAAAGAAATGCCTGGAATCAGATTCATTAAACACAGTCAAAGTTCTTTTGCATCACCAGTGGTAATGGTTAAGAAGAAGGATAATACCTGGAGGATGTGTATAGATTACAGGCAGTTAAACAAAAGTACCATTAAAGACAAGTTTCCAATTCCCATTATTGAAGAGCTAATTGATGAATTGCATGGCTCAACAGTGTTTTCTAAGTTGGATTTGAGATCTGGTTATCATCAAATCAGAATGAGTGAAGATGATGTGGCAAAGACAGCTTTTAAAACTCATGAAGGACATTATGAGTTTGTAGTCATGCCATTTGGACTAACAAATGCACCATCTACCTTCCAATCTTTAATGAATGAAGTGTTCAGGGCATTCTTAAGGAAGTTCACATTGGTGTTCTTTGATGACATTCTGGTCTATAGTAAGTGCTTGTCAGATCATGTACAACACCTCACTGCTGTCCTATCAACCATGAGAACTCACAGTTTGTATGCTAAGAAAAGTAAGTGTGTGTTTGGGACATCTCATGTGGAATATCTGGGTCATGTAATATCAGCAGAGGGGGTAGCTACAGATCCAGCTAAAGTTCAAGCAATGCAGTCCTGGCCTGTTCCAACTACAGTGAAGCAACTTAGAGGGTTCCTTGGGTTGACTGGGTATTACAGGAGATTTATCAAGGACTTTGCCACTGTTAGTAGACCTCTTACTCAGTTACTTAAGAAAAATTCTTTTAAATGGAATGCAGATTCTCAAGAGGCCTTCATTAAGCTCAAACAAGCCATGGTTCAAGCTCATGTGTTAGCCTTACCAAACTTTGAACAGACATTCATAGTGGAGACTGATGCATCTGGGGTAGGAATAGGAGCAGTCTTGCAACAAAATGGCCATCCTATAGCATTTTTGAGTAAGACATTATCAACTAAACATCAAGGTCTGTCTACTTATGAAAAAGAGTTTTTAGCTGTTTTGTTGGCTTTAGAGAAGTGGAGAGGTTACCTTTTGGATAGACACTTTGTGATAAAAACTGATCATTACAGCCTTAAGTACTTATTGGACCAAAGGATCACTACACCAGCTCAAATGAAGTGGCTTCCTAAACTAATGGGATTTGATTATGAGGTGAATTACAAGAAGGGGGCAGACAATGTAGTGGCTGATGCACTATCAAGAATGCAATGGAAAGTGAACTCTTTAGTATGCACACTACTACTGTATCTACAGAGTTGATTCAAAAAGTGAAAGATAGTTGGGTCAATGATGAGCATTTACAGGCTATAATGGATACACTTGCAAAGGGTGAAGAGAAGAAACACTACTCATTTCATAATGGTCTCTTATTAAGGAAGGGTAAACTAGTAGTTGGGGCAGATGAGTTACTAAGAAGAGAATTGTTGCAAAACTTCCATAGTGGTGCTGTTGGAGGACATTCTGGGGTCAAGGTTACTAGCCATAAAATTTGTGCAGTGCTCTATTGGAAGGGTCTAAGGAAACAGGTCAAGAAATGGGTACAAGAATGTTTGGTATGCCAAAGGTATAAACCTGATCTCTCTTCTTATCCTGGGTTGTTGCAGCCATTACCTATTCCTCAAACTGTATGGTCTAGCATTTCTATGGATTTCATAGAAAGTCTTCCTAAGTCCCAAGGTTATACTGTTATATTGGTGGTGGTGGATAGGTTAACTAAGTATGCTCATTTCATTCCTCTTCACACCCCTTAATGCTCTACAAGTGGCCCAAGTTTTCTTAGACTCAGTTTGCAAGTTACATGGTGTTCCTGAATCAATTGTGTCAAATAGAGACAAGGTGTTCCTTAGTACTTTTTGGAAAGAATTGTTTAAACTGCTGCAAGTTAAGTTACTATTGTCTACTTCTTACCACCCACAGACAGATGGACAAACAGAAGTTGTTAATAGATGTTTGGAAGGTTACCTAAGGTGTATGACAGGGGAGCACCCAAAGGAATGGTCAAAATGGCTATCTTTAGCAGAGTTGTGGTACAATTCCAACTACCATTCTGCCATACACACTACACCCTTTGAAGCCTTATATGGTCAACCACCACCAGTACATGTTCCATATATGAGTGGGTTCAGTAAGGTTGATGCTGTGGATAGGTCCTTGAGTGCAAGAGAAAAGGCTATTCAGATGTTGAAGTTTCATTTAGAAAGGTCTCAACATAGAATGAAGCAGCAAGCAGATAAACATAGGACTGAAAGAGAATTTGTGGTGGGAGATTGGGTACTTTTGAAGCTGCAACCACATAGACAAGTCTCCATAAGACAAGGGAAGCAGAATAAATTCTCTCCTAAGTTCTTTGGTCCATTTCAAGTAGTGGCTAAGATTGGGCAAGTGGCATATCAGTTGGACCTTCCTTCACACTCTCAAGTTCATGATGTCTTCCATGTCTCACAGCTTAAGAAGTGTAAAGGAGATCATAGTACCACTGTTACAACAATGCTTCCACAAATGGATAAAGAAGGACAAATTGAAGTAGAACCACAAGCTATTCTTGAAAGGAAGATTGTGAAGAAGAAAAATGCATAGCATTTATGGACTTGTACAATGGAGCAACAGTGGACCTCAAGATGCAACATGGGAGCTGTTAGAAGATTTGTACAAGAGGTTTCCTGATTTTGATTCTTGAGACAAGAATCATTTAAGGAGGATGGATTGTTAGGAGTCTTGTGGCATGTGAGGGGCATAAATGGGATTTATATCACATTTGTGAGTTGCACATGTATTTTTCTCCACAATACTCCTAACTAACTTTCCCTCTAAAACTACTTTTAAATAGTCGTTAGCTTTCATTCTTTCATTTCAGTTTTTAGAATTGTAATTCCTTTCTCTCTCTCAATACTCACTTGTAACCAACCATTGTAACAAACCATCATTGATAATCCAATTAAGCTTTCGACTATAACAATTCTTCAATCTTGTTTGTCCAAGTTAATTGTGAATCCATTAACGGATCTTAAGTGATCCCTAGTGGTGTGTATCAAGTTGATCCAAAGGTTTCTGGTTCTACCGGTTCAGAAGTGACGTAGAAGGTTTCACCTTTTGCTTCAAGGGTTCGTCTACTAATTCTTCCGCCAACTTCATCATCAACTCTTCGAAAGCAATTTGTGAAAACTTTTTCCCATTAAACTTGCAAAGTGTCGTTTATAATTTCTTGTGCATATACTTTTAACTCCTCTTCTAAAGCAACATGGGACTGCTCACTACAGTAATTGGCAACCTGCATTGAGATAAAGGGTTCAGCTTTGATGATTTCGGACTATAAAGGTTATATTTTATCACGTTTACGAAGAGTCGATTATTTAGGGCACATTCTATCTCCAGCGGGTCAAATGGGTAAAATGTGGCTAAAAATTTAAACTGGTGAAACAAGTCTACACACTTTATTAAAAAAGCTAATCGTTATTTGATAGTATATTTTTGTGATCATATTCTTAGCATTAACTATTTATAAAATTGGTGAAACAAGTCTACACACTTTAGCATGTACCTACCTCTATATCTTTAACATCATTGCTTGATAAATAGCGTTCCAGTGCCCCTTTACCATTCAAGATTTTAGCACCCCAACTCGGTCCTTCAACTCCAATAGCCTCCTCATCAACTACAACAACATCTATTATATCGTCCCCAGCTCTTTCATCAGGAATCTGTAACAGAATCATACCAAATCATAATGCTTTCACTAATTCAAATACTTGGTTGACATATTAAGAGGAATCCTAGGGTTTACAAACCTCGTACATGGCATCCATCAAAATGTTCTCTAACAAGGACCTCAACCCTCGAGCACTAGTGTTTTTAGTTATTGCCTTTTTTGAAATTAGTTTTAATGCACCTTCGGTATAATGTAGCTTAACCTTAAAGAACAAGAACAAAGAAAGATAATTGACATATAAAAGTCAAATGGTATATCTCTATCTATCAACCATGAGAAAACTTACTCCATTCATCTGAAATAATTTCTTGTATTGTTTGCCTAATGCATTCTTCGGCTCAGTTAGCACCTGCATAAATATGTAAATTCTCGTGAGGATAAACCTGATTGAACATCAATGCAATAATCAATCTAAAATCATGCAAAAATTATACCTAAATTAGTTGATTTTCTGTAAGAGCCAATAAATTAACAAGAATCGGAAACCGTCCAACAAATTCAGGAACCAATCCATAAGGAATGAGATCGCTGCTCTCAAGCTGACAAAAAAAATTTCAATAAAGTTTCCAATCATAACATTCCTATTATAGTTTCCTAATACAATATGATTGCTGGTTTCTAGTGTTCAATTTTTTCCAAGCACTCGGTCAACACCAAAGTGTAACCTTGTTTGTTACGACTATGAAGTGCCTGAGTTCTATAGACTATCTGTTCAAACTATTCAATATTTGCATAATCACTGAAACTATCTGATACAAACCAGGTTCGTATCACTATTATATCCAAAAAAACGAAGAAAAAACCTAATGATCAGGTTCGTATCACTATCATATACAAAAATGGAGTGAGCTTACAGTTTCCAACAAAGACGAAGTCACCGCAGCAGTTGTAATACCTCCTGTTCTCATGTTTGCACGAACAGGTGCCCCAAATCCAATGAAAGAGTCCTGACGTCTAAAATAACACAATAGTGTGAAACAACATCACTCACACAAATTAAAGAAGACACAAATACCATATACCTTTCTGAAATGGTTTTCTCAATATCAATAAACGCACCACCACAATAAACAGAATATCTTTTGTATCGATCTGCAGAAAAATACAAATAAACTAGATAATAAACTAGGAAACTATGTGTGAGCACCGTATAAAGAACAACAGAAGCAACGATTTATCATCTGGTTAAACGAAAATGGGACAATTTCAAAGTCGTTCAAAGCGCAAGCAAGTGTAACCTTTGAAATCAGTTTATTTGAAATAATCTTAATATATTATTGATTCACTAAAGTTTAAATTGATAGACAAAATAAGTGTTTGAATGCCACCTCAACTCAACCTGTTTAAGAGCCTACAGATTTACCCGTTATCTGATCCAACATAATGCAATAGCCCATTACTATAATCTTTAGAGTCGAGTAGAATCAAGTGGACAAAGGGAACATCTCAAAGTTCTTCTTGGTCAGAAAAGAATATAATTTACAAGAATGTAGGTCAACATTGCTGAATCTTTGCTTACCTTTGAACAAGTGAAACGGGTCAACTCGAATTTGTGAACTGGGCGATGTTATAAGCACTTATGATGCTTCCTGGAACAAACTGTAACAGAAGGTTAATCATTAGTGAAACACCAATATTGAAATTTTGAATCATGACTCTATAGGCATGTAGTATGTGTTTGGGTCAGGACAAGTCAAAATAACTTAGGGTAACAAGTCACTTTTAGTAAGGGTTGAAACGGTCTTGGTTCGAGCTGGCTTGACCCCACAAACAGTTTGACCCGTTAAACTGATTTTGCACATGTAAAGAAGTTCTTAACAGCTAAGAGAAAATATTTTCAAATGTGATGTTTTCATGCACCTTAAAAGCTACAAGGCGTATATTTTCACATGTGTGAAGTTGTTAAGTTCACCTTAAAAGCTACAAGACGTATATTTGCACGTGTGAAGTTCTTAACAAGCTACAAGGCATATATTTTCACATGTGACGAAGTTGTTCACTCACCTTAAGAAGCTACAAGATGTAAATTCGCACTTGTGAAGAGGTTCTTAAAAAGCTACAAGACGTAAATTTGCACGTGTGAAGAAGTTCTTGAAACTAGGGAGGTTTTGTTAGATGAACTAAGATAATAATGGGCACCAATTAAAAGCATCTACTTATCTTCACATGTGAAGAAAACTAGTATTTGAGCGAACACCTAGTGTGCATTGACAAAGAACGAAAAAAAAACAAGTTCAACTTTCAATTTCATCATCAAGCATACATAATCATCTAAATTACTCATCAACATAACTAATAGCTAACATAAAACATATAAAGCACGAAAAAGAATTTATCTAGATCAAACATTCGAATAAACTTAATTCGAGTTGAAAATTAAATTCGAACAACTTGTTCACATGTGAAAATTAATTTTGCACAACTTGCTCACATGTGAAAATTAAATACTAAATCTTGAAAGACCCATTCATCTAGATATATATCTTCAATTTCATCATCAGTTTCAAAATATATAACTAATTACTAAATATATAGAAAAATAATAATTTGTCTATAATCATTGAATCAAAAGCTTAATTCGCACTTACTGATGATGATGATGATGATAATCAATGGAGCATGGTGGTAATTGGTGATGATTGTTGTGGCAGACGGTGGCGGACATAGTGGTGGTTGGTGGTGCTGATGAACCTAGAGAGAGTGTTATCGTTTTTGATGATTTTTATGAGTAATGGTGAGGATCATAATTATCGGTGGTGAACTTTGAAATCGATGGTGATTAAGGCGGTGAATAAGGTGGTGGGGGTGATGAACATTGCGACGGTCGGTTGTTATTAGTGATGATTTTTTGAGAGAATTTCCTGGGTTTCACACTTAAAATGCGAGATGTGTGTGTTTTTTATCTTTTATAGTAGTCTGAAAACTAAAAGGTCGAAAATGCCAATGTTTATTGAATCTCTTGTGTAAATCCGGAGGATCGATCTTAGCTGTTGGATTGAATTAGAAGGAGGATTAGATGAATGGCTAGGATCTCTTCTCGCGTTCTCACAAAAAAAGCCCTTCTTATTTGAACGCTTCTCTCTCTCTATCTCTATATATATATATATATATCCTATATAGGGTAATGTTTAAATAAAAAGACAAATATCCGTAAAAAGAATAAAAATATTTTTTTTTAAATAAAATTCTCCAAAAATTCTAAAAATATTTCACAAGATCGGGTATGTTAGTACATAAAACTTTTGTGAAAACAGTTTATATATATATATATATATAAATATATATATATATATATATATATATATATATATATATATATATTGGGAGAATTTGAAATTCGAATTTTAATTTCTAGAAATTTAAATTCTAGAAGAATTTAAAATTAGAATTTAAAATCTCTCATATGTTTGGTTGTGAGAATTTAAAAATATTTTTTCATTTTTTTAATATAAATTTCATAAATATTCTATTTAAAAGTTTATAAAAAATTATAAAAAAATTGATAAATTTTTTATAAAAACTTTATAAAAATTTATAAAATTTATAAAAAAAGTTTATAAAAATTTAGAAAAAGAAATTATAAAACATTTATAAAAATTTATAAAAAAGCTTATAAAAATTTTTTATAAAAGTTTATAAAAGTTTATCAAATTTATAAAAAGTTTATAAATAAAATATAAAAAGTTTTATAAAATTTATAAAAAGTTTATAAAAATATAAAAAAATTTATAAAAAATTATAAAAGTTTATAAAAATTTATAAAAAAGTTTATTAAAAATTATAAAAATTTAAAAAGTTTATAAAAAATCATAAATATTCTATTTAAAGTTTATAAAAACAATAAGAAAAAAGTTTATAAAAAATTTCCTACGTAAATTAAAATTCTTTTTTTGAAGGCATTTTAATTATACCATTGGGAATTCAGGAATTGTAAATTACTTCATTTGAGTTACCAAACATGGTATTTGAAGGAAATTAAATTACAAATGCATCTTATATCCCATTAAAGCGGCTAGGGTAATGTTAAAATAAAAAACGAATATCCGTAAAAGAATAAAAATATATTTTTTAAATAAAATTCTCCAAAATTCTAAAATATTCCACAAGATCGGGTATGTTGGTGCATAAAACTTTTGTAGCGAGTTTTTATATTTTTGAGTTTTGATACGTTTTTTTTAATGCACAAACAACGAATTTCGATGAGCAAAAAAAATTTGATGCACAAAATTTTTAACTTGTTTTAGTTAGATGCGCAATGTTATTTTGATGAAAAAATTCAAAAAAAGTTGCGTGCAAAAACGAAATTTTGATGCACAAAAACACTATTTAATGCACAAACATATTTTTTCATAATTTTTTTTTCGAAAAAAATATCCACTTTTAGGAAAAATTCCTTCACAACTTTTTCATTCACCATCATACCCGATCTTGTGGAACTCTTTTGGAATTTTTCGAGAATTTTTCTGATTTATTTATTTATTTATTTTTTACGGATATTTGTCTTATTTTTCCTTACCCATAAATCCATGCTTACTAATGGAAAAATTCATATCATCCATCTAGTTTGATCTAATGGTGGTAATTAACTAAGATTTAAACGGTAAATTTAAATGTTTTTTTTCATTGTCTTTTTGTCTTTCTTTTTTATTCACATATTTTTTGTCTTTTATTTTTTTAATTCATGTTTTTTATTTTATTCATGCTTTTTTCTTTTTTCTTTTTTTTTAGATTCGTTTTTTTTATTCACGTTTTTTTCCTTCGCTTTCGTACATTTTCGTCTGTTTTCATACATTTTCGTCCGTTTCATCTGTTTTTGTCCGCTTTCATACGTTTTCGTCCATTTTCTTACGTTTTCACCCGTTTTCATATGTTTTCATCCGTTTTCCTACGTTTTCGTCCATTTTCCATACGTTTTTGTCCGTTTTCAGACATGTTTTTACGCTTTCATACGTTTTCGCCTTTTTCATACGTATTCGTCCGTTTTCTTACGTTTTACACGTTTCTAAGTACCACAAGTAATATTCTGTGATATGTAGAATATCACTTGTGATTTTCTGTATATTACTTTGTGATATTCTAAATATCACTTGTGATTTATGAATATCACTTTGTGATTTTCTAAATATCACTTTGTGATAGGGCAAATATTTTTAAAATGTATCATACTTGACACCAATTATTTTTGAAGGTAGCGAACAATTTTTTTTGCTTTTGTGAGTACTTTTCTTACAAATTTATCATTTTTAAGGTAATATGTGACATTTTTGACCTTCAGAAAAAAAATCTATTAGTTAAGAAGGGCAAAAATGTCCAATTTTTTTTCAAAATACCCAAAAAAAGATGAATTCGAAAGAAACGTACATACAAAAGCAAATACTTTTGTTCGCTACCCACAAAATAAAATGGTGGCAAATATGATAACTTTTAAAAATATTTGCCCTTTATGATATTTTGAATATCACTTTGTGCTATTCTAAATATCGCTTTGTGATATTATGAATATCACTTGTGATTTTCATGTTACAAAACATTGGTTGAAAATCACTTGTGATACTCAAAATATCACAAGTGATATTCTGAATATCAAAAGTGATATTTAGAATATCATTTGTGATATTCAGAATATCACTTGTAATATTCTGAATATCACAGAATATCACTTTTCATATTCAGAATATCACTTGTGATATTCGAAAACTTATAAGCGGCCCAAATTTTTTAAAAGCGGGGCTGAAAGCGTGTGAAAATAGACAAAAACGTAAGAGCACAGACGAATATGTATAAAAACGGACGAAAACGTTTGTAAATGTAAAAACACGTATGAAAACGGACGAAAATGGACGAAAATGTATGAATAATGGACGAGCGTAAAAAAGGCGAAAACATAACGGGGACGAACATGAAAAAGGGCTGCGATATGAAAATGACCGAAAACATATGAAAACATATAAAAACGGACGAAAACCTATGAAAATGGACGAAAACGTATGAAAACAGACGAAAACGTATCAAAGCGAAGAAAAAAAGCGAATTAAAAAAAAAGTGAATTAAAAAAAACGTGAATTAAAAAAAGACAAAAAATGTGAATAAAAAGAAACAAAAAACAAAATGAACTTAAGTTATCTATTAAATTTAGGTTAATCCTCACCATAGATCAATAGATGAACAATGAGATTGTTCCTTGTAAAAAATACCAAATAAGAGTAAGTAAATGAACTTTTCTCATGTACAATAATAGATATGAATTCTTATCCAAAGCTAAGATAGCAAATCGGGAACATAGGATATGGTGTGAATTTTTGTTTAAATATTAATATTTGCAGGGGATAATTACATGAAAATGTATCTAAGTTGTAATTTTCTTTTATAGTTTTGTGTAGCTTACTATTTTTTTTTATAGTTTTATGTAACTCAACTTTTGAATTTACTTAGGGTGTGTTTGTTTCACTTAGATGTTTTAGGTCTGAATCTGACTACAGCATCTTACTGGTAAGAGATGACTATAAAATCTGAATCTGAATGAAATAATGTTATTTGTTTTTTTATAATTGTCTGAATGGTTTTAACTGTTCGTCTTTTTAAATATATATTAAACCAAAATTACACGGTGAGTAAGTAACTTGTGTAAAAAATAAAACAAAATATTTTTATCATAAATTTAACACAGTTATAAACTATTAAATAATTGGGCTTATTTATTGATAATATAATTGCATTACTTGTTACGATTAACACTTGTTTCAAAAAAAAATAAACATAAAGGATATAAATTTCTTATATTCCTTATTAGGGGTGAGTATCGGGTCAAAACCGACCCGACCTGAAAAAACCAAAACCCGAAACTTGGAAAAACCCGAAACCGAAACCGAAATTACTCAGTTTTTCTCAGTTCGGTTCGATTTCGGTTTTTGTCGGGTTCTCGATTTTACTTTCGGCCCGGACCAAACCGACCCGAACCGAAACCAAAACTCGGTAAAAACCTAAATCGAGTTAGAACCGAGTTTTGTCGGTTTAATTTTGATCAGCTCGGTTTTGTTTGGTTTCTTATTTAATTCGTTTTTGCTCGCCCTTGCTCCTTATTACATACTCCATATAGGTTGCAAAAAGTAGGAAATTTATTAAAGAAGGGATTGTCTAACCAAAGGTCGCACTGGGGCCTTTGGTTAGAAAAGCTGAGGACCAAAGTCTTAGAAAAATAATTTAAAGACTCAAGGACCCACACTTTTCAATAAAAAATATTTTTTCAGTGCACTTTTTGGCCCGCAGGTCACTCAGACTTCTGTACTTAGGCTGACTGGTTAAACCCTAACAATTAACGAGTTAACTAAAACCATTTTTTAAGCAATAATAAAATTTGCACGTGACCCTACTATATACGTTTGATATAGAGTACTACTATGTACTATTGTGGCTGGTTTTCTCTCTTCCCTATGCATCTTCTTCATCTTTCTTCTTCAAAAAATTTCAGATCTACTTTTTCATAGTTCTTTATATATTCCAACAAAATATCCATTAAAAGTTTGAAGGTAGGTAAAAGATGTTGTGGGTTTAAAAAGTTTGAAGGTGAATGAAGGTCATGTAATGTTAAGAGGCAGTCAGATGAAACCGCCAGCTCTTACTCGGTAAGAGATTTTAAATCGACGCATCCCGAATCGCAGAAAACAAACAGCTAGACATCTGACCGTGTCTGACCGAGTAAGATGTCAGAGGCAGTCAGACGTTTTTTTATAAAAACAAACATCCCCTTAGTTTCGTGTATCGGATGACCAATTGTTTGTACTATTTGACTATTTTTTGTTGTTTCATGTACTCAACTTTTGAGTATATCTGTCAAATAGTACACACAACTGATCACAGTACACGTAAATAAGTGAATTCAAAAGTTAAGTACATGAAACTAAAAAAAAATTACTATGCTACATAAGATGCAAAAGATGACAAGGCAGATATATTTTCATGTAATTATCTTATATTTGTAGTCATCCATAAATAGGGATGACAAAAAAATCCGTATCTGATGGGGACCCGATCCCAAAACCTGATTTTGACTGGGGAATCCTCTAGTTGACCGGGGATGGGGAATCCCCAAAATATGAAACTGGGGATGGGGCAGGGATGGAACCCGACCCGACTCCGATCTTTCTAGTATATAAGTATTTAGAATTTATATGTTATATCCATACTCGATTAACTTGTATATATATATGTAAATATGTTTATGAGTATCAACCTGTATATTTATATGCATATGTGATATTTATAGAATCAAGTACCTTTAAAATTAAAAACATAAGCGCCAACTACATATTACTTATTATTTTGTCCGAATAGACACATGATACATATTGTTTTTATATTATATGTGATCTTACAATGCTGAGGATGCTTTAAAGTTGAATTGAAATTGTAATGAATCCAATTATGTGTGATGTACGCACGTTTCTTGAAACACTTTACGAGTTAAAATTCTTTATATTTTCGATGAGTTGGTGGAAAATTTATGTTAGTTCATAAGTATTGAAAATCCCCGAATTCTCACGGGGATCCCCGATCCCCATTGGGGGCGGGGATGGGGATGTAAAGCAATTCCCCAATGGGGATGGGGACGGGGATGAGGATGAATAGTGAAAACGGGGATGGGGATGGTAAATACAATCCCTGATATTCCCCGTCCCGTTGTCATCCCTATATGAACATTGAACAATACGAGTAGTAAAAGATAATTACATAAAATCAAAAAGTATATTCTTCTAGCATTATAGGTATGTTTGGCAAAAATAAATTGTGCTGATACTGGTGCTAAAAAAGATTATAAAAAAGAGATTATTTTTATAAGCTATATGAAGTAACATTTTGCTTTCAGATATTATGAAAGATTATTTTTTTTACAATCTTTTATAAGTTCTGTTTGTCAAATAAATATTATTTTTTTAAATAGCTTATTTTTTAAAAAAATAATCATAATTTTTAAATAATCTTATGTGCCAAACATAGCATATATAACATATATGGTGTGTCATTCTTTAAATATCTTTTTAGGTTTGTTTGATTCTGTTAGTTGTGGATTCGTAAAAAGACGAAATTTAAAAAAAAAAAAAAAATTCGTAAAAAAATCCCACGGGATTCGTAAAAAGACGAACTCTTTTTTTCTCAAAATTTCCGTCCAGAAAAATCCCACGGGATTCGTAAAAAAATTCCACAGGATTCGTAAAAAAAATCCCACGGGATTCGTAAAAAGACAAACTTTTTTTTTTCAAAATTTCCGTCAATAAAAATCCCACGGGATTCGTAAAAAAATCCCACGGGATTCGTAAAAAATCTCATTGGTAATCTGTATAAATCCCATACCATGAAAAAACAAACCAAGTTGGAATACAATAGTTCCAAGTAAAGCTAAAAGGGTTACAAAGCTAAAAAATTGAAAGTAAGAAGGGTTACAAAGCATTTTTGAGGCCAACTGAATTGACTAATACGCTAAAGACCCTCATTGAATCAGGCGCAGCAGCTGAGTCGTCTCCGTGGGTCAGCACCATACCCTTGAGTAGGGGTGTGCAAATTCGGCGAAAATCCTAGACCGAGACCGACCGAATACGCCAACAAAGCCAAATACCGGACCGAGGACCGAATTAGCCAAAAATTGAAATCACGTCTCTATCAGATCGTCCAAACTCAAATACACTTACATGTAATATCTAACTCGTATGACTTAAACATTCTTTATATAAGATGGTGAGACCACACTATTAAAGTCCATTATTACTATAGTGAAATACTGCATAATAATAAAGGAAAAAAACATATTTCTATCTTTACATAATCAATACCAAATTACTACAGTATTTTTTTTTTCTATGAGCCATAATGTTACAAATGTAGCTGTTACGCTAAATGATGCTTATGAAACATATGTCTCTTGTGGAATTAACGCGGACACTAACTCAACCAATGCTTAAATCCATAACTCGCAATGATACAACATCTACTGCTAAAACCAAAAATAGGCAACGCTTATATATCCAAAATTTAATAAATAAACAATAAAATAAGCAACATCTACGATTAAAATGCCAAAATTGGGACGAATCCACATTTAGGATATCGTTTGATTAATTTAGAGAGATATAACAATGATTATATTTTACATCAATTTGGGGGTTAGGGTTTGATAAGGTGGTTTTGGGTGGTTAATTGTTGTGTGTGAATCTAATCGATAAATTAATAATTTATTAATTTAAAGAGATTGAGGTTTTGCTATCTTTGATCTTTAAATATCTTTTTAGGTTTGTTTGATTCTGTTAGTTGTGGATGCGTTTACTAATTAGATGATGTAATGATGTGGAAACTAGTGAACCCTCATATTGACTTCTGCTACCATGAAAAAACAAACCAAATAATACGCTAAATTTTTTTTGAGGCCAAATAATACGCTAAATTGAAACGTCTCCGCACCAAATAATACGCTAAATTGAAACGTCTCCGCGTCCAGTAACTCAAATACACGTAACACAATTAAAAAATAATAATAAAGGAAAAAAAAAACATATTTCTATCTTTACATAATCAAAGCCATAATACGCTAAATTGAAACGTCTCCGCATCCAGTAACTCAAATACAGTAAAACCTTTATAAATTAATGGTGTTGGGACCGGGATATTTTATTAATTTAGAAAGATATTATTATATCGATAAATTAATAATTTATTAATTTAAAGAGGTTTTGCTATGATCTTTAAATTTACAAATCGAATATACTAGTTACAATGTATACTAGTTAGAGATGAAAAATAAATTAGAAAAATAAGTTCTGATTATCACTTTATGAATTCACATTCACAAATTAATTGAATTTGTCAAGTTCATTGTCTATAAATAAGTAAAAAGTTAGTTTCGTTGGGACAAGTTACAGTTACGTATAACCTTAATTGAATTATATGAATTTGTATAAGTTCCAATTACTTATGGCCTTTGTATTTATATATGAATTTTTTTAGTAATTATTAATTTATAATTTCTTTGGGACCAATATATATACACTGGGGTTTCAAAAAAATTATTATCTTATTATTTTATCGATTGAGGGCTAAATTTGTACTGGTCCCAAGTTGGGACTGGACAAATTATTAATTTTATCGAGGTTATTAATTTATCGAGTATTAATTTATAGAAGTTTTACTGTGCACGTAACAAAATTAAAAAATAATAATAAAGGAAAAAAAAAAAAAACATATTTCTATCTTTACATAATCAAAGCCTATCAAGTATCAAGTGGTCGCTCTCTCTATTATAAAGCACTAGGTATAATAACCTAGGTTAAACCTTAATATCATGTCACGTTAGTGTCACATCAACTTTAATATTTCACCTTAACTCAACAAAAAAAACCCGTTATCATAACATCCCAAAGGTTAAACCTTAACTCAAATATTTTCAAATTCAACCCCTAAACTAGGGATGAGCATTTCGAACCGAATCCCGGAACCGTACCGAAACGGTACCGATTTTTGAAATACGGTACGGTAGCGGGACTACGAAATAAGGTGAAAAAAAATCGGGACCACTAATTCGGTACGGGACCGGTACCAAATCGGGAAATTCCCTTAACAAAGCGGGGAAAACCCGATTTCCCGGTACCGTACGGTATCAGATCCGAATCCCGTTCGGTACGGTACCGGTACCCCTAATTTATGCACGGGAAAAAGTCGGTACCGGTAATTCGGTACGGGACCTGTACCGTGCTCATCCCTACCCTAAACTAAAACAAACAATTCATTTATTGAAAAACATTAAACATTAAACACGAAGTATATTAAACATTAAACACGAATTACATTAAACATTAAAACAACAACGAGATTGATGAAAATAAAACTACAAATTAAGAATACGAATCATCTGAGTTGTAACCCTCATCACTCGAAGTGGAATTAAACTCGCCAGCAAAGTACTTTCTTTCCATGATGTCAAAGTAGTTCTCCTAAGATATTCAAAATTCTCGGCTTCTGTTTCTCTAAACGAGCAGCTTCCTCGCGTGCCTCATTTTCCATAATCTCTCTATAATTTTCCTCGTCCTGCGCAAGTTCATGAAGGTAAGCCTCACTAAACCCAAATGGATTGTTTTCGAGGTTCACCTGTGGACTGTTAGCAGGTGGAGTGTTAACAATTTGATTGTTAAGAGGTAGAGTGTTTACAAATAAATTTTACGGTTGAAAAATCGGAAAGACATCTTCTGGTGGAGTTGAATAAACTTCAACTTCTTCTGGTGGAGTTGGAAAGGTAGTTTCCGGCAGTTGTGGTGGACCTGGAATGGTAGTTTCCGGCAGTTGTGGTGGACTTGGAAAGGTAGTTTCCGGCAGTTGTTGTGGATTTGGGAATTGTTGAGAGAAATCTTTGCGAGACATTTTTGTGTGTGTGAGTTGTGTGGGTAACTTGTGTGTGTAAGTTGTGTGTTCTAAACAACTCTGGTAGAGTTGTATATATAGGAAGAGTTGATTTTGATCTTGAATTTGAATAAATCCCGCTCATATTTTATTTTTAAATTTCAAATTTGAACTTCATTTATTCCGCTCAGAATTAACCAGTTAAATTTAAATTTGAATTTGAATAGGTTGAGGGGGTGTAAGTGAAAATTTATTTTAAATGGTTTAGAGGTGAAAAGTTTTGTTTTGTTTTTTTGTTTTTTTGTTTTTTTTTATTTTTTATGGCTTAACGCACGTTAAGGCGTTAACGTGCCACGTTAACGCCACCCAAGGTGTGGTTAACGTGCGTTAACGTGGAGGCGTTAAGCCTTAACCTCGTCTTGCCCGTTACGACACCTACCTCTCTTAGAGTGCAAGGTTTCATCACATGTTATTAGTGTGTCACATCATTTTTTTTCAATAATACACCAATAACTAAAACACTTCTTCTCCATAACATACTAATAACATGTTATTGGTACCATTTTTTTTCCTTAATTTAAAAACACGCATATTATTAAATGTAAACTAAAATTACAATACATAAAATAAAATTACAACACGAGATTTCAGAAGAAAAAAAATACATTAATAAATAGATTATATATCGTCTTGTTGTTGTTATTCTAGGTGTCGTTGCTAAAGATGATCCACAAGATCTTGTCGAAGGTTGGTATGCACTTCCTTTTTTTGTATTTCCTTTCGTTTCTTTGCATTCCGATCGCATCTTTCGACGCATGTTTCTTGTATATTTGCGGTCGGACTAACATATATTTCGTTAATTCACTTATTTGTAATTCTTGGTCTTCTAGTATCATGTTATGCAATATAATGCAACAATACATAATCCTACGTATTTTGCTCACCTGGTAAGCACGTGAGGCTAATTTCTCCATTCTCAATACATACATCTTAAGCAAATTGGAGTTGTTTCCTCATTCTATCGTTTTCTACCATACGCAATCGATAGTCTTTGAAGTAGAACTTCAATCTTGATTTTTAGTTTGTTAATTCTACTAATTTAGAACTCCGCGAGTATGTGCATCGTGTCACTCATGTACATTTTTTGGATGTTGGGTGGAAGCGGTGGAGATGGAGAGCGTGGAGGGGATGAAGAAGAGGTTGCACCCATTTTATTGGTATGGAGATGGTACGGTTTTTAAAAGCACAATGGAAGAGATGGTATTGTTATATGAAAAACACATTGGTATGAAGCTATTTATGGGGGAGGGGTGATCAACCTTCGTGACACACTCGCAACTAAGAATATAAAAAATTCATAATAAATTCGAAAAGCAGATTGGTATGAAGCTATTTATAGGGTGTTGGGAATAAAGCTAACAGTTGCCACTGATAAGATGTGGAAGACGGCACGCTAAGATTACACTAGCAAAGGAAACTCATTACCACCGCCAAGACATTATTATCAATGCTATTAGGATAATTGTTGTGTATCCGTATTGATAAGTATAGAAAAGATCTTGTGTATATTCTATATTGTTAGTATTATACTTATCTTGTAAAGGACTCCTTGTGCTATAAAAGGAGATCCTAGGTCATTGTTTAGAGTACAAATACTCAATGTATTATATATAAGCTTCAAGGTGTAACCCTAGTGATAAGAAAGATCACCGTATTATTTCTTAATAATTGGAGCTTTGTGTTAAACCGCTCACTTACATTACATCATACAACCGCTTTTAAGTATTACTAAGTATATTCCGCGTGCTTATTAATATAATTCAAAATATCACTAACACAATGTGTGTGTTTAGATCCATCAAGTGGTATCGAGCGAAGGTTCGATATTTTGATTTAGAAGATCCAAGAAATAAGCTTAACCTACTCACTCAAATCAATGGAGATGGAAAACAACCACCAACTCGCTCCAAGGCTTCTAAGCTCAAACTTAATGAGTTTGAGATGTGGAGGATAATGATTGAGCAATACTTTCATACAAGACTATGCTCTATGGGAGATCATCTTAACTGGTAATTCCTTCAAGTCTATTACGAAGACCGAAAGTTGGTGACACGTATTAAATAGCTACACGAGACTAATGATGAAAGAGCAAAGAAGAATGACTCAAGGCGGAAGTGTGTTACTAATGACTCTTCCTAAAGACCATATCATTTTAGCAAGTACAAGACAAAGAAAAGAACTTTTTGAAGAAATCGCCGGGTTTGGTGGCAAAGATGCTACAAAGAAGACACAAAAGACATTGTTGAAGCAAAGTTATGAAAACTTCTCGCTTCAAGCAATAACTCACTTGATAGCATCTTCACAAAACCGTAAGATTGTCACACAATTGACTGTTTGGCAAGGTAGAAAAGGAAGACCTCAATTTGAAGTTTCTAAGAAGTTTGCCTTCTGAGTTTAATACAAATGTTACGTCCGGGAAAATAAACCGGATATTGAAACTATGAAGCTCAATGATCTTTACAATAACTCTCGAGCAAAGATTGAAGAAGGCGTGGAAACTTGGTACAAGCTCAACAAAACTTGGCATTGTTGTCAACCTCCTAGACCGTGATGATTCTCAAGATGACAATGATGATGATTTTGCTACCACGGTTCTACAGTTTCAATCGGTAATGCTAGTGTTACCACTTGAGTTCAAAGAAGAAGGTTGTCGGTATTGGTATCCTACCTTGTATGCTTTTATCTCCGCCAAGTTAATGGCTCTTTTAACTCATAGACATAGAGCAAATTGATGGGAGGAGATGGACATAAAATGGCAGATAGCTCTTCTTAGCATGAGGGCTAGGAAATTCTACAAGAATACTGGCAAGCCAATTCACATTAATGGTGGAGAAACCCAGGGTTCGATAAAGAAAAGAGTGTTTCAACCGTCACAAGTTGGGGCATTTTGCTAGTGAATGCGTAAGACCAAGGAACCAGGACAAAAGGTCTACTTGGTACAAGCAAAAGAAATAACCAATTGTGGAAGAACCAAAGGCAATGCTGGCAATTGATGGTGTGAGCTATGATTGGAGTTTCATGGTTGATGAACAAGAGGAACAATCTTCACCGCCGCTCTTGTGTTCACGTGCTCTCATGGCTTTCTCTCACCTCAGGTACAAAACTTTGAAAGTTGTTCTAAAACATGTTTGTTTCTAGAGAATGAACGGCTATAATTAACCAAGAGCACTATAGATCAAATGAGTCAAATATATAATGATGATATGGTTATTCTTAGAAGAGATAGATCATAAGACATGCAGTGAAATGAGGCATTAAAAGAAGAGTTTGAAAAACTTAAAAAGATAAATGAGAATGTCAATTTAACTATTGGCACTCGTTATTATCTCTAAGTCAATTGATAAAATTTGGAATGCTCAAATTATTAGTAAAGTTAAGTCTGTATGGGATACAATCCGCTCCTCCACCATTAATGGGGTGTTCCAAAGCCTCCGGCATAGATTTAGCTCATCTGGACTAGAAGACTTTCGTGATCCTAATCTTGAATATGGTCCTCCCAAATTTGTGAAAAGAGGGAAGAGGTTAAGCTTGAAACCATGTTTTGAAAGTGCTAGTGACTCATCAATTGTAGATGAGAATGTTAAAAAGAATGTAGAGGCTTCTATCCCAAAAGTTATAAATACTATTACAGAGGAACCAAGGAAACAAGTTAACAAACCTAGATCACTGTAGGTATGCCGAGTTGTATAGAAACATGTCATCAACTCAAGGGGTAACTGAGGAGGAGTGGGATCATGTCAAATCTCAACAACTAGGTAGTGATTTTTTGATGTATAATAAAGCATGTTATATCTGTGGTAGCTTTAATCATTTACATGCAAATTGTGACTATCGTGTTAGGAGAAGGGAAGTCCATGGGAATAAAAGGGTGGAGTCAAACAGATTTCAAAATAATGTACACCCTAACTCACACAAAGAAATGACCCCAAGAGCAGCTCAACTAAGAAGTGGTCTTAAAATCACACACGCTAAAACTTTTAACACCGCTTTCACCATAAACCACTGCTACAAGTGCAAAATCCAAAACAACTTTTGCAAAATCTGCACACAAATCAGGGAAAAGGTCTTTTCTGATAAAAGGGTTAACTATAACCAACAGTGGGTACCAAAATCTAAACTAGCGCTACACTCAATCAAAAGTTCCCACCGCAAGGGTTGTAAACAAGACCGGGGTAACATGGGAAATGTGAGGAAGGTCTCAGCACGTTGGGAATGGAAACCTAAAGGAATTACCTCATCAACCAATCCCAACGGTGTATCAATGACCTTTGATAGATTTAACTATATTGATACACGAGGAAGATCCAAGTCAATCATGGCTTGGGTCTCCAAAGGAAACTAACTCCTTTCTTATATGTGCAGGAACATCCAAGGACAAAAAGATCAGATCAAGGCTACACAGATAGTGGATGTTCAAGGCACATGACTGGCAACAAGTCATATCTCTCAGATTTTGAACATTATGATGGATAGTATGTCAGCTTTGAAGGTGGAGTTAATGGTAAAGTTGCTAGTCAAGGGGTCATCAAAACTAGTAATCTACACAAAGCTTCTTGCAGATAAAAGAAGTAAATCATAACCAGTATGATGCATGGAATTTAAAGCAAAAGACATGGATTTTTATTATTATTTAACAAATCACACAGAGTGCAGGATGGTACATCCATTAGTCACAGACAACCAGCATCATTACATAGTTGGAAAACAGAAAACATCATACAACTACCAACTGATGACACAAGCTTCACATTCTACCCCAACCTAACTCCCAACTACCACCTAAGGCTTCTTAGGGAAGGCCCACTCTGGCATCACTTTAGGCGTCATTCGCCTATCAATCACCCTCCACACCTTGGGGCATGCTAGCCCCATCACTATTCCTCCAACAGGTGGTGAGGATGATGAAGGACCCTCTGGTGGTGGTGCTGTCAACAATGGTAGAGAAGGTGGTACTTGTAGCTCTTCTGATGGAAGCACTATTGCAAGGGGAGGAACCACAAGGACTCTTTTATCTGTTTCATCATCAGACTCTTCATAAGGAGACACATAGGAACTTATGTCAGAGTTGTCCTCTTTGATGATGGCATCCTGAGGCATTGGTTGGAGTGATGATGGACCAAACAACTGAAGGGATAGTGCTCATGGCCAAATGAGTTCTCTTTCTTGAAGAAACCTCTTCAAACACCTCTTTCTTCACTCTACCTGGATTGTTCATAACAAAATGCCAAACACTATCATCCCAAACACTATCCGAAAATGAGCTGTCAGATGAGACATTGATAGGGTTTGAATGACTCATGGTGATTTTTGGAGAGAAGTAAGTTGTTGAGAGAGAAATGTTTTTGGAGTATGTGTGATATGAGTGGCTTGTGAGTTATAGGTTCTTTAATACAAGTTTAGTTGGATTTAGTAAGTTAATGTGGGGAAGGTATAAGTTGTTGAGGAGTAAATGAAGTCTTTGACTTTGGTGGCATGATAAATGACTTGTAGTTGACTTGTTGACTAGGTGGTTTAGTACTGTTTTAACCACTGCCAGCAGAAATTTTATTCACTTCGAGTTATTTACTAATCACTACTAACCTTAACAATGCTTTCAGTGTTGATTTATGTTTGTGATATGCAGGTTTGAAGGATTACTTGTATACATTGAAGTTGTTATTGTTTAGTGCTTGTATTTTTAGTTGTCCACTAATTTTTATGCAGAGATTAAGCCTAACAGTGGAAACTATAATGCAAGCAAAGGGTAAAAGTTACTCTCACGAGTGGAAAAATAAAACAGAGAAATATCATTCCATAAGAAAGGTTCATTACATTCAAAGAGAGAGTGCTAACAACTGCAATCAAAACACAAAATATAACAACCTAACACATCCTACATCCCTACACCCTACACCAGTTACTCGATTGGCTTCTTTCCCTTGCCCTGATAGTCATGCTTGTTCTTCTGTGCTCTCTTCCTCTTGTTCTCAAAGGTTGATTGCATTCTTGGACAAGCAAGACCAAGAACTTGTGGAGGAGGCCTTGGTAGTCTTGCAGGCTTCTTTGGTATGGATATGTGCTTCATGTTTGAGAGAGTTGTCTTCAATGCTTCCTACACCCTACACCAGTTACTCCATTGGCTTCTTGCCTTGCTCGATAGTCATGCTTGTTCTTCTCTCTTCCTCTTGTTCTCAAAGGTTGATTGCATTCTTGGACAAGCAAGACCAAGAACTTGTGGAGGAGGCCTTGGTAGTCTTGCAGGCTTCTTTGGTATGGATATGTGCTTCATGTTTGAGAGAGTTGTCTTCAATGCTTCTGTCATAGCCCTTGGTAACTCTTTGGACAAGAAATAGGTCTTATCATCAGCATCATCTTCTGATGAACTGGAGTAGAACTCAAGAGAAAGTGCAGGTCTGGCATCTAGTGCAGGATTGGTAGTTTTCTTTGTTGACTTCTTGGAAGAAGAGCTTGTAGCACAGGGTGGAAAGTAACCTGCCCACCCTTATGCCTCTGAAGATGACTCAGAAGCCATCACAAACTCTGTATCAGAATCAGAGGAGATGTCAATGATGTTGGAAGGATTGCTCATGGTGATGTTTAGGGATTTTGTGAGCTAGAATGTGTTTTGGTATGACTATGATGTGCCGAGCCCTATATAGGCAAAGTCGATCACAAGGGTTCATTAAAGAATATATTTATTTTTCCCTATTTTGGTAGGTTGAAGAGTAAATATAGATATTATCGGGTTGACTTTGGGAAGATATTTTTAGATAGTGGCTTGGTTAAAAGTAACTTTGGTTAAAACAAGTTGGTTATTCATATACTTTGTATTATGCTAACACATGCAGGAACATAACCAATCTTGGATGGGAGTTGATCATAAATGGTGTGTAACTGAGACACACAACAAATGGTTATTGATTCACCATGTCTAATCCACATAAGAATCAACTAGTCAGAGCAAACGGCTCACCGGTAAAGACTTAACAAATCTGTTTATGGTTGATAGTTTACCAAAACTATATGGTTATCAACTCACCATATTCTTTATGATTAAGAGTTGGCTAGTCCATAGCAAACGGCTCATGATAAAGACATATCAAATCCGTTGATAGCTGATATTTTGCTAAAAACTATAATGAGAGCAGTCCAATTTTCATATGTTTTACTTACCAATGCTCTTTGAAAATGTTTATGAAAAATTACCACTGCTAGTTCACAGTTTCCACGCTGTTATTTTTACCACTATTGATCTAGCCGTTACAACTGTTGTGTCAGTAACTAATTTTTTACTAGCCGTTGAAGAGAAATTGCTTTCCATATATATATATATATATAGGGTAAAATTTTTAGAAGATTATCTACTTTCCTAATTGCTATTTATTCTCTAAAGATAAATTTTTTCCTTAGATAATCTTTCTTGCGCAAAACTCTTAAACCATACCACTATATATCTTTCTCTCTTAATTGGCGAGTTGTTTATTCAATTCATACTGACATAATATATTTTTCATCAAAAGTTACTATGGCACGAATCAACTTTGTGAGATGAGCACAACCAAATGGCCTATTTGGAAAAGTCAAACGACAAGAGTGGCCCTGTTTTTCATCAGATTGTGGACTTTTTAAATACTACCCATATAAGGTATGCTTTACTTCTTAATCCCACAATCTATATCTCTTATGCTTTACTTCTTAATCCCACAATCTATATCTCTCAAATCAAACAGTTTTGGACTTCTGTTTAGTCCATA
>OU343218.1:79880736-80416028 GCA_910596185.1 Chrysanthemum makinoi | reverse complement strand
GCTTTTAAATTATGGGAAACGGCTAAAAAAGATATTATTGTTGGTTTTCGTGATTATAAATATGGTGTTTCTATAACTACGGATGTTTGGACCACACCACATGGTTAAACAAATTCTTATCTCGCCGTTACGGCTCATTGGTTTAATCCCGAATCTTGGTTATTAATGAAACGGACAATTGCTTTTGAACTATTTGGTTATCCTCATACGGGATCTAATTTAAGAAAAATTTTACATGACACTTTAGTTGAATATAATTTAGATTATAAAGTTTTTATGATTTCACTAGATAATGCATCTAATAATACTAGATCTTTGGAATTGTTAAAATTACGTATATAACCCATTTTAGATGGTGCTTTTTTTTCATTCCCGTTGTGTTGCTCATGTTATAAATTTATCCATTCAAGCGACATTAAAAATATGTGAGAGTTTACGTTTGAGATTTAGGGGTATGTTAACAAATATATATCGCTCGAGCAATGAACGACAAATGAACTATAAACTTTTTCGTAAACAATGTGGTGAAGCACCCCTAGGACCGGCCTTTGATAATAATACTAGGTGGAATTCTACTTGCATTATGTTTGAAAATATATTACGACAACGTAATACTTTACATGCTTTTAATGAATTACTTGTTGAAAAAAACCGTTTCACTTCGCTAGATGACCAAGATTGGGATCGACTAAATGCTTTAACTATTTTTTTACAAGTTTTTAAAGAGGCAACAACTATAGTATCGGGTGTTTATTACCCAACTAGCCCATTAGTTTTAAATCAAATTTATGCTATGACGGAAAAATTAGACGAATTAAAAGACTCGCCTACTCAAATGTTTAGAAAAATGGTTAAAGTTATAAAAAAGAGATTTATAAAATAGTTTGCTAGTTTACCTTTGGTTTATACTTGTTCCGCCGCACTTAATCCATGTTTAAATGTTGGAGGCGTAGTACTTTTAATTAGAAGAATAATGAAAAATTTAGAATTATCCTTTGGGTTAGACGGTGAAGATCACAACTGTAATACCCCCAATTTCGTGATACGCAGCGGAATTCAAACTGGGTGTTACTTCATGGCACAACAATTATAACAATAGAAAACGAACCCTAATTGAGTCGTTTTAAAAGATTTATCATTCGATTTATATAAATATCAGAGTTTACAAAATGAGGTCCCAGTAGTTTCGAGTTTGACTGATAATCGTAATAAATACAGATATCGATAAAATAAGTAGTGGGCTACGTTGTTATACACCCATACTTCGTTTGTTTTGTAATCAGTTGAACACAAGTTTCAAGGTTGGGCCATGTTGTTGCACCCATAAATTCAGTAGTTGCAGCATTTGTATCATTGCAACACAATATATATTGCCTTAAGTCTCATGAACGCAAACGTTAACACGAACGCGTCATAATAATGACGTAAGTTACAAACAACATAATAATGATGTGAGCAACAATGCCCTCTGGTAGGAGTTTTCCATTCTCCTAGTATTCTCAAATAAAGTGCATTTGGTTACCTATCCGGCTAACACAAATGGATCGTCAACTGCCAATAGATCTATTTACTATATTCGCGTTCACTCGCAAGTGATTAATGGTTCATGATATGAGGGACTTTTAGTGGCAACAATAAGTACTTAAGCAATAGAAATTAGGTGTAGGTGTAGCATAGAAAAATACTTGTGTTCGATTTTGTTGCATGTATCTCCTCACGAGTTTGAAAAACAAGTAAAATATGGGACTAAGAACTCACAGTATTATGTAAAAGTATAGAGTACTTATGAAATTAAATGAAAATAGTTGAGCATGTATCTCCCCCAAAAATAGTATAAAACAATTGAAAATGGGGCTATGAAACTCACGGTAATCCTTAAAAGTTTAAAGTACTTATGAAAGTAAATGAAAATAGTTGAGCATGTATCTCCCCCAAAAGTAATTCAAAACGTATAAAAGTAGGGGATATGAAACTCACCTCGATGTTACAGTAGTCTGGATGGAAAACAAATTAAGTAAAGTTGATAAACGTCTCCGACACGTAACCTGAGTTGATATGTCAAGTTTTCAGTATATATATGTATATGTATGTGAGTTTACTATTTGTTTCATTAAGGTTTTATTGGTGACTAAATGTTAAGTGAGACAATATGAAGTTTCTTCAAATGTTTATGGATGATAATATTTTATCATAATTACTTATTCTCATATTTATATTATCGTCGTTTCGTTAATGTTATATAGATGTATATATATATATATATATATATATATATATATATATATATATATATATATATATATATATATATATATATATAGTGTAGGGTTATGTTCAGAATCAAAAAAATTGCGAGAACCGCGAGAATCATTTTTGGCCTTTGATCAAAATAATCTATGGCTGAGAATAAAATGGCATTATTGTAAATACATTTAAACTAAAAAGATGTACTGAAGGGCAATTGTGGAACTTCTCATCTTTATCAATCACTGAAATATAGGGCCAGTTACTATTTTATTTCAAAATCCATTACCAAAACCACTCGTACACATCAATTCTCTCCCTCATTTATCGTGGGCCATCTGTTTTCTCTAATGTCTTCCATTGTCAAATTGAAGATTGAATATTATATTGTTGTTTATAGAACAACCTATCGATTGTAAATGATCAGTTCAGGTTTGTACATTATTTGTTGGATTAGTTAAAGGTTTGGATGCATCTTTATTCCTATTCTATTATTTGTTAGATTAATTAATTGTTTGGATGATTAAAGGTTTGGATCTGACTTTTTTTTTCCGATGGTAATCAATGGCTTGTGGGTTGAATATGTTTGACGTGAGGTAACAAGAAATGGGGTTGGATAGTCTTTTACACTGTGTTCTCAAGTTTGTTTTTTAAAGGAAAAGGAAATTAATGAAAGAAAACAAAAAATCTCTCATGTTCTTGAGTTTTTTTATGAAAGAAAAGGAAGTAAATCTCAGAAAAAGAGGGTAAATTTTGGGCTATTTGGTGGGATATTATTTCAGCCCATATTTGGGCGGAAACCAAATGATTTCTTTCTCTATGACAAATATACCCTTTATTAACCTAAAAAAATATAACGTCATGGTTTACAAGAGATGTTATTAGGGACTGTTTTAGACTAATAGTACCTTTAAGCTGGCATTTCTCCAATGCCTGCATGAACCGGTCAACATAAGGATTTTTTAGCAAAGTGACACGTACTCCATAGGACAGTACAGAAGATTCGAGTTAGTTTTATAATCGTAAATTTGATTTAATTGATTGAATAAATGCTGCAAAGTAATACCTTCCGCTACAGGTGGCAAATCAAGCACATTTTTTCTTCTAAATAATGTATTTAAGTAAATAATGTGTTGAATATGATTATAAAAACCACTAGCAGGTTCTACTAAACGAAAAAGTGCAGTTATGGCTTTTGTGTTGGAAGTACATGATGTTATCATCCATATTTTTCATTTGCTTATTTGTTGATACTAGTTGGATACCCGCGCACAGCGGCGGCGATAAATATAGTTATATAATAAATATAGTAAATGAATTGCTAACCCAACTCTTCTCGCAATTCCTTACCCGCTTAGTGAATTCATTTCACAACACTCCAAATGTATATGTGTTAGTTGTATGTGTTTGTTTGGGTTTTCCGTATCTTTCCCGTGACATCATTATTCCTGCATATAAAAAGACCTTCACAATCTCTTAACCGTCAAAAACTTTCCCAAAAGTAAATGATTTTGATAAATAAAGTTTGTATCGATTGAAATAAAGGTTAAAGTTATAAAATTTTGAATTAAAATAAAATAAACCTCCTAAAAATGTAAAAACTAAAAACTCATAAAAATATATCAAAATGGATGTTGAATTAAAAAGCACAAAATTTTAAAAAATATGGTGAAATTAGATCTTAAAAAAATTAAACGAATTAAAAGATATTTAAATTTAAAAATAAAGGTGGTTAATTAGTTAAGAAGTGACGTGTTAATCTCATTATTGGAGCTCCTTATTTTAGTTTGTTAGAGCTCATCCCTTTTTGTTATTTTTTAGTTATAGAAGTGACACATGTCACTCAATTATTGGAGCTCCTTATCTTAATTTTTTGTGGATCACACAACTTAAATGTTTTATATAGTAGTATAGATAAATGAAGGGCAAAATAGTAAAATTATGAAATTTACTTTTCTTTCCATCCAACTCAAGAACACAAAACATATAAGATATCATTCATTTTCCTTTCAATTTCTTTCAACTGGAGAACACCTATTTTTTGCCATTTTTCTTTAATATCCAATCCTTTCATTTGTTTGTTGAAGGGGACCCACTTAAAATCAACCTGGCAACGATAGGTGAGTCGTTACCAGTAACCAAGAAGCTGTTGTGATGCAAGTTTCCGATAATTGGTCATGATAATCTGATTTTGATGAATGATATCAAAAAACGTTTCAACATGTGGTGGTGTTTGCGTTAAATAATAGATTTGTTGACGGTATGCAGATTAGGAGTGAACGAATCAAAAAGGGTTGCTCTTCAATTTCTGGTATTTTTTTTATTAATAATACCTTTTCTGTTATTTGCATTTTTGGAATACAGTGACAAAGGTTAAGATAGCATATTATGTTCTAGGTAATTATATATTTTTTTTCAGGTGCATTAATTTTCATTTTGGGTGAACATATTAATGGACCTGATGATTTATGATTTCCAAATTGATAAAAGTGACTTTACAAGTTACTTGGGTGGTAACAATAAAAAAATGGAGTAGCTTTTTTCTTAAATGTTTATTTTTGAATCACTTTTTTTATCCAGTACTTAATTTTCTTCTATATATGTTATTCATGTTATGCTGAACCTTTTTATTTGTTCTTTTTAATAGATAATGATGATGAAAGGAAAGATTCATGTGTGTATTGTTAAACATGAGTGTATATAATGCACATGTATTTACGTCATGAACATGAAAATAATCAATGAATGCACATGTGTTTACATAAGGAAAACGAGGATTTGATAACGAATGATATTGTAATTGTTAACAGACAAAGATAGATATCGTTGTGACCGAAGGAGATGAAGAAGGTGTTCGGATCACCGTTTTAGTTAAGCAGATTGGTGCTTCAACTCTTGTTGTTGGACTACATGATCAAAGTTTCCTATATACGTAAGTCTTTTTTTTATATGATCATTCAATACTTGCATATATTGTTGTGGTTTTTTTTGGATGTGTTTCATGGGGTGTGCATATGTGTTTTAAGGGGGATGCATATTTGTTTTATGGTTGGTATAAATTCAATTAAATTGGTTTGCACATGTGTTTTAAGAGGGAATGCATATTTGTTTTAAGGGGGGATGCATATTTGTTTTATGGTGGGTATAAATTTAATGAAAATACATGTGCAATGGTTGAGAATACATGTGCACAAAGCATAGGTTTAGGTATTCAGTTTACTTGTTGGTTTCAGTTTTTAAAATATACTTTCTAATGTGATGCAATTGTATTACTTTGTGGTAATGGATGTACTGGAATTCGTTTTGTTTTTAATTTCAGATGTTATTATGGTTTATAAAATGACCAATGCCTTGAAAGGATTTATATGTAGTCAAACATATATACTATTTATCATTTATCAAAATCATGCAATTAGATGTGTCTAACAACAGATTGTAACTATATTTATATTGCAGAAAAAACTGAAGAAAACTCGTCTAGTAGAGAAGAATAATGGCGTCTACAACAAAACACATGTATACGAAAGTACTTGTGCACGCCTGAAAAAAATGTGAACATGCACCCTTACGAAGAACACTTGTCTATTGGAGAACAACTTTGACGAACCGGAAAACAAAACACATGTAGACGAAGATACATTTGCTCAATAAGAAAATACATGTGCAAAACAGGAAAATACACGTGCACAACAGGAAAATACACCATGTACATGAATGCATAGTTGAATCTCATCTATACATTCTCTTTTTTCTATTTGCAATTAAAAGAAAAATGTAATATAGGAGTGTAGATTTTTGGGATTTTTGCTAAATTTTGTATTCTCTATTTTTGTTAAAAGAATGCAAATGTGTATGTGTTTAAAAAAATGCTTATAAAAATTTAGTTGTAAATATATACATGTGCAATCAGAAGCAATTGAGTACTAAAAACATATGAAAAATTACATTATAAAAAAAACACATGTAAAATTACATTATTTAAAAGAAACACATGTGCACCTTGACTTATATAAGAAAAACAAATATGCATCTTATCTTTTGAAATCATGAAAAAGAAATTATTTTTTTGAAAAAAAAAAAAACCTAAAATTTAGGACCTAAAAAGTCGTTTTTATTAAAAAAAATCAAAAAGAAAATAAAAAATGTATTTACTATTATGCCCTTTTGAATTAAATAATAAAAATAAATATCCAAAAAAATCTGATTGGTTGATGCTGGTTCTCGCAGTTCTCGCAATTTATTTGGTTCTGAAAATAACCTCACCCTATATATATATATATATATATATATATATATATATATATATATATATATATATATATATATATATATATATATATATATATATATATATATACTAGTGTCAAAACCGTCCGATGGAGGTATGACTTGTGGTTTCTATCTTTAGGTTTTAGTAAAACAAATATATACTAAAAAGTAATTAAAAGTTAAATTAAACAATTTACAACTATAATTACCATTAATTGAACTTGATGCAAGTTTATAATAGACGTTTGAACAATCTAAATAGTTATTACCTTTTCAAGTTCCTCTCAACAACCTTGGCATATATGTAATAGATGTTTGAATAATGTAGTTTTCTCTATAGACTTATGTTATTTGTCTTATTTATAATACCGCTAAATAAACGATTACAACACTGTGCAAATTTAAAGCCACAAACGAAGAACTAAAATGCTTAGATAGAGGATTCGATTAGTAAAACACAAGTTATGAAAGAAAAAAAATTGAAACATTTTAGCAAAGATGGAAAATATGAGTGTGCACCACTCTTCTAAGAGCGTGTTTTATGGGTCTTTCATAATTTCGACAACACGTGTCTTTTTCTTATATGGAATATTGTAATATTGAGGGATTAAATGTGATTGAACAATTATATTTGACCTATGTAAGACTAATATCAACGCTTACAATTCACTATTATCATATTTACTATAGAAAGAGAACTTTCAACATCAAGATTTTTTATAATTTATAAGGATCCACTACGAAATTATCCATAAAACAGTGTTTACATAATAATTGGTCATATAATAAACACATTCTATATTCGGCCCTAATAATTTGGAAGATACCACCTATATGATAAATTGGTTTATTATGCCTTTGTTCTTGTTATCATCTGTATCACATGCATAAAAGATGCACTTTTTTCAATGTTTAATCCATCTCCTGTTGGACTATTTTTAACTTGAAACAACGCGTTCATAAGAAAAAGGGACCATTGAATGTAAAGGGTGTTTATGCCAATTAGTTCAATAGCTTATTTTATATTTTAATCTCTTTCTTGACAGCAAGTAAGCCAGTCTCTGATTGTCGCGTTCCCCTGGGCGAAAGAGAAATAGTTGTTTACCAAGACAAAACGTAGCGGGATGTATGAGAACTTAAATGAACACCATGGGGAGCTACACCTGCGCTTAGGAGAAGAATCATGTGACCCTCCCATGATTGAATGATGAGAGCTATGCCATGGGGGAAGTCTTTCTCTGAACATGCAGTAGAAGAACTCCCCCGCTTTCAAGCTTCATCTTTCATACCTGCATCCCTTGCCCCGGACAAGCCCTGCTCTTTTTTGGTGCATTATTGCTTGTTCTCATGTTCCCCATACAGGTTTTCTAGACTTTTCAAGGACACGTTCGCATTTACAACCTGCAAATAAACGGTATTACAAATATAGAAACATAAAACAAAATACATGATACAAATAGTCTGAGAAACTTAGGAGAAACTTGATCCTTTTCAAGATAACCAAATAGTCTGAGACCATTGCCACACTTCTGGCAGTAGCTTTCTAAGGTCAAGAAAAGTCAGTGGTAACTGGTAAGTAGATAAATGAAACAAAGTAGCACCTTGAGCTCTTTTTCAGTGGCTAGATTATGAGTGAGAATCAACTTCCTTATTCTTTCAATAGGATTACGTTCCTGCAAGTGGCAAAGTAGACATCATTTACTTTCAAAATACATGACTTAACTTCTAAAAATGGCAGGATCCTACTACTAAACCAAAGACTCAAATGTTCCACTGCTAATTCACTAAGTCAACAACTAATACACCAACTTTCAATATTCAATACATCAAAAGGAGCAAAAGAAAAAATACTAATATGATAAAATAAAAAAAACAATAAAAAATGAGCAATAATAAGAAAAAATGGGACACAGTGACTTATCTAGGCCAGTATCTTTGGTATCATGGTATGGAAATGGGGAAGATTGCAGCATATGGTTGTAAATGGAAAGAATATGTGTTGAAGGAATTAGCACTTTGATTGGTGATAATTGAAACATGCATCTTTAATGTTGTTCTAACCATTTTTCCTAATTCATATACTAATATCAGCTAAACAATAAATCAATTTAAACATAATACAAAAGATGTGAAGATGCTCGAGAGTACTTATCTCGAGATGTTGAGTGATCATTCGGGACGGTTAATTAAGTACCAAGTGAATCTTAATACGCTTCAAAAAAAAAGAAACACGTGATATAAAGAGTAACAATTTACTCATTCGGATCATCGGATGTTACTGGTTCATAATGCATAGTGCATCTCATGAGAGTGTTAGAAATGTTGGTACCTCTGTGATAAGTCTGAGCTCATGAACATAATCTTTGTATGGAAAAAATGGTTGTCGGGTAATGATTTCACCAAGAATGCAACCTACTGACCAGATGTCAATAGCTGATGTGTATTCCGAACAGTTTAAGAGCAACTCGGTTGCTCGGTACCATCGACTAACAACATACTCAGTCATGACCAGGCTATTGCCATGCTTCCCACCTATGATAAGCTTACCCACCTTCAACTTACCACCACCAGGCTTACTGAGTTTGCCACCACTGAAATGTCCCATGCCACCCATGTACGGATTCATGTTCTGGGCCCCGTGTGAGACGTTATGGCATCCATGACCATGTGATGATGTCAGTTGGTGTGTCCCATATGCTACTGCAGCAGCTGCTGCACCTCCAACTAACATACCTCCTATACCAGGCCCATGCCCTTGCCCTAATGAAACATAAGAATGTTTGTTATTATAAAAGTCACCAAGTTGGAAGGTAAAAAACAAAAGACAAAATGTATGATTAAGCCTAATTAATGCCTCTCTAAAGTATCCTACTATGACACCAGAAAATGAAAAAAAAAATAATTACCGATTTGGGGCGAGTTGCATAACTGGGTGGAGAAATACAACAAAGTTATGCACACGTACATATTTTATGTACTTGTGGGAATTTAGTAAGTAATGCAACATCTGTAAAACAACTTAAATGATAAGTGTACATCAGAATAGCAATTTCAATGGAACATAGGTTGGTTAAAAAGATTAAAATGACGTACTAATAACTGGACATCACAGTAGCAATTTCACTGGAATAAAGGAAATAGCTTGCTTAAACATTTAGTTAAACTTAAATACTTAAGAGATATAAAATTAAACAGTTTAGTCTCATGGTTCAAATCATAGTTTAGAAATTGCTAAAATGTATATGCAGATTTAATCAGTCAACGCTATTGAAGAACTTGATTTGGTGATTGTTTTTTCATTATTAGAATAGCACTGGAAGTATGTTAGCTCACTTGTCTAGAAAGTCATTTACCATCCACTCCAGTCCGCACAACCATATCCGTTACCAAGCCATTACATGTCACTATCCCACGGTTTATGTTAGTAGCATATCAAGAACATGTAGGAATAAATAGTCTGCAGGCACCACACAAATTTGCATCATGAGTGACTTAAATCTTTGTTTAAACCAATGGTAGCAGGTGAGAGTAGTACAACATATTAGAACCCTCTCGAAGGTACATCCAATCGTTCATATACTCATCAAACCCAGCAACCGTGCAATCACGTAAACCACTCTCGTGTTGAAAGACCCTTCCAAACAATTCCAGCTTGAAATATAAGTATTATACATTCAGTTGACTTCAAATTCAACAAAATTACCTTCTGTTATATGTTGATAATGAACAATGTGTCCCAAACAGTTTTTATTTGATCTTAACCAAAAATCATTAATTTCGTCTTTTGACCCATTCGACCAATTAACAATTTTTATGCGACCCACTTGACCCTTAAAATATCAAATATTACCCAAACAACCCGTTCATAAGTAGACGGATCGAAATTACCTTCTCTGGTCTTATGTAATACATTATTTGAATCAAAATCAGTACCTTTTTTTAACATTTCCTACCAATCCAATGGCTTCTATGACTTCATTTTCCAGTAGGTTGAAATTGCTAATATAAGTGACTTGCATATCATCAAGTTGTTTTTCTCTATTTTCCTATTAACTGTAACACCATAATTTTCAACACAAATATACATAAACAAAGTACGTTAAGTCAAATCCTCTTTTTTATTAATTTCATTATGTATAGGTAACGAATCGCACCCTTCATATCTCGCACTCCAGTACCACCATATTCTAAAATGTGATTTATCAAACATTAAAACCAAACTTAAAGCCGAAAAAAATATATTATATACATATTGTATCATTGATTTGATCATCTAAATTTGAATTGTTTGTAAGTTACCTGAATATGCACACGCAAAGATTATTCTCCATGGATTCCCTAAGAAGTGGAATAAGCGTTGAAGGATTGTCATGCCATTGTGGGATAACATCACTGCATAATTTGGTCGTTGTAAATTCATGTCAATTCTAAAAACATATGCAAGTGAATAAAATAAGTGCGTTGTCAATCCATATATAGAAAAAAATTACCTGCACAATTCCTATGTATGGTCAAGTTTTGTGACATAGGCATGGATAGCTTCTTAAAAACCTCAACACAATTTATATAAGCATATGTGTAGTGTTCACTGCAAGGATCAACAACATGCGACTTTTGCACAAAAAACAAAATCAGATAATGTTAGTTTTTTATATTTAGGAAATTGCCTAACTTTATTGTTCGTGAATAAAGATTTACCGTAGGCTTAGGGCTTAAAGTAAGATTAGGGTTAAGACATACTGGGGCATAGATGTTGTAGATATCAATATTATCAAGATTGCGATTCACATCATCGGTTGCCTTGTTGCACTTGGCTGATTGGGTACCTATACATATATAAATGTATTATTACCTTATCATTAAACAAAAAATTATATCAAATTAAAACTAAAGTTAGATTATTATAGAACCATGAAACAAATACAGATTTTCACTGATAATAAAACAACAGGAAAATTTGCGGACCAATCTCAACTGGATTTATAAGTACCAATGATGACATCGGGTAAAATGGCCATTATTACTTTGGATTTTTACACGAATAAGAAGTGTGGGATTTTCACGAGATGCGCGAAATGGAAAATGTGACATGGTTGGAACAGTCCACTCCATTCCTTTCTTTAAAGAAATGGAATTTGCTCCAAATGCGGCAACCAATTATCCAGATTTAATCATTTCTCTTGCGAAAACAATTGCAGTGGTAGTACCGTCACCAGCTGAATCGTTTGTTTTAGTTGCAACCTACAAAGAGAAAAATATTTTACTATGACAATTTCTTAGTCGAGTGTGGCCGGTGATGGTTTATGATTTGGTTAACATGAATACCTCTTGGATAAGCATTGTTCCTGCATTTCCAATTGAATCAGAAAGCTCTATGGCTTTAGCAATCGTGACACCATCATTGATAACTTTAAGTGATCCAGATTCATAAAAACAACATTTCAGCCTGCATAAAACAACACAATGTTTAGGACTATGATTTAAAGGAAATAACTTGAACTTCATGACAACAATTACGACAAAGCAGTATGTTTGAGCATGTGCTTTTGAATGTGATTGTCTTTTTAATTGCATTTTCATATTTCATGTTGTTGATAACTTTATCTCAAAAATTAATTAATTGATATTATAGACAATTAGTGTTTGTGAACCAGATAATTTACATTGCCTTATTTTAATCGGTGCCCAAAAAGATCCTATTTAACCCAAATATTTCTAATAATAGCTAACTGCAGGATGTGTGTTGCTGGTCAATTTTGTTCCACTTCACTGTACTTATTTCATAAGTATTGCCTCAAATTTGGGTTACCTTGAAGACTAATCCATGGGAGATCACGGCAAAAGCAATTTACCCCTCAAACTGATGTGGTGTCGAGGGTTAGATTAATTTATGCAACTCTTTTTTGTTTTCAGGTTTCAATATCTGTTGCGTACTTTAGATGTTGTAGTCATTTGGGTTGTTATTTTGGCCTATGCCTTACTTTGTTACTCATAAAAAAACTTTGTTACAGTTCTTATTCTTTACTGTATAATTGGTTCTTTTTTGAAGTGCTATTTACATATAAGCATTTACATATCCAATGTATAAGCAAAATTTACAACCCAGGCAAAGAGTGAAATTACATGGAGCATTTTGAGCACTTTTCATCAACACGGAATTCCCAGGCAAAGAGTGAAATTACAGTTCTTCATACTCTCTTTCCTTCTTATGATCACTTCCTCTACATCCAAAAATTTACAATTAAATTTCATTGAACTACATGAATTAAGATTTAAATGAATATGAAACATGGTAAAGAAGTGTACACACCTATTTCATTTATATAAAAAACTTTTGGAAGCAATCTTTGGGTAGACAAGTAAGGAATGAGTGCATGTTCCAATGACGACATCTCTAACATGATCATTTAATCGCAATCTGAATAATGAGAAGCAGTTGGTGAACTATTATAAGATAATGCATGTACAAATAAAAATTATGATACCTTATATCCTTGAAGGTCTAATTCCTCCTTGCATAGTTTCAACAAAAACCTCTTATCTTGTTTCCCAGATTGCATTTGGCTTAAGTGTCATAGTATAAGACTACTCTCTTGTCTTGTTTGCCACATCATTAAGTGTAGAAAAATATTATTCATTAAACGATTTATATTAATAACCAACATTTACATAAGCATACCTTCAAGCCTTCGAGTACTATTAGGTATTAGCAATGTACATATTAATTATACAAATTTATCAATTAATTTGAACATGGATAAAAGTGCAAGGGGCTTTGCCTCCAAGCTCGAGAGACACCGCTTTCAAATTACTTTTGGTCGCTACTTACATTACAACTCGTCCTACTTCAGTTGGCCCCGTGAAACTCACACAATCTATATCCATATGAGAACTAATCGCAGCTCCGCTGTCTTTCCAAATCCTGTTACAACATTAATCACCCATCAGGAATACCCGCCTGGTTAATAGCCATTATAAATCAGCTGCACTCAATAATTAACATATGTAAAAAACAATATAAATATAGTTTATTGTATATCCAACATGTACCAGTTTAACTAAATGGGCCAAATAAAGGGCGGAAAGTGGTGATTGCTCAGCGGGCTTGACCGACATGGTGGACCCTGCAGCCATTTCCGGGCTGGTTAGTAAGCCGTCAATTATGAAGCAACAGATCAAAATTATAAAAACAAATTAGGGACATAGTTGTGATTCCAATATCTTCATAGTCTGAGCTGATAGGGACATATAGTTGACTGTAGGGAGTCCTCTGATTATATTTAGCAGTTTTCGAACATACCCGTCATCATAGGGAGTCATAGTAGGCTTCACGTGACCTACTGAGACGTTAGCACCAACGATCAGACCACAGATAGTGCAAAAGCATGTGCTATCAATGTTGAAATAAGTATAGCCGGTGTCGCTGCTATACCATCAGTTAGTTTCCCTGCCAAAATAAAATAAAATATCAGTTTATTAAGCCACTTTTATTTATCAGAAAATGTGAATAACTAAAGGATGCTATCGCTTACCAAAAGCTCAATTTGAATTAGATATACATTTCCATCACCTATTGGAAAAAAGACATTCAAGTAAGCAACATAAATTTTGCAACGCAAATATCCCTAAGTCAAATCACCTGATCTTAATGCTTAGCTAAGTCAGATCACCTGATCTTAGTGCTAGCAAAGTAGTCGGTAATCGACAAAATGTCAATATTGTATCATTGTTTTATTGTTCTTAATAGTTTGTTAGCTACTTCACTATTTTATCAGTACATATTCATCTTCAAATGTTAATGCCAGTCAATTATATACACGTCACACATTTTGCTCTATGCAGTCAAATTTTAATAGTGACGGAATGATAATAGATACCCTTGTAGGTCTGTGACCAATATCAATGGTAGAGGTATGGAGTTAAAAGTTGCAGATTAAATTTAATGTTGCTGTGAGTAGATCTTTAGGATAGCCAATACAGAAGCATTCCCATGGGAGAAGTGGGTTGACATACCGAATTGCTGCAGGCTCGTTGATGCAGAATCACTCTTGTGTTTGCTTATTTATAGGGGCTATCCTGATTGGTGATCTATCATGTATGCTTGTTGCACAAATAATGATTTTAAGGCATATGACTATATGATATGAAGCATTTTTCAAGCAGTATCAAGGCTTAAGTCTGCTCTAGGTGTATTAGGGTGGTTGGCTACTGAAATAATGGGACTTGATCCCTTGTTTGGTTGTTTCATTGACACATCTCGTGTATATGGGACGTGTATAATAGAGGATGGGGTGTCACAAGGGATATGTGTTTGTATTAATGTACGTAAAGGTATTGTTTCTGATTGTTTCCGTTGGTGGGAGGATTTATACCTAGTGTATCAGTATTGGTATCAAGCATATCAACACATCAACTAACAGCATAGGTAGAATAAATTATAGTTTGACAGGTTGACTGCATAGATACAGTGATATATTTACCAAACACCCTTTGGTCATTGTATAATTGGTTCTGTTACAGTCCTTGCAACTCAACTGTAAGATGTCTGGTCTTTTAATGAACTACATAAGTTAACATAACTTGACTAAACTGTAAATTGTTTATAATCAAAATTCAAAGAAAACACGTATCATAAAAAGCAACCAAAAATACCTTTTGATGTCCATGAATTCCTCCCGGTATTTTTCCCAAACCACGACCATGCAATTGTTACAAAAAAATGTTAACAAAAAAATCGGCAAGTTGTTACACTTATAAGTCGAAAAAAAAAAAAAAAACCTGTTACACAGATAACTCGATAAAAAAAATTAGGGATTCTTCACCTGTAAAACTAAGTCGATTATACTTTTTTAGGGATAATTATGTTTAGGAATAAGATAATAGTAAAAAAAAAAGTTAAAAATATATATGGTATATTTATCTTCTAAGTAATATATATCATAATTTATTTTAATAGTTATCTTCATAATATACATACCTAAAATACAAATTCCAGAATTTTTTTATTCTCTCCTTATTTGTATTGATTTGAAAGATATAAATAAAAAACAATTTACTCTAGTGGTAAGTTGTTTACAAAAAAGCATGAATGACCCAAGTTCAACTCTAACAAATGTCTTCTTTTTAATAAAAGAATTTTAAAATTAAAAAATAACAAACACAAAAACGAATTTTAAAATTTATTTAAAAAAAATTGTACATATATTAATTAAAATGCCACATGTCATTTAAAAAAATTTTAAAAAATGCCACATAAACACAATGATGACATGGAAATATGACATGGCATTATGGGATGCCAAGTGGCATTTTATGTGGCATGCCTCCTCTTATATATAATGTATAGATATATATATATATATATATATATATATATATATATATATATATATATATATATATATATATATATATATATATATATATATATATATATATATATATATATATATATATATACACGTTTGTCACACCCCAAATTACTGTTTTCGTGGAATGGAATTCCTGGGAATTGACTGTCATAGCATCACAATCACAGTTATATTGAACGACCTAAAGTGTCGTTTGGAAAATACATCGTTTGATTTAATAAAATAATCAGAGTTACAAAGTATAGGTCCCAAATGAAAGTTACTATGTACGGAAATAAGTTTGGTACAAGTCAAACGATGTTTTAAATATGTATAAATCCATGTGAGACGCGTCGTCACCGCGACTCTATGATATGTCCACATGCATGCCATGAAGTGAATGCCGTAGTTACCTGAAAATACATTGCTAAAAGTGTCAACACAAAGGTTGAGTGAGTTCATAGAGTTGTTGAAAATGTTCAATAATGCACTACCACAAGTATGAATTATGTATGACAATGTCGCCACAAAATGATACAATTGCTATAAGTCCATGACAACCGAAGCTTGAGTGATGTTAAGCGCCCAGCAGAGTGTTTGCCAAACAACTCAATAATGATAATGAAGTGAAATGCATCCGTCCGGTTGGAATCCGCCAACCCGAATGGAGGTGTCACCCTCGATAGATCTATCCACTCACTCACGCTTCTATGAAATTAATGGTTCATGTTCATGAAATGGGACATTTAACCGCAATGAGGTAACTTAAGAAATGTAATGAATTTGATATACTTGGCATCGTAATAAAATGATGTACAATGTATTCCCCCCCGTAGGTTTGAAATAAGTAAAAACTTGAATAAATCGGGGCTATGAAAACTCACCTGTTGCAATGATTATGATGACAAAAGTGGATAAACTGAAATGTAGCGTGAATCTCAAACCGACCTATTATGAATGATATGATATGCAATAAGTCATGATGTAATGTTATGCATGCAATTCGGATGATATTTATACCACTTATGAATTTTTGAAAACAATACTTCTCGTCGAAAATATAATCTTTTAACGTCTTGACCATTTTTAAATTACTTGACATGTATTTATGTTGAAATGATATCCGACGATAATCATTTAGTGATTTATTAAGAGAATATAACTTTTCGTCGTAAAATAATGTCATTGAAATTTCCATGAAAGTGACAAAAACGCCTCTAAAGCTAGTCATAAAATGGTGCACGTCGAGCGTTAGGAAACAAACTCAACGGTTTTGGGAAGCTTGTATCATAATCTCAAAGTTTTAGTACATGAGTTTACGTCCTAGAGGTCTCGTACATAAAGAAAATTAGAGGTTAAGTATGGTACTTTTAGTCCAAAATATAGTTTAAGGATGGGTTTTCGGCAAAGTTTGAGCGACCGTAATTAATTCATTACAACTCCGCTAAACAAACGATCGGACATTTTGATAAGTATACTTGGCGATCTCACTTTTACTAGAAGACATCACTTTATAAAAAGTTCTAAATCAATGTTAAAAACAACCTTCAACTTGGTCTCTAGTTTTGCCGCAAAACTTGCTTATTAGAAATCAATATAGTTTTTCTTATATGATAAAAATTACGGCAACTTTTGTAAACGTGTATAATTTAATCGTTACAAATCCGTTTTCTACGTTTTAAAGATCCTTAGCTTTGTATCGAAGTATACTAACATATTTTTGACAAGTCGACATAATTTACAACGTCCAAGCTTCATTTTTGACTCGTACAAAATAAACAATGTTTGCTGAAATTCCAGAAAATTTATAGTTTTCGGCGCCAACTTGAAAAATTCATAACTTCTTCGTTATAGCTCCGTTTTAACTGCCTGCTGCCACGGTTTCGTTTTAAAGTATATTTTCTAAATATCTAGGCCAAAAATTTTTATCTACTGTCGGATTTTCCAGATTTTGAAAATAAGGACAGACCCTTTTGCAAACTTGTCGAAATGAGTTTTTCACGCGCCAAACCTATTCTAACCCATTCAAAACAACTCCGAAGCTATTCTAATCCTACCATACACCTTCTTAGGGTGTCATGGGTTCCTAGACATCACCAAAACTAATATATAACAAGGAGTAATTATATGATGGATTATATATATTTAACACTTAAAAACCTTAAAAAGTGGTATAAACATCACATAACTTGCATGTTTCTCAAATAAAATGATATGACCATAATAATGAATGTGAAATAAAAACATGAATATGAATGCTTACTAGTAATATGATGAGGTTTAAAGGACAAAGGGTTTTTCCTAATCACTTGAGGTTTTTATTGCAAAACCTATGCAACAAGTGATACTAGTGTGTATTAAAATCTTGTCTTGAAATATTTTATGATGCTTCCTTCTTGGATCCTTGTATGGCCGGTTTTGCAAGAGAGAAAAGAGAGATAGATGGATCTTTTATTTTGCAAATATGAAGTGAAATGAAATGAGTTTAGTATAATATACATTATACTTAGAGATATTTGCAATATCCTTGTGACTCATCCCTCCCTTGTCGACAAGGGAGGATAGTCATTCATTTGATTGTATTTTTTTTTTTTATTATGTATTAGTGTAAGATTTGTGAAGTTAAATGAGGTTAAATGATAAGTTGTAGTTACTTTTGAATATATAGGGTAGCGTTAGTTAAAAATAAATTTTCACGGGTCAAGATAAAATATATTTAGGTCATAAAAATTATAAAAATATATTTCTTGAAAGATTTGAGTGAATAAATATTTATCGGGTTGAATTTAAGAAAACCGTCGTAATTATATAAACTATAACAATTTATATACGAAATAAATTGAAAACATCGGGTAAATTGATAATATAATTTTTATAGTCTAAAAATGAGTATAAAAATATATTAAGATTATTTTTGGAAGTGTCGGATCAATGTTTCAAAATAATGTTTACGCGATAACGTTTATTTAATATGAAAATTATACATTTAATGTAAAATGCAAAACCATGCATGAACTAATATGATGACAATGATGTTAATGAAATGTAGACTAAACTTAGTCTATATGAAATGACCTCGATGAAATGTTCATGAATTCGCAGCTAAACCATTTAGGTTACGCGAATTTGATACTTGTAAATGTAATTTACGATAAATGATGAAATAGTGAAACTTTTAAAGTTTGTAAAATGACCTGAAATTACTAGTTGTCACAACGTTTTATATAAATCCGTTCTTGATATAAAATTATTACATGTATATATGCTTAATCCCGAGTCATTTAAAGTGTTATAACTATATTCCCGTAATAATATAGCATATTACACTTTTTACCCTTATAGTTTTTAAAATGACACTTTATACCCTTAACTATGGGTTATTGACAAAATCAGCCCTTGTATAATTAACTTTGAAGAAATTACATTTTTAGTCCAAGAAAACTTTATTTTTCAAAAATTACAATTTTTATCCTTGTAGTTTTATAAGAAAAAATTACTTTTTTTAGGACTAAATCGACAAAAGTAAGGGTAAATATGTTTAAGCCTTAAGAGGTTTTTACTACGTTCTTGATCCCTTCAAGAGTTTGCCGGGTGGTCTTTCTAATGGTTCAAACTAGAAGTCTTAAGCTCTTACGGTTTGGTCGCAAAAATTTCCCAAAGTGGAGGGGTCGGGGCGTTTTGACAAAAAGAGTAATTTCAGTGGGTGACAAGCCCAAAAGAGTCTTAAATAAAAACTATACGAGCCAAGGTTTCCGTGATACCTTTGTTCCTTTATTATCTATGCTGTAAGGACTTCAAAAGTGCCAAGTTATAGATTTTATAGACCTTGTTTGATAGGTAAAATATTGGACAAAAAGGGTCACTTGGGCAGTTTGCTCGATATGGACAGAAATGAAAAACAATTTGGTTTTCGATTTTAAGGCTCACGATTTGACTTATTAAGCATAATAACATGTTTATAAACTTATTTAGTCTATCCTTGAAAGGTTTAAGGGTCTCTTGTTTAGAAAACATGTCGAAATTGTTTAATAAGGGTGTTTGGTCAAGTGGCTCACGACAAGAGAATAAAAACGTGACATGTGCATCTTTTGGCTAGGTATTGGGGGCGTTCTAGAGTCTCCTAGGGGATTATTAAAATGGTACAATAGCTCAGCTTAAAGCTCAAAACTTGTGAGTTAAAACTTGGTCCAAAGTAGGGCGTTTGGTTTTTATATAATCAAAACAGCTGCTGAAAGTTTTATTAAAATATGCCTTCGTTATGCGTTTCCTAGACCCGTGCACCTGAGTTTTTGAAGAAATCGTCGTTCCGGACAACTTTCGTGCTTTACACTTTTCATGATTCGGACCAGAAGGGCCTGAAAAACGGGATTTATATTCGTTACAGAAGAGTTGTTTTCAGATTCGAGATTTGGTTTTTGTGACTCGTGACCAGAAAAGGGACGGAAATAAAATGTGATAATTAGACTTTTTGACCAGGTTATTGGGGCATTTTGTAGTATCCTAGGAGTTGTCGAAGAGGTCTTAATGGCCAGGTCTAAGGGGCTCGTTTACTAGCCTAAATGTCAAGGCCAAAGGGGTGCGTTGGGGGCTGTTGGTGCGACCAGTGCACCAGAAAAAGAGAAAAACATACCTCCGATTTTTAGAGTTTCATGAGTTGGTATTTTAATATATTATGTGATAGATTATCCTTTTAACTTGTCCAATTTAGATAGCTTAGGTCTAGTCTCGTTTTACACAATATGGGGCGCTTGGTTTCTGCTTATTAACATCAGAAAGTAACTAATATGTGACTTATGACCTTACTCTTTCTTTATAACATGTTTGTGTTCATGTTATAAGTAAAAGAGTTTAAGAAATTTAGAAAGGTTAAGAGACTTACAATATGCTAGTCCTCGAGGTGGAGTGTAATATAGGCAAGTGACTCCTAATGTGGCAAAGTTCTATCCCTCCTTCTATTAGTCTCCCCTTACTTCCTCATAAGCTGGAAATCAGAGTGTTGGTATAAATGTGGGTGGTGTTGTGTGTGTCGAATGATAATGGGTAAAGAAAAAAAAGAATGTGTGTTGCTTTATATAGAGGAATAAATCTAGGTCCTTAAGTTAGTTTATGTCACCACTTTGGTAGGTGTAAGAAGTTGAATGGTTTGAGGGTAAGAAGGATGTTGTGTAACATGTCCTCACCTCACACTTGTTTCCTTCTTGACCAAGGCTGGAAAATGGCTAGGTGATGTGAAGGTGGTGGCATGAGGTGTTAGGGGCTCAACCAAGCACACCATACAAGGATTGACTTAAGTGAGAACATGGTGATGTGGTGCGAAGGTGAGCCAAGAAAACCTTTGTGGCTCATATCTTAACATGTAGTAAGCTTGGTTACGTACACTTCATCCTAGTTAGGATTGAGCTAAGGCAAATGAAAGTAATCAAATGAGCTTTATTAGATGGTGCATAGGCCTTTAGGTGTTGTGCATTACCCACTTGTACTCTAGGCATTAGAATGTTGTACTTATAAAAAAAATGACATTTTTAGGGCTTATGCTTGAAAGGTTTGTGTAATGTGTTTCAAAATAAATACACCAAGATTTATAATGAGATTTATATTAGTAGTATGCTCCTATGCATTAATGACTTGTACATTGGCTTGTAATACTTGTACATGTGCATGATAGACTTGTACTTTGGTGATTTATACAAGTTTCATGTGTATTTTCAATTGTAGTTTGTGATTTCATTCACATAAAATCATAGAGTTTGTAAATTAGGGTTTGAACCGGGAAGTACTATAAAGTTAGGGTTTCATGCTTTGTGAGTTTGTACATTAAGTTTAGAGGTTTGTACTTTAGGGTTTATGACATAATATCGAAATTATTATAAATTAAAGCTTTTTGAAAACCATAATATATATAGTAAGCGTTCTGCTGGAAATGACGCTAGTGGTATAGGGATAATATATGCCACACACCACGTGTCTCGTGGCCTAATTATTATAACAAGCTATATTTAAGCGTGCTCGTGTGATGGCACAACTGGCATGAGTGACCATGTCGGGAAGTTTCAAGTAAGTCATAGAAGTGTTGTTGTGAGACTTCCATTGTTACATAAGAGTGTGTATATCAAAAGACATCTACTATGCAAATGAGCAGTTTGTGAGTGCAGCATATTATCTAGTCGTTGTAATCATATAAAAAAAAAATTATACATAGAAAATGAATTATTATTAGTTAATATAAAAGCGGATTTTTACCGGTGGTTACACCAACTATATACAATCTCAAATTTTTAAATTTAAAAAATTATTTGAAATTTATGCAACAAAATATGGTCAATAACCAAACCCAATTCTCGACCCAATGCGGGTCGGTTCGTCTCGAATGACACGGGACATTAACATAAACCTTTATAATACTTTATGTGAAGACGCTACAAAGCGTCAACGATCATCGGCCCAACCAAGCGAGTTGGGACAATATATGGCTACAAACTTTTTAACAACTTTAAGTCCCGAAGAGTTTGCAAACTTTGACATTTTGGCTTGGTGGAAAGAAAGGGAAATCCAATTTCCAATTTTAGCCGCTATGGCTCGTGACTTATTAGCGGTCCAAGCTTCGACGGTAGCTTCCGAATCGGCCTTTTCTCATAGTGGTAGAATTATATCGGAAAAAAGGACAAAACTAAGCCCCGAATCCGTGGAAGTATGTGTATGTTTGAAAGATTATATGGACGGAGTAGATAGGGTACACCATGAAAGATCGTTGGAAGGTTTGATTGAAGAAGTTGAAGAAACTATAGCACAAGAAGAAGATGAAATAGGGATATCACCTCCGACTACCGAATTAGATGAAGGTGATTTTGAACCATTTGATGTTGAAGACTTAGATGTAGAAGAAGTTTGGGAGGATTTAATTTCTTGAGTATACACGGGTGATGGCAATGCCGAAGCTCGATATACTTGAGTACACTAATATGTTTTTGGGTGATGGCCATGCCGAAGCTCGAAATGTATTAGTATTTATTTATTTTTAGTTCTATAATTGTATTGTTTAAATAAAAGTTATGATTGTATTCAAATATATTAGTATTTATATATTTTTAGTTGTATAATTGTATTGTTTAAATAAAAGTTATGATTGTATTCAAAATGTATTAGTATTAAATGTTTTAAATTTCGAAAAAAACCGAACCGGTAAAATACGTATAAAAAACGGATCCGAACATTTAAAACCGAAAAAAACCGAACCGATAAAAAACCGATTCCGAACATTTAAAACCGAAAAAAACCGATTTCGAACTTTTAAAACCGAAAAAAACCGATTCCGAAATAACCGAAAAAAACCGAAACTGATTTTTGGAAAAACCGGTATTTTAAAAACCGGTTTTCCAAAAACCGAAAACCGATAAAAACCGATTTTTGTGCACCTCAGATTCTAAACCAAACCAACAATTGTTTTGTTTAGTTTATCGTCTAAAGTAATAGGTGACGCCAAGTATACCAGATTGTAGCAAACCACTTTGTCTAATACGGAGTAAACTCTAAGTTACAAAGAAGACACTTGTATGCTTGTAGCATACTAGCCTGCAAATTTTCCGTGTTATAATTTCTGAGTTATAAAAGTAAAAAGCCAATGTTTATCACCTTTTTATAATTGTGTCATCGTTAAGACAAATATATAAAGTGTTTAATCAAGCCTTTGAACTTTACATGATTTTTTTTTTAAAGTTTTTGATAACGCCAAATATTCCGTGCCTATATTCTATAATCCGCACATATTTTTCAAGCAGAACTTGATGAGTCACTCAAACGTAGATACATCAATGGTTCACAATTCAAATATATAACTAATGCAACTTTAACATTTAATAGAGCATCTTAAGTGAAGAAACCAAAGATCGAATGAAAGTATTATTGAATTGATAATAAACTAGGAGATTACAAGAGTATTTATAAGACAAATAGTATGGTAAAACCCTAATAGCTAACTGGGCCGTGGGCTACTTATGGGCTATATGCTAACATCTCCCCTCAAACTCACAATGCTGCAGCGGGGAACGTTGAGAGTTTGTTAGTAAAAAACGAAACCGTGGTACAGAGTGTGGCTTGGTAAATACATCTGCAATCTCTAAAGTAGAAGGAACAAACGGTAGAGAGATAATCCCAGCCTGTAGATGATGACGTGTGAAATGACAATCTATCTCAATATGCTTGGTGCGTTCATGAAACACTGAGTTATGCACAATCTGAATAGCACTACGATTATCACAATGTAACGGAGTAGAATGGCTGATACGAACACCCATATCTGCAAGCAACCAACGTAACCAAACAACTTCACTAGTAGTCACCGCCATGGCACGATACTCGGCTTCAGTAGAAGATTTAGAAAGAACATCTTGTTTCTTTCTCTTCCACGAAATAAGGGAATCACCCAAAAATATACAAAACCCAGTAGTTGACTTGCGTGAAACAACATCACCAGCCCAATCAGAATCACAATAAGCATGCAGGTCCAAGGTAGACGTAGAAGGAAACAAAAGTGTCTGGAACTGAGAACCTCGAAGATACCTGAGAATATGCAAAACAAAGCACCAATGAACCGTTGTTGGAGCAAAGAACAAACCGGCTTACAATATGAACTGCATAAGAAATATCTGGACGTGTAACTGTAAGGTAAACCAAACTGCCCACAATAGTCCGATACAAACTTGGGTCTGGCAAAGGATCACCATCTGTCGGAGTGTATTTTGCCTTAGCATCAATAGGAATATCTTCAACCATTTTGTGTGTAATTCTTGCACGATCAAGTAAATCACCTATATACTTGGACCGAGACAAAATATATCCTTTTGGTGAAGAAGCAACTTCAATACCCAGAAAATAACGAAGTAAGCCCAAATCCTTCATAGCAAAACGATGAGCCAACTCCAATTTTAGTGATTCAATTCCAACACAATCATCTCCGGTGATAATCATATCATCAACATATAACGATAAAAGTATAAACCCAGCACTTGACTTTTTAACAAATAATGCGGAATCATGATGGCTAGACACAAAGCCAAAAGAGGTAACAACTGTTGCAAATTTCTCGTACCAAGCACGTGGTGCCTGTTTGAGACCATAAAGAGCTTTTCTGAGCTTACAAACTTCTCCTGGTTTGTGAGAGACGCCAGGTGGTGGTGTCATAAACACTTCTTCATTCAGGTCACCATTCAAAAAAGCATTTTTGACATCCAACTGAGATATTTTCCATTTACGACTAGAAGCAACTACAATCAAATGTCTCTTCATAATCCATACCACTCTTGAGCATAACCTTTGGCAACAAGTCGAGCCTTATACCTTTCAATTGATCCATCAGATTTAGTTTCAATCTTGGAGACCCAACGAGAGCCAATAGCACGCTTGCCAACTGGCAATGGTACTAAGTCCCACATCTGTGTCTGATGCAAAGCAGCGAGTTCCTCAGCCATAGCAACCTGCCAAAGTGGATCACAAACAGCCTCTCTATACGACATAGGTTCATGAAGATGATGAACAGAAGCAAGAAATGAATTAAAGGAATGAGAATAACACGAATAAACAAAATCATCCCTTTTTGTAGACTTACAATTACGTTTTGGTCGACCACTTAGAGGAGGACCAGCAACTTCCGTAGATGATTGGGTAGCCATAGGAGGAGGTTGAGTAACGATTGTAACAGGTGGTGTTTCTGTGGATGTTTCTTGGGGTATTTATTTGGGGAATTTCTTGAGGTGTTTCTTGGGTTGTTTCAGTTGCATCATCAAAAGGATTTATGTGATTTTTGGGCACGAGGTTCAGGACACATTAATCTAAAATGCGAAAATGCGAACAGTGCCAAACAAGAACGAATAAAGCCAAAACAAATATCTTATTCAAACAGGTACCAAACAAATATTTAATTGGTGCAATGACAATTCTTCATACGCTTCCAAATTCACCGACCCACTATGTATTAAATGCTAATAGTAGAAAAAAGGCACTATAAATTGCAACTTACTTCAACAATGAATTACTGAGTACAAATAACCAACAAGCATCGACGAGAACCAATCAATGTCTGACAAGAATGAACAAACAAATGAAGTCACAAATATGGAATCATGGCTCCGATACCATGAAGAAACCAAAGATCGAATGAAAGTATTATTGAATTGATAATAAACTAGGAGATTACAAGAGTATTTATAAGACAAATAGTATAGTAAAACCCTAATAGCTAACTGGGCCGTGGGCCACTTATGGCTATATGCTAACATTAAGAATCCATTAACTCTATCTAGTGGGTGGAATGTCGCCATCAATCTTTGCCACCATCGATCACACCAAGTAGAGTCTAGTCAACTATCCCAGTAAACACTCCATCCACTTACCCAATTATCCCTAAACTAAGTACTAGTAAAACTTTTAACCACAAAATACACACACAAATATACACAAAATGAGTATTAGCAACCTCGCTATTGCTCTCTCGGTAATCTTCATAGTATCCATCATCGCTGTCGTTGCTGAACTCGTATACGTCCTCTGGTGGCGTCGTTCCTTCCGTCGTCACGTATCCCCTCCTCAAATCCTCCCTGAAACTCATGAAAACACCGTTGACCAAGCAACAAAAGAGATGCTATATTTCTTCTGCTTGAGACCACATACACAAGCCAAACTCGAACCATGCGAGCCACCCAACAAGAACACAAACGGGTCAGTGCCAGATGATGAGGAGGTTGATGTGTTTAGGTTGCTAGAAGCAAATGGTCCGAAAAGGTTTCTTAGTACTATCAAAGAGGAAGATGCTGAGTCTACGATTGACGTTGATCACTTTGCAAGTAAGTTGGATATAGAAGTTGAGGCCATGCAAACGTGTGTTGAGTTAAATGAAGCGGTTGTGGTGGTTGAAAAGGATGAAAATTCGAAGACGGTGTTTTCAACTCCGTGTGATTCACCTTTCTTTACGCCCGTGGGATCGCCTTCACGTGATCGTCTGGAGTCTGTGTTTGTTGTTGTGGTTGATGAAAACGAAAAAGTATAAATTTTTTAGGGCCAAAGCAAACAGGTTATATGTGGTTTTTCATTTCGGCACTCAAAGTATACGTCTAGTTGTATATAAACAACCATTACTTGTCGTATGAACTTCTTGGTTTCATATTTTGTATCTAACGTATTAATTAGTTTTGTTATTAACATAATGTGATCCACCCGAAGAGATACTTTTCGGGTCGGCACTCTAGCCGGAATTAGCATCATGTACGCAGCGATATAAGTCAACAGCCGTACCATAGTCTTATCTTCTCTAGTTGTTGCAATCACATAGTGACAAATTATTAAATTAAACACTTTCCAAGATTTTGCAAAAGAAAATTTTAATATACTTAATAGCTCCAGACTATTGGTATTAGCCCATTGGCCCAACAAGTAACCATTGCATTGTTTGTAGTCTTGGGCTTTATGCTTCTTGCTTATAAAACATTATATACCGGAAAAATAATGGATTTTAATGATCTTTTCTGTTTTGTAACTTTTCTTCTATGTACAAAAATTTTAGATTTTCCAGTGCTTTAAAACTGATGATCTTTTTCTGCAGTAAGGGAAGTGATTTGCATACTCCTACAATTGATTGATACACTTAAATTATGAGTGTCTTGCATTTATATCCTCATATCATTTTTAGTTATTTTCACCCTGTAATGGTATAAATATCAAAACACTCATAATTTGAGTGTGTCAATCAATTGTGGGAGTGTGCAAATCACTTTCCTTGCGGTAAGTACCAATTAACTGAATATGAATGGCTAAGTTTAATATCGAATGATAAATATAGTTTAGTTGGTCGAAGTACTAGAGACAACCACAAGGCCGGGGTGTCCAGTTTGTTAAGAGATTAAGTTTTTTCAAGGTTTCACCATAAATCCGTATAAGCTGATAGAGAATCAACTATTAGGTTCATAAGTTAACGAGATCATTTTTTTTTCACAGAGAGATCTTGAAGCTGGACTCGCTATTAGCCAATATTATCGGCTAAAAGTTGAACATCTTACATTTTTTGGTATGTAATATACCCCGTACTACTTTTACAAGTCGCAACATGGACGGTATCTAATAAATTAGTGAAATGGTAGCTATCAAAAGCTAGACATGTCGACATGTAGTGTGGAAAACTAAAAAAGAGTTGAATAGTTGTACTGTTTTACTCGTTAAAAATGTTCTTTTCAAAAACTTTAGTCTCGAGTTTTATGCGAGATCAAGTAATAAAAATATGAACACAATATAATTGAACTAAGTATAACTAGCTAAGATAACTACGAGATATAAAATAAGAGATCAAAGTAAAAAGATGGAAAGATCAAACCAAGACATCGAAATTTATAGTGGTTCGGTGACGAAACTCCTCTTCGCCCTACTCCACTCTCCGAGTACCCAACTCGAGAGTTCTAAACACTATGTCAACAAGCTCCATTCAGGCAGAGAAACCGTACAACGTCGCTTATCACAATTTCCGACCAAGACACCGAAATTTTATAACTACGAGATATAAAATAAGACATCAAAGTAAAGAGATGGAAAGATCAAACCAAGACACCGAAATTTATAGTGGTTCGGTGACGAAACTCCTCTTTGCCCTACTCCACTCTCCGAGTACCCAACTCGAGAGTTCTAAACACTATGTCTACAAGCTCCATTCAGGCGGAGAAACCGTACAACGTCGCTTATCACAATTTCCGACCCTAAGCTAAATGTCAAGTTCTAATCTAGCTAGAACCAATCTCACACACGATCTACCCGATCTTCACACTATCAACACAATCTACACAAGATCTTCCCGATCTCTACACTATCAACTCGGTCTACACAATCTAAGTATGTATGATGACAAAGAGCTAATGTATAACAATATACAACAAGTATATTAGTGTACGAGTGCACTAAGCTAATACTACAACACTTTGTATCTTCACGATACGGTGTGTTCTTCTCTTGCACTAATAGAGGAATGAAAGTGATCAATTGAATGGATGACTGAATCACTAAAAAACAAACTAAAACTAACTAAGTGATCAAAGACAATGAGATATACAATAGCAATTTTGATCAGAAAAGACTGTGTGAAAAATTAATTTTTTAGAGTGCAAAATGTTACACTATTTATAGGCAAAGAAAATTTTGCTCGTTACATAGGACGATATGTTTAATCATGCATGATACCGTTAAATTTAGGTACCGTCCACTTTAACGGTACCGTCCCCGATAGACCTACAAAATATGTCCTTTTATAGTGAAAGTTTATTTGAGGAAGTTTGGACTTGAATTTGAGGGGAAATTTGGTTGCGACAAGTTTGAACAAAATTCCTCAATAAAACATTTTTTAGTATTTCAAAAATAATTTGTAAACTCAATTTTTGAAAAACTGTTTTGTCACGTTTATAAAAATGTGAAGTTTAGAAAAAAAAAATTTCTTTGATCATTCGTCAAGTCTAAAATTTGTTTGTTCATTCCTTGAGTGATTTACGTCAAAATGAAATTCTACGACTGATAACTTGTTTACGTAAAATTTGACGTAAAATGTTTTTACATTTTGTTATTATCAAAACGTAGAGATGTCGAAAAATATAAATAACGTTTTTAGACGTTTTTTGTATTAACATGTAGTATAAACATTTACCATTCTTATTAAAAGTTTTTATGTATCAAATTTGTTGAGTTTGTTAATATACAAATCTGTCACTAATTTTTTAAAAAAAGAGCGCCCATGGTCATGAATTTTCATTTTGCTTATTTGGGTTACTAAACTTATAATTTAGATTATTTTTCATATTTTCGGGTTACTGGACGGATATTTTTGGATATTTAAGTAATATAAATATCGTGTTTTTACAATTTTTTTGATGTATGCATATATTTTTATAAGTTCAGTGACCTCATATAAGTCATGTTTCATAAATTCAGTAACTCAAATGAACAAAATAATAGTTCATTACATTAGAAACATTTTTTTAAAACGTTTAATAACATATTTGTATATTAACCATTTAAAAAAGTGATACTTATCAGAGTCGATTGTCAACTAACATACTTATATACCTGATGACATCAAATAACGACTAATTTATAGCATCATTTATCCTGTTTATATGGCTCGTTTTGTATCATCTAATATGAGAATTGATACGTAATCATTTATTTATGTAAATCTCAGTTACTATCGAGAAATTGGTGAAAGTTAGCATAAAAGACGTGTTTTGGAGCTAAATTGATAGAGTTCAAGAAGTCTACTGATTCTGACACCAATACGTCGTATCATTCTAGACAGATACGCTGTATCCTATGACTTAGACGAATTCAAGACCATTGCCTGACTTTGATGCATACAACATATTTACTTCTACAATACGCAGTATATGAAACTTTGGTCAACAAGAAGAACAAGCACGTTTTAGTATTAATACTCCGTATTCACATCAACAAATACGACGTATCCAAGTCCTAACTTTGCAAGACATCCATGACGGGAAGACTCCAATATGTCGTATCCATGTGCAACGATACAACGTATTGGATGACGGTTGATGAATATTCTAGAATATTATAATCGTAGACCCTACGCTAAGTTACCTCGATACGCCGTATTAGTCTCACCGATACGCGTATCGACCTGTTTTCGCAGACCATATATAGAAAACCTCAGAGAGCTTTTAACCACCAAGTACGACTCATAGACGATTTTAGAAGATCACAAGGTCCTGCAAGTGCGTTCATTCCATAGGAAAACTCTTGTAATAATTATACTCCACATCACTCGTTCGGTTAGCGTATTATTTTCATTAGAAACTTTATTTTAATCGTTCCAAATATGTATACGTGTATTGTTACAGAGATTATGGGCTAATACCTGTAGGTATTAGCCAAGTTGATGATAATTTGATGTTTTGATTAGTTTATATCGGTTGTTTACTTTTTCGATTGCATGTTGATTATGTTTATCACTTCATACTCGTTTATGTGCTTGATTATTGTTTATCTGTTATTCAATTGGATTTAGTTTGTAGATATATTCATGTTTCATTGTTATTTGGAATTGTGTTAAGTGGATAATAGGTTTAGGCCTATTGATATAGTACTGTTTCACTATTGTAGTAATAATGTTAAGTGGATAATAAGCTGGGTTCGTGATAGATATTCATAGAAATTACCTATATGTTGGATCGATGTACTCTAACCAAACTAACTTAAATAGCTTGTTTAAGGTTTAACAATCTCGGATAAATCCTAAGTTATTAACAAAGAAACACTGAGCAAACTCTATTAAGTATGCGGAATTTACTTAACAAAGCTAAGAAGAATAACTTTCATTATTAACTCTAAATCTGCTTATTATGCAGATACTTCAACAACTCTAAGAATATCGAACTTCTCTAAAACTCTAAATAATAACTTGTAAGCAATCGTACCTCTAATGCCAATCTAGGGGTCCTTTTATAGGCTCAAGGATAACCCTAGTCGGTTTACAATTTGTATCCTTGTACGACAAGTAATCTAATACAGAATATTCTAGAATTACAAGACTTTCTATAAACAAATATAACAGTTCTTTGTTCTTGCAGTACTTTGACTTCATGTGCAGTACTTTGACTTTATCTTTAGCCGTACTTTGACTCTTTGACTTTTTCCAGTACTTGTAGTTTACAGTACTTTATCAATCTTCAGCACTTTCATATCCCAACAATCCTCCCCTAACTTGAATTCTACTAGCTTGACTTCAAGTTCCTTTGTGAATTTATCTTTAACAGCTTCATCTTTAAGGACAGATTGTTTCTATGTCTTTGAATTTTATCTTTGTAGTTTCTGTGCTTGTCAAAGTATCTCTAGAATTATTCTTTTACAGCATCATCCAGCAGGCTTCATCTTTTCAGCAACACAGCAACATATGACAATTTGTACATTAATTCAGTTTAAGTTGCATACTATTCTCATCACTTCCAGGTGTGTAAACTCCTGTGAGAGGTGAATCATTGAAAATTTAATGGATTTAGATATCTTTTCCAAAGCCATTAACTCTGGAGTAGCCAAATGTTTTGGTGTGTAAGACCATGGTACATTGATAACCATATGATTTTTAGCAAATCATCAGCTATCAACAGATTTGAGTTGTCTTTACCAAAAGCTGTACCCTTCTGGACTAGTTAGTTCTTTTATCTAATGGTGAACTAATTTCCAATAATGGTTTTTCCACAACCTTTACCACAAGCCATTTTCTTGTGGGCTAGCCAACTCTTCACATTAACTGATATGGTGAGTTGATTACAATACAACTTATTAGCAAGTTGTCAACTAAAAACGGATTTGAAATATCTTTACCAGAGCCGTTTGTTCATGGATTAGCCAATCCTTTTGTAACCATGGTGGATTGATGACCTATTGATGTTTCCATCTCAAAAACCATTTATTTTATTCAACCTTTGTTTCAAAATATTTGTTACTTAACAAAAGGTTTCTTTCAAAAATCACTTAACTGGTTAAAAGCTGCAAGCAGTACTTTGATGAAAGTACTCTTGGATCAGCAGTACTTTGAATAAAGTACTGATTTATCAAAAATAATTTATTCAAATAAGATTCATACCAGTTATTCATCCTCATCAGCAATAGTAGTCCAGTTGATAAACAAATTGATGACCATGCAAGCAGTTTCATTATCCTCTTCTACTTCCATTCCATGCTCTAGCATCCTTCTCATAAGCTCAACTGTAAGAGGATATCTTCTATTTTCAAACATCTGAATCATTGTACCATTTTCTAGCTCTAGAACATGAACACCAGATTCTTCAAAGAATCTCCAGCTAACAATTTCCCAATTCTCTTGATTCTTCCAAATGTCATCAGTGCTTTGCTCTTCAGTTTCCCATGCAGTTGTGAGATCTCCAAGTAAAACTAAACCAATTCCTTCTAATGGATTATGTTCAAAGTAAGCTCGTACCACATGATATAAATAGAATAGATCCACTCTATCTATGATGTGCAATAAATCCCATAATCTGTTGAATACTCTGAAACTTTCATCTTCTTTATGAAATATCAGATAACTTCCTTCTTTGGATTTCACAACTTCAAAAGCACTAATCTGAGATCTGTTCATCTTCATGTCAGCATCTTCTTTGGAATATTCAAAATCTACTATTCTGAGATAATTTCTTAGTTCATCCCTAGTCTCAGATCTTAACTCAACTTTTTCTTTCTTTGAGAACTGTACATCTTTAACTTCAGTTTTCCTTTTTCTTTTTAAATTTTTCTTTCTTTCTGCTTCAGTCCACGTAGCTTCATCTCTAAAATCTTTGATGCTTTCAACATATTTCTTATAAGCTTCCCTAGCAGCATCATACAATCTTTTCATCTCAATATAATTCAACCTCTGCAATCCTTTATACCCTTGACTTTTTAAATAAGCCATCATTGCATTTTTGTCTTTAGCTTTATTTGGCCTTCTTGGTAAGAATCTAACAGGAATAGGTGACTCTAATGGTTCATCAGCTTCAGCATTCAATTCCTCTTGCAACTTCTTAGATGCTTCTCTACTCTGAGCTTCTTCAGCTTCCTGAGCTTCTCTATCTTTAGCATTTAATTCCTCTTGAAGCTTTCTAGCTGCTTGTTCATTCAAAGCTTCTTGAGCAGCTCTTATCTGTGCTAAAGTTAGTTTCTTCTTCTTTACTTCTACCAAAACACCTTTTCCTTTATCCTTAGGATCAATTGCAGGTTGAGAAGTTCTTTGTTGTTCCTCATCTTGCACTCCTGGAATATTAACACCACCCCTTGGTTGTGATAAACCTTGCAAAATTACAGCAATGGTTTCATCTTCACTTGCAGTATGGATGGGTTTGGGTGTAGCTTCTTCTTCTTGTATAACAGTAGAAGGACCAACAACTTCTTCATGTACAGTTGTAGAAGGACCAGCTTCTTCTTCAAAGTCTAACAACCTTGGAGAAATCAATTCTTGTCTGTAAGATCCTTGTTGTTGAAAAGCAGTACTTTGATCTTCAACTTGAACTTGAACTTGCTCCTTAGTGTCTTGAATGATCTGTTCTTCAGTCTTTTCATGTTCTTCAGTACCTTCAGGTTCATTCTCCTTAACATCTTCTTTCAAATTCTCTTCTTCTAAATTCCTCCCCAATTGGACAGAAGATTGTTTGTGAACCTTTTGGTGTTTGGTTTTCCTAGACTGCCTTTGCTCCTTCTTTTTAGATTTGACCCATATACGATGATGTTGAACCAAAGGCCAAACAAAATTCTTGAGCCTTCTAAACTTGAGCTTCAATTTCTTAATCTGTTTAGCTTGAGCCTCAGTAGTCTTTTTCAACTTAACTAACTCCCTTGTCAAAACATAATTATCCAATGTCATTTCTTCAGGGGGTATAGTATGTGAATCATCTCCTTGAATTGGTGAATGTTCCTCTGGTTGAGAATCAGGAACAGATCTTTGTGGAGATGGTGAAGGTGAGACTGCAACATCTTTTTGAACGTCAGTACTTGGGGAAACAATACCTTGAGATGCAGTACCTTCTTGAGAAGCAGTACTTGCAGATGCAGTACTTGCAGGTGCAGTACCTTCACTATCTTCATCTTCTTCAGCATCAGCTCTAACAGCTTGAACAACTTCCATCATAGAAGTAGTTAATGGAGTATCCCTTCCAGTAAATTGATCACTCTTCCTAGCCATAAAGGTGAAAATCTTGGCTTGTTGAACCACAACAGGTAAAAGATCTGTTGGCTTAGGAACATCAGAAAGTTGTTTATTGAGAAATACTTGAACAAACCTAGGATACATTAGCCATTTTGAACCATGAGTGATGTGAGAAAGCATTCCATCAAGAATGAGCCTTGAAAAATTAAAAACACGATCTGTAGCTAAGCCCACAATAGCAGATGCTATGTTTGATCCAAATTGCTCCCACGAAGTACTTTTTGCACTAATACAGTGAAGCAACACATGCACTAAAAATTTCCATTGAGGGCAAAAGAGTTGTTTCCTAAATGTTTGTTCATTTAAAGACCCTTCATAACCAATATGTCCAAAAGTATCCCAAATCAATTGCTTATCAAACCGAATAGCCCCATCTTCATCATTAAACAATAAGTCTTCTCTAATGGAGGCTTCAGTAATCTTCACAGTTCTTCCAACAACTGTAGCTCTAATATAAAATTCATCATTCTCCATATTTTCCCCAACAGTAGCCCAGAATTCTTGAATCCAGGGCTCAATTATATCCGGCTCCACTAAAAGAGCATAACTGATTGGCGATCCAGTAAGATAATCGATTATATCATGAAAAACCACATTAGCTTCAGTCTTTTCTAAATTAGCCACCATATTGTGCTTTGAAACTGTAGGACGATTCGCCATTGATGATTGTATAATCACAGTAAAAGTTATGACGAATAATATAGGTGAAAGTTAGAGAGATATGGAAAAGATTCTAAAGTATCAATATGAGAGGGAAAATCGGAGAGTAGTTATTTATAGGTGAGATTTAAAAAATCACAGCCCATAATAACAAAGTTACCGTTAGTATTAACTACCCCTCAATATTACCGTTGGAACAATACTTTCAATAAGACAAACAGTACTTTCCACGTATGCAGTACTTTCCCAAGCAGTACTTTCCAAGCAGTACTTTCATAAAAAACAGTACTTTTATGAAAACAGTACTTTTCCAAATTCTTCTGTATAAACTAAGTATACATAAATAGCCTCCCCTCAAGCAATGCACAGGACTATACTAATACGAAATAGTCCTCCCCTTAAATGTAGCTTAGTAGTTGATCATGCCAATACTTACCACCAAGTGATTGAATCTTGAAACATCAAAGCCTTTGGTGAGTAAGTCAGCTACATTATCATCTGTGTGAACCTTAACCACATTAATGAGCCTGTGCTCATAGCAATCTCTGATAAAGTGATGCCTAATCTGTATGTGCTTGGTCTTGGAATGATAAACTGGATTCTTCACAATACAAATGGTACTCTCATTATCAATATTGATAGGAGTATTCTTGAAATTGAACCCATAGTCCAAGAGTTGATTCTGCATCCACAAAACTTGTCCACAGCAGCTTGCAGCAGCTACATATTCAGCTTCAGTAGAGGATGTTGCTGCAATTGTTTGTTTCTTACATTGCCGGAGACTAATCTTCTTCCAAGATATTGGCATCCACCACTGGTTGATCTTCTATCATAGTTATCACCTGCATAATCACTATCTGAAAAAGCTTCTAAATGAAAAGGTGACTCTTTTGGATACCACAACCCCAACTTAGGTTGTTGTTTCAAATAACAGAAAATTCTCTTTACTGCATTCATGTGAGAAATCTTTGGTGAGACTTGATATCTTGCACATAAACAAACTGCAAACATGATATTAGGCCTTGATGCAGTAAGATACATAAGACAGCCAATCATTGATCTGTATAACTTGACTTCAACTGGTTGTCCATCTTCATCCTTACCCAATGAGTTAATTGATTTAATAGGTGTAGTAACAGGCTTCATGTCATCAAAATTGAACTTCTTAAGTATGTCAGTAACATACTTGTCTTGACTTATGAAAATTCCTTCCATTGACTGCTTAACTTGAAGTCCCAAAAAGAATGTTAACTCACCCATTGAGCTCATTTGAAATTCATTCTGCATCAGCCTCTCAAACTCCTTAACCATGGACTGTTTAGTAGCCCCAAAGATGATATCATCAACATAGAATTGAACTAACATGATATCTTTCTTGTCTCTCTTGATAAACAAAGTCTTGTCAATAGCTCCCCTTTTGTAGCCATGTAGCAATAAGAAGAGTCTCTCATACCAAGCTCTAGGTGCCTGATAAAGGCCATAAAGAGCCTTAACCACCTTGTAGACTTTGTTTGGATGTTTAGGATCTTCAAAACCAAGAGGTTGTTTGACATAAACTTCCTCTGTAATCTTGCCATATAAAAAGGCACTTTTGACATCCATCTGGTAAACCAGAAATCCCATATATGAAGCAAAAGCAAGAAATATTCTAATAGCTTCAATTCTTGCTACAGAAGCAAATACTTCATCATAATCTACTCCTTCTTCTTGTCTGTAGCCTTGTGCTACTAACCTTGCTTTATTCTTGATAACATTACCTCTTTCATCTCTTTTGACTCTGAAAACCCATCTTGTTCCAATAACTCTCTTTCCATCTGAAAGATCACATAAAACCCAAACTTCTTGAAGTTTAAATTGAAGAAGTTCTTCCTGCATAGCTTCAACCCAACTTTCTTTAGTCAATGCTTGAGCAATATTCTTGGGTTCCTCTTGAGAGATAAAACAAGTAAATAGGCAGGTTTGATGGTCCTTATGATTCAGCCTGTTTTGTTTATACACAAAGCTAAGTAAAACATTGTGAGGTGTAGAAAAAGCCTTAGCTCTGTGTCTAGTCATCAGTCCAGAAGTAGAAGGACCAATGATTTGATCAGAAGGATGATTCTTATGAATTCTTAAGCTTGGAGACTGTGGAACTCCATAAGTATCCTCCAAATTAGTCAAATCAGCATCTTCATTGGAATCTGAGAAAATTCCTTCATCTTCAAACTCATCATCAGTATCTTCTAATCCAGGCATGGTAGGATCATCTAAATCATCTAAAGTACTGTCAACTGGTGCAGCAGTACTTTGTTCGAAAGTACTGTCTAAAGTACTGTGAGAGTACTCTGCAGTCTTGTTTTTCTTCTTTGCCTCTTCATAAGCTCTTCTTTGTTCATCAGTGTAAGAATGTGCTAAAACATCTTGAAGAAGCATCTGATTAAGTTCCTCTTGAATAGATTGATCCTCAGCAGACAATGAGGATTGTGGTGCAATAGTACTTTGCTTAGGAGCATCAGTACTTTGCTTTGGAACATCAGTACTTTGCTTTGAACTAACAGGATCTTTATCAGGGACAGCATCAGGTCTAATATGCACTCCATGAACAACATATTGTAAATCTTCTCTATTGTGCACAGGTTGATTTTCTTCTCTAACAGGTACATAGTTCATGGAAAGGAGTTAAAACTTCAAGATCAAACATCCAATCAGGACCTTTACCTTTCTCATTGTCTTGATCTTCTAAAAACTCAACATGAAGACAATCTTGAACCTTCTTAGTTACTCTATTGTACACTCTAAATCCTTTACTATTGGTACAATAACCCAATAAATATCCTTCTTCTGACTTGCCATCAAATTTTCCCAGATTATCAATTGTGTTTAAAATAGTAAGAGGGCATCCCAAAGGCTTCATAAAACGAATGTTGTGTTTGTTGCCCATCAGCAACTCATAAGGTGTCTTCATCTGTGGCTTAGTAACTGATACTCTGTTAAGTACATAGCAAGCAGTACTTACAGCTTTAGCCCAGAATTGAATAGGTAGATGAGAATCTGCAAGCATTGTTCTGGCTGCTTCAATCAAAGTCCTATTCTTTCTCTCTGCAACACCATTCTGCTGTGGTGTTCTTGCAATGCTGAATTCCCTCTTGATTCCTTTGTTTGCACAAAATTCATCCATAAGCTTGTTCCTGAATTAAGTCCTATTATCACATCTAATACTTCTAACCTTGAGTCTCAATTGGTTTTCAAGTGCTATTATGAGAGTCTGAATAGCATCAAAAGTATCATCTTTAAAACCCAAGAAAAATACCCAACTGAATCTACTGCAATCATCTGTTACAACTAAGCAATACTTTTTCTTGTTTAAACTTGCCACAGAAACAGGTCCAAACAAATCCATATGTAACAGCTCCAAAGGTTCTCTAATAATCCTCTCCTCAAGCTTCTTGCATGAAGCTTTGTGTTGTTTACCCTTCTTGCATGCCAAGCATGAATGATCATTCTTGTAAGTCTTTGAAGGTAAACCTCCAACTAAATTTCCTTTGACCAGTTTGTTGATATTCTTGAAATTAACATGGCCCAATCTTCTATGCCATTGATGTGCCTCTTCAGTTGTTGCTTTAGCCACCAAACATGTGGCTCTCCCATAAGAATGTAGACTCTTCATGTCTAAGCTATACACATCATTTGTTCTTGGTACTCTAAGAACTACCAAATTATCATCAACAGGCTTGAATTCAGGGGAAAGGATGAGACATTCTGTGTCAGTGAACAACACATGATGCTTTTTATCACAAATTTGAGAGACTGATAATAAGTTGAACTTAAGCTCCTTCACATATCTAACATTCTCAAAATCTATACGCCCTGCTTTGATAGTTCCTTTTCCAGTAATCCTTCCTCCATTGGGATCATTCCCAAATGCAACTCTTCCTCCACTAATAGATCTAAAATCAGACAGAATCTCTTTGTCTCCTGTCATACTTCCAGAGCAACCACTATCTACAATCAGATGATCTTTAAGCTCCTCTTCTGGGTTGCCCTGCACAAAAATAAAAGAGTTAGTGATCTTTAGGAACCCAAGCCATTACTGACTTGTGTTCCCCTTGTGGAGTTACAAACTCAAATTCTTTGAGTATGTAATTTCCACTGTTTTTCAAAACATGATCCAGAATTATCTTTTGATTTTTAGCATGTGGATTTTCAAAACTTTCTGGATGTTCAACACAATTCTCTTTTACAAGTTCATTCTCTTTTTCTTGTATTACAAAAACATCTGATTCACTTTTTGTTGAAAGTACTGTTTGTCCCTCAGCAGTACTTTCTCTCTTAACCCATTCTGTTTTAACACTTGGTTCTTGTGATCTAGATCCCCTATGTGAATTGTAATACCTTCTAGGTTGATAGTAATGAGATCTCCTAGGGTTCCTATTCCAATGAGTGTGATCAGTACCTTGTTTTTTTTCTGAGCAGTACTTTGAGAAAGTACTGGTCCTGAATTAACAGTACTTTGGAAAGTACTGTGAGATACTGAAGGTTTTGAAAAAGGTCTTCTCTGGTGTGGGTATCTATGATCTGGTGAGAAATTTCTGTGATTGACCCTATTTGAATTATTCTAGACTGGTTTGTGCTCTCTAGGTTTCTGGTTGGCAGTCCTGTTCTTTGGAAATTGTCTAAGATATTCTGAATGATGTTCACAATCCTTGATTAAATGAGTAGGACTAAAACACACAAAACACAGTTTTTGACCCATACTTCCAAAGTGACTTCTTCTATGTCTATGACCAAAACTATTTAGCCTTCTTGGTGAATGATGAAACTTGTTTTGACCAAAGTTATCCCAAAAAGGTTTAGCAGTACTGTTTTGAAAAGGTTTTCCTGAAGGTACTGCTTGTGGAGCAGTACTTTGAGTTGAAGGTACTGCTTGATTTTGAACACTGTTTTCAACAGTTTCTTTGGGGGTTTCAGACCTAGATTGACCAAGTAGCTTTTTCCTAAACTCTAGACTGTCTACTCCAAAACGAGAAACATCAGGCCTAGGGGGTTGATGACTTCCAGTGGGATGAGGAACTGCATGATAACCATTGTCTTTCTTATAGTCAGGAGGTGGTTCACTAATTGAATCCTCATTACTAGATGTGTCTACATAATTAATGAGTTCATCATCACTAGTGGTTATATCCTCTAGGTCATCATCAGTTTGATTCTCTTCTCTGTTATCAAAGTCCATTCCAAAACCTAAGCCAGTTTTATTGTAAGCTCTTCTCTGTTTTTGAACATAAGTAACATGTGACAGACCAGACTCACCCCAAGCAGCAAACTTAGCTAACAAATCATCTCTTTCCTTAGTCAGTTTCTCTATTTCAGAAATTTTACAGTTTAATTTCCATTCACTTAGTTTTAACTGATAATCCTGTTGTGCATATTTTTCAGCCCAAGCTACTTCATTATTTTCATGTGTTAAGATTTTAGCTTCCATAGATTCTAAGGTTATTTGGTAACCAGCTACCTCAGACCTAGCCCTAACACAATTATCTCTTTCAATCACATAACTGCCAAGTAATTTGTGATAAAAATCATGACAATTTGAGCATACCTCAGAGATAGGGGGTGAACTTGGTGAAGTAGCCACCATTGCAAGTTGAACAGGATCATCTTCACTTTCCATGCTCCAATCAAATTCTCCTAGACAATCTCTGGATTCCAAATCAGCATGTTCAGGTTCCTCATCAAAAGCAGTGCTCCAGTCCAATTCTTCCACTGACTCTTCAGCTACTTCTTCCACTGCTACCATACAATAAGTCACTGGTTCATCATCAAACTCTTCACTCCAGTCAACTTCTGATAACTTCTCTTGAGCAACCAAAGCCTTTGTTTCAGTAATTGGAATTTCTTTGAGCTCAAGCTTTGGTTTCTCAGATGTCCTGTTTGCTTGATACTTAGCAAACCTGCACTCCCTTGCAAAGTGTCTAGTCTTTTGACAATTGAAGCATTCAATTTTGGATTTGTCAAAAGTTATTCCCTGTTTTGGTTTGAAATCAATGCTTTTTCCTGTCTTCTTCATATACTTTTTAATCCTAGCAGTGATCATAGCAACTTGCCACCTGATATCAATTTCTTCAAGTACATCTTCTTCAATCTGTGCTAGATCTTCTTCATAAGTGACAGGTAAACTAGCTTGTTGTGCAAAGAAGGAGCACACAACTTCATCTGAGTGCATAGTAGTAGTTGGTGGGGCTTGCTGAGCATGGGTGGGAGCAGTATACGAGACAGTACTTTGAGCCACAGTACTTTGTGTAGGAGAAGCAGTACTTTTGTTAGAAGTACTGCTCCTCTTTTCAGATGATAGAAAAGCAATACTGTGAGACTTGGAACTTGTTTGACCACTCATCTCATGCTCATACACTTTCAGATGATTGTAGAGATCATCAAAGTCCATGACATCCAAACCTGGTTGTCCTCTGATCATTGTAGCAATCACATGCCATGTAGATGGCAAACTCCTTAAAAACTTCAGATTAGCATCTTCAACTGATACTTCTGCCTTGTATAACTCCAACATGTTGAGGAGATTTTGAAACCTATCATATGCAGCATCAAGACTCTCTCTTTCACCAACTGTAAAAGTTTCAAATTGTTGCTTCAACAGATTTCTGTGCATCTTCTTAGAAGCTTCATTCCCTCCAAATTTGGTCTTGAGAGCAGCCTAGAGCTGCTTAGCATCTTTAGCATCATGAAATTTGAGAAGATGACCATCTGGAATGGCAGACAAGAGAATGTTGAGTGCCTTCTCTTGATTCCTTAAGGTTGCTGCTGGTAAGACTGCCTTAGGTGCTTTGGGTTGTCCAGGAACATCAATAGGTTTTGGAACTTCTTCATTACCATTAACAATTACATTCCATAGAGCATGGTCTGTAATGGCAATGTACTGCCTCATCTTCATACACCATAGATCATATTCGCCTTTCTTGATGACAAGAATTCTCATTGAGGTGATGGAAGGTGGTGGAACAGAATCAGTCGACATCTTAAGGTTTTGTTGTAGTAGGGTTTCTTCCTAGTCAGAGTTTCCACACAAGCTCTGATACCACTTGTTGGATCGATGTACTCTAACCAAACTAACTTAAATAGCTTGTTTAAGGTTTAACAACCTCGGATAAATCCTAAGTTATTAACAAAGAAACACTGAGCAAACTCTATTAAGTATGCGGAATTTACTTAACAAAGCTAAGAAGAATAACTTTTATTATTAACTCTAAATCTGCTTATTATGCAGATACTTCAAAAACTCTAAGAATATCGAACTTCTCTAAAACTCTAAATAATAACTTGTAAGCAATCGTACCTCTAATGCCAATCTAGGGGTCCTTTTATAGGCTCAAGGATAACCCTAGTCGGTTTACAATTTGTATCCTTGTACGACAAGTAATCTAATACAGAATATTCTAGAATTACAAGACTTTCTATAAACGAATATAACAGTTCTTTGTTCTTGCAGTACTTTGACTTCATGTGCAGTACTTTGACTTTATCTTTAGCAGTACTTTGACTCTTTGACTTTTTCCAGTACTTGTAGTTTACAGTAATTTATCAATCTTCAGCACTTTCATATCCCAACACTATATGACTAGATCACTAGTACTATTAGAACGTCGTGTTTCTGCTATTGGTTAAGTGAACTATAGACTAAGAACATCTTAGGCTATATTTAAAAAGGTTATGTTTCCTTTAGTAGTTAAGTGGATAATAGGCTACTAGTATATAGATAACCCATTAGGCCATAAGTTAGTGAAATCCTCTTTGTTTGCCTTAGTCGCAATATCGTAGCCGAGATAGATTATAGTCACTTGTGTAGTGCGTTATGCGGGCTTGGTTAATGGTGACAGGATTGACCGACTTATAAGCCTTGAGTTTAGGGAGAAGACCCACCTAGCTTTCAATAGTAAAAAAACCAAGGCAAGTAGTACAACGATTGCACACAATGACAAATATTGCATTTTATCTAATAACTTGGTTAATACGTTTTCCTTACATAAGAGCTTGACCCCTTCTTTATCGCTTTCTACTTGTGTGCGATATTAGTCTCATTATCTTAGGATAAACCAAAACTCGTGCTAGTCTCTTAGGCTAAAAACCACCTTTGCGTTAGTTTAGGTTTAATTAGGTTAATTTATATAATTAGAATACCATTATATTACGTGTTAACGTTCACTCTTAGTGATCGACACCCTATTTACCAACGAACCTACAATTGATCAGGTACACTGCCCGTTAGTGTTAGTTAATAGGTAAAGTCGGCAAAATATAAATAATAAAACTTGATAATATAATTACCTATATTAAATGACACATCAATACCACACTTATATACGTAGTTCATATTAAAGTTGAAGTTTGAAGATCCAAATGAAAATCAATGTAAAGGAAAGCCTTTCATCGTAATATTAAAACCGGGAATTACATATTTATCTCTCTAAAGATGAAAAATTACACACACACACACGTATATATATATATATATATATATATATATATATATATATATATATATATATATATATATATATATATATATATATATAAGGTAAAGTTAAAATAAAAAGACAAATATCCGTAAAAAGAATAAAAAGAAAAAAAAAATTAAAAAAAGTTCTTAAAAAATTCCAAAAAAATCCACAAGATCGGGTATGTTGGTGCATAAAACTTTTGTGAAAAAAGTTTTTCTAATTTTGAGTTTTTATACGTTTTTTTTAATGCACAAAAAACGAATTTTGATGCGCAAAAAAATTTTGATGCACAAAATTTTCAACTTGTTTTAATTTGATGCGCAATGTTATTTTGATGAAAAAAGTCAAAAGAAGTTTGGTGCAAAAATGAATTTTTGATGCACAAAAAAACGATTTAATACACAAACGTATTCTTTCAGAAATTTTTTTCGGAAAAAGTATTCACTTTTAGAAAAACTTCCTTCACAACTTTTTCATGCACCAACATACCCGATCTTGTGGAATGTTTATGGAATTTTTCGAGAACATTTATTGAAATTTCTTTTTTTTAGCTTTTTACGGATATTTGTCTTTTTATTTGATCTATATATATATATATATATATATATATATATATATATATATATATATTACAAGTTTTGATACAAATGGTACGATAGTTTTATGCAAGTGCGACTAAAATATGCATTAGGTATCTATATTATATAAAACAAGGTTAGATACTATGATATAGACACCCCCATACTATGTAGAAAATCCTGTTAAAAATCCGCCTCATCAAAAATCGCCTCAGTCATCAATATCAATATCATATTAAAAATGACTTAATTTTCATATAATTTATATGTAGTACAAAATCCATTCTAAAAAATAAATACACTTATATTCAAAAAATTTATAATAAAATTTTGAATTATTTTTGATAATACATATCGACACTTTAATTATAGTTTGACATTATCAAAATTTAACATAATTAATCTCTAATAAATTGGCCAAAACCACTTACACATTTATAACAAATACATAAACACGATTCTAAAAGCATCCACAATAGTGGACCTTTTAAAAGGTTAAAATATTTATTAAATCATTAATTTATAAAGCTTTTGATTTTATAAAACGCTTAACAATTACATATGCATTAAATGACAAGATTCAAGATTTTAAACCTCTTCATTTCACATAGACATGAAATATCAACTCACTATGGTAAAAACAAATTATAAGCCTTTTCATATCTTTTAAACCTTTTCTTGAAATTACCATAGTGGATGCTCTAATTGTTTCACAAAGGATTCAGCCAAGGAAAAATTGAAATCGAGTTGGTTTTCTTTACGATTCACGGTGCATTAATGCAAGAGACAATTCTAATACTTTTAAATATATATCAATTTGTGTTTGTTAGTAAACATCAATTCGTGGATGATGGTTTGGTGCCACATGCATGTTTAGTTTAAAACAAATGTTTTGAAACCCGGTTCGACCTGACCGGGTCAACCGGTCGAACAGTTACTGGCCCAAAAAAGGGGTTAAAACTAACCGATTTCGTGACTATGTGAAACCCAGTTTGAACCACCGGTTTTTTAGAAACCCGAGTCAACAATTCTGTCCGGGTTCTTTTTTTTATCTATTTTTTAATCCTGATAAAATAAACAAAGTACATTTACCCTAATGTACCACTATTTCACTCTTTTTTTCAAACCCATCTTTAGTGTGTAGTCACCATGAAAATAACGTAGCTCACCTATGACAAAATTCCAATGAAACAAACAATCATAATCGCCAGAAAATATCATACAACAACATGCAGTAACCCCAATATAAGTGATGGAGCTAAATTTAACATTTTTTTTATGTTGGTAATCTTTTTTTATGTTCCTCGCATTTGAACTACGGTATAAAGTTTAGATGTAACTTAGAGTAACATATACCAATTTAGCATAATGGGTTGTTTATGAAATTTGTTTTCATGTTTTATTTTTGTTTGATATTTAGAGTATACTTATCTTAGAGATATCATGGTATTTATTTGGATTGTTTTTGTATTTTTTTATTTTTAGAGTAGAGATCCTAAAGATAAAGTATCAAGTGGGTCTCATTCTCATACATCAGTTCAATCGAGTTTAAGAATAAAGTTAGATAAAACATATTGAAGATAATGGGGAAAAGGCGTTCATTTGTAACTTTTATCATAAAACAATTCATGGTGGTGGCATTAATAGAGTTAAGAAACATCTTGCTGGGTGAAAGGGTGAGGTAGCACCGTGTACAGAAGTAGATCCGGATGTTAGGTTTACCATGAAAAGTCTTCTGAAAGAAAATGACCATAAGCGAAAAAGGAAGGCTACTAAATTTGGCGAGAGTAATGCTATATCCGATGATGATGAAGAACAAGAGGTTCAAGAGGTAATCCAACTAAAATCAGGTAAAAAAATCAACATCAGGTTCTCATCCTTTCTTTACAGAAGGTATAAACGATTCTTCTCAACCCACTACTAAGAAAGCTACGCAAAGTAAAGAAAAATTACATGATGTCGATTTGGCTATTGATATGTGGTTCAACATGTGATAGATAAAATAGCCGGTGTTGGTTTTGGTTACAAAGCACCTAGTTATCATGCGCTGGGGTGAATTTGTTAGCAGATGCAAAAAAATTAGTTTCTTTGTTGATTAACTCGTATAGAAATCAATGGATTGATAGTGGTTGCATGATTATTGGTGATGGGTGGAGGAATATTAGGCGATGCCCTTTGATTAATTTCTTGGTTTATTGTCCTAGTGGTATCTCGTTTATTAAATCCGTTGATGCATCCAATATTGAGAGAAATGCTGAAAATTTGTGTAATTTGTTTTCTGAGATTGTTGATATGGTTGAAGTAAAGAATGTAGTTCAAATGGTTACCGAAAATAGTGCTAAGTACAAAGGTGTAAGGTTATTGTTAAGTGAACGATATCGTCTTGTTATTTGGTCCCCATGTGCAACACATTGTCTTAATCTTATATTAAAGGATGTTTCGAAATTACATAATGTGAAAGAAATCATCACTCTCGCATCTAAGGTTACCGTTTTTTTATAATCATAAGTGGCCCTTGAATTGGTTGAGAAAAAGACCTAGATGGACATAAATCATCCGTCCGGATGCTACTCGTTTTCGTACATCATTTATTGCTTTAAAAAGTTTGGTTTATCATAAAAATGATTTGCAAGCTATGGTCATATCCAGTGACTTTAAGAATATGTTAAAAGTAAAAAATGTGCTTGAATGTTGACAATTTATCATGAATGAAAATTTATGGAACAATAGTTTGATTACAGTGAGAGTAATGACTCCTTTGTTGAAGCTTTTGCGGTTGTGTGATTCAGATGTAACCTGCTTTGGGTTATGTTTATGAGGGAATGTTTCGGGCTAGGAAAGGGATCAAGGATTTATTTAAGGGTGACGGCTGAATATACATAACAAACTTTCTCAAATTTTCCAATATACGTAACATACTTATTTTAATCTCCGCATACGTAATATACGTTCAAATCTTTACCAATATACGTAATATTGACAGGTTACCACTTTAAAAAGCTACAATAATGGTCCCTGCCGTTTACGCTGGCTTTCACCATTAGTCCTTTGACATTTTTTCACTTAAAAAAGTTACAGTAATGATCCATGTGGTTTGCTTTGACTTTCACCGTTAGTCCTTTGACTTTCATCTTTTTCATACACGTTTTTACACGTTTTTAAACATGTTTTTACACACGTTTTTATATACATTTTTATATACATTTTTTACACGTTTTTATACACGTTATTTAGACATTTTTATACACGTTTTTCACACACATTTTTATACATGTTTCTATACATGTTTTTATACACGTGTAAAAAACGTGTATAAAAACGTATATAAAACTGTGTATAAAAACGTGCATATATTCATGTAAAAAAAGTATATAAAGACGTGTGTAAAATACGTGTATAAAAACGTGTAAAAAACTTGTATAAAAACGTGTAAAAGGCGTATATAAAATCGTGTATAAAAACGTGCATAAAAAGGTGTAAAAAATGTGTATAAAAATATGTAAAAAACGTGTATAAAAACATGTAAAAATGTATATAAAAATGTGTAAAGAACGTGCATAAAAACATGTAAAAAAATGTGTATAAAAACGTGTGAAAAACATATATACAACCGTATATAAAAACGTGCATAGAATTGTGTAAAAAACGTATATAAAAACGTTTTTAAAAAGCGTGTATAAAAACGTGTAAAAATGTACATAAAAATGTGTAAAAAAACGTGTATAAAAATATGTAAAAAGCCGTGTATAAAAACGTGTGAAAAATGTATATACAACCGTATATAAAAACGTGCATAAAATTGTGTAAAAAACGTATATAAAAACGTTTTTTAAAAGCGTGTATAAAAACGTGTAAAAAAACTTACATAAAACGTGTATAAAACCGTGTAAAATAAGTGTATAAAAATGTGTAAAAAAATGTATATAAAAACGTGTGTAAAACATGTTTAAAAACGTGTATGAAAAAGATGAAAGTCAAAGGACTAACGGTGAAAGTCAAAGCAAACCACATTTACCATTACTGTAACTTTTTTTAAGTGAAAAAATGTCAAAGGACTAACGGTGAAAGCCAACGCAAACGGCAGGGACCATTATTGTAACTTTTTAAAGTGGTAACATGTCAATATTACGTATATTGGTAAATATTTGAATGTATATTACGTATGTGGAGATTAAAATAAGTATGTTACGTATATTGGGTAATTTGAGAAAAGTTTGTTACGTATATTCAGCTTCACCCTTTTATTTAAAGGAAAGAAAGAATTATACCAGCCATATACTAAGATAATCAATGAACGTTGGGATAAGATGTTGCATACTAGTATTCAGTGTAGAGCTTACTGTTAAATCCAACTTTTCAATATAATCGCAAGAACCTTTGCAAGAAAGGTGAGGTGTTTCACGGAGTTCTTAAAATGGCTGAGAAATATCATTTTGGTGATGAACTTACGGATCTTAATAGGGCTTTAGGACAGTTTCGCGACAACAAGGGTAACTTTGGTAGGATTAGTGATGTTCAAGGTCGTACTATATATCGTTCAGGTAACATTATATCTTTTTTGTATCTTATTGTGAAATATATTAGTATGTTGTTAGGAAATTTTTTTCTAACCATTTTTATATTAGCTGAGTGTTGGAGAATGTTTGGTGGAGATTCTCCCATATTGCAGAACTTTGCTATTAGGATATTAAGCAAACTGCATCTTCTTCGGGTTGTGAACGTAATTGAAGTGTTTTTGAAGGATTCATGCGAAAAGGAGAAATAGATTGGAACATCAGAGGCTAAATGATTTTGTGTATGTTCATTACAACTTGCGTTTAAGACACATGTATTATATAGTTCAATACAACGTGTGTGTAATTGTGACATATTTTAATTTTTACATGTTACTCTTTTGGTATATGTTTTCTAGGCTCTATGTTGATAAGAGGTCTTATGACCCAATTGATTATGAATGTATTGATGATAATGACTTTTGGGTGGTCGAAGAAGAGGCGCAAAGAGAGCTAGATTATGATCAATTGGAGAGTATGCTTGAACAAGAACCACCTTCTCAAACGCAAGGTTGTGCTCTTGTTGACGAGGATGAGGAAGACGATGATAATGAATTTCGTCTCCTAAGTGATCGTGAACTTGATGCGTATAACACTCCAATGTCACAATAGCAAGATATTGATGTGTCGTCTTAAAGTTTTTGCTATTGTATTGTCCTTTGAAGTATAAAAATTTTAAATCTCGTAGGATTTATGTCTTTTGAAGTATGGTTGTTTAGAAAGTTTATTCAGGTTTATATCCTATTGTTAACCTTTGATTTGTTGTTTACATCATAAAAACATCATTCTTTGCTGTTTTTTACAGCAAAAGTAGTGTTTGGACAATACAAAATAAGTGTTTGGACAGTAGAAAAGTGGGTGTTTGGACATGTGCGTAAAACCAGGTTGATTCGACGGCCAAATCGGTTGACCCAATGACCTGGTTACTTGGCCGGGTCGATCACAAACCCGATTTTCAAAACATTGTTCAAAACTATAATTATAGCCATATCAATTTAGGAGTTATTTGTTAGCCTGTCCGTTGAACGGGCCTTATATCTAGTTATAAATAATACCACCTTTTACCAATATAAATATTGCTTGAACGTGAAAATAGGTAAGATCAATGATGTCTTCTGTCCTTAACTTCTTGTCTAGAAATTTTGTCTAATCCTTGCATAATATCCGTGTTTGGTATTACCAGACTTCTAGAATGATGATAAATAGTTGCAGAATGCAGATGATATGTTTTAGTTTGTATCAAACCATGAACAAATATTAAACACATATAATTTGGCAAGATTTTAGCCAAACGTTCTACAAAATAAGTTGCTAACTATGTCATTTGTACTACTTTTCTTCAAAGATTTGTTGTTTACTTTATGTTAGTTTATCAAAACCTTTCTATCTATCTACCTATATTGAATATGTCAATTTATGCGTAGATGTAAACGGAAATTTCAGAATGCCGGCAAAAAAAAGGAGCCGCACTTTTTAATGGTAAAAAGGGACATATTCTCATTTACGAAGTCAAGCAACTTCATTATATATATTATCAATATTATTAATTCACGTCGGAAACGACGTCGTTTTGGGTTTTGCAAATATTTGACGAAACGACAATTTAGGCTCAACTTTATAAGGCAAAACGACAATTGTGAAACGACGTCGTTTCGCGAAGTTTGTAAAAACGACAGAAAAGACCCCTGAACTCAACGACGCTTTGCAAAACCGGTACATGACTTTTTACATTTTCACAAATTTGAAAACCAGCCCCTTAACTTTTTATATTTTCACAAAGTTTGAAAAAAAAAGGCTATAAGTACCCCCGAACTATGCGACATTTACATAAAGATTATCACACATAATTTACACACCCCGCATACAACAAAACTCATATACCATGCGTGAAAAAAAAAATCCCAAAACGACAATTCACCTGCCAAAATAAAGAATAAAGTGACAAAATCAAAACGACGTTGTTTCGAACTATGCGACTCTTTGCAAAACCAATCCTAGACTTTATTATATTTTCACAAACTTTGTTAAAATGGTGAAAAGTACCTCCTAACGATATGACACTTTTAAAACTCAATCCTAAACTTTTTTCGCTAAATTTTTCTAAAAAAACTTTAAACCACACCCGTTAAACAAACTTAAGGTCAACGTTCATATCCCGAACCAACTATCATCATACTTAAATGCAAAAAACCCGCCGCAACGCGCGGGTGCATAATCTCGTATATTATTAATCCGTGTGTTAAACGGCGGCGTTTTGCCGTTTGACAAAAAAGAACGAAACGACAACTTAAGGCCGAATTTAAAAGGCAAAACGACAATGCAAAAACGACGTCGTTTCGTGAGTTTCGGAAAATGGCAAAAAGGACCCCTCAAGTGACCGGCGCTTTGCAAAAAGAGTAGTGAATTCTGAAAAATGGCTAGAATTACCCCCGAAGTGTCTAACTTTTTGCAAAACCGATCCTTACCTTTTAAAAAAAAGAAAAATGGCTAGAAGTATCCCCGAAGTGTGTCACATTTTGCAAAAACGATCCTTTTCTTTCAAAAAAATTTAAAAAATGGCAAAAATTAACCCCAAAGTACATGCCACTTTGCAAATTCGATGCTCAACTTTAATTGTTGTTATAAAGGTTTGTTTTAATTTTTACTATTATTTTTTTTAACATATATGTATATATATTTAATGAATTCGGTAGATCCTTAAGGTCAACGTTTACATCCCGACCCAACTATCACTACACAAATGTACCAAATAAAATTAAAATACCAACATTTACATAAAAAATTTCGCACACAATTTAAACACTACACATATAACAAAACTTATATAACATAAAAATAAAAGCAAACAAACCGCTAATATGTAATTAAGGATGTTGCGAATTCATTATATATATATATATATATATATACATATATATATACATATATATATATATATATATATATATATATATACATATATATTTAAAATAATAATGAAAAAAAAAAACACAAAAAAAAAACACACCTTTACATCAAACTTAATGTCAAAGTTTACATCCCGACCGATTTATCACTATACAAATGTGTCAAATAAAATGAATATACCAACATTTATATAAAAAAAATTCGCACACTATTTAAACACCACACATATAACATAAAAATTAAATGCAAAAAAACTGCCGCAACGCGCGGCTACAAAAACTCGTTATATATTAAAAGACACCAACGTTTTAATTTACATAGAGTAAACTCCAAAATACATCCCTGTGGTTTACCTCGTTTCGCACCATATATCCCTCTCGCAAAAGTTTCAACAGATACATCCATCCGTTAGTAAAGTTGGCACAAATACATCCCTCCGTTAGTAAAATCAGTTAATGAGGACTAACGGTGCAAATATATCTCCGTTATCTCACATTCGTTAAGAGATATTTACGTAAATCGTCCTTGTGGCAAGGAACAAATTGCAACCAAAGTCCCTATTTAAAGTTAAAGTTATTTGCATAAATGGTCCTTGTGGTTAGGCCAGTCAAGTGCCACGTGTCACCACCAAAGTGGTGCCACGTGTCATCGGGTCGGGTCGGGTTGCCACGTGGACCAATGAGGTGGTGCCACGTGGCATTGGTAAAATATACCATCTTTTGGCTCAAGTGGGATTCGAACCCGGGTTGTTTGTGTGGGAAGTGAACCTATGCCCAGTTGTGCTAAGCATAGTTTCATTAATAATACTCAAAATCAAATACATAACCCTTTCTTATTATTTGGCCCAATTCAATAATAATAAAAGGTTCAATTTAGGTTTTGGCCTATCAATTTATGAGGTTATATGGACTGTCAAAAAATAAATAAATACACCATCGGACTCGTTTTTTCGAGCTCTTTCCAATGGTATTCTCGGGAATTTTTCGACTTAGTTTGAACCTCGAAAAATGCGAAAATCATCGTTTTTTCTTTGTTTTCACGTTTTTTGAGGTTCGTTTGAAATCAAAAAAATTCACCGAGCATACCATTGGAAAGAGCACGAAAAAACGAGTCCGACGGTATGCTCGGGAATTTTTTCGACTTGGTTGGGACCTCGAAAATGCAAAACAAAGAAAAAATGGTGATTTTCGCATTTTTCGAGGTTCAAACGAAGTCGAAAAAATTCACCGAGCATACCATTGGAAAGAGAACTAAAAAACGAGTCCGACGGTATATATATATATTTTTTTACAGTCCATATAACTCCGTAAATTAATAAACAAAAAACTAAATTGAACAATTGGGCTCTTAAATTTTAGAAAGGGTTATGTATTAAATTTAGGGAGATATAATTGAAGATATGCTTAGCCTTGGGCAAAAGCATTGCTTCCCACTCACACGACCGGTTCGAATCCAGGGAGCCAAAGTTGTGGATTATTTTACCAATGCCACGTGTCTCATCGGTCCCGTGGCAACGACGTTCTTGCGGACCCGACCCGTTTACCGACCGACCCGATGACACGTGGCACTACTCTGGTGGTGACACGTGGCACTTGACTAGCCTAACCACAAGGACCATTTATGCAAATAACTTTAACTTTAAATAGGGACTTTGGTTGCAATTTGTTCCTTGCCACAAGGACGATTTACGCAAATATCTCTTAACGAATGTGAGATAACGGTGATATATTTGCACCGTTAGTCCTCATTAACTGATTTTACTAACGGAGGGATGTATTTGTGCCAACTTTACTAACGGAGGGATGTATCTGTTGAAACTTTTGCGAGAGGGATGTATGGTGCGAAACGAGGTAAACCACAGGGATGTATTTCGGAGTTTACTCATTTACATAAATTAACAATGCAAGGTCTTTGAAAGCAGCCTTAAGTTTTTTTTAAAGCTTAAAGCTTTTAATCTACCGAATGAGTACGTATTTCTTTTTTCTCTTGATAAAGACGGCTTATTTGAAACTACGTTTGTCAAAATATCTACCTGTTCATCAACGCTTGAAATAACTTCTTATGTGCTCATATATACAACCCATGAAAGGACACCCAAAAGTCATGACTCAACATACAGAAAAATTATCGCGCCATTTGATGAAGCATACAAAATGCTTAAAAGACCTTAGTTTTAATTTGGAGACGCATTTCTAAATTCCATTATCCATTTTCTGTAATTATGTATTTGAACTAGCTCGAGAGACTGCATATGTAATCTATGTAATCTAAAGACTATATACGCCGTCTCTACCAAATTGCACACACTAATATATATAAAACAGTCTCTTTATTTATAAACATCAATATCCGATCAATATACATAAAAATGAGTACAAATTAAAACAGTAATCCAAACAACTAGAAGAATACAAAAATAATAGACAATGTATCAAAAGAAACAAATAAGACATGATCCAAGAATCATGAAGAATAACGATGCATGATGATCTTATATATCTACCAATCGAAATCACATTTGGTCCTTTGAAATCCCCTTGAAGAAACTCTACCTGCACTAGTCAATGGTACCTTCAAATCACATTCAAACTTTGGTTTAAATTTAGGTTTAGCCCACCCAACCTTCAATCTCATTTTAAGCTTCAATTTCAAATCAATCTCATAAACCCCGTCGCTACTTTCCCTCGTGTATTTTGATCTGTCACCGTTTCCTAAAACAACCAATCTCTCACCACTAAACGAGGTCGATAAATCATTCTCTTGTTTATGTCCCAAATAAAACGTTTCCAAAAATTTAGAATCAAACCTTTCTCCATGATACTCACCAATGGCTTCGATTCTATCATAGTATATTCCTATACGTTTATTAGGGTTACGAAACGTCATGTTCACAGCTAGATTGTAGTAAAGCGTGTTGTTGTTGGTTGATAACGTGAATTGTGTGAGAGTAGCTTCATTGACATGGAATTTGGGAGTGCTAGGACGGTATATGAGCCACAAGACAAGGACCGTGATACCAATAAGGACAACGATTGTTATGAGGATTTGACAAACAAGGTTGCATATGCAACTGCACAGACAAGATAAAGGGTTACAGCTACTGCCACTATGGCGGTGATAGGATCGGGTTTTTTTGGCTGGTGGTGGGATTGAAGGGCCATAGTAAGCTCCGTTTAAGTGAGGCTGCTCTGCGTTCGACATGATTGAATTATATGTTAAGAACGTAAAGATGCATGGTATTTATATATAAGTAAGGACTTAATGGTTATGTAACGCGTTGATAAGGGTGGGTATGTGTAAAAACTAAAAACACGGTGAGGGTGGACTATTCGTTTGTGTTATATTTTCAACAACTACTTAGAAACTTCCATCTAGTGACTTTGTCAAGATGGTCCATTGTTTAATCTCATTGGTTGTTTCTATATATGGTCCATTGTTTAATCTCATTCACTGTTTCTCGACATGTAATTTCCTCAGCAATGTCAAAGCATAGGATTTATAAAGACGGTGTAAATAAATTTTAAATTGTTGTAAAACAATAAAGAATAAGATGACGAAGTACAGCAACAAAGATAAAGAGAATAGAAAAAACTATTTTATTCATCTCATATAAAGTTATATTTATAGTTACAAGACAGAGAGTCTTTTAATATACAAACTCTTTAAAATAACTATCATAATATAAAAGGATACGGACATCGTTACTTAATTATTCAAAACATTCCACATTGGATTTCCATTTGAAAAATTATGGCTCGTTAAAACCTTACTAGACAAAACCCAGTGGACAAAAATCTGGTGAAGGAAAAAGAGTATATAATTTTTTTATACGCCCGAAGATGTTACCTCATTAAAAACCTTGCCGGAAAATCTTGTGGAGACAAGACCATGGTCAAGAAAAGAAGAGCGCGACGCGTATCTTCTCTCCCCCTGATGATCACATCACTTAAAAGATAGTTTTGAAAATATTAGTTTCAACATATACTGTACAAATTTATAGAGTAATATGATATGCTATTAATTCAAAGCTTAACTATCATAGGGGTTATCCCGTAGCGTACACTACTATTTAAAAGTAATTAGTATAGAATTTAATCATATTAATTAACTACTATGCTAGAAGTCTAATGATACTTCTATTTACTTTTTTATTCAACAATTGTTTATATTATACAAAATTACATTCATTGGGCCTTCTTATAAATAGTGTAGTGGGGTTTTTTTTTAGTCGGTCCTTTTGGGTTTATTTGTTTATACTACCCGACCCATCCCCTATTCATCTTCACTCAGACGCTACGTTTACCTTTTAGATCCGAACGGGTGTACCTCCAGAAAATTATCCAGCGATTTTTTGATCCGAAGAAAATGGAATTCATTGTTGGTACAACCGATTGTGAAGGGGCTACAGTGACACGTACCATCAAACCATTTTTTTTATTGCGTTTGTGGATGTGTTTTTGCCATTTGGTAAGTGCTACAGCTGCACTCTTCTTTTGGTCCACATCCTTTTTCCTGCTTCATACATAGTATATTTGTCTAATTAAAGTTAGGTGGATCAATTATTTGTGATCCAAATAAACTTTAACAAGTTTCTTTGTTTGAAAGATTGGATACTAGGTTGCATGTTTTTTCCTTTAGTTTTTTCCTAGGTTCGTTATTGTCAGGGTTTAGGTTTAATTTTTTGGGTTAAATAGTTCATACGAGTCAGGGTTTAGGTTTCATATATATATATATATATATATACGTATATATATATATACGTATATATATATATATATATATATATTTCTAAAATTATTTTAGGCGTTTTCTACTTTCAAGTTTGTAGATTAATTTAATGATGATAAAATTAAGTCCTCTTTTCATAATTATTGTCAATTTACTCTGTGTAAAAAAAAGGTTCAGCCATCTACTGATGTTGGTGATATGGGATCTTATATCTTACGCTTAAGCAGTTTATGTGAATTAGATTTTATTGAAATATTATAACATCTACAAATGTTTGTGGGTTTGGCATGTTTTCAGGTGACGCTGTGGCGGGGTAGGCTTGCTGAGCTTGCAGCCATAGCAGTGAGCTGTATCTTTATGGGCCGTAATGGCCACTTCTTCTGAATGATGCTGTTACAGACAAGGTTTTGGTCGTTGATGCTGGTGAAATGTGATTGTCAGAAACTTTCATTTCATGATTGTGGATTACAAATACAAAGAAGGCCTAATGAATGTTATTTTATATAGTTGCGGTCTTTGGGCTGGCTACCCTGCTAAATGGTCACCCTTTGTATTCCTTTTTTGAGGCTGTGATGAATTGGGGTTTCTTCGGTAAACACGAGATGGCCCGTATCTTGGCAGGGTGACATACAACTGTTGCAGCCATGGCGATTGTTTCCTCTTTGCTTGAATATTCACCCATCTGAGCCACCTGTACAGCGACATTTGCAATTTTGTCGTAAAACTGATTATGGGCTCTTCACTGTTAACCTTCATTAGTTGCACCCATGACAACAAAAAAAAGGCTGGTTAAGGCAATGATGATGCATGTATGCAATTGAATGTTTCGTTTACATAATCTGCTGATACTAGTATCTTGGCAGGGCAGTTTGGAATTGCAGCCATGGCCGGTATTTTGTTTCAGATTTTAAATGTGGCCTTATAAATATTTGGTAAAACACTTACCCACAGCAGATACATTTATTCATTAGGCCTTCTTATGAATAGTGTGGTTGGGTTTTTTTTACCCGGGCCCTTTGGCTGGACCAGATAAGAAGGTTCTTTGCCTTCCTAATGGTTATTTTTGTGAAGAGATAGGTCTGAAACCGTTTGGAAAAGATGGGTAAAAAGAGAAAGGGAAAAAAACTAGGGGTTGGTCATGAATGATGTATGTTGGTGGTTTCTCTATGCCTTAAATGGCCTTCAATAAAACTGTTGTAAAATTATTTTGATTTAAGTTTTTTTAGTTTCTAAAATTATTTTGACTATTTTATAATTTCAAGTTTATAAATCAATTTAATGATGATAAAATTAAGTCATCTTTTCATAATTGATGTCGATTTAGTCTGTGTAAAAAAAGGTTCAGCCATGTGCTCATGTTGGTGAAATGGGATCTTATATCTTATGCTTAAGCAGTTTACGTCAATTAGATTTTACTGAAATATTATAACTTCTACAAATGTTTGTGGGTTTGCCATATTTTCAGGTGCTGCTTTGGCGGGGTAGGCTTGCTGAGCTTGCAGCCATGGCTGGTTGGATGCCATTTTGGTTCTATAGGTTTACTTTGCTGATGCTACGACACAAATGGCAGCAATTTACATGGCACGATCGCTTTGGTATGTCTAGAAACATGGTTACGTGTGTGTTTGTCATTTGTGTCGTGTGCGGTGTAGGGTAAGGAACCGTGATATTTGACGATCTTTGTTTGTCTTGGTAACTGAAGTTTGCCAAAAAACATACCTTGGCGGGGTGACCATATAGTTGCAGCCATGCTGTTTTTTGCGTACCACTTCCATTGGGCTATTATGATTTTTTCTGCAAATTAACCCTTCCGTGAGTGTGGCTTTTGTTTTAATGTTACTATTACACGCGAGCATTTGTTTCTTATGTTGCAACTGTTACTGAGGATTTCTCGTGTGCGACTTCTACTAAATGATGCTGTTACAGGCAAAACTTTGGTTTGTTATGGTGATGTTAGTGAAATGTGATTGTCTGAAACTTTGATTTGATGATAGTGGATTGCAAATAAAAAAAAACCCCGTGAATGTTATTTTGTATAGCTTCGGTTTTTGGGCAGACTAGCCTGCTAAATGGTCTCCCTTTGTATTCCTTTTTCGAGGCTGTGATAGATTGGGGTTTGTTCGGAAAACATGAGATGACCCGTATCTTGGCAGGGTGACATACAACTGTTGCAGCCATGGCGGGTGTATCCTCTTTGCTTGAATATTCGCCCATCTGAGCCACCTGTCCAGCGACATTTCCACTTTTGTCCAGCGACATTTTCACTTTTGTCCAGCGACATTTCCACCTGTCACCGTTAACCTTCATTAGTTGCACCCACGAAAAAAAAACTATTTGGTTAAGGCAATGATGATACATGTATGCAATTGAATGTTTGGCTTACATAATCTGCTGATACTGGTATCTTGCCAAGGCAGTTTGGAATTGCAGCCATGGCCGGTATTTTGTGTCAGATTTTACATGTGCAAATCTGAGCCTTAAGATGAGGTTATCCGCATGTTGGCAGGGCAACCCATAATGGTTGCAGCCACGGTGGATGCATCCTTTTTCTTAACATGTTACTTTGGTATCTTGTGAGGTTACAACTACTGCAAGTGTAACCGTTCTTTTCACACTGTTGCTGCAATTATCTTTGGATCAAAATATCGCCGTATAATTTTACGGAGATATACCCGTTGGCATCTAAAAGGTAAACAAAACAAAGGGTGTGAGTGAAGATGAATAGGATAGGTCCGGTAGTATAAACAAATACGGCTCTCTGGTGCCTTTATTCCAATAATGTTGTGGCAATGAGGTATGAGCATAATATATATTATGTTTCCTATTTTACTTTGCATTGCTCTGTTCATCAAAACCCAATAGGATGTCGCAACCTTGCTTCATAATTTTTTTTAGAGTAAAGGCACTTGATAAAGAAGCTTAGTAGAAGAAATCTTGCTAATTGTTATGTAGATATATATAATACATAATATATAGTAAGGTGACTGACGCAATGACGATAGTTTTCTGCATTTATGTCTTTGTTGAGCGTAGTTTATCAGCTTCCGTCTGTTGGCATTACACCCACATCCACATTGTGGTTGCAGCCATGGCGGGCCTCTGGAACCGCTCCGATACTCGCAGATCTGAGCGTCTATATATATATTAAAAGGATGACAACTGTTGTCGGTTTAGTGTGGCCTGTACATTCGCCTAATAGAATGTGTTTTTGTTACCTTGGTACAAGACATGTTTGTTAATAAGTGCAGTTAATGTTGTGATGATTATGTATGTATTGTAAAGTCACTAGGGCTATGACGATAGTTTTCTGCATTTATGTCTATGGTAAGCATACTTTATCAACTCCCATGTGTTGGCAAGGCACCCATATCCACATTGTAGTTGCAGCCATACTAGGTCTCTGGTACCGCTTCCATAGTCCCAGAGCTAAGCCTCTCTATATATTAAAAGCCATGATAAGCGTTGTTATTTCATGTGATGACATGTAAGTAAACCATTTTTAAGACACACAATAAATCAAATACTATTTTTTTACATCCACTTCTCCTCCACAGATAAAAACAGTTTTGCCCACATGCGCTGCTGTAAATCTATGCATTTTACTTATACAATATCTAGCCTTACCATTCAAAACTAAAGGCGAGTTTTTCACTATTTGCATAGGTCCTTTTATTTCACTCCAAACACTGCACTGTCTTTCCATGTGTTATTACATATGCTCTTTTTTGGTTTCTTGCTACTGTTGCAGTTACTAAAACAGCCATGCGTGTGTCATTACAGGTTTTTTCTGCTTTGTTGGTTGAAGACAATGGAAAAGATATGCAGCACATTCTCTCTCAAATGGTATAGCTTTTATCTGTCTTTTATGTTAAGCTATATACTAACCTTTCTACCAGATAGAAAGAGTACTCAAAAAATGTAACCTGCACACATTTAGTTATGATCACAGTATTGCACAATAAATATATGCAATTCTAAAGCATGTCCATGCATCTACGCTTTACCAACATAAAATAGCCAGTGTAAAAAAAAATCGCTGATAATGTGATTCACAATACTCCTAGAATTACTTTAGAAATTTTAGATGGTTATACAACTATGTATGATACTTTCTTTTTTGTCTACTATTAGTTACTCCCTCCGTCCCATATTAAGTGTTCACTATTCATATGCACAAAGTTTTAGAAAATTCCACTAACTACACTCTCTACCAATCAAATATCATTTTCACCCATTAAAGTCTCATCTCATTGGTTGGAATATTCTATGGACACTTAATTTGGGACATCTAAAGATTCTATTGTGGACACTTAAATTGGGACAGAGGTAGTACTAATAAAACAATTTCTATTTTGCCATGTATACCTGATCATCAATCTAAAATAGCAACGACTTACATTTACCATATTTAGGTAGTTTCCTTACTAAAACTGATTACCCCATTCTTTGTGGTTACATTCAAGTTCGAAGTTCCCATTTTGTTAATACAAATAAGCCGTAAAAACGTTTATTTATATTTTAAAATCTTTTAAGGTTTTGTCGATAACAAACGTAAAATCATTTTAACGAAACAACAAAAAATACATATAGGTTGAGCCAAAAGTTTACTAACATACTTATACTTTCATATAAATCACCAAACTAGTAATAGTGCTTTCATGATTTAGTAATATGTACAACAACTAGTGTTTACATATTGGGTAGATATATACATACTTAGTATGAATTATAATGGGTAACAGAATGGGTAGAAGTTTAAGTATTTAACCCATTGACTTAATACATTGAATGTAGTTGGGTAAAACCCAAAGTCTATGACCCATACCCACGGAGCATAACCCATGATCCATTGCATGACATCATGCATAAGTTATAATGGGTATTATCCATGACCCATGGAGCTAACCTATAACCCATGGACTAGATGCATTGCATCTTCTAGATACATTGTATCTACTTGGATACCAATGGTCCAAAGTCTAGGACCCATGACTCATAACCCATGACCCAAAACCCATGGGTAAAGAGGAGCGTCTCACAGATTCCTCTGAATACACTAGACGGATCCCTCCAACAAGGGATCCGTGGGATCCGTAGAACAGTAGCATATTTTATCTATAAATAGTGAGCCATTTCTTCATTTTAAACAACCCCTTTCACACACATTTTCTCTTAGTGTTTTAAACTCTCTAACATCATATCCAAGGGATTTTTCTATGTAGTTTTGTGTTTGTGTGATTCTCTAGGTTCCTCTTAAAGTCAAGATCACCACCTCTTGAAGTCGAGTAAGCTCAAGTCCATGGGTTGCCTAGCTTCGTCATCATCAAGACTACTAATGGTATCTTGTTTATAGTTCTTTTCTTTCTCACTAGAAGTGGCGTGTCGAAGACATAGGTGAAAGATGTCTAAAGGGTCAAGACGAAGACATTAGTGAAAAGTGTCGAAAGTCCGTATTGAAGGCATTAGTGAAAGGTGCCAAAGATCCGTGTCAAAGGTATTAGTGAAGGGTGCCGAAAGTCCGTGTTGAAGGCATTAGTGAAGGGTGCCTAGAAGCCAAGTCAAAAGGCATTAGTGAAGGGTGCCTAGAAGTCGAGTCAAAGCCATTAGTGAAAGGTGATTAATGTGTACATTCGATAAGGTGTGTCGATGTACAAGATAGATTTGTATTGGGTCAAAGGATATTGATATCCTTGTTGATGTTGTTATAAGGAGTAGATCTCCTTTGGGATAGGTGTTGTGTAGTGTTGGGTAGTAGTTCCACCTTTGTAATGAAACTCGGTATCTAGCCTTGTACCGGATAAAGTGTAGGCGACGTTGTGATAGGTTTAGTTCTACCTCGTGGAAGAACCCGGTGTCTAGCCTTGTACCGGATAAAGAGTAGGCGACGTTGTGAAGGCTTCTCCGCCACAAGGAGTTTGTGTTGTGTAGTGATTACAAACTCTCGAGTAGGTGACTCAGGGAGTGGAGTAGGGCAAGGAAGGTGTCCTTGTAGCCGAACCACTATAAATACTCGCGTTGTGGTTTTGTGCTTCTTACTCTTTATCATAGTTTTATTCATTCATTTGCTTGTCTATCAACATCCAACACACGCGTTTAAATAGATTGACATAAGTCGATCTAAGTAGTTTAAAACCAAGTTTTAATTGGCAAAACTATTCAACCCCCTTTCTCGTTTTCCACACATTTGAATCGCCCTTTACATTTAAACTGGAATTTCAGTTGTCATAATTCTGAAAGCTTTAACATTTAATTTTTCTCCTTACACACTAACAATCATCTTATTGTGACAGGTTATGCATTGCACTACCAGTAGAGCCAACTACTTCTCGAACAAACCAAAGGCTCCCTAGATCAATTTAACACTACATGGCTACAACATCATCATATCAAGACAACAAGCTGCAACAGATATAAAAAACATGTATGTTCCAACAAAATTAATATGCCACCATAAAACTTAAATTCATTAACCACTAAAACATAAAAAAAAGCATATGTTCAAAGTTCCAAAAGCATAAACATTAACAAGTGTTGGTCAACATATCCGAACAACCCTACGCATTTGCAACATTGCTTAGACCCAAAATAGATTTCAAAAACACCAAAATCAACCACATCAATACACCATCCCCTTCAGCTTCTCAATGAATGACAGAAGCTCCTGTGCTCGCTTCTGTTTCTTCATGACATTCGCCAAAATCGCTGCCGCCTTGCTCAAATCTTCAGTTTGCAACTTGGTAAGCTCTGAAATACTCTGCACACAAGAATCGAAAGGATACAAAAGATCCAACTCTCCAATGACATAGTCCCTCTCAGCCACACGGGACCTAATGTCTTGGGCTTTTTTCATCAACTCTCCTTCATCCACAATAGTCACAGTCGCCTCCCTCTGAAATTGAACGACCATCATATCCCTAACAAGAATCGAACCAGCAGCAACAACAAGCTCTTCACAGAAAGGCATTGGTTTTTTCATCCTTTTTTTTCTGCCTTTTTTTTGGTTCTAAAATAGATCTTCTTTTCTATGTGTGTGTTTTAAAGAGCAGATTTTTCTTTAAGTTATAATTGTTATAGTGTCATAGTACAACACTTATGAGGCCTTTGATTTGACTGCCACCCTAGAGCCACCAAAGCCAAAAGAAAGTAATGATGGATTTTACTTCTCCATAAACAACCATTAATTAGGCAACCTTTCACATACCTGCTCTTTTTTTTCCAAATGCATCCCCTTAAAAAATCAATCTGCTCTTATTAAAAGAAAATACAGAAATCTAGATAAAAAAATGTATATATATGAAACCAGAAAAAAATAAAATAAACAAAATAATAATAATAAAAATAAAAACTAGAAACATGATTACAACATTACAAACAATTTGGAAGCACATTTGCCACAAACTCCTTCAAAAAACCGTGTTGATAGGGCAGTTGATGAAATTCCTGATAACATAACCGAAGGTAAAGTCATGGAATATATTTTAAAGAAACTACATGTTGGTTTCTTTTCTTTTTTTTTATTTAAGTTGTTTGCATGCAAAGTTGAATCAAAATTTTCCCGATGTTTTTGTGGCCACTGTAGGGGTATCTGCTTATCAACATACTCAATCAAATATGACACATTATATGGACTGCTTCAGAGAAGCTGTAGGAAGAAACAAAATTTCTGGTATTCTTGGCAGCACCAGTGTCCAACAGCGTTATGCAGTACCCGATTGTCAATCTAATTCAGCCAGTGGTGTGGTCATTGTTGGTCAGCAATCTGCTTCCTACGTAGCTAAAGGTACTCTCATGTATTTTGTGATATATCTTAAATGCACGCAAGCCGAACCACTGCAGAGCATTTCTTTACTTACAATCCAGCTTTTTTGGTTGAATGACACGTCAAACCTAGGATCATTTGTACAATTTATAGATCATCCTAGATCTGGCATGCCATTAAATCAACAAACCTGGGTTGCAGCTGAAGAAATAGTCTACAATGGGTTACTTGGTATGTGGCATTGTATTCTATCGAGTCATCAAATGCTCTTATTTAGAAGCCTCTTTTACAGTAACGAAACTGTTAAGCTCTGTTTGTTCCAGTTTTGACCCGCATTCACTTAATGGCCATTTTTTTTGTTAAATTGTTACTTGCTTATCCGTTAGTTTAATAATTGTTTATAATAAGTGTCGTTTAAGAAGTCAAATTGCTTATTTAAGATTTTATCGGTTAAAAGTTATAGATTTCAATAAATGTTTTGCTGGATATACTTATGATCTTTGTGTGCCATGGGAAACAACCCATGTTCTGCTCCATCAGGAAAAAAGTGTGTTCTGTTTTATATACTTCTTAATATTTCATTTTTAGACGACATTTATTAAATTCAGGGTCTGAGAATAGTGGATTTTCTGTCGCAGGATCGACGTAATTCTTTCCCAGTTTGTCAACATCACTTGCTAACTGATTAGCATGAATATGAAAGTTGAAAAGAGCCAAAGGAGGAGGCACAAAAAGATAGGAAAGGAGCTGATAATGCAGTTTGCAACTGAAAAAAATACACCTGGTAATTACAAGATTGTCCACCCATTTAATATTGATCTTACGCTTATACTTTTGGCCTATAGGTAACAACATTATAGTTGAAAAATCTAATTTGTGGTTCTAAATTTTTGTTCAGATTTTGGTTTGCTTTTGGGTCAACTTCACGCGACTTCTATGGTGTGTACTGGAATCTCAAGATCATCTAGGAGAGCCCAACGTCGCTGAGGTTGCGATTGAGGTATTCATGATAGTTGTAGGGATAAAACTGTATGGTCAATCTAATTGTGCTTCAATCTAATCAGTCAATATATTCCTCACAGGTTCAAGAATATCGCTCTCACTTCAGTCCGAAAGTGACTTTTATACATACAGCCCATGTAAGATTGGAGGCGGTGATGCAGCAACCTACCGGCTCTATTGTTTGTAACAAAGTGTTCGCAGGTAAAATTTACTCCATTATTTGCTGCTGCAAAAATTTTTGTATGACCACCATTCATATGTGGTAACTATGTGATTGAGAATATGTGCATGCAATATGCAATTCATAATTTGTCATGCAAAATTGACTTCTCTCAAGCCTGCACTGCATAATTTGGATTCACTCTTTTCTTAACTGCATAAAACATTGACTGATTCTTTTGATGAAATGAGAATCTTTGATTCACTATTTTTTTTCTTCAATCATGCACTGCACATCTGTACATATTCCATTATTGAAATTTTATCATACAAAGACACTCAACTGAAGCTTGTATCTTGTCTGCTTTAATCACATCAAGACTGTATACATTGACTGCTTTAATTCACTGTTTTTTCCCTCAAGGTTGGACATTGTCTGCACATATTCCATTCATAAACCAAACACTCATATGAAATTTCATCAAAAAGCCTCTCCACCAAACATTCATTCACCATACAATAATCTGAAACAAACCACACCATGAAGTCCAACAAGAAAAAAGGTTTCTCTTTTTCGTTTCCATCTTTATATCAGAAGGGCACGCCATGAGCACATACACTGACTTTTTTTTATGTGCATAAATCATCTACATTTCAAGCAGTGAATTAAGCTCAGAAGGTCCTGAACTTCCTATGCCATGGGAATACTACCTTCCAATTGGTTACTGTGGCTGAAGCTCTAAAACAGAAGATGCTAGGAGGATTAATGCTCCAAAACAGCTTGCCCAAAAAACTGATGATATCATGGATAAAACTCCAAAACAAATTGCCAAAGAGGCTTTTAATGCCAGGGTCAAGGTTCTTGGCCTTCCCAATGCTCATTTTTGTGAAGAGATAGGTATGAAAGCATTTGCCAAAGACGGGTCAAAAGGGAAGGGGAAAAAATTAGCAGTTAGTCATGAATGATGTATGTGGGCCATTTCTCTATAGCTTAAATGCCCTTGAATAAAACTGTTGTAAGGTTAAGGAACCATAATATTTGACATTTTTTTGTTTGTCTTGGTAACTAAAGTTTGCTGAAAAACATACCATGGCGAAGGGACCATATGGTTACAGCCATGCTGTTTTTCAGGTACCACTTCTATTGGGCTATCATGAATTTTTGTGCAGATTAACTCTTCTATTAGTGTGCCTTTGTAACATATTGGTTTTCATAAACACACAAACACACAAATCAATGGGGCGTATAAGATGAGTTTTAGAGAGAGAAAGTGAAGAGAGTTGGGAACTTTAGTGAGACAAAGAAAAATGATATTATGAAAGCTCCAACCCTTTGCCTTGCTAGGCAAAGGGTATTTATAGTTACAAACAAAACACGCCCTACGGTCTGGATCGGCATACTGCTGGGTAAAGACCCGTATGTCCTCCACGGTGTTACTTAACAAACTACTTACTAACACTAAATGACTACGACTACGAGCTTTCTAACGAATACATATACTTGAGGTGACCGACTCTGTAACTACAAGATAATGTAAATCCTTACAATCTCCCCTAAGGGAGGTCACCTCAATTACATCAATTACAAACAGATATTACATTTTGGTGTTCTTGGATTCTTGATTAAGTTCTTTGCTCTGTAGCTCATAGTCTTTGATTCTTCATTTTCTACAAGTTGTGATCATAATGTGGAGGTCTTTAACTTATCTACGTGATGATGAGTTTTGAGCTAGCATTGAGATCATCAGCCACCATAAATCTCTGACTCATCCTTTGTAGTGTTGCCATCATGTGAAGTTGTGACTTTTGGACCGACATGCTCACATTCTGGATCATGATATATTCTTATCAAAGTTGCAGAAGCTTTTGTTGATTCATGATATTTGCAGCGGCGTAGCAGAAGCATGGAGTGAAAATATCAGAGCAACTTGATGAAGATATGCACTTATCATGATTTATTTGAAATGAACATGTTGTGTGAGCATGCGGCTACAGATTGGCTCCTCAATTCTGATCAGCTGCAACCGTCTGATGTCCCTGCAAACAACAATTAACAATAAAGTGCACGAAAAGTGTCTTTGCTCACCTCGTTGAATAGGTTGTAAGAACCACGGTTCGCCCGTTGATTGATCGCTGCAAGTACGCCGTGATCGTATAATTCGAAGAATTTCCTTCACAGGGTTTCAAGACAGCTCTAGCCGTTCTCAAACCGAACGTCTCAAAGAAGACAACACGGAGTAAGTGAACCAAAGAAATTGAGATTTACTGATTGATTTAAAATGATTTGAAAACAATCGCGTATTGCTTGCAGAAAGGGTTTTGCAATACGACGAAGGTTTTATCAAAATTTTAATCATAAATACCCTTTTAATTTTGAAAACTTACTACACAGTCGATGTGCCAGAGAAAAGAATTTTGAGCACAACCATGGTTTTTCAAAGGTATCCGTCAATCTATTTCCTGAACCATTATTGATTCAAGTGTGAATCGCCCCATCGTTTCTGTCCAGTTGTCACATGATTGATCTATTGGATAGATCTCACATGCCACCCACCAAGAGCTTGTTTGATGTTGGCTCTAGAAGACTTTCCATCTTCATCGTGAATATTTTTACATATCACTCGGATGTTCTGGCAATACCACAAGGATAATGCGTAAGACTCTTAAAATATATTCTCACATTCCACATTGTGTGAAACTGTGAGTTTCCATTAATTGTGTCCTAATGAGATTTATTGATGATATGGCTCTAGACTCAAAAGTGCACTTTTGGTTCTTATGCCGGAGACTAGGGAGAGGGTCTCCTTCTTCAATATCAACAATCTCTAAGATAAATTTGATAGATTATGTAGGTTCCCTGTGAGAATTAAACAAGTCCTTTTAAGAGGAACTTGAGTAGCTTGGGAAGTTTACTGTAGTGCATCACTGGGTACATGACGTCTTGTCTTCAATACCGGTGTTACCTTAGTAGACACCAGTAGCATATGTATTGAACCCCCGGTTTCTGCCCTAAGGTTGAATTATTGGAGGACTATTTCTTTTCACCCTTTTCTCATTTCATTTCTTTTTCATTCTTCAACCACTTCAGTGCTTACCAAGACTTCATTACTAGTACCTTGTTGGGTTTGTTCCAACCTAGCTCTGTCTCGTCCACCTCTTCCCAATTCTCATTTTTCTCCTTTTTTCATCATACCTAAGGACTTCTACACTATCTAGTGGATTATCCCTGGGTAGATCCCTCCGGCTCTGGCAGGATCGTGGGAACGAATACCTAACCTAACCAACCTTATATCTCCATGCATAAAATAAATTGGTCGGTCATTTGATATTGAACATTCCGTCTCGAAACCAATTGAAAACCATTTGAAAATCAATCAAGGCACTTGTGATGTAAAATCAAAGCAGTTTGCACCTTAATTGTTTTTGATGTTTTAGAAATGCTCCCCCTTAATATGTGCATCGATATTCGAAAGAGTTTTGCACATATTAGAGGGAACCTGCACATTGAGATGAGTCAATCACGTTTCAATTCTTTTGGTTTAAGATAAATGCTCCCCCTTAACATGTGCATGAAAAATTTGAAATCGTTTGGCATATGTAGGGAGGAGATCTTGTTATTATATTTCTAAACCATTAGTCGAATTATTAGTTTAAATCAAATTTAAATCACAAATTCTCCCCCGATCACAATTGTCGAGCCCTTTGAGATTTGTGATCTCTATTGATTTAAATTGATTTTGAAAGCTTTTTGAGGAGAATGGTGACCTTCTTTTGAAAAACATTTAATTGATAAGGATAAGAGTTTGAGACTTTAAACTCCATTGTCTCAAACATGCTTAATGATCTTATGAAAACACAATCTTGGTCTGGATCCAATTGTACAAAACATTGTTCCTTTTGATTATCCAAAATTAGACATTGAATATTTACGTGCCAATTGTTTTGAAAAATAGCCTTATTGATGTGTTTGAAATCACTCTCCCCCTCAATCAATGACATAGGTTGTTGATTGAGTGAGAAGGATTTTGACAAATGTGAAGTCCAGATGATTTTCAGAATAAAGATCGAGTTATTTTCAGAGCAACTTTGTTTTCATTAGATGACAAATATTTTTCAGAAGAATATTTAGAAGGAAAAATATTGGGTTGTAAACATTTGTCTTTTTGGCGACAAATATTCCTTATAAAATTTTGTTTTTAGAATCAGAGCGTGAGGTTTTAAAATTGGATGAAGCATAACTCTGCTCTTTCTTTAAAAACGGGTTACTGCCTGAAATGACAATAAACCTTCATTTTTCTCCATTTTTTTTTAATTTATTTTTGAAAAATAAAATATATTACAACTGATCGAACTTCATCTAAAGACCCGTGTAATTCTTCGAATGACAAATCTAAGTCCGTAGATGTTATCGAAACCAGATAACATGAAATAAAAAATATTTTTGGACTTTTTCGAAATTTTCTGATTTTTATGGGTTTTGAAATTTTATATTTTTCTATTTTTCTTTTTGTTAGTTTTATAATTTTGTATTTTGCTTTTCGATAAAATATTTACCAAGAATAGATGAAGAAACACCTTTACTCCTCGTCTTCCTCCTGAAGACGTTTGAGTGTCTCAGGTTCTAGGCTCTTTAAGCCAAGTCGTGGAAGGATAAACTCAAAACGTTCTCTAGGAAGAGCTTTAGTGAAGATGTCTGGCAGTTGATATTCAGTTGTCACAAAATATAGTTTAACCACACCTTTCTCCACTTGTTCCCTGATGAAGTGATGTCGAATGTCAATGTGCTTTGCTCTTTAATGTTGAACATTATTATGCAAAGAGAGCAGCGATAGCACTTCTGTTATCACAGACAGAGGAACTTTGTTGAATACAAAGCCATAGTCGGACAATTGGGATCTCATCCATCGATTTGAGCACAACACGATGACATGGCTATGTATTCAAATTGCAGGATATAGAAGTGCTCATTTGTTTCTTTGAAGACCATTAACTTATCTCTCAAATCGAGCACCTCCCGACGACTACAACGTGTATCTTGACACCTGCATGGTCATGATTCAGATATGCCGTTAGTGACATATCGATGTCCTTTGGGTACCAAAGTCCTATGTTAATGGTTCCTTGGAGATACCAAAGACCGTTTAACCGCCAAGGTGCTTTTGGTAGGCTTAGCCCGTATCTAGCACACATGCATACAACTAACACAATATCAGTTCATCGGTGAGGTACATCGTGATCCAATCATACTTCGGTATTTCGTTTGATCAACCATGATCCTGAGTGGTCCTCATCCAGCTTTTGTACGCCCACCATGGGAGTGTCAACAGGGTCACAAGAATCAAATCCAAATTTCTTTAAAATTTCATTAACATATTTAGATTGATTAATGAAAATGAGTACGGGACTTTGTGAAATTTGTAATCCTAAGAAAAATGACAATTGCCCCATCATAGACATTTGAAATTTGGAGCCCATCTCCTTTGAAAATTGTTCACATTCATTAGGGTCGGTTGAGGCAAAAATGATATCATCAACATAAATTTGAACATGAATTAAGGAGCCCATCTCCTTTGCTGAATCCATTAGTCAATAGAAACTTTGACAGTGTATCATACCATGCTCTTGGAGCTTGCTTTAAACCGTAGAGGTCCTTCTGCAAGCGGTAGACATGGGTAGGATTCTATGGATTCACAAAACTTTCGGGTTGGCTGACGTAGACTACTTCTTTGAGATCTCCATTCAGAAATGCAGTCTTTACATCCATTTGATAAACCACCATGTTCTTGCTAGAAGCATTAGCCAGAAGACTATAGCCTCAATCGTGCAACCGAGCAAATGATTCTCAAAGTCAATACTCTTCTTGTCGGTATCCTTTAGCCACTAGTCTTGCCTTGTTCTTCGAACATCACCGTGCTCGCCAAGCTTTACTTTGGGATCCACTTAAGAGCAATGATCATAGCAACAACTGAATGTACTAATTCCCATACATCAAGATCGATCAAACTCATGGATATCTTCTTGCATAGCACTAAACCAGCTTGTCTCGACATTTGCTTTTGACATCTTTAGGTTCAATCTTTGATAATACGAATGAAGAAGCACCATAAGGCATCAGTGGCAAGTTGTTTACGAGTGGATACCGGGCGAGACGGATTCCCAATAATGTTGTCCAATGGATGATCAAGTGTCCATTTTCGGAGATGTTCATGTGGTTGATGATAAAGAAATGATGTAGCAGAATCTGGATCCCCTGATGAAGATGGTTCGTGTTAGTCAGAAGGCAAATATATTTTCAAATGGTGCATCTTCTGAGTGGCAAGGGTTATTCCACTGAGTAGGCAAGAACATTTCATGATGTACACCTCGAGGATGGATGATTTGAGGATGATGATGAGTGATCAGCATTAGGCCATGAGATAGAGATACGTAAAATGGGTTATCAAGCGATGATTGGATTATGACCACTGCTTGATGGTGTAGAATGATCATTATCAAGTGGTTAATAGTATTCATCAAACATCGGATCAAACAGTTTCTTCAAATCTTCTCCCGATGGAGGGCATATGGAATCAGAGGTGAGGGATTCTATACAAGAGAAGAATTAATGACTACTTAATGAATGTTGAAATGCGGTCCGTGAATCAGATTGTCCAGAGCCATTTTTCTAAAAGCTCATCGAACGGACGTGAATAGTTTCCATGATATCTCTCTTTTATTGTAGATTTGGTAACCCTTCCTTTGGTGCATAACCAATAAAACTCCAAGTCCGCTTTAGCTCTTAATTTTCCTAAATTCGACCATCATTTGTGGATAGCATAAGGCACGAATACACTAAGGAAAGAGAGACTGGGTTTTGTTGTGGACAAGTTCTTAAGGAGTTTTTCCATGAGTGGTGTGAATAAGGGAACGGTTTTGGGTGTAGTATAAAGGGCAATGGCCTACCAAAGAAACATTGGAACCTTTGAGTAAATCAAAGATAGTCCTAGCAGCTTGACAAGAGTCCGATTTCTTTTCAACTACACTATTCTGTTGAGGAGTGCGTGGAACACTTCTTTGATGGCTGATTCCAATGCTTTCAGAGAACCGACTTAGTTCTTTGTTTACAAACTCTTCCATTGTCTGTCCTGATAATCCTCGACCGCTTTATTAAGTCCAACATGCAAATGTTTAATAAGTTTGATGATGACACGGAGTTTCTTCCGATCTCAAGAAATTCAACCCAAGTAAATTGAGAATAGTCATCAACCACTAGCACATATTTCTTCCGCTTATGGTTTGCACTCTCATGGGTCCAAATAACTATATATGAGGGTATGAAGAACTTCCATGATTGAGTTTGCGTGTTTAGGTTTATGGGTGTATTTCTTTGCTTTTTCCCAATTGGCATGTCGAACAAAGATGATCTTTCTCTTATTTTATTCGGGCAAACCTCTTTACGAGGTCCTTTCTAGAAAGATCATTTATGGTTTCGAAGTTCAAATGATTGAGACGACGATGCCATAACCATGACTTTGTTTTCGAAGAGATGGTGTAAAGATTGGTTCCACGTGTTCCCTTTAAAAGTTCAACACCATCTAGTTCTCTAACGAATCAAGCATGTTTTCTAAAGGCCACTTCTAGATCAGAGTCACAGAATTGACCCACAGAAAACAAATTATGACCAAGACCTTCAACATAATAAACCCTGGAAATTACACTATCACCAACAACATAATCTCCGTGAACCCATAATTGCCCAAAGTGGTCGTTCCTTAATCTAATAAATCCCGATGAATTTACTCATTTAAGTTCATGAGCAGCGAGATCTCTAGTCATATGCTTGGAACAAACCGAGTCCAAATACCGCAACGATTTGTACGACTGCAGCTTGAACACGCACAAGTATGGATGATCAAGCAATTTGGATCCCATGCTAGAATGGGTTCCATTTGATTAGTAAACGATTGGAACACCCACATCGAATCAGAATCAATGATATCATTAGAGGTAGTTGCAGACAAGAGTGATAGTAGATCTATTCAAAGTGTGTTCACTCTTAAAGGTATGATTCCAAATGGGCATCCATTCCTAATGGGCATTTATCCGGATAATTTAGGCACAATTCATTTAGATTGAATTTCACGACCGCAGAGGTATCCATTGATAACCTACATTACTAAATTTTCTTCTGTTGGTTTCAAATGTTTTTTAACCTTTTCCACCTTGGTTTTCGACATCCTTAACCCATGCTAGCAATTCTCGGCCTTTGACTTGGAGACTTAGCAACATATTTTAAATCATTCATAGCACATTCATGATAAGTACCGTAAAACCAAACATTCATTACATGTTCTCAAATCGTGAAGGTAATTTGAATTAATTACAAAGACGCTTTATAGCTAATACTAGAATCAACACGATTTGTCTTATTCAACATAAACTTATTGTTCCTAGGGTGGTCTTCTACTTCCTTCCCTTGATCACTCTTAGCTTGCGAGGTCCTATCTTGCTTTGTATTGCCTGAGGCTTTGACCCGCTTGCCTTAGTGTCACCGGGATTACCTTGTAGAGGAACGATAGGGACGTTAGTTGGTTTCACTACTTTCTGCATTCCTGGTCTAGAAGTGCTAGGATCTGAAGTACTAGGAGGCACATCAAAGGTGACTTGCTTAAATTTCAACACGGAAAAGGGCATATCAAGGGTCACATGCTTGACTTTGGGCATAGAGCAAGGCATAACGACTCTATCTTTCTTAGTACCAAATTTAGGACATATAGTTATTAGGCATTCTAAAAGCTCCTGAGATCATTTGGCATATAAGCATGTGTGGAAAACTAGAAGGGGGGGGGGGGTTGAATAGTTTTTCCAATTAAAACTTCCTTTTAAACTATTTAGATCGACTTATGTCAATCTATTTGGATGTGTGTGTTGGATGTTGATAAACAAGCATATAGAGGTAAGTAATGAAAAGATAAGAGTAAGAAGCACAAAACCACAACACGAGTATTTATTGTGGTTCGGCTACAAGGACACCTTCCTTGCCCTACTCCACTCCCCGAGTTACCTACTCGAGAGTTCAGAATCACTACACCAATCTCCTTATGGCGAGAAGTTTTCACAACGCCGCCTACCCTTTTTCTTCAAAAGTAGCTAACCACGGTCTTTCACCCGTGAACCACCTACACAACGCCGCCTAACCTTTATAAGGTACTAGGCTAAGTACCTAGTTCTTTCACTCCAAGGTGAACCACACTTTCACAACGCGCCACCCTTTATTAGGTACTAGGCTAAGCACCCAGTTCTATTGCAATGGAGGAACTACTACCACACTACACCAACGACTAATCCCAAAGGAGATCTACTCCTTAACAACATCATCAAGGATATCAATATCCTTGGATCTAATACTAGTCTATCTTTACATCTAAAACACACCATATCGAATGCACATTTAAGGCACTTCACTAATGCCTTGACTAGATCTACAAGACAACTTTCACTAATGTCTTGTGTCTTCACTTCTAAGCACCTTTCACTAATGCCTTTTTGTCTTGACTTCTAAGCACCTTTCACTAATGCTTCTTTGTCTTGACTTCTAGCACTTACCACAAGTGTTTGTCCTATGATCTATAGATACCCTTCACTAATATCTTCGTCTTTGACACTTGAGACATCTTTCACTAATGTCTTCAACACTACACTTCTTTGAAGAAAGAAAGGAATCATCAACAAGAAGACTTCAGTAGCCTTGATGATGAGGAAGCATGGCAACTCATGGACTTGAGCTTGCTCGGCTTCAAAGGTGGTGATCTTGCCTTTAAGAGGAACCTAAAAGATCACACAAAAACAAAACTACAAACATAGATCTCTTGGATATAAGGTTAGTGAGATTTAACTCAGGGGAGAAAGTGTGTTAGAAAGGGGTGAGAAATAATGAAGAAATGTGTTAGGACCTAAGATATATCAACCTTATCACTTTACCAAGCAAACCCAACATACGTAACCCAAGTTACGCGTATAAAACGTGAAACACAAACACAAACAAAGCTTAGAAATAAGATGAGAAAGATGGAGACTTGATGTTTATACAAACTGTATGTTGAGAGAAGGATGAAACAATATGATGTTTATTTCAAAGGAAAAACACACACACACACCCTTTCAAGCACACCCCTCAAATGACCATTTGAGGGGTATTTATAGTACAAGTAACTTAAAACCCTAAAAGGCTTTGCTTGGGCTTTTCGTGGTTTGGACATGGATTGGGCTTTGGATACTTAAGCTTCAAACAGCTAGCATAATCATAACGCCTAGCCATTTAGCTTAGTCCAATCCACAAGCCCGCCGACTATTCTATCAACGATATCTAACACATGATATAAAGTTCCTAAATGTGAATGACCATCACTTCTAATAAAACTATTAAGGCTAACAATCTCCCCTAAGGGGTGGTCATTCAAAAGATGCTCCACTTGATTTGGTCTTTACTTTTCTTTCGAAATGAACTTTGTGTGTAGATATTGAATAATCTTGATTCTTTGTTCCTTCATGCTTGTGATCGATAATGTGGTTGTTCACGTTGTCAACTTCTGCTTGGATAGGTGTCTCAACGTCTTTCTCCACCATGCTCACACTTCTATTTGTCTTTTGGTTACCAATGATGTAGTTCTAGAGTCTTTAGATTCATTGACGAAGAATCATCTTTAACTTTGTGTAGCCTTTGATTATGATGAGAACTTTCATGTGTTTTGGTATGAGCATGTGGCGAGTCTGCACGATCCATCCGCTCCTGAGCTTCCATAAGAAGAAAACATAAAAACAGGTTAGTAATAAGCGGATTCCGGCACTTACAAGTTTGAATTTCGAGGGTGTTAACAAAGATAGTGTGAAAACACGCCTCTAATTCTCACAAGGGCCGCTCTCGAACCGAGTCCCACAAGTGAGATAATGATATACCAAGTACATCTACAGCTCAGATGAGTCGAGGTACACCAAGCATCACCCCACGCATCAGAGACCGCTTTGAGACACACTAAGCTAATCCACGGGAGTTACCGAAGTGACTCGTTGCTGTCGCTTGATGTTGACCCCGGCAGAGTTTCCATTCAATCAAGATCACATATGTGAAACTTCTCATAAATGTTCAAGTTGCTAAGATCTGCAGAGGACTCTAAAATATATCACTTGTGTCCTATATGATGAACAAAAGCTATGTCATGTCATGTGTTCCTATGAGATCTTTTGATGAATCTCGTGGCTCTAGACTCATTAGTGCATTTTGGTTTTCCGAGGAGACTAGGAGAGGGTCTCCTTCTTCAATATCAACGATCTCTAAGAAAAAGTCGATAGATTATGTAGGGTTCCAAAGTGAGAATGAAACAAATCTTTTAAGAGGAATTGAGTGGCTAGAAGGTTAGGTGCGCAAGGCCACCGGTCCATGACGTCTTTGTCTTCAATACCGGTCATCTAGTGACAACCAAGAGTATATGTATTGAACCGCCGCCTAAGGTTGAATATGGAGGGCTATTTCTTTTCACCCTTTCATTACATGTCTTTTTAATTCTTCAACCCCTTCTTTCTCCTTTCTCACATTACTCCTTTTTCAATCATTCCTAAGGACTTCTAATACTAACTATTTGTGATGTCCTTGGGTAGATCCCTCCGCCTCTGGCGGATCATAGGACGAATTTCCTATCCTTAGTCACCTTATAACTCCATGACTGTCCCATGTTGCCATAAAACCATTTTACTTGAAAATCTCACTGAGTGTTTATGATAGAAAACATGTTTGAGACACTCCGAGAGTTTTATATTTTCAAAAACACTCACCCTTCACATGTGCTTATAAGTTTTGACAGAATCCACATGAGGGTAGAGTTTGCACTTTTGAATTGATCGGCTATGATAGACAATTCCCCACGGGACACGGTTACGCTGTTTAGTTAAAGAGTTGCATTGTCAGCTTTTAGGTGACAACTAGCTCTAATAACTAACTTGAAGTTGTAAACACTCCTTGAGAAGGAGGTTAGACCCATGAAGGTGCATATCTATCACAAGTTTCTCGAGATGGTACATTTACGCACTTTGATTACTCGTCAATTCATTGGTCCGTTCGAGTCGAGCTCATTTTGAGATTCAAACAACGATCATTAAACTTTTGATCACATTTGAATCACGCCTCTCCCCTCAAAATAGTATATTGATATTTTTGATATAAACGGATTAAACAACATTTTAGAATCATTTGGGGAGACAAACGGATTTGATTTAAGCATGAATATGGAACATTTTAGTTTTATACTCCCCTTTAATAAAGCATAATCAATTAAAGGGTTTTAGAGGGAGTTATCTTGAGCATAAAAAATTTTGAAAGATTTTGAAAATCTTTTGAACAATCTTGAAAAGGTGCTCAAGATGATGATGATTTCTCACCATTTTAAATGTAGTGCAATCAAGCGTACACTTGATTTTTATTAAAAAGCACGAGTTTTGATTTGAAAATAATCAAAAGTCATCATTTTGGTCCGGTTTCATCAAGTATACTAAAGCCATTTTATGAAGACATTTTGAGAAACGACATGTTTTAGAAAACAATAAAGAACTCTCGCTCAAGCATCTGTACATACCCGTATCATTGTTGAATGACATTTCTAGAAACGTATAGAATATCGATTATACGAGAGACATGTCGTGAGAAGAATATTTTTGGATTTTTGATTTTATATTGTTTTTGTATTTTTTGAAAGTTTTATATTTTTATATTTTGCTTTTGTTGGTTTTTCAAATTTTGTATTTTGTTTTTCAAAAATATTTACAAATGTAAGCTTTTTGGAAAATCATTTTCAAGAAGATCGAGAAGACTTTCTAACTCCTCGGGTTAGGCTGCGATTCCAATTCGCGAACTAAATAGTCAAACCTTTCTTTTGGAAGGGCTTTTGTTAATAGATCGGCGAGTTGGTAATCAGTCTTCACGAAGAATAATTCAACAAAGTACCATTAATGACTCTTTGATGAAGTGATAGCGACTCGATATGCTTAGTCTTTAAGTGATGAACAAGATTGCATGATATGGCTATGGCACTTTTCGAGTCACAATACATAGGTATTTTATCGAAAGTAAAGCCATAATCTCGTGAGTTGCGTTTCATCCATAGAACTTGAGCTCAACACGCAGATAGAGACACATACTCGGCTTCAATGGTTGAAAGTGCAATGCAATCTTGCTTTGAAGACCGCTTACTAACTTTTCACCCAAAAATTGTGCTCCTCCGGATGTACTTTTTGTCAGTAACTTGATCACCTCGTGGTCCGCATCTCAAAAGCAATTAGATCAAATCCGATTCCTTCGATACCAAAGTCCCATGTGAATGGATGTCTTCGTGTACCGAAGATCCTTTTAACCTCTTTGAGGTGCGCTCGGTAGGCTTTGCCCAAACCGCTAATAAGCAAACAAAGAAAATGAATATCCGGTCGACTAGCAAGAAGATACATGAGAGAACCAATCATGTCCGATATTTCTTCGGATCAATAGGTTTCCCAAAAAAATCGGCTCCAATTTTTGGTGAAGTTATCATTGGTGTTCCGACCGAGTCACAATTATCCATACCATGATTTTTCAAAATCTCAGCTTGTATATTTAGCTTGATTTATAAAAATCCACGAGGGATTGATGTATTTGTAAACCAAGAAAGAATTTTAGTTCCCCATCATGGACATTTCAAATTTACTTTTCATGAGATTTTCAAAATGTTTTGAAAGATTGGGATTAGTGGACCCAAAGATGATGTCGCCCACATAAATCAACAATCAAAATGTCGCTTTGCATTTTTGTGTAAATAAGGTAGGATCAATCGTTTCTTTGGTGAAATTGTTTTGATAAGGAAAGAGGATAAGCCACATACCACGCTTTGAGCTTGTTTCAATCCATAGATTGCCTTTTTGAGTTTGTAGACGTAGTCCGGATGATTCATGTCTATGAAGCCTTCGCCGACTCACGTTACACTTCTTCTTCGAGTTCCATTCAAGAACGCCGTCTTAATGTCCATCCGATAAACCGTGATGTTTTTGTGTGAGCGGATAGGCTAAGAAAATCCCACCGCTTCTAGTCTAGCTAATGACTCTTCAAAGTCTATCCTTCCTCTATGTATCCTTCCTGGCCACAAGACGAGCTTTGTTGCAATTGCCATCTCTTCATCCTTTTTGTTCTTCCATAACCATTTGAGATCAATGACACGAATGTCAATTGGTCTTGGAACCATATCCCAAGAGTCATGTAGACGGTATTGGAGAAGTTCCTCCGCATCTCTTCTATCCATGCGGTTCGCCATTGCCTCGCGAATGTTCCTTGGCTCTATATTGCTAATTGAGCAAAGGTAAATGCATAAGTCGCAATCGTGGCAAGTTGCCTCGCCCGAATTGCCTTGAAGGTTCACCAATAACTTGTTCAATCGGATGGTCTTTAGTCCACTTCGAGTAGAAGGATACCGCTGGTTATAATGATGCGAAGTTAGATGGTTCGTAGCATGAAGATGATTCACCATTCCGTAGCAAACGAATTTTCAAATAAGTCTTCATCTAACGTTGCATCGTTTTGGTTTTGATTTTGCTCATCAACCGCTGGGGTAGAATGGGTATAACCGTAGTAGATGTAGATGATGTAGATGGAGTTGGTGCATTTGTTTCGACCGTTGAAGATGCATCTTCGCTGGGTGATGGAGGAGCGGGTGCAAATGAATGATGGTTTGATGCATTTGTCGAAGTTCCACCATAGTATTCATCAACATTAACTCAAGAAATTCTCCCATTCTTTTTTTTAGGATTGTCAGCGAAGTTGATTGAGCTCTTTAAGGTATGAAGTCTTGAACTGATGTGTCTAGAAGTCTCACGGTTTAGTGCGGTTCTAGAGCGAGTCTCTCGAAGCCATATGTGAAAGTTCGTCAAACTTCACATTCATCGCCCATGATCCTCCTAGTTCTTCATATACACCCTGAATGCCCTCGAGTTATCTGATTATCCAATGAAGATTCCAATATCACCTTTTGCTTTCGCTTCCAAGATCTTCTCTCGTCGTTCTCAGGATAGACAAAGCGCCAAACACGTGAAAGTAAGAGATATCCGGTTTTCTATTGTTCACAAGCTCATATGGGGTTTTATTGAATCTTGATGGATAAGGGATCTTCTCGAGTGAAACAAGCAAAGGCAAGATCGTTCCCATAGAAATAATCTGTACTAGAATAGATTAGCATTGTGCAGCAGCTTCCACAAGAGTTCTATTTCTTCTTCAACTACCCCATTCTCATTGTGGAGTTCTCGACAATCGATGTCCGATGTGTGATTCCAACATCTTCAAAATAAGCTCTTAACTCCGATTAGTGAATTCCAGGTCGCTTGTTCGCTCTTACAACCCCTAATGGAGTTTGAAGAAGTACTTGAATAATGGTGATGATGATGCATGGTGCTTCGCCTTTGATCTCAAACTTAACCCATGTATATCTCGAATAATCATCGCATTTATGACAAGAATATACTATTTCCCATTAATGCTTTCAACTCTCATTGGGCCACATAAGTCCATGTGCAACATATGCAACTTTGCTTCCGAACTAGGTACTGATTTGGGTTTATATGATGCTCTTTTGTTTTGTTCGCATGATGGAAATAAGTGATCCTTGGTGTATTTGAATTTTGGAAGTCCATTGACGATGTTGTCTTTGGCAATTTTGTTGATGGTGTCGAAATTGAGATGGGATAAACGTCGTGCACAACCGGACTGTGGTTCCGGATGCTCGTCATGAGACATATTGGTGATGAAGAGGCCATTTGATTGATGTCGATAGCATACAAGTTTGTATCACGATTCCCGCTAAGAGATCTGCCATCCAAGTTTCTAACGAAGCAAGCATTTTCTCCTAAATGCAACCTCTAAATCGCATCACGTAACTATCCTAATGAAAACAAATTGTGTCCCAACCCGTCAACATAGTAAACCCGAGTGATCAAATAATTTCCAAAAGGTAGATCTCCATAACCCATGATAGCTGCTACATGATCATTTCCAAAACGCACGGTTCCCATGAATTTCCGATCTAAATTGATCCAGCCTTCGATTCCCGTCATGTACTTGGAGCAAACCAGTCGACGATCCAGACATATTTCGATAACCCTGCCAATAAATGAAGAAGATTTTGGAAACCGCTTTGATTTTGGTTCCTTTGGGTTAGAGGTAAAAACTCGATCACACTCAAAGAAGTCTCTCACTGGAGAGTAGGCTCATTACTGATTCTACCATTCTAGAGTGTGAAAGTTCTACCCGTAGGTTTCCAAATGTCTTCCCTATACCCCTATCGAGTAGTGTAAAGCCTAAGTCTTGCAACTAGTCTTCCTATTCGATTAGCATAAGTTCTTTTGGGAACATTCTTCAAAGTTTTAACAATCTCATTCTTAGAAACACAATCATCCATTAGATAAAGATTTCTTGCAAGTTGAACAAAGATTCAATGCATTCATTAAACTTAGCAGTTTCATAGGTTCATCATTCCGGATGAAATGTCTTTCTTATTCAAAACGGTAAATTCCTAGGGTGTTTTCTATTCTCTTTATTCAAGCTACTACTCTTAGGAATATGAGCTATTGTTCCTTGTATTGCTCTTAGGCTTTAGTCTGCCGCTCCTAGAGGTGCTTCCTAGTCCTGTAGAAGGTAAGGCACACGCATTAGGATTCACTGTTATCAAGATAAGTGGTTTCAAATTTTCTAGTCTCTTTAGAGTGCTTTATCTAAACTTATGTCATTTGTTCCATATGGTTTAGATGATGCGACGCATTAGTGGTACTCATCTAAAAAGGCCGAGCTAAAACTTTTGGTTTCTATAACCGCTTCCTTATCAACATTTTGTTTAGGTAGTGTGGGAGGACTGGTTTTGATGAAACATTTTCTCATTAACTTTGGAGGAGGCATAGAAACGTGACATTTTGGTTTGGAAACCTGGGAACATTTTCTCCAAATCAATGGTTTTTTAATCACAAAGATCCACTTTGACTTTCCATCCTGAGCCCTCAAAAGATCATTTTCTTCATGTCATTGTAGGCACGCCATACGACAATTTGTCATATTTGCATTCCTCGGCTCGATCAAGTTGTTTAAAATATGACACATTTTTTTTCAAGTTTTTCAAGAGCTTTTTCATATTTTGAAACAATTTGAGGTCTCAGACGAGTCTTTCATGATCTATCACAGTAATATGTTTGCAAAATGATGGACATAATATCGAGTGCAACATCTTAAGAGAGAGTCATTTAAAATTTCCAAAACTTTGATTTGTTCAACACTACATTAGCTTGCTTTTTTACCGATTTATGGTCCTTGAAAAGTCACCGTTTTTTCAAAACGCTTGTTCAAAAATGAATTTGCCCTTGATGGCATTCATTGAGCAATTTGAGTTTCAAAAACTTTTGTTCGATGTCAAAACTAGAAACCATGTTAGGTGTAATAGTGGTTTTAGTTTTAACGTTGTCTTGAAGATCCACAATTCTAGTTCTTACATTTTCTAAAATACTTCTCGCATCACTTGTGTTAAAAGGATTGTTTGAAGACATTTGTTCAATGTTCGAAAGAGAATTGGAGACAACAACCGGTTTTGAAACGATTTTGAAACAGTGTTGACTTTTGTTTGAAACACGTGATGAGAACTTTGACTTTTTTTTGATTAACAAAAGTAATTGGTTTGATTTATTCTTTTGTTTCATTTTGATCTACTCTCCCGATAGTTCTAACGCTTCAAGAGAATCATTAACAATAATGGGTTCATGTAAGCTTTTCCATTGTTTAACACATTCGAAAGATTTCTGAGCCTTAGAAGGTTGTTACAAGCGCCATTCTATTGTTAGTATGAAACTGGATTTACTTGATTAGAAAGCATCTTGATTGTTTGAGCAATGACCTGTAGAAGCAAATTTTCCAAAGTTTGATTTTTTCATTTTATCAAGAATTTCATCAAGAGAATCTTCCTCAGAAAAATCAATCAATCTTCTCTTTTCAAGATTAGAAAACATATTGTTTAGAAAGTTGGTTATTTAAATTCAAATTTCCTTGTTTAAAGATTTAATTTTCAAGTTCGAATTCACATCAAATGTGTTATACTTGATTTGCAATTCTTTCCTTTAGAAACCAAATTTCATAACCAATTTCTAATTCGATTCTTTGTTTTTCAAATTCAAAGCTGCTATGCTCTCTTTGTAACTCTCAAGCTCACGGTCAATTTGGAATTACGCCTTAACATCGCGATTGACTTTTTTAACTTTCTCAATTTCAATGCCACGATTGATTAATGATTCAAAATACGTCTTCTCATGTCCAAGATTGTGCTAATACTAGGATCCACATTTGGAGTTTCAGTTAGTATTGCTACAACCGATTGTCCATGTATGTATCATAAGTAGGTGCTGATGTCACGTGCACGTAGTCATGGTAAACACATCAAATATGACATTGTTATAGCATGGATCGTGATTGGTACCTCGATATCAAGCATGCCATAGAGGAGAGGTAGTTAATCAAGGTCGTACTTAATCTCCTCAAGATTTGCCATGAAGATGCAATTGCATTGAGTTCCTCGAGGTCTTCCAAATCATCCATAATAGCCATGAAGTCATGTTCCCGACCAATTGAAGTCCATGTTCCTTTTGTACCAACAATAGCTTTCAAGATACGCAAGATCCTTCCTTTTCGGCTTAGTTGGACAATTCCTTGCCATGTGACCCAATCCTTGACAGTTATAACACTTAACCTGATACCCCGATTCACATTTCATAATTAAACGACTGAGCCGTGAACATTCTATTCCTGACACCACTACTCTATTTCCAACATTCGACCCATCTGATACCACGATTCGAACCGCTGATTACCCATGCAAATCTAGTATATCCTCTGATTCCAATAACTCCAACCATTTGACCTTGATTGCCCATGTTCACACCCACTGCGTAATTTGCTCTGCTAAGTAGTGTTTGATGAAATCCTTTGGTTGTTGTTAGTGGTGTGGAATGCTTCAATGCTTTACCCAAGAATACAAATGCTTGTGACAGCTTCTTCCTGGTTCCATTTCAAGATCATGATTCCTTGTTCCGTGTTCAGAATTGGATAGTTTTGTTGTTTGTAATGTGTTGTTAGTGGAAGATGATGAAGCTTGTTGTTGTGTATTCACCGGAGTTTGAGTCTTTGCAATGAGTGCCAATGGATCATGATTCTTGCTAATCTTTTCTTGCCCGACTTCATTCACTTCATTTTGGTTTTGTTTCAGAAAATCGCTGAGTTGATCAAAGTTCACTTGATGTAAGTCCTTGTTTGGTTGACTATAGTGACATATCATCCCTACGGTAGATTGTTCAAGAACTTGATGTTGCTCACGATAGTTCTGGGTGTCAACTTGCTCATTCATTAAAGTTCAGAACCTTCCATAGTAGGATTCAATGGATTCTCCTAGAGTAGATGTAAACTTCTCCTATGCAGTTAGCAACTTGTTCTCTGTCTTGTTGACCATTGCTCCATGACAAAGTCGCTCTAACACGCTCCCACATGTCGTGCAAGTTTAAACCGTCTGCCACAAAGATGTCTCTTGGTAAACCCAGCTGTATAATATGAATTGCCATGTCATCTGCTTCGACTTGTTTCTGATCCTCTTCAGAGTATTCTGCTTTGAAGACGAAATGGTGGGACGAGGTGTATCGCGATTTCCAGGTCTGGACTTGTCGAGGTATGAAGGGTCCATCCTGAATGGATTTGCTCATCAATTTTCCATTAGGTTTTGTCTTGATGTAATAGCTACGACCATCCAAGATAACCACCTTTTTCCAACAGAGGACGGTTTTGCACCGGCTGCATGAATATCTTGTTGAGTTGCCATTGATGAAGGTATGTTATGATAAAGTTGATGTAGGATCGATTCAACAATAGAGGAGTTAAGGTTGATGAAGATTAAGCTCAGTTGAGGTGTTTCTCGAAAGTCGCATCGTAACCTTGGTTCTAAAAAAATTTTCAATTTTCAACATAAAAATCAATTTAGGACGTATGAAAAATTTGAGTTATGACAATTTTGACGCCAAATTTGACCTAAAAATTTGAATTTGGGTCCAAAAATTTGAATTTTTGACCAAAATTCTATTAAACCAAAATTTGAATTTCTGTAAAATTGAACGCTTAGTCTCCTCAAAATTTAAATTTTACTCAAGTTTTCCGCCAAAGAGCGAATAGGTGTTCGTTACAGGTAGACGCAGGCTAAAGAGGTGTTAGCCAGGGATCTTAGGCCAGGATCTTATGCGAGTCGCCTAAAGTGGAATCCTTACGTAAAAAGATCTAACGTAACCTTAAGCTTATCGTAGACAAAAAGTTACCGTGAAACCTTACGTAATTGTGAAGTTATGCGTAGAGTTACCGTAAGCTTTTAGCTTATGCGTAAACTATGGTTAAGAACCAAAAATCCTTTACACTGTCACAGCATAAGAGATATCCACAAGTCGAAGTGTTCCACACACTTATCCAAGTGAGGAAGCATCGAGTAACCTTTATGCTCAAGATTCTTACCAAAAGTTATGCGTAGGAACTTACGGTTTTGACTTTCTTACGAGAACTAGGTTTTGACCTACGCGTAAAAATTTCCGATGATTCAACCAATTTCACTTGCACGTATAGCCTTAAAACACTCAATAACCCAAAATGTTGACCTTTTCACCCAAAGTGCTTAAGTTACGAGTAGAAACGCATAACCTTCAAAACACGAAGTTAAAAACGATGTAAAACGTGTAAAGCTTCAAACTTTTTCCTAAAACTAGACTCCTTAACACTATAATAACCTCAAACCATAAGAATCTTGAAGATTAAAGTGCAAAAGTAAAGTCGTCACCCTTTTGAATACCGAGCTTTACGCAACCCTTCAAATCAAATACAAACACTCCTAAACCATTTGGCGATTGATACCAATTGTGGGACCAAGATATATCAACCTTATCACTTTACCAAACAAACCAACACACGTAACCCAAGTTACGCGTATAAAACGTGAAACACAAACACAAACAAAGCTTAAAAATAAGATGAGAAAGATGGTGACTTGATGTTTATACAAACCGTGTATGTTGTGAGAGAAGGATGAAACAATATGATGTTTATTTCAAAGGAAAAACACACACACACACTATTTAACACCCCTCAAATGACCATTTGAGGGGTATTTATAGTACAAGTAACTTAAAACCCTAAAAGGCTTTGCTTGGGCTTTCCGTGGGTTGGACATGGATTGGGCTTTGGATACTTAAGCTTCAAATGGCTAGCATAATCATAACGCCTAGCCATTTAGCTTAGTCCAATCCACGAGCCCGTTGACTATTCTATCACAATATCTAGCACACGATATAAAGTTCCTAAATGTGAATGACTATCACTTCTAATAAAACTATTAAGGCTAACAAAATGGCTCACTATTTATAGAGGAAAATCCCATTGCTCCTCGATCCCACCGGATCCCATCCACTTAGGACCCGGCTAGCACAGCTAGGATCCGTGGAACGCCTTCTTGCCCATGGGTATTTTGGTTATGGGTCATGGGTGAACCATGGATATTTGCTAGATACAATGTATCTTTGAGTGCATCACTTAGTCACTGGGTATGGGTTGATCTATGGGTTATGGATATCATCCATGTATGATATAAGCATGATGTCATGCAATGGGTTATGGGTCATGATCCATGGGTTATGGGCTTTGGGTTGTACCCAACTACATTCAATGTATTTGCCCAATGGGTTGTGATACTTAAGTTTCTACCCATTTATATTACCCAATATACTACATGCTAGTTATGTGTAAATTTTATCCAAGTATGTAAACACTAGTTATTGTACATATGTATTACTTGAATCATAAAATCACTTATACTTGTTTTAGTGTTTTATGTGAAAATATGAATATGTTAGAAACTAATAGTTCAAACCATTTACGATTATTTTATTTGTTTTAGTTAATATGATTTTACGTTTGTTATCGACAAAACATTAGAAGATCGTAAAATATAAATAAACGCTTTTACGGATTATTTGTATTAACAACTTCCCCCTTTTTGTTGATGACAAAACATAAAATTATTTTAAGGAAAAACTAAAATTATTAAAAGTTTGAATTTGTAGTTTTACTTTCTTCTCCCCCTTTTGTCAAAACAAAAGTGTTTGAAGGAAAGCAACACATCGCTTTTAAGAAAACATGTGAAAGAAGTAAAAGAAAAAATATAGAGAGCAAGCAACGGAAAGGATCTAGTCGTTACTCCCCTTGACGAGTCCATCCCTAAGTAAGTATGCCAAGAAACTAATTCTAATCTAGTTCATTTGCAACTAACTTTTGCAAAAGATTATGTCTATGTGACGGGTGTGTTTCCTAGATGATTGCAATTATGCAACGGGAAGCCATGAAATATAAATCTAAGATTGCAAGTAATTTTGCAACGTATTGTTTTGACACCAAGCTCCCCTAGCTTTAGGGTGTCAAATTCTTCATGTTTAATTGAATAACCGCAAAACAAGGGTTAGAAAAACAAGTATAATTCACAATTTCCTGCAAATGTGGTCCAAGTTAGTAGGAAAATAGCTTTCTGTCTCACGGATCCCGCTGTTCCCTCTTAGTGGGATCCGCCTAGGCAATTTTGAGGGATCCGATAGGTCGCTTAATTTTCAATTTCAAAGGTGATATAACAAGTAGTGTTATCACAAAAATGAATACAAGGTAATCATGTGCTCAGAAAAATACTCCCTCCGTCCCTAAATAAATGTCCACTTTTGACTTTTAAAGTCTTTCTTGTACAACTTTGACCTTAAATATTTTTGTTTGTGTTATACAATACTTGATAAAAACTATACCAACTTAAAGTACATTTAAAACACAGTTCATTCATATATTTTGTATCACGTGTTATATAAGATAAACACAAATATTTAAGGTCAAAGTTGAATAAGTAAGACTTTGAAAGTCAAACGTGGACATTTATTTAGTGACGGAGGTAGTAACAAGTAGCATGTAATTCCATTTAATAAAACTAGAGTTATGATATACATGACTCTAAAAACTAAGAAAATAAGAAAATACATGAATAGGAATTTCTAAATTAACTATCGCTAAACGATGCTAGACACCACTAAAATCTTCTAGCTCAAGTTTTGTTTAGGTTTAATCTCATTCGAAAACGCTCGAGGAGATGATAGAACATGAAACGTTGGTCTTCTCGTGCTTCATGTATCAAACTTTCAACATGTTGACAATGATAGCAATCTTTGTCATGGCTAGGTAGTGGTGGAGGAAATGAGATGGCTTGATGCGCGAGAGGATCAAGTGAAGCGGCTTGGTGGAGCTTCAACGATGGAGGATTGGTGGAGGCACATTTGAGAATGGCTCGACCAAGAATGATGGTGGTGGTAGAGAAGTGTCAACTTCCATATGGTCGGGTGGTTGACTTTGATGATTTCTCATAATCCAAATGGGATTATATGATGGAAATGGCTAAAATGAAGCGGATCAAGTGTTGACTCAACACCTTGATTTTGAACCATTATTCCTCCTAATGAGGAGAATGTTGTTGGCTTAAAAGGATGAGACAGTAAACAAAACTAAAAGGAACCTAAAAGATCACACAACATTATTCCATGTATGATATAAGCATGATGTCATGCAATGGGTTATGGGTTATTTATGTTTTTATGGCTTATTTGTATTAACAACATGCATCCTTAATCGCACTATCAAGTGGCTTCTCTATCTTATCCTCTTCAACAATCTCACGAAGACATTCTAGACTATCCTTAAGGTACGAAAAATATGTTTGACATGCAAGTTCATTGTTTCTAAGATGAGGGGAATATACTTCACGGTCAATATAGCATATTTAACATGGCAAGCAAGCACTTTTGGTGCAGTCTCACAATTACCTGGTGATTGACATTTTCCATTTTACTGACTCTTGATTCTCAATTTCATTTTACAAAGAAGTTACCTTTTCATTGTTCTTGTCACGAGTGACTTTAATTGATTCATATAACTCTTTTGAAATGGGGCGAGTTTAACCTTTTCATTTTTCAAGCTAGAAAACACTCATTTTCATGTTGTAATGCATTAATGATGTTTTGAAGATGAAAATTTGGAATTTTGAGAATCTAAAGGAGGAGGTATGTGGGCCGATCATTTCATTCTTATCTCCCTTTAAATGAGAAATTTTGGGTTTCAACCTTTTGATCCTGTTAATCGAAAGCTCGAATCTGTTCATCTAGCTTTGTTTATTTCAAAAAATGTGTCAAACACGGAGCATCCAAGATATCTTGAATTCGATGTTTTGACATTTTCTTTCAGATGTTGATATTTTAATTGCAAAGCAAGATATTCAACTTCAATTTAGAATATTAATGTCCGACCATGTTATCATGATTATCCCTTTCAATTTTTTCATGCAATTTTGAATTGATTTGTTCAAGCTCAATGACACGATCATGGGAAACATTCAAGGCAATGAATAATTCATGAAATTGAGAAGCGCATAGAATAATTTGTAACAGTTTAGAACACATCTTGAGCAATACATCTAGATATCAAATTATCGTTAAAAATGTGAAGGTTCTTCCTCTCAATCTCATTGGTCTTCTCGTACTTCATGTATCAAACTTTCAACATGTTGACAATGATAGCAATCTTTGTCATGGCTAGGTAGTGGTGGTGGAGGAAATGAGATGGCTTGATGTGAAGGATCAAGTGAAGCGGCTTGTGGAGCTTCAAACGATGGAGGGATTGGTGGAGGCACATTTAAGAATGGCTCGACCAAGAATGATGGTGGTGGTAGAGAAGTGTCAACTTCCATATGGTCAGGTGGTTGACTTTGATGATTTCTCATAATCCAAATGGGATTATGTGATGGAAATGGTGAAAAGGAAGCCGGAGCAAGTGTTGACTCAACACCTTGATTTTGTACCATTATTCCTCCTAATGAGGAGAATGTTGTTGGCGGAAGCGGATGAGACGGCCTAGGAGGAAAGTCCTCTAAATTGTAGAGGTGTGGTGATGATAGTGGGGATGTAAATGAAATAGCTCTAGGAACCAATGGTGATGGTTTAGTGGAGATGATATTGTTTGGCCTAGGAGGTATGGTGGTGTTTGGCATAGGTAGTTTTGTGGGTACTATCCTTTTAGGAATTGGTTTGATTGGATGATGAAGAATTCTATCATTTGTTGGCTTGACCAGAGATGATTCGGTTGAAGAGATTTCGTGTATAACACGAGCCTTTTTCATGGGTGGTTCTTTGGTGGATAAGTTACTACTTGGGGTTTTCCTCATGATGAGATAATTTCAAGAGGTTGCAAGAGCTGAAAGTTAGGATGAGAGTGATGACTATGGAGGTCCTAACAAAGTGGTTTATAAACCAAGAGATTTGGCAAGTGCATTTAAGCCTTAAGCCACTAGGATTCATTGGAATGTGATGATTAACATGCACAAGAGTCAACTTCAGAGTTTGCATTGATCTAGGAACTTATTTAAGATGAGATGGAGTGTTTGAGTTAGGAAGATGAGTAGAAATGATTGTTTTAGCAAGATTTGACATAAGCTGTCATCCGGATCCCACGGTTCCTTCCTTAGAGGGATCCGTCTAGGCTAATCCTAGGGATCCGGATTTCAACAGTTATGAAAGAGTGGAAATAATGTTTCTAAGATCTAAGACCTATATCATCTTGAGTGTTTCAGTCCTCCTAAGTGTTTTAAATGAAGGGGTGCTTGAGTACTTGAAGATAATGAATGATGTAGCTAATGATTGTTATTTATGGAAGAATTTGGAACTTTCAAGAGTACCAATGGATGAGCAAGGATGACACTAAAGATTTAGAGTTTCAATTGAAGCTAAATGATCCTAGAGATCAGGTTGTGTCTTAGGATAGTGTTTTGAAAAATATCCTAGAAGCTTTGAGATGGAAAACTAGATTTTGATTAACTTTGATCAATTTTGAGGCGAGGATGATTTATGATCAATTTTGCCATAATCAAAAGATTTCTAAGACTAGATGTGAGGGATCAAGTGGAAAATGAAGTGTGAGTTTAAGAGTGGAAGAGTAATGGATTAAAAGCGAAATGGTAGATCTACAAGCTTCTTAGAGTGTGATCTAGGTTAGTTATGTATGAGTAGGAAAGATCAACCTATCTTGATAAGGACTTAATTTGCCTTAATACACTATGTTTAGTTTAGTGTGAGATGTTCTAAGGGTATGTTTGAAATATAATGCTTGCAATTGTATTTTCTGTTTGCCGGATCCCACGGTTCCCTAAGTGTAGGGATCCGTCTAGTACAATCTTTGGGATCCGCCTATCTGCCATGCAGGACCTTTACTAAAGGTATGCAATGATCTTGACAATGCATTATATCTCAAGGATAGTCTAAAAGGATTTCTAATACTAAGATATCAAATGTAAGATGTTTTATTTCATGAAAGAAATTGGATTACATTGATAAAGCACGAGTACAAGAGATTTGATCCTATTTTGGAATACTACTAGGTTCCTTGAGTGTTTTTGCTAGGAGGATCATTATGTGATTAATGAGTGTTGGTGGAATAAAGAATGAAGAAAGTCTTCATGAGAGATATGTTTAGCGGTTCCATCATCTTGTTCACAAGTACAACGGACTTTGAAATTGAGGATGGAAGTGCATAACATTATGATATAGGCGTGTCAAGAACATTCCATAAGGGATGAGTTTATTCTTGGAGCCTTGAAGATTTGCAATTTCATAAGAAGTAGGCGAGATTGCATGGTTGTTGTGTTAGCAAACCGTACAACATGTGAGCACAACAAGCGGGAAGAATTTCTCGATTTCCCTAAGACTCCAAACATTTTCACGTAGGATGAGTGCAAGGGGCTTGTACTCTTCTCGGATATCCCTTGTAAAGATAATGTTTGGATCGGAGTAATATGTTCGAGGTTTGCATATTATGCGATTTAAATCTTCCGGAGAGGGTATGTGTGAACAATATGGACTATTTTCTTCACGAAAGTTTAAGAGAGAATCAAGAGACCAATCTTCGGTGAAGGCACATTGTCCATGATTTGGAATCCGGAGGATGTGAGCAAAATGCCCAAGGGTTAGAGTGAACTTTGGTTTTTGATATAAAACCAAAGAGATAGAGAGCGATCCTCGTTACGAACGAGTTCGACTTGATGGAAGAATTCCATTATGAACCTTGGACATATCTTCTCGTTGATTTCAAGAAGACATTCTAGTCCTATGGCTCGGAAGGAGGTATTGATACCTTCTTCGAATGTAAAGGTGTCTACAATACGTCCTTCGTGGAAGTGCGGTTTTGAATTATTGAACCCGGACATGATTGCCAGTGTGTTTGGGTCTTGAGAGAGATGTTCGGAATGTAGACGCTAGTGAGTGAAAAATCAAACTCATATTCATGCGTCATAGTTGAACCTATAGAGAATGATAAGTTAATAAAAAGAGTTGTTTGTGGTTAACCTATGTTAATCTAATATTTTTACTTGATTTTTATTAACAATGGTATTTAACACTTTACCTTACTCAAGGTTTTGACTTTCTAGTGGATTATTACATTTAGAAAGATAGTGGTTTTTAATTTGCATGAAAAGCTGTTTTCCAGTAGGACGGATCCCACGGTTCTTTTATAAAAGGGATCCGGCTAGTATATCTTCCGGGATCCGTGGATGCAGTAGTAACTTGAAACATAGGTTTTCAGATTTTTACCACGAAATATGTTTTATCCTACATTTTCTTTTAGCATGCATACATGGCTTCTAATGTATCACGAAAGAATATAAAACATATAAATCAAGATAAGTGACACACACATTATGATAATAATAAACTAGTAATATTGCATTTCAATACTAAGGATGATACAAAGGATTGGGTATATATCCCCCATGTAGATTAACAACACAAAAATGTCTCTCCTATGTGAACTTCATCATAGGAACACAATCAGATGATGAGTGTTAGGCGCGATGAGCACGAGTGCAATGTAAAATGTTGATGACTATCTTCTTGGTTTCGGTTGAGATGGAATGAGGAGGAAGATGAAGTTTTTTGAGTGAGAGAAAATTTTTGAAATTGGAAGATTTGAAAAAGTGAGGGTTTGATAGATTGGTCGACGGTGGGGGTTTTTATAGGGAAGGAGGAATTTTTGAAATTCGTGTTTTGTTTTATTATTGGATTAAAAGAAACAAAACATAAGTTTTATATACCACAACTTTAGACGAGAAATAAAACACGTATGTGAGAAAAAGGCTTCCTAATGAAGCTTCATGTAAAAGATGTAATTGCAGAAAAGATAATCATATAAATACCTAAATAGGTACACTTAATTATCAAGAAAAGTAAAAAGAAAATCATACCTCTAGCACTTAGGAATGTCTTTACAAATGACACAACAAATGTCACTTAGACAATTCCCGCTCCTTTGCGTTTAAGATACCTTCTTAAGGAAGGTATTCTTGTTACCAGCGACTCCTAAAGCTTGGTGGGTATGAGCTTTGACTAATCAACATGACAAAGAAGATTAGCGCAATTAAATGAAAAAAATAAAAATAAAAAAATGTTGTTATCTAATCAACATCCAAACGTATAGTTTTAAAATACATTGTGCGTGGGGGTGAATACGTTTCCGTTTCAAATTTTAAAACTTTTGTATCAAATATAGTATAAACCATTGCATTTGCTAATCTCGTGAGGATGCATTTAGCACTTATTACGGCAAGTAAGGCCAACCCCTTAATATCACATAAGATTCTGCAAGATTATTGGTTCATTAAAAATCAAGTTTCACCATTATTAGTCCGGTTGCTTTTTCTTGATCAAGCGTGTCATAATGTGTAAAGTGTTAAATATAGTTTGTGACTATATGAAAGACCAAGTATGTGTCACAAACATAGACATCAACTAAATAGAAAATAAACAATGTAATGCAAGAATAAGAGTAAAGCGATAAGTAAAATGATAGACAAACCAACACGAGGATTTATAGTGGTTCGGCTACAAGGACACCTTCCTTGCCCTACTCCACTCCCCGAGTCACCTACTCGAGAGTTCGTAATCACTACACCAACTCCTTATGGCGGAGAAGCCTTCACAACGTCACTTACACCTTTTTCCGGTACAAAGCTAAATACCGAGTTCTTTCACACCAAGGCGAACCACACCTATCACAACGTCGCCTACCCTTTATACGGTGCTAGGCTAACCACCGGGTTCTTTCACTCCAAGGTGAACCACACCTACACAACGTCGCCTACCCTTTATTAGGTACTAGGCTAAGCACCTAGTTCCATAACTATGGAGGAACTACTACCCATCACAACACAACACTTAATCTCAAGGAGATACACTCCTTGTTACAACACCATCAAGGATATCACCATCCTTGGATCTAAACAAATACTATATATACTTGATGCACCTCATCGATTATACGACCTAGGCTTCTTCACTAATGCCATTTATAGATCCTTCAGCACCTTTCACTAATGCCTTCAACGGATCTTGACACTCTTCACTAATGCCTTTGACACATCTATGACACCGTTATGTTTTGTGGCCCAACATAACAAACCTTGTGTTTTATGGCACAAACACATAAACCATCTAGTCTAGTCATAGACACAAGAATATGATACTAGACAATATCCAAGACAATGTGTCTAATGGATATGAACTCCTAGACTAAACATCAAGAACCCAAAGCATGATGTAGTTAGTCTTCAATGAATGAAGATGACAAGTTTCCCAAGCTTGTTGTATAAGATCTTCATGTGCTTGTATCTTGTGATGGGTGATCACTTTAGTAGGTAAGGAAGCAAGATCTCTAAGCTTGCTTTGGAGGATCACTTTGGGAGTATGCTTACAACAAATGAGAGTTAGAAGCATTATGATCATATGAGATGAGGGTGGTTTACATGTTTCCTAATGATCTAAATATCCTAGATTTGGTGGAGAGCTATGTGTGAAGAAGTGTAAAGAAATGGTAAGAAGTGTCACTATTTATAGAAGAAAACTAGCCACTGTTCCCGGATCCCAGGATCCCTCCCGAGGATCCGTCGTTATAATGGGGATTCGTGGGGCGCTCCCTTTACCCATGGGTTTTTGGTTATGGGTCATGGGTTATGGGTTGGTCCATGGGTATTCCTTTAGATACAATGTATCTAGTGAGTACAATGTATCTAGTCTTATGGGTATGGGTCAATACCATGGGTTATGGATATGATCCATTTGTTTTAGTGCACCAAAGGGTACAATGTATCTATACATTGGGTATGGGTCATGGGTTATGGGTACCAAGTAGATTCAATGTATCTACAAGATGCAATGCATCTAGTCTATGGTTTTGAGTGCCCACCAAGGGTACATTGTATCTAGACATTGGGTATGGGTCATGGACTTTTGGGTTTTACCCAACTACATTCAATGTATTTGGTCAATGGTTCAAATACTTAAGTTTTCTAACCATTTATATTACCCCTTATAATACATACTAGTTATGTATATATTTATCCAATATGTAAACACTAGTTGTTATACATAAACTATTTAACTAAACATGTTTTAATGGTTTGTTGGGGGTTTGATCATAGCACAACATAACAAACATGTACGAACCTGTGTTGTAGCATACAAGGACTTGAGTCGTCGAGAAGTGTTGAGACAATATATAATTACAAGTAACTTATACATTTTACGTTATGTATTACAAGTTACATGTTTGTCATCAACAAAACAAATGAGAATGTCTAGATTAAATATCGTAATATTTGCACTAACAATCTCCCCCGATTGACAAAATATATGTAAACGTAATAGATAGGTAAAATGTCAAAGTTACTTTGTGTCCGTTCTCCTATATATTACCTTCTCGTTTACACTCTTCTCCCCCTTTTGAAACAAAAGGGTGTGTCCTTTAAACTTAATTTCTCCCAAGAATGGCGAGTTTGCATCATCCCTAGTGAAGTTAAAAGAAAAAACACCTTATTGCTCCAATTGGCACACCACGCCAATACCTTCAACATGAAACACTAATGACGAAGCTTAGCAACTCATGTCGTTGAGCTTGCACGTCTTCAAATGGTGGTGATCTCGCCTTTAAGAGGAACCTAGAGAATCACACAAAACTACATAGAAATATCCTTTGAATTGTAACCATTATTGCCAACGGCTCAATGGATCAAATTTTTGAGGCTTAACCTACATCAAGGTTAGTGTTAAGGAAAAAAGAAAAATATATGATGAGAAAGAAATCTCCCTTTTGTTGAAACATAAAGGAATTTTGAAGAATGAATGTGTGCATGCTCCCCCTTGACGGTTGCTCCCCCTTGTTAAGGGCGTCAAGTATTTTAGGAAGGCTAAGACGAAAGTATTGCAAAATTTGCAATGTTTTTGCTTTGACGAAAAACTCCCCTTTATTGAGAGCGTCAAGTTTTCCTAGTGTGTTTTGAAAATCTACAAAACAAAAAGTTAGTGCAAAATTATATTCGTCCTTGGACGAGTAAGTCATATGATGCACTTTGTAAAAGCTTGACGGAAGCTCCCCCTAGTTCGAGGGCGTCAAGAAGAACCTACAAAAAAAATTAGTGTAAAATTTCGTCCATAAATAGACGAGAATCCCATACACATGAAAGTGTATATGTGTGAACCTACAAAGAAAGGATTAGTGTCAAAAAGAGAATAATCCTACTACTTGCATCATCATGGTTGGTTTTGAGGTTGTAAGGTTTGTTCAAGGTAAGAAAAAAAAATGTGCTTAGGGATGAGACGCATTTCATTACGAAATTCACTTGGCTTTTGACAACATAGATGTTTGTGAAGGATGGTTGAGCGACAATCAATTGTAGTGGTAGTGAGACACTTGTAGGATGTGGTTGACACAAATAGGATGTGGTAGAACATGAGACATACTTCATCACGTAGATCATGAACTAGACCTTTGGACACATTGATAATGATAGAAATCATCATTATGACTTAGAGGTATGGAAGTTGTGGTAGAGGTGATGAAAGGTATCAAGGTGAATCTTTGACTTGGTTGATAACTCAATAGAGGTGGTAAACATGATGACTTTGTGAGTAGTGATAAAAGTGGAGTAAGATGGTTAGGATGATGCAAGATTAGAAATAACAAAATGTCTTGAATGAGCACAACTTGATGATGAAATTGACCATTGTCATCCTACAAGAATCCAAAAGAGTTAGTACAAAAGGAAAACATTTATACCAATGGATAAATTGTTCACATAAAATCATGAAACAAAAAGGAAGAACACGTAAAGACTCATATAAATGCAACTCATTTATAAACATATAGGAAACAGATAATCCTAAGTGTTGAACAAGTGCTTGTGTGGGAAAAGGAAATTTGAAATGATTATCTAAAGAGATAAGTTCCTCTTGTTCCACGGTTCCACCGGTTCCTCCTAGAGGGATCCGGCTAACTTAAGTCTAGGGATCCGGCTAACAGATGAGGTGAAAAAGAGGTGATTGGTTCTATCAGGTCTAGCACCTACATATCCTAAGTTACTCAGTCTCTTAAGTGTCTTACATGAAGATAGACTTAAATGATCAAGAGAAAATGATTGATGGTAACTAATGGTTTTTACAGCAAGCACACATGTATACACGTTAAGCAAAGCAAGGAGAGCATGTAGAGATCACATATAGGCAATCAAATGAGATCGAGCTCACAAGTAACACAAAGGTTTAGCAAACTTAACAAGCACTATTCATGAAGCCTAAAACAAATTTACGATCTAGATTAGTAAATCATTTACACTAACAATGATATGCAAGGTATGTGTCTTGAAAGAAAAGATCACATGATGGTGTTCAAGACAAAAGAGTTGTGAGGTGCTAGTTTAGGACAATCTAGTTATTACGGATGATGATTAGCGTACAATGAGCTTCGTCCATGAAGTCATGTAGTTCTTCTCGATCAAAGCAAGATAATAGCTTGATGAGGCAAGTGGTTGTGATTAACTAAAAGAAAAATTAATTTTACAACTTGTTTGATTAGTAATCCTAAGACAATGCAAAGTATTTCCATTGTAAACTTACTTTAGGAAAACATAGGAGTATAAATTTCTCAAGTGAGAGAATGAATATGAGACTATTACTAGCGGTGCTCAATTACGGCTAAACACGACCATTTTTACGGGCGATTCCACATACCCAACTTCTATCAAGGAAGCAATTCAACCGTTAGGTCAAATTGAGTTTCTAGTGCAATAAGTTCTCCAGTATTCATTCTCAAGTTAGGAAAATTTATATTCCTACAATGGCCTATCGAAGAGTAACAATGATGATACTTTGCTTCATTTAATATTATACTTGAGACAACTAAGGTGACAATGGTGTCATGTTAAAAATAAATTTAAAAGTTGTCCATATGGTGAACAACAAAAAACGGTTGGATGAGCTAGTTCAACATATGTTGTTGGAAAGCTTGAGTTTGGACTTTCGGATATGAACAATTATATTTGTGTTGCAAAATAATTTTCTTGAGTATATCGGATGAAATAATCAAGTTGTCAATCCTACTATGAAGCTTGGAAAGCGATCATGAAAAGGAAAATGGGAGAGTACATCATCAACACAAGTGTATGTTATGATCCGATGTACATTGTTGTTGTTTTAGAAAACGATACAAGAACAAAAGAAATCATATAAGCACATAAAACATTTATGTTGCACACATGACAAACTCAATCAAAAATCCATTTAGTGTGTTATATGTTTTAAACATTTTTCAACTTATATGACTTATCTAAGTATTTAAACTAACATTTTTGACACAACTAGATGTTATCCCAAGCACTCCTTCAAATAGCACATTGATTAGTAGAATATTACTAAATTGACAAACAAGAGAATGAATAGCAAGGTAAGGAAACCACATATGTTATTCAATCAAACAAGCACAAGAGCTATTTGAGATAAGCAAATAATCAAGTAATGCAAAGAAGACAATTTATCATTTAGCATAGCATACGAAAGTTCTTTTCATCGCTTTGTGTTAAATATAAACATGTATACCAAGCTTGATTAGTTTCTTTTATATTTATAAATATGATCAAAACCTTAATTTCAAAAGAGGACACATTGTTATTCAAAAGCGAAAACATCCGTCTCCAATTAGATCAAAAGTTTGTGCAAAAGATATGACCGAAAAATGACTTTCTATTATAAATCAAAGATTCTGTAAATTATTGTTTTGAATCAGTTTATGAAATCATTTTTAAATGAAAGTAGACTCAAATACCTTTAAAACGATAGGTGGCACGACTTCTAACGACTTACGGTTAATTAGTTATGAATTTTTGAAATTCAAACAAAAACTGTCTTCTGTACCACGGATCCCACGGATCCCTTGCTTGAGGGATCCGTCCAGTGTAACCCGAGGGATCCGCGGATCTGACAGAGAATTACAAAAATGCACGTTTTGACCCGAAGAAAAGGTTTAACCTTTGTAGACTTTTTGGTGAAGTTATATTATCCATTTTTACCTTTATTCAAGCTTGATTAACAAGATATCTAACAACAAAACTTCAAAGAGAAAAAAATCAACAAAACACTTTTCATATTATGCTTGACTTCACCAAAAATTTGATACAAGGACCTTACTCGTTTTGAAAACCATTTGTTTTAAAAACTAGAGCCAACCCGCTCTGATACCAATTGTGAAAACGTAGAGGGGGGGGGAGGTGAATACGTTTCCGTTTCAAACTTAAAACTTTTGTATCAAATATAGTATAAACCATTGCATTTGCTATTCTCGATGCGAGGATGCATTTAACGCATTACGGCAAGTAAGGCCAACCCCTTAATATCACATAAGATTCCGCAAGATTAATGGTTCATTAAAAATCAAGTTTCACCATTATTAGTCCGGTTGCTTTTTCTTGATCAAGCGTGTCATAATATGTAAAGTGTTAAATATAGTTTGTGACTATATGAAAGACCAAGTATGTGTCACAAACATAGACATCAACCAAATAGAAAATAAACAATGTAATGCAAGAATAAGAGTAAAGCGATAAGTAAAAGGATAGACAAACCAACATAAGGATTTATAGTGGTTCGGCTACAAGGACACCTTCCTTGCCCTATTCGACTCCCCGAGTCACCTACTCGAGAGTTCGTAATCACTACACCAACTCCTTATGGCGGAGAAGCCTTCACAACGTCGCTTACATCTTTTTCCGATACAAAGCTAAATACCTAGTTCTTTCACACCAAGGCGAACCACACCTATCACAACGTCGCCTACCCTTTATACGGTGCTAGGCTAACCACCGGGTTCTTTCACTCCAAGGTGAACCACACCTACACAACATCCCCTACCCTTTATTAGGTACTAGGCTAAGCACCTAGTTCCATTACTATGGATGAACTACTACCCATCACAACACAACACCTAATCTCAAGGAGATACACTCCTTGTTACAACACCATCAAGGGTATCACCATCCTTGGATCTAAACAAATACTATATGTATAACGATGCACCTCATCGATTATACGACCTAGGCATTCTTCAGTAATGCCATTTATACGATCCTTCAGCACATTTCACTAATGCCTTCAACACGGATCTTCGACACTCTTCACTATGCCTTTGACACATCTAGGACACCCGTTATGTTTTGTGGCTCAACGTAATAAACCTTGTGTTTTATGGCACAAACACATAAACCATCTAGTCTAGTCATAGATACAAGAATATGATACTAGACAATATCCAAGACAATGTGTCTAATGGATATGAACTCCTAGACTAAACATCAAGAACCCAAAGCATGATGTAGTTAGTCTTCTATGAATGAAGATGAAAAGTTTCCCAAGCTTGTTGTATAAGATCTTCATGTGCTTGTATTTTGTGATGGGTGATCACTTCAGTAGGTAAGGAAGCAAGATCTCTAAGCTTGCTTTGGAGGATCACTTCGGGAGTATGCTTACAACAAATGAGAGTTAGAAGCATTATGATCATACGAGATGAGGGTGGTTTACATGTTTCCTAATGATCTAAATATCCTAGATTTGGTGGAGAGAAACTATGTGTGAAGATGTAAAGAAATGGTAAGAAGTGGCTCACTATTTATAGAAGAAAACTAGCCACTGTTCCCCGGATCCCACGGATCCCTCCCTTGAGGGATCCGTCTAGTGTATTACCGGGGATCCATGGGACGCTCCCTTTTACCCATGGGTTTTTTGGTTATGGGTCATGGGTTATGAGTTGGTCCATGGGTATTCCTTTAGATACAATGTATCTAGTGAGTACAATGTATCTAGTCTTATGGGTATGGGTCAATACCATGGGTTATGGATATGATCCATTTGTTTTGAGTGCCCACCAAGGGTACAATGTATCTAGACATTAGGTATGGGTCATGGGTTATGGGTACCAAGTAGATTCAATGTATCTACAAGATGCAATGCATCTAGTCTATGGTTTTGAGTGCCCACCAAGGGTACATTGTATCTAGACATTGGGTATGGGTCATGGACTTTTGGGTTTTACCCAACTACATTCAATGTATTTGGTTAATGGGTCAAATACTTACGTTTTCTACCCATTTATATTACCTCTTATAATACATACTAGTTATGTATATATTTATCCAATATGTAAACACTAGTTGTTATACATAAACTATTTAACTAAACATGTTTTAATGGTTTGTTGGGGGTTTGATCATAACGCAACATAACAAACATGTACGAACCTGTGTTGTAGCATACAAGGACTTGAGTCGTCGAGAAGTGTTGAGACAATATATAATTACAAGTAACTTATAAATTTTACGTTATGTATTACAAGTTACATGTTTGTCATCAACAAAACAAATGAGAATGTATAGATTAAATATCGTAATATTTGCACTTACAGACATGGTGTTTGTTTTTATGAAAAAAACCTTCTTTGTAGTTTTCAATTAACCATGGACCGTATCAAGTTTTTAAAGTACAATATACTTCAAGAAACTTGTTAACGAAGCTCTGATACCAATTGTGGAAAACTAGAAGGGGGGGTTGAATAGTTTTGCCAATTAAAACTTCCTTTTAAACTATTTAGATCGACTTATGTCAATCTATTTGGATGTGTGTGTTGGATGTTGATAAACAAGCATATAGAGGTAAGTAATGAAAAGATAAGAGTAAGTAGCACAAAACCACAACACGAGTATTTATAGTGGTTCGGCTACAAGGACACCTTCCTTGCCCTACTCCACTCCCCGAGTAACCTACTCGAGAGTTCGTAATCATTACACCAATCTCCTTATAGGAGAAGCCTTCACAACGTCGCCTACCGTTTTTCCGGTGCTAGGCTAACCACTGGGTTCTTTCACTCCAAGGTGAACCACACCTACACAATGTCGCCTACCCTTTATAAGGTACTAGGCTAAGTACCTAGTTCTTTCACTCCAAGGTGAACGACACCTTTCACAACGTCTCCTACCCTTTATTAGGTACTAGGCTAATCACCTAGTTCCATTGCAATGGAGGAACTACTACCACACTACACCAATGACTAATCCCAAAGGAGATCTACTCCTTTACAACATCATCAAGGATATCAATATCCTTGGATCTAATACTAGTCTATCTTGTACATCGAAACACACCATATCGAATGTACATTTAAGGCACATTTCACTAATGCCTTTGACTAAATCTACAAGACACCTTTCACTAATGTCTTGTGTCTTCACTTCTAAGCACCTTTCACTAATGCCTTTTTGTCTTGACTTCTAAGCACCTTTCACTAATGCTTCTTTGTCTTGACTTCTAAGCACTTACCACAAGTGCTTGTCCTATAGACGATAGATACCCTTCACTAATATCTTCGTCTTGACACTTGAGACATCTTTCACTAATGTCTTCAACACTACACTTCTTTGAAGAAAGAAAGGAATCATCAACAAGAAGACTTCAGTAGCCTTGATGATTAGGAAGCATGGCAACTCATGGACTTGAGCTTGCTCGGCTTCAAAGGTGGTGATTTGCCTTTAAGATGAACCTAAAAGATCACACAAAAACAAAACTACAAACATAGATCTCTTGGATCTAAGGTTAGTGAGATTTAACTCAGGGGAGAAAGTGTGTTAGAAAGAGGTGAGAAATAATGAAGAAATGGCTCACTATTTATAGAGGACAAATCCTACTGTTCCCCGGATCCCACGGATCCCTTCCACTTGGGATCCGGCTAGCACAAAGCTAGGGATCCGTGGAACGCTCCTCTTTGCCCATAGGTATTTTGGTTATGGGTCATGGGTCATGGGTTGAACCATGGATCTTTGGCTAGATACAATGTATCTTTGAATGCATTGCATTTAGTCACTTGGGTATGGGTTGATCCATGGGTTATGGATATCATCCATGTATGATATAAGCATGATGTCATGCAATGGGTTATGGGTCATGATCCATGGGTTATGGGCTTTGGGTTGTACCCAACTACATTCAATGTATTTGCCCAATGGGTTGTGATACTTAAGTTTCTACCCATTTATATTACCCAATATACTACATGCTAGTTATGTGTATATTTTATCCAAGTATGTAAACACTAGTTGTTGTACATATGTATTACTTGAATCATAAAATCACTTATACTTGTTTTAGTGTTTTATGTGAAAATATGAATATGTTAGAAACTATTAGTTCAAACCATTTACGTATTTTATTTGTTTCGTTAATATGATTTTACGTTTGTTATCGACAAAACATTAGAAGATCGTAAAATATAAATAAACGTTTTTACGGCTTATTTGTATTAACAATCTCCCCTTTTTTGTTGATGACAAAACATAAAATTATTTTAAGGAAAATCTAAAATTCGTAAAAGTTTGAATTTGTAGTTTTACTTTCTTCTCCCCCTTTTTGTCGAAACAAAAAGTGTTTGAAGGAAAGCAACACATCGTTTTTAAGAAAAACATGTGAAAGAAGTAAAAGAAAAAAAAATAGAGAGCAAGCAACGGGAAAGGATCTCGTCGTTACTCCCCCTTGACGAGTCCATCCCTAAGTAAGGGCGTCAAGAAACTAATTCTAATCTAGTTCATTTGCAACTAACTTTTGCAAAAGATTATGTCTATGTGACGGGTGTGCTCTCCCTAGATGATTGCAATTATGCAACGGGAAGCCATGAAATATAAATCTAAGATTGCAAGTAATTTTGCAACGTATTGTTTTGACACCAAGCTCCCCCTAGCTTTAGGGTGTCAAATTCTTCATGTGTTAATTGAATAACTGCAAAACAAGGGTTAGAAGACAAGTATAATTCACAATTTCCTGCAAATGTGGTCCAAGTTAGTAGGAAAATAGCTTTCTGTCTCACGGATCCCGCGGTTCCCTCTTAGTAGGGATCCGTCTAGGCAATTTTGAGGGATCCGTATTAGCTGTTTAATTTCAGCAAAGGTGATATAACAAGTAGTGTTATCACAAAAACGAATACAAGGTAATCATGTGCTCAGAAAAATAACAAGTAGCATGTAATTCCATTTAATAAAACTAGAGTTATGATATACATGACTCTAAAAACTAAGAAAATAAGAAAATACATGAATAGGAATTTCTAAATTAACTATCGCTTGATGCTAGGACACCACTAAAATCTTCTAGCTCAAGTTTTGTTTAGGTTTAATCTCGTCGAAACGTTCGAGGAGATGATAGAACATGAAACGTTGGTCTTCTCGTACTTCATGTATCAAACTTTCAACATGTTGACAATGATAGCAATCTTTGTCATGGCTAGGTAGTGGTGGTGGAGGAAATGAGATGGCTTGATGCGAAGGATCAAGTGAAGCGGCTTGTGGAGCTTCAAACGATGGAGGGATTGGTGGAGGCACATTTAAGAATGGCTCGACCAAGAATGATGGTGGTGGTAGAGAAGTGTCAACTTCCATATGGTCGGGTGGTTGACTTTGATGATTTCTCATAATCCAAATGGGATTATATGATGGAAATGGCGAAAAGGAAGCCGGATCAAGTGTTGACTCAACACCTTGATTTTGTACCATTATTCCTCCTAAGGAGGAGAATGTTGTTGGCGAAAGCGGATGAGACAAAAACAAAACTAAAAGGAACCTAAAAGATCACACAACATTATTCCATGTATGATATAAGCATGATGTCATGCAATGGGTTATGGGTTATTTATGTTTTTATGGCTTATTTGTATTAACAACATGCATCCTTAATCGCACTATCAAGTGGCTTCTCTATCTTATCCTCTTCAACAATCTCACAGAGACATTCTAGACTATCCTTAAGGTAAGAAAAATATGTTTGACATGAAAGTTCATTGTTTCTAAGATGAGGGGGAATATACTTCACAGTCATAGCATATTTAACACAAGCAGGCACTTTTGGTGCAGTAGTCTCACAATTGGTGATTGACATTTTCCATTTTACCTGACTCTTCAGATTCTCAATTTCATTTTGCAAAGAAGTTACCTTTTCATTGTTCTTGTCACGAGTGACTTTAATTGATTCATATAACTCTTTGAAATGCAGTTTAACCTTTTCATTTTCCGCTAGAAAACACTCATTTTCATGTTGTAATGCATTAATGATGTTTTGAAGATGAAAATTCTGAGAATTTTGAGAATCTAAAGGAGGAGGTATGTGGGAGCCAGTCATTTCATTCTTATCTCCCTTTAAATGAGAAATTTTGGGTTTCAACCTTTTGATCCTGTTGCACTGAGCTCGAATCTGTTCATCTCGTTTGTTTATTTCAAAAAATGTGTCAAATACGGGAGCATCCGAAGATATCTTGGAATTCGATGTTTTGACATTTTCTTTCAGATGTTGATATTTTAATTGCAAAGCAAGATATTCAACTTCCAATTTAGAATATTGTCTGACCATGTTATCATGATTATCCCTTTCAATTTTTTCAATCAAATTTGAATTCGTTGTTTCAAGCTCAATGACACGATCATGGGAAACATTCAAGGCAACAGATAATTCATGAAATTGAGAAGCAGTAATAGAATAATTTGTAATAGTGTAGAACACATCTTGAGCAATACATCTAGATATCAAATTATCGTTAAAAATGTGAAGGTTCTTCCTCTCAATCTCATTGGTCTTAAGCTCACATTCATTTATTCTTACTTCGTTTTCCATTTCATTGAACACCTTTTTCATTTCTTTAATCTCTGTATCTATGCCCTTTTGAAGACTCTCAAATTGTTCTTTTAGTTGTTTAAAGAAAGGCATGACCTCAGTTAAATAACACTCTTTAGTTTGCTCAAAACCCCTTTCCCCTTCAGTAATCCATGTGGGTGTAATTCTCTTCTTACACGTTTTCTCAAAATCAACAAATAATTGATAAACTACATATAGGCTGATTAATGTCTTGCTTTGAGTGGGAAGAGTTCTGGGCACTAAATGCATAGGTGTATTTGGGGGATACATAGTGGCTGGAGGCAATTTCCTACAAGGGGGATTCTTCTCAATAAGATTATCAACTTTTTGCTTATCCAAATCTTTCTTCCAGAACACTTGCTCAGGGGTCAATTGAGTTTGAGGTTTAAACTTATTCAAGGCAATCCAATTTTCCTTAGTGTAAGCATGGGATTTAAGTGTTATATTATTCTTTATACACCAAGGATCTTTTAGTTTCTTTGCCATTTTTTCTTTCGAGGCATCTTCTAACTTTCCATCCTCTTTAGTGCCCACTATACATGATGGTGTTTGTCTAGGCTTAAGGATCTCATGGCTATAATAGATTACCTTTTGAGCAGCTTTTGCTTTCTTTCCAACCTCAAGATTGGGTTCTTCTACTAGATTAGTATTGTGCTTATCGCTTAACACTCTATGCTTATTGATCAATTGAGCAGTCTGAATGGTGTTCCCTTGTACGTATAGTTTATTTTCAAGCTTGTTTTTCAAAGTTTTTAGGTTGGAAAAATCATTTAAAAGTTTTGATTCCTTAGCATTAAATTCCTGTTTAAGCACTTTTACATTTTCTTGAAGTTCTTGCTTTTGCTTAACAGTTTTATTAAGCTTTTCTTGTAAGGAGTTTAACTCTTGTTTAACATTTCTTCCTTAAAATTTCTTTTTCTAATAACTGTACGTATTTGGTTATCCATCTCCTGCTCACGGGTAGTCAGTTCAAATTTAGCACGTTGCTCATATATGACAACTTGTTCCTTATAGGCATTTAGTTCAGAGGTTCTGGAATCATCAGGAGCACATGCAGTGTATTCATAAAAAATATAGTCATCATTGACTGCAGAAGATGCATCACTTGGTACAATTTCACTTTCATCTTGTTTCACATATTGATCATATGGGACAACATTGCTATTACCCATATTTTCAATATTTGATTCAATAATTTCAGTTGATTGTACTTTGTCATGAATCTTTTGCCCATCAATCTCATCGTATAATTTTAATACCTCTGATATGATCGATTCCTTGGAGGGACTGGCCTGTTGTGGTGAAGGAACCTTTGGAGAAACCATTGGTGAGATACTAGCCATAAAGATGGTCTGTGCAGTTGGTTCATCATCAACATCCGAGTCAAATGCATCACAGTCTGCAACTTGAAATGCATTGGGATTGTTCTGACCCATACCCTGCACTGGCTGTTCATCCACATCAGCATCATAAGTTTTGGCATTTCCCTCAGCAAGGAATAGCAATTCTTCCTCATTCAACACAGCTCCACTATCTTGAGCTTGCACTTGTAGCATTTTGTCCCTGAAAGAATTTTGTGGACGTTTTGGAATAGTGCAGTTCCTTGCGATGTGTCCTTCTACACCACTGTTGTAGCACTTGATTGGCTTTACTTGACCCTGGGCCATGTTCCTTCCACGATTCTGATTACCCACATATCCTCCACCTATACAAGCAATCCCATAACCAGCACCAACCCCAACATTTCCTTGCTCATTATGTGGAAGATAAGCATTCTTCCTTCCCTACACGTTTTGCACAACTAACCTTCCATATTTAACCGTAGCATGATTGTGAAGGTTAGAAGCCTTTCTGAGATGATTGTTGGTATGTAGGGTAAAGTTCAGGTTTTGCTTAACCATTAGAGCCAGTTGATTGACAAGTTGTTCCATGAATGAGTCTGAAGGCTTATAACTTGGATCTGGAATGAGTTTGTGATTACCATCCACAGAAGGTATGACTTGTGATGCTTTGGTGGTTATTCCCACATTAGTGCAGAATGCAGTTGAGTCCTTTGAAGAACTTGCATCACCAGTGCTGGTATTAAACTTTTCCATGACCATTCGTTCAAATGCAGCATGCTTCTCATTTTGGAGCAAATAGGCATACAATTTCTCGTAATTGGTGTTCCTCAATCCTTTGTTCAGTTTGACTGTAGTGACAAATTTGTGCCATTCGGGATTCATGTTGTTCACAAACTTTGAATTGAGCTGGATATTTGGCATTGTCATTTTGATATTCCTCATATCATTCACAAGCTTGTGGAATCTCACATAATATTCAATAACACTTTCCCCTGTATTCATTTTAAAGTTCTCAAAGTCATCATAAAGCTGAGACTCCCTGTCTTCTTTAGTCAGTTCTGAACCAGAGAGAAGCATCTTAACATTATCCCATACTGTCTTAGCTTCAGTGTTGTGATTGACCAGCTTGTAAATGTCCTTAGGTAAACCTTGAAGTATAATGTTTGAAGCTCTGATGTCTACATCGTATCTCTTTTTCTCCTTATCATCAAGCTCATCATACATCTTTGGTCTATCCAATCCCAATACAACAGAACCATCAGCAGCGGTTTCAAGGATATCTCTAGTAGTTTCAATTTGATATGATCCTTCATCAATTGACTTAAGTATGTTAACCCCATTTTCCTTTCCTAAGCAATACAGTCTGATTCTTTGAGCCCAAGAGTCATAATCTGTTCTATACAACATGGGAGGACGAGTATCGGATTCTGCAGCTTGAACATCATCAGCAACGAAAGAAGTGATCGTAGACATGATTACAGATTCCACGTGATTTTACTACTCTTTGATTAAACCGGGAAATAGATTCTTTCACGGGATTTTACTGAATCAAGAGAAAAGCGTAAAACGTAACACGAAGAAACGACAAGTCTCAATAGACAAATTGCACCATTGACAAACCGCTTCAGTCAAATCGCACCCTTGACAAACCGCTTCAGTCAAATCGCACCTTTGACAAACCGCTTCTGTCAAATTGATTCCTACTCAAATCGCTTAAGTGTCAAAATGCTTAAGTGTCAAATCGCTTGATTAACAAGTCGCTTAAGAGACAAATCGCTTAAGTTGACAAAACGCTTAACAGACAAAACGCATAACACTCAAACCGCATAAATTGAAAAATCGCTTAGTACACAAGTACACCCACTACTTCCACTACTTTGTCATTTCTTGTCGTTTTGTCTCAATAGACAAACCGCTTCTTTGACAAACCGCTTCACGAAAATAGGACAAACCGCATAAAAATAGTGACAAAACCGCTTCAGAAAGCATTCACCCGAGAGACAAATCACATGATTTTCAAGACAAACCGCTTCAAAAAAATCCTATTCGAGGGTCAAACCGCTTCAATGAAACTTTCAAAAACAACACTTTTCAATCCAAAAACAATCCAACCACGATGATTCAAGCCTTCCAAACCAAAACCTAGACACTTATAATGATTCTAAACACAAAAGTACTCTCAAAATTCAAACTTTAACACTAGAAATGATCCAAATGATGAAAACTACTCTAAACTCATTCAAACCCAAAAACCTTATGAAAACCACTAGAAATCCAAGAAAATGAAATATGAATGATCAAACCATGGCTCTTGATACCATTTGTAACATATTGGTTTTCATAAACACACAAACACACAAATCAATGGGGCGTATAAGATGAGTTTTAGAGAGAGAAAGTGAAGAGAGTTGGGAACTTTAGTGAGACAAAGAAAAATGATATTATAAAAGCTCCAACCCTTTGTCTTGCTAGGCAAAGGGTATTTATAGTTACAAACAAGACACGCCTCCCACGGGTTGTGGATCAGGCATACAGTGGGTAAAGACCAGTCCGTCCTCCATTGTGTTACTTAACAAACTACCTACTAACAATAAATGACTACGAATACGAGCTTTCTAACGAATACATATACTTGAGGTGACCGACTCTTTAACTACAGAATAATGTAAATCCTTACAGCCTTTTGTTTTTATGTTGCCATTACAAGCGAGCATTTGTTTTTTATGTTGGAACTGTTACTGCGGTTTTCTCGGGTACCACTTCCAATGAATGATGGTGTTACAGACTCGCATTTGGTTTTTAGATTGATGCTGCTGAAATGTGAGTGTCTGAAACTTTGATATCATGATTGTGGGTTACAAATACAAACAAGGTCCTGTGAATGTTAAACTGATATACAAAAGAAAAGCACATATTATACATTTACTTTAAACCTATTATCTTTGCACTCGTCTTTAAGAAAACAAACCGCGGCAACACGCAGGCTCTCCACCTCGTATTGTAACATAGTGTGGGTGATAAGTCTCTAATACTTTCGAAAGAATGACAATGGCCAAAACATACGGATAAATCTTAAATACTTTGCTAGTTGCAAAGGTAGTTTGATATCTTTGGTATCGTATCTTTACCCTGATCAGTTCTTTTCACAAATCGTACAAATATTTGTTCAATCAATACTTATATATTGATTTCAACAATTTTCTTAAAAGGTCATTATAGGTTTTAAGTTCTCTTTACTTGGCAAAAATTTTAACAACCACTAAAATTACGAGTCAATCACAATCAAATATGCCAATATATTCGAGTCACTAAAATCTTTTACAAAACCTACTTATATATTTAGTAACCAGGAAATCATGACTAACAAATGATAAATAAATAAATAAAAAACCATCGTAATATAGGTAATAATAAACCAAAGTGATATAACTGAAGAAAATAACTAAATTAAAGGTGTGTTTTAATAACTTCTAGCCAAAACGTAATGAATATATTGTAAAGGTTATTGAAAATCCATATTATGAACCATCACTAACTTATATAGATTTATTTTGAACGGCGGCATATTATTAAGCTAGCAAAAGCTAGAAAAAGAAACAATTACAATAAGGAAGTACTATCGATAGGATTTCCTAACCATTCTACCCAACTTAAACGGAATTTATAACTAAATTAAAGGTGTGTTTTAATAACTTCTAAACGTTAATATATTGTAAAGGTTTGAAAATCTTTATGAACCATCACTAACTTATATAGTTTAATATTATTAAGCAATAGAAAAAGAAACAATTACAATAAGACAGTCAATTGCCTTACTTGTATATCAATCACGCACTATTGCCAACGTCATGTATGGTACACACCGTACACTAAAATAGAATTGTAGGAAATATACATTTTTCTTGCTCATATAAACTTATATATAGAATATAAATCCTAAGTGTAAATTTCTCTACTGAGTTTTATATATATAGAAGATGACCCGCTGTATTTATTGTCCAACAAAAGTTTGTTAATCAAATTCCATGTTTCAATATATTAGGTATGAAGAGGCGCTTTATTTTGTATACTCGCAATCCCTTACTTACCAAGGGATGCATCTCAGTCGTTGAATCAAAGAAACATATTTTAAGAATTAAAAACACGGAGAGACCATTCTTGTAAACTCCTCAAACTTCCCCAACCACAAAATACAGCTCACCCATTCATTTCAACATCACAATCAAACGTCGCTTTCTCTCTCTTACTTCTCTCACAAAAAACAAACCCTAACAATCAAAATCAATAAAAAAAAATTAACCCTTAAAAAAACAAAAAAAAAACAAAAATGGAACAATCTTCAACTGAAAAAGCAGAAGCCCAAAAAAATGGATCAAAATAAACCTACTAAATCTGAAAATGATGGTACGATGCTTCAAACTAATTATTTAGATGTTATTTATGTATCTCTAGTGATTTTATACTTATTTATGAATGTTATTGCTATTTACGAACATTTTTCTGTATTTTTTGCTGTCATACTGTCATGCAATTGATGATTATATAGTTATTTGAGATTTTGCTGTCATACTGTAAAAGAAAATGATATTTATTAAGATTTTTCAATTTTTGCTGATTTTAGATGTTTATAGACAGATTATTATAATAATGTGATGAATGTTGTGATTTTCTTCAATTTTTGGAAATATATCACATGTGATAAAACAGTTGTGTTAGATGTGGTAGTGATTTGAATATTGTGATAAAACAGTGGTAGTGGTAGTGGTTTAGTTTTGATTTTTGGTGGAATATTACTTGTGATGATGAAGAGCAGTAGCAGATTACTTAGATATTTAATGGTATATCACCAGTGATAAAAACATATATAGTGATTTTTTTTCGATTTTTGTTAGTGTAACAACCATGACGATAAGCCGTTGTAGTTATAATAACTATATTTCAAATACATCTGGTGATAATTTTAGTGTATTTTTGTTTTATTTAACATGAGACATTTACAAGCATCTGGATACATTACAAGCTTTAAACGGTTAGTTTTTTTCTGCTAATAAATCTTTACACATAAAAATTGCAGACATTATGTTTATTTTAAAAAAAAATTGTAAATGCAGTTTTGTCGACAATCAAATTTTTTAGCCTATCTCCAGAGATTGATAAAGGAAAAGGTAAATTGTAACATATAAGCATGTCTTCTTTAGAAATATCAACTGTGATAAACCCTGTATGTATGCGGCATACTTGTTTTGACATTTAGCTTCTGTGTTACATCACTTGTGATACAAATTTGATATGACATACTTGCAGTAGAATGTTATAAAATTGTATGACGCATAAACATTCAGAGTTTTATTTATCAGAAATAATATTCATAAAAACTTACTTGGGATTTGTTTTGTGCAGATTTGAATATAAGTCTAAATCAAATAAAAAAGAAAAGAAGTAAGAGACAAGCTACAGAAACAAAAACTCGAAAGAGCATATCGAAAAAAACCAAGATACAACTACCCTCAACAAATCAGCTCTTTCACCACCAACAACAACACAAACACGAGAGGAAACATCAACACCCTCACCACAAAAAACAACTGAAAAACTGACAAAGTCATCTATCAAAAATACCTATCTCGAAAAAACACCAACAAAACAGATATCAGCCAATGTAGAATCAAGATTTGTTACACCATTAAATCAAGCATCACCTGAAATGACAACATTTGAAGGCACACCAACAACAGAACTAGCAACCGTTGAAACCACACCAACACCAACACCACAAGCAACAAACATGGAAGGAACACCGATATCCCCAACAATTCCAGGAGCAACTGTGATACCACCATCTGTAGCAAAGACAACAACAGCAGCGAGTGGAGAAAAAGAAGCAAACCCAAAGATGAAATCCAAAGAAGTGCAGCAAAAGAAGAAAGTTGTTGCAAAAAAACACAACAGCATTAGAGGAGGCTGGAAAGAAAAAGGAACCAAAGAAAAGAAAACAACAGCATCAGAATCACCGGTTGCAGTAACAAGATCAGTTACAAAAAAGAAACAAACAGAAAAACCTAAACAAACAAAGAAGGTAGAAAAAGGAAAACGAAAGAGAGGTGAAAATGAATAAAAAGTCGACGCTCCAAAGAAGAAGGCGGAAAAAGCAACACGTAAGAAAAACGAACGAGAGGTGAAAATGAAGAAAAAGCTGACGCTCCAAACACAACACATTAGTTGGGTATATCAAGGTAGCCACAACACTAACATATGACTCCTAATTAACACCTAACACTAACAACTTAGCAACTATACACCCAACACCTTCAATACGTTTTGACTGAATCAAATGGATCATATTTAAATGAAAGGGGAAAAACAAATTGATCAATATAACAAGCATAACATCACTCACATAATCTAAACCCAGTAAATACAAACGCGGAGGATAACAAACCTAGAATTTGGATGGTGAATCGACTTGGGTCCTAAGCAAAATGTAATCAAGAGTGAGTTTAGATCCAAGAATTCAACACATTTGTTACAAATCCAAATTAAGAGCATGAAATACGTATTGTACCTAGGTAGTAATCACATATTATGGCCAAATTGATCAAATCACAGATTGTTTGTGTGGTTTGACATGGTCAAAACGCAAAAGCATAAGTACCCTCAACTTTCAAGCAATGTCAGTAATAGTCCCTTTCTTTCCTTATTCCTTATAAGTTTCACACTTTGGCAAATATGGTCCATCTCAAGTCTTAATCTATATAGGTTTCATGTATTGGCAAGATTAGTCCCTATTAAGTCATATGCCTAGTGACTTAAGGATACAAGACACTCGGGAAAGAATCAACTGGAAATTAAGGCATGAAAGGTACACAACACATAAAAGCCAAGCCAAAGAAACATTTAGCACCAAGCAGATAGGAAAAAATATAGGCACAAAGCATACACAAATGGTCCAAATGGAATACACACAAGATAAGCATTCTCTCAAGATACTGGATAAGATCAACAAGATGAAGTTGCTTAAAATTGACATTAATTTTGAAAACTACTCTGCCCCTCATTCAATGACTCGATTTCAAGTCAAACACCTACAGTCATTGATTGAGTATGAAAAATTTATGTACACTTGAGTCCAATTGATTTAACGACACACTCTAAAAACCATGTGCAAAATAAATACTTTTCTGACGAATCATAGACTTAAAAATATTTATATTAGGCATGTTTTGAAAAACTTTTGAATTTCTGCTCGAACTTCATCTAAAGACCCGTGTCATTATTGAATGACATTTCTAGGACCATAGATGTTATCGATACCAGAAGACATGCCTCGGAAAACTATTTTTGGTATTTTTCAAATTTTCAAATTTTTATGGATTTTTTAAGATTAAGATATGCACAACGTGGAAAACAATTTAGAGTATAACAGTGGTGTATATACTCTCATAGGTAGTTTGTTAAAGAACGAGTCCAGAGCTGAAGTTTTCAGGAGTCATAGTACATGTACATCAATTCTAACATTCCTGAGCTCCTGAACCAGGAGACATCTATTCTTTAGGCACCCAGACCTTGAGTCTTTTCTTGATGGAATTGATCAATGTACCTGAAATTGAGTGAGGAATACCTGCACTAACATTACAAGTATTTTTGCATTTATGTGGGTTAGTGACAACAACATCCAAACTCTTGGTAGTTCCACAATCAACCTTGGTTTTGCCATCGGTGGTCAAATTGCTGGTGGGTATCCATATAAGTCCAATATTCTTAAAAATTCTACCAGTCGGTATCTACTTAAGGCAAGATCTAGGAGCGTTTGACTTCTTAGGCACAGTGAAAGACTTATCCTTATTCCTAGTTTTTGAAGCTTTATCAGTACATGTTCTCCTAGGAGAAGAATTAGGTTTTTGAGGCTTCTTATGCGCAATGGAAGACTTTTTCTTATTCCTAGTCTTAGAAGATTGAACCTTAGCACGAGCATTTTCTTTCAGATTCTTAGGACTAGATTGTGAAGTGACCGGTTTTGACAAAACTTGTTTCACATCAACTTGGGAGGCAAACCGTGTTTTTGAAGATTTTGGTCGTTCAGATCTAAACGCATTCGGTTTTTTAAAAACTGGCCGGTTTCTATTAGGATGTAGAACTGGTTTCCCCAAGATTGATGGTTTTGCAAACTTTGTGTTCACACTTTTCCATGCAGTTTTTCTAAGCTCGTTCTTTAATGCTATGATAGTGAAACCCTTATCCTGAACTTGAGCTTTGAGTTCATCAATTTTGACCATCAAAGATGTTGTTTATTCTACAGTTGTAGTCCTGATTTCTTTGATTGAGTCACCTAGGTCTTTTTTTATGCCTTTTCAAAGTCTCATTTTCCTTAAGTAATTTAGCCACATAGATTGATTGTTAAATATTTCTTTTCTTAGTTGCATCAATGTCCTGGTTAGTCTCGGGTAAATTACTTTTCTCATTCATATCAGAGACATGTTTCTTCAAATTGTTGATTGTTGAGTTTTTGGCTTGAAGTTGAGCTTTTAACTCGTTTATTTCAAAAAAAGTCACGAAATTCAGGAAATTCTGGATTTTTACATGGTTTCTTAGTTTGAAAACTTTCTTCCTTTCTTTGTATTGCAATTTCAAGTGAAATGCAATGTTTTTCAAGTTTTAATAATTTGTTTGAAAGGTCATTAAACACTTCTTTATCAACCATATTACTTCTTGATCAGCTTGTACAAGTATATTAGCAGATGCATTATGTTGAACAGTTAAGTTTACCTCAACACATGACACCTATTCATTTACCGGTCTGATAGCTGCATCCACATCTTGTATAACAATAGTCATTGAACTGCTGGTTGTGGTAAGCTTATCTGTCTCTGATCCCCTGCATGCAGTGACAACTGATCCATCATCTGATGCTTTACCCGACTCAACACTACTATCTCTTGATTGCACCCGACATTCATTCACCTTGTCATCATACTGTGCTCTTTCCTCAATGTACTTCTGATAAGGATTTAAAACGTACGCTTTTAGGGGGTCATTTAAGCTCTATTTTGACACATTTTATATTCGTTACTGCTTAATTTCGTTCCTTTTTACTTTTTAGGTCTTTTGGAAGCAAAATGCTAGAATGAAGCACATTTGGACGAAAAGGAGCAAATACATGAAGAAAATGGCAAGGTCAAGATCGAAGCCACTCAAGACTGATCAGCAGAACTTGACGGCGTCCCATCCAAAGGGCGACTTCGTCCCTCTATGAAGACTTGATTAAAACATACACGCGACGGTTCAGTGAAATTTCTGGTCATATAAGTTGACGGCATCACGCTTTAAATATGAAGGGCGTCACTCAAAGTTTTCACTCCAGACGACCCAGATCTAGAATCAAGACGACGTCTCAACTAAAGACCGACGGTGTCACAACTCTAAAGTGACGCCGTCCCGTCGATGACTTGGCCCAGACGAAACCCTAATGACGGTGACCTGACGGCGTCCCATGCAAAGGTGACGCCGTCGTGATTGTATATCTATAAATAGAATTCGATTTTTTTGTATTTTAAGAGGTAGAATTTTGGAGAGCAAACCCTAAATCAGTTGTAGTCCGACTTGGACAGTATTTTAGGGTCCCATACCCTATTTTACACATCAAGATAAGTTTGTTAATCCAATTTATCATTATGTCTACCCCATATTTGATTGATTGTGTGTATGCTTGCTTGTCTATCATGTCTAGCTAAATTACTTGTGTGTTTGCTTAGATCTATGAAACCTAGTTATTGATTATTGTTAGGTTGTTTCTTGTCTTAATTGAAATTGGCTTAGGAGTGCAACTAGGCTTTTCGTTGTATTTAATGCTTGAGTATGCTTTATGATGATATGGTTCATGGATGAAATAGCTTAGGCTTGCCGACTCTGTGAGTCATATACGAGAGATAACCTCAAAGAACTAGGGACCACGCATACCATACGACCTTTAGGAATACAACACGTTAAGATAAAGGACGTGACAACTCAACCAACCAATAAAAGATAACTAGGGAGTAATAGTATCTAAGTGAACACATTTTTAATCATCCTACGAGCATACTTAAATTAGACATAGCTTTCCGTAGATTAGATAATTAGATAATTAGTTAAAGTAGAGTAATCGGTAGAAGTACCACCCCCAAACCAATTGTCCCGAGATTTTACCTTAGCTTTCTAAAAACCATAAAAAAGAATAAAAAAGAATCCTCCTCGACCCCACCTTCTCGTCATATATTTCTTATTGCATTCCTATTCCCCTAGAGAACGATATCAATCGCCGAGGCTTACCCCATACTACACTACAACGATTAGGTTCACTGCCTAGGAGGTTGAAAAACTTGCTCAAAGAAAAAAAAGTTTCCTTGACCCCGAACGCGCCTTCCGCGTGCATCAAGTTTTTGGCTCCGCTGCCGGGGAATCGAATAGCTAGTTAGATCTCTATCTCGTTTAGGTTCCCTTGCTTGATTCCTATCAAGTAAGATTTTTTCTCATTTTCATTAGCTTCCTTGTAGTCTATCCCCCTTCTTCGTGTTTTTATCCGCAACCTTGTCACTTATCACCATGGGTGATAATCCACCACTAAACAACAATCCCCCACCAAACAACCATCCATCACAAAACCCATCACTTGATCCAACTGATGCCAACCAACTTCGCGTTCGTATCTTTAGTGAAATTGGAAAACTTAAGAAATTGAATAGGATAATTGAAAGTGAACTTGAGAAAGCTCTTAAAGAAACAACTAGTACTTTAGATAGCAATTCAACCACGAGTGATGATTCGGATGATGAAATTAGGGAAGGAGATTATAAAGTATAAGAAATTATGAAGGGTAGTGAGGAAGAGGAACTTAATGAGTATTTCAACTCATACCCTAATGGAAAGGAAATCGCTTATCACTATAACGTAGTTAACTACCCGCGACCATTTTTCGAGCCCTGCATAAAAAAGGGTGACCCTAGAAACATTAAGATACCATGCATGATTGGGTACTTGTATAGGGATCACACTTACATGGACTATAAGGCACCCATGAACATAATGTCTAGGCTCTATTACAATTGGATCATGAGTGAGTAGCTAGGACCTAGGAGATATCCCTTTTATCCTAGGAAAGTAAGTAACTATGTTGGGAGAGATAGAGGATTGCATGTCTTTGTAGGTAATTTCACATATAGGTGTGATTTCATGATCTTAGGAAATGTTGAGGGCATCATTGATGGATTCTTAAAAGATGTGATACTTGGAAGACCATTTATTGAGGAATCCATGATGATTTATGATCAGGGTGAAGGAATAGCCAAGTTCTCAAATGGGACCGAATGTTTTAAATATGTAATGCCCTACAAAAATAAAAGGTTTAAGGGCATTGGTGAGCTAGTTGTGGATAATATTCCGGCTTTTGAGGTTGATTGTAAGGATAAATTTCACTACACTGCTTGTCTAGAGTTAGGCCCCCAAATACATTCGTGATGAAGAAAAAGTCAAGGCATTCGAATGGGCATCTAAGATATATGGAAAATAGGAGCACGACTTCGATTCTAGCTACAAGACTCATAAATAAAGAAAAGTCCTTCGTGGGAGGCAACTCATGCTTAATTGTTTGCTTGTTTTGTTTTTCACTTTTTGTGTGTCTTATATCTTTTTCATTATTGTTTATTCTCATGTTAGACTTTGTGAAAATGCTTTATTTTGTCTTCAACCTCGTCTAAATCACATATAAAGGTATTTTACAAAAAGATAAGTGTGGGGAAGATAACATAAGTTTTGAAGAACATGAACAGGAGAATTACAATCAGTGAAATTGATATATATGTGTGTTTGTTAGAGTCAAATACTTGTATCGAGTCATAATGGATGTTTTGCAGGAATTTTTCCAGGTTTTAATGATGTAATTTTTCCAGATTTTTTCTAGAAAAACGCAGCAGACCACTTTCTGACAGGACAACCCGATGGCGTCTGGATTAAAGCCTAACGACGTCAGGCTATGTAAAATAGATTACTCAGTTTTTCGTTTTCTGTGCAACTTATTAATTTTTTAGAAATTCCCAGGTCTTAATTTTCTAGAAAAACTGAAAACATCCATTCCACAAGCATTATATCTTACTTGCTTTCTAGTGTAGTTTCGTGTCATATATAGTTTTACCCCAATTTTACGCGAAGGTTTCGTTTGTTTTCTTATAAGTGTGCAGGTTATATTGGGCAAGAAGAAGAAACACAAATTTCGTTTGTTTTCTTATGACGCGAAGGTTTCGTTTGTTTTCTTATAAGTGTAAAGGTTTCCTTTCGTTTGCTATCTAGTGTAGTTACGTCCATCCAAAGGGCGACGCCATCCCTTTATGAAGACTTGATCAAAACATGCACGCGACGGCTCAGTAAAATTTCTGATCATATAAACTGACGGCGTCACGTTTTAAATATGAAGGGCGTCACTCACAGTTTTCACTCCAGACGGCCCATATCTAGAATCAAGATGACGTCTCAACTAAAGACAGATGGCGTCACAACTCTAAAGTGACGCCGTCCCATCGATGACTTGGCCTAGACGAAATCCTAATGACGGCGACCTGACGGCGTCCTGATGCAGGTTTTACTGACCAGGTCTTAAATTTATAGTGTCTCGCAAGACCTATGGCCTACCTTAGTGCACTAACGGGCAGTGTACCCGGTCGTGTGTAGTGTAGTAAACGGTAAAGCCAAGGTAGTCCCAAGAGCTATGTGTGATGGATTATTACTAAGTCTAATTGTCACAGAATAATAGTTTCGATAGGGATTTAATTAATTAAACTACTAATGCAGAATAAAGTAAATAAAAGCAGATAAATGGCAAAGAGAAATCAATAGAGAGAAGTGGTGCTAACCTAGTTAATCATCCTAGCTAGTTATGTCTACGTCTACTTACTTCCAATTACTTCAAGTGGGGTCAAATTCGAGAGGACAGCATTTGGTCAATTCACCCTAACCTATCAACAAAGATGCCACCACAAGAGAAATCAGGCGCACCGTCATAAGTCCTGTTGTTCCTGGTCCCATAAGCCAAGTCTTTAAGTACCGCTACATGCTAGATTCAAAATAGTGAGTGCCCGGCCGTTAGGAACTTAGACACTACACCCCCAATTCTTAAGTTCATCCAAACGATAGGTGATCAGTTGGTCAAATCGCACAAATAGAAAGGGTCGTCAGTTGGTCATATCTTACCCTTCCCGTCTTAGTCCGCTCACCTTGGGTCAGTTGGTCATATCTCCTAGGCAATTGGCCTCTACCGCCATTCAAAACTACCGAACCAAGGGTGGCTACCAAAGAACTATGCATGCATACACTTAGAAATAATTGTACGGAAGTAAAGGTAAACGCAAACAAAACAAATAAGGAATCATAACTAGGCTAGCACCAAAAGGTGCTTAGCCGCTCATATTAATCATGCAAATCAATTCAATATTCAAAGGTACGAAGTACATGAATTGAAAGTAAAAGAAATATAAAATGCTAATGCTTATCGTAATGGAGTGACTTCTCCCTTGGAAACAGCTCCGTATGCTCCCCTAGACCTGCCTTGAGCTTTTTCACATATTCTCAGAGTGTTGTGTGTGGAATGGAATGATTAGAAATGCTAGAATTCATGGTGTATTTATAGGCCAGATCTGGGTTACGGCGTAACCAATATAGGAGTTACGCCGTAACCTTCTATTTCTTCGTAAAATGCACTAGATCTGCTGGTTACGGCGTAACATAATGAGTGGTTACGCCGTAGTCTTCAATAAACTCGGTTACATCGTAAGTGATGCAGTAGTTACGGCGTAAGTATCAGCGGCGTGGAAACTCTTTTGACCTAATGTAGTTACATTGTAACCTTTGGGAGGAGTTACGCCGTAACCTTCTGATAAGTTGGCATACTGAGTCACGTAATAGTTACGGCGTAATGTGAGAGAAGAGTTACGCCGTAACTTCTTCAAAATAGCATACTATGACAAATCTTTAGATATGTTTCCATTTCCGCGTCTCTTTAGCTCTAGTGCTCGTAATTTACCTGAAAGTGGAAAACAATGGAAAACAAGCGTAAATCCATATAAATGATATAAATAACGAGCATTATCGGGGGAAATTGACACTTAATATTCAGGACTATTTTATGTTATCAAATATCCCCCCACTTGAACTCTACTTGCCCTCAAGTAGACCTTATTAGATAGATTCCTAAAAAGATATCTCCCATACCCTGGAAAATATGAGTTTACAAACCCTTATGCTAGAATAAAACAAAGCCGAACACCTCACAAAAGGGGAACAAACACTCAAATCTCTCAACTATTCTAAGTTTCAATTTCGGGGTGATCACTCAATCGCACAGTCATAGCATGTATTCTATCATAAGCTTGGCGGTTACACAAATCTCCACCACTAGAGTTAAGGGCTAAACAATTTCTCAAAGGCAATATGGGTAGACACGACAAAGGTTAAGGGGTGACTCATCATTACTAACATGTCACGGCGAAGTGGACAAAATCAATGATACATGACCAAATCCATGGCCAAGACACCAAAGATTGCTCGCTGGATCACCTAGACACGCTTCATGACTAAAATATTAGGATAAGACATGGGATATATAATTGGTGTAAAATAAAAAAAACAAGTAGGTAGTCTAAATCTATAACCAAGTCATCACCACTTACCGTCCGCCCAAAGTTCAAGCTTAGAAGTCAAGAAACCGGATCATGAAATGCAAGGTAGATGTGTCATTAGAGGACGTCGTGATGGGCACACTACCTTTTCTCCAACTGTTGGCATAACTACCAACTCCAATCTTCAAATGTGACCTAGGTGGCCTCCTCGATACTAAATCAATAAAGCTCATACTACAGTGCTTATAACATCGCACTTTACAATAACATAATCTGTTAGGATTTGGAAAATCCAGTAGTTAAAGTGTCAGTCACCTCAAGTATATGTAATCGTTAGAAAGCTCGTAGTCGTAGTTATTTAATGTTAAGTAGTATTTAGTTTTGTAATACCGTGGAGGACGGACGGGTCTTTACCCACTGTATGCCTGATCCACAGCCCGTCAGGTGGCGTTTTATGTAAGTACTATAAATACTCTCTACCTTCCAAGGTAGAGAGTTGGAGCTCATAATAATATTTTTCTTTCTCTCACTAAAAGTTCCCAAACCTCTAACTTTCTCTCTCTAGAATCATCTTGTACGCCTTCTTGTGCTTATGGTTTAGTGTGTTTGTGAAATCCAATATGTTACAAATGGTATCAAGAGCCATGGTTTGATCATCTCTTACATATCTTTGGATTTCTAGTGACTTTTAGGTGGTTTTAGAGTTTGAAAAAGTTTAGTGGATTTTGCATCATTTGGATTATTTCTAGTGTTAAAGTTTGAATCTTGGGTGTAGTTTTGTGTTTAGAATCATTGTATGTTCTTGGGTTTTGATTTGGTAAGCTTGAATCATCGTGGTTGGGTTGTTTTTGGATCGAAAAGTGGTGTTTGTTTGATTTTCTAGCTAGCGACTTGAGCTACGGATAATTTATCTTGGTAGCGACTTGCTTTGTAACTTGGTAGCGAGTTGTAGTAGAAGTTCTTAGCGAGTTGAGCTTAGCGACTTGTCTATTGAGACAAGCCGACAAACAGTACACTTAGTGGATTCTCCACTACGGGTAGCGACTTGGTGAAAGTTAGAGACTTGTACTTAAGTTTGTTAGCGACTTGGTATTAGCGATTTGGTGCTTAGCGAGTTGCTATTTAGCGACTTGACATATTAGCGACTTGGTGCTTAGCGAGTTGCTATTTAGCGACTTGGTGCTTAGCGACTTGCTGTCAAAATTTGCTAGCGACTTGGTTCTTAGCGACTTGGTTCAAGGTTTCTTAGCGAGTTGGTTGATTTTTTTATACGGTTTTCTCTTGATTTAGTAAAATCCCGTGAAAGAATCTATTTCCCGGTTTAATCATAGAGTTATAAAATCCCGTTTAATCTGTTAACATGTCTACCAACGTACCTACAATCATCTCCACTGTTGCCGAGGATGTTCAAGCAGCTGGTTCAGATACTCGTCCACCCATGCTTGACAGAACCGACTACGACTCTTGGGCTCAAAGAATCAGATTGTACTGTCTTGGAAAGGAAAATGGGGTCAACATTCTCAAATCCATTGATGAAGGACCGTATCTGGTTGAGACTACTAGAGACATAATTGATACAGCTGAAGATGGAACAATGATCTATGGAATAGACAGACCAAAGACGTATGATGAGCTCAATGATAAGGAGAAGAAGAGATTCGATGCAGATATCAGGGCTTCTAACATTATACTGCAACGTCTTCCAAAAGACATTTACAAGCTCATCAATCACAACACTGAAGCAAAGGCTGTATGGGATAATGTCAAGATGCTTCTCTCAGGTTCTGAATTAACTATGGAAGACAGAGAATCACAACTCTATGATGAATTTGAGCACTTCAAGATGAAACCAGATGAGAGTGTCTATGAGTATTACGTGAGATTCCACAAGCTTGTGAATGACATGAGGAACATCAGAATGACCATGCCTAACATTCAGCTGAACTCAAAGTTTGTAAACAACATGAATCCAGAATGGCACAAGTTTGTCACTTCTGTGAAGCTCACTAAAGGATTGAAGAATACAAACTATGAGCAACTGTATGCCTTCTGTGGAAAACTAGAAGGGGGGGTTGAATAGTTTTACCAATTTAAAACTTCCTTTTAAATATTTAGATCGACTTATGTCATTCTATTTGATTGTTTATGTTGGACGTTGATAGATAGATATATAAACGTGTAATGAAATATAAAGAGTAAGAAGCACATCACCACAACACAAGTTATTGATAGTGGTTCGGCTACAATGACACCTTCCTTGCCCTACTCCACTCCCCGAGTCACCTACTCGAGAGTTCGTAAGCACTACACCAACTCCTTGTGGCGGAGAAGCCTTCACAACGTCGCTTAACCTTTTTCCAGTACAAAGCTAAATACCGAGTTCTTTCACACCAAGGCGAACCACACCTAACACAACGTCGCCTACCCTTTATACGGTGCTAGGCTAACCACCGAGTTCTTTCACACCTTAGGAGAACTAATCCTATCACAACGTCGCCTACCCTTTATTAGGTACTAGGCTAAGCACCTAGTTCTTTCACACCTTAGGTGAACTACACCTTCACGACATAACACCTAATCTCAAGGAGATCTACTCCTTGTTACAACACCATCAAGGATATCACCATCCTTGTAGATAAAAAAATACATACACGTATAACGATGCACCTCATCGATTATACGACCTAAGCATTCTTCTCAAATGCTACTTGATTTGATTCTTTGGCATCCTTCACTAATGCCTTTGACACAACGCTTGGCACCCTTCACTAATGCCTTCGTCTTGACACCTTTAGCATCCTTCACTAATGCTTTTGACACAACGTTTGGCACCCTTCACTAATGCCTTCGTCTTGACACCTTTAGCATCTTTCACTAATGCTTTGACACGGATGATGAGCACCTTTCACTAATGCTTTCATCTTGACACTTTCGGCATTCTTCACTAATGCCTTCAACCCAACATCTATGGAGAAAGGAAGAACTATCAACAAGAGAACCTTAGTAGTCTTGATGATGACGAAGCATGGCAACTCATGGACTTGAGCTTGCACGTCTTCAAGAAGTGGTGATCTCTCCTTTAAGAGGAACCTAGTAGATCACACAAAAACAAAAGACAAACTACATAGATCACTTAGATCTGAGGTTAGAGGGTTAGAATACTTTGGGGAAGTATGTGTGTAAAACCATGTGTAGAGAGGAAGAAATGGCTCTCTATTTATAGAGGAAATTCTCTTCTGTTCCCCGGATCCCACGGATCCCTACCACAAGGGATCCGGCTAGCACAAAGCTAGGGATCCGTGGTCCGCTCCTCTTTGCCCATGGGTATTTTTGGTTATGGGTCATGGGTTATGGGTTGATTCATGGTTTTCTTTCTAGATACAATGAACTTGGTTAAGTGGAATATATAAAACCATGGGTTATGGGTCAAAACCATTTGCTAGTATTTACCCATTTTGTATATACTTGTATTTACCCATTTTAGTATACTTATTTAAGTATATGTTTAACCCAATATGTAAACACTAAATCATAAAATCACTTGTACTTGTTTTAATGTTTTATGTGACAACTTAATTGTGTTAGAAAACTATTAACTCAAACTATTTACGTACTCTATTTGTTTCGTTAAAATGATTTTACTTTTGTTATCGACAAAACATTAGAAGATCGTAAAATATAAATAAACTTTTTTACGGCTTATTTGTATTAACAATCTCCCCCCTTTTGTTGATGACAAAACATAAAATTATTTTAAGAAAAAAGCTAAAATTCGTAAACATTTGAATTTGTAGTTTTTACTTTCTTCTCCCCCTTTTTGTCGAAACAAAAAGTGTTAAAAGAAGCTAACACAATTTTTATAAGAAAAAAAAGATGTAAAAATGTAAAAGAGAGCAAGTGACGGGAATGGTACTCGTCTTAACTCCCCCTTGACGAGTCCATCCCTATGTAAGGGCGTCAAGGACATAACGGAAAATAAACTAATTGTGTTTGCAATTAAGTTTGCAAATGGTTCGTCTAAGTGACGAGAACGTGCTCCCCCTTGAATATTGCAATGTTGCAATGGGGTGTCATGAAGTGTAATCCAAAGTTGGATTAAGTTGCAAATGATTTTTGCAATGTTGTATGACACAAAGCTCCCCCTAGCTTTATGGTGTCAATATCTTCATGTGTATTTTGAATAACTACAAAACAAAGGTTAGAAAAACAAGAGTATAGTGCATAATTTCCTGTAAAAGAGACTCAAGTTAGTATGAATTTGTGCTCCTGTACCACGGATCCCACGGTTCCCTTCAGGGAGGGATCCGTCTAGGTATTTGGGAGGGATCGGGCTATCTATTACAGTTTCTTCAGCAGTGAAGAAATGTCAAGGAATGCTATGTGAGGAAATGAGATATATGCACAATATAACAAGCACAACACACAGAATAATCATAGGATATAAGTATTCATTCAATAAAACAAGAGATACACAACCAAATCTCTAAAAACTAAGAGAATGAACTTAGCCATACACGTACTACTAATGCTAATCTCATTACGAGACTTAGAATGTGACAATGTTCTTAAGTCTAGGGATGAGTGGACTTGTTGAATTGATCCAATTTTGCAAGAAGATGATTGAACATGAAATGTATCTCATTTCGTACTTCTTGAACAAGTCCTTGAGTTTTTAGACAATTTGGGCAAATATTGTCTTGGTTTGGCCCCGGAGGGAGATGGATGTTTTGAGGGGGCTCAATGTGTGTTTGAGGGTCTTCATTTTGAGAAGTAGGGAGAGGTTCTAAAAATGAGGGTGATAATGGAACTTCTTCCATATGATCAAGGTTGTTCCTTGTTTCCCATGATGGGCTAGTTGGTGTTGTAGGTGGTTCCCGATTTAATGAGAATGTTGGCGAATGAGAGGTTCTTGGTGGTGAATGGAACAATGAATATATGTTTGGATGAGGAAGAGGCTCATTCAAGGAGTGTAGTCCATTCTCAATAAATGAAGGTTTTGATGGCTTGCTAGAACTAGCCATGTTTGGTTTAGAACCAGATGATCCTTTTTCTAGTTGTAAAGGTTTGATGCTAATCCTTGCGGTTCTCTTAGCTTTTGTTGGATGGGTTTGATGAGGTGGGATTCTAGAGTCATCATTTCTAATAGGAGATGTTTCGGTGGATGAAATTTCATGGATCATTTGACCCTTTCTTTTGGATGATCCTATGTTTGAGGAGTTGTTGCTAAGAGCCTTTGTCATGGTGATGAAAATGCTAATGTGAGCTTCTAATTTCTGAGTTTTGAAAGGTAATTGAGGATGGTGCCATAAACCTAAGATTGTTTGGTTTATAAAGAATAATTTGAATTTGGGAATTAAATTCTTGACCACTTAGAAAGCTAAGCATGCTCTTGAGGTTTTGATCAGCTCTAGGAGGATAATTAATGTATGCTAAGAGTGGTTAGAGAACCAAAGGGTTACTTGAATTTGAATATAGAAGCTGATTAATACATTCTGCATCTACGGATCCCGCGGATCCCTCTCAGTAGGGATCCGCCTGGTTAAAGACCAGGGATCCGGCTATCAGACAGGGTCTAGGTGAAATCATTATGCTTTTGTAAGGTTAGTCATTAATGGATTTCGAGAGTTTAACTTAATTTTGAAGTCTTTAGCTGTTGGATATCTCAAATCCTTAACCATAACAAGTAATGGTACTTAATGATGATTTTGGCCAAGAAAATTTGACTTTGGGTAGTCTAACTATATGTTTGACAATGATTCCATTTAATTTGATGTGGAGAAGTGGTGATAACAAGTCCTAGAAGTCAGATGATGTCCTAATAGGAATTTACTAAAATCTTTAAAAATAAAAAGAAATGAAAAACCAATTTTTGGCCTTAATTTTGATTAAAAGATGATTGAGATCAATTTGCTAAAATTGAAAGATATACCTAACTAAGTGCTATCAAGAGTGATAGATAATGTGTGAGTGTTAGAGCGGAATTATGGTGAGTTTTGACTAGTTGAAAAATCAAAAATATTTCAAAGATGTATCCTAGATAGGTCATGGATGAGAGTGAGATCTTCAACTATTTGAGAAAAACTTAGTTGGCTCTAGTATCTTATGTTTGACTTGTTGGAGATGATCTAATAGAATGTTTTGATGTACCTACATCTGTATTGTATATCAGATACCACGGATCCCACAGTTCCCTTATGGGAGGGATCCGTCTAGTACAAATGCTGGGATCCGCCTACTGCAGATCAGAAGGCTTTCAGCAAATGTGCAATTTTGCACTTCTTAGTAAATGCTCTTCCTAGTGGTTTTTATGGGAACTAAATGTACGAGCACAATTATTATGATATATGGCAAAGTAGAGATAGCTAGAATTCCTAAAATGAGTGACGAAGACCATTCAAAGGGTCGTAAAATCTCATTTTCCAAGTACCTACGTTAGGATTGTTTAGTGCCATGATATGGCAATACCTACAAACTACAAGCATAATTTGAAACGTTTACAAACCATTGTTCGATATTGTTCATCAAAGTTTGATTCTTCAAACCTGACCTTTCTCCTCCTTCTTCACTTCTTCACCCGTCCTCCACTCTCTATCAAATTATCTTCACTTCTTCTTCTTTAAGAAATTAGCGAAGCATTTGAAGATTCCCTTGGTTTGTTGCCATTCGGGTGATTCATTTGGGATGTTTGGCAATTGGTTGATGTAGTCCAAGGGGTCAAGATCGATATTTGCGAGTGGGTTGCTACTACTCCCTTCACCTCCTCCTTCTCCTTGCCTTTCCCTTTCCTCCGAGGAATTCGTGGGTGGGTGTGGTCTCTTGCCTTCCACCATAAACCTTGTTGTTCTACCATCGGTCAATGGTACCATAACCTTATTGCAAAAGCTATGATCAAGGGATTGTGGAGAAGGGTCTAAAGCAAAGATTAATTTGGCGAGACGGGTTAAAAGCATTGCGTACGGAAGCACCATCTTGTCCATGCTTCTAACACTTGCCATTCTTTTGACCATGTAGTAGGCAAGGTTGAATTGAGTATTGGTCACTAGGCAATAGATCATGAAGCTTAGACATGCGTTGGGATGGTCCTTGTTTCCTACTAAGCATACCACATTTTCTCTAATCACATCCTCCCACTTCCTATACAATGCATACATTTCCAAAAGCTCCATTTGAAAAGGATCCCTATGGATCACTTTTGACTTCCTTGTGACTCTTGATGGTGAAGCTCTTGGCATGAACACGGTGTCCCTCACCGTGGTTGCTTCCGGGATCAAAGTGTGGTAAATATCGTGATGATCAACCATTGTGTGTAGTTGTTCCAAATACCATTCATTGGAGTACATACAAACACCTTGATACGGAACCCCTATAATTCTTCCAAACTCTACAAGTGAAAGATTAAACTCTTGCTTATTGATGGTGAATTCAATTGAGATGGACCCGTCATCATTTCGAATTATCCCCATTGTCTTGTAAAACTCAAGCACAAAGACCGGGAAAATTTGTTCGTTTATATCCAATAAACAATCAAACCCAATAGTTGCAAAAACTTCCCTTATATCGGTATTTGCAAGAAATGATGGATCAACAACTCTACCTTCATGAAAGAGTCTCCTTTCGAGCAAATTAAAGGCTTTTCTATCGTCCGGACTTAAGCCATTTTTCCTATGATACATGGGTATGTAGTGGGCGGTGTCTTGGTAGTCTTGTTGCTTGTTGCTAGGCATGATAGTTCCTAAACAATGCAACCACAATGTGGTGTTAATTGTGAATAGTAACCTAGGGGGTTTGATCACAATTTTGCTCAATTCATTTTTATTGAATTCAAGAAATGAGTTTAATTTGTATTAACAATGTGATAACAAATTATGACAAACCCACTTGAACCCAACCTCTAAAATGAAGAACTTGTAATCCTAGTAATCAAAGAATGAAATCAACAATGTAGTGAAGATAATACTTACACAAGTGATTGTTATGCTTGAGAGAGGTGATCAAGTTGCTCCTGTGAACAGTAGTTAGGTTTTTGTTCGTGAGTCTTTAAAGGGAAAGTATGATTGTGGAACATCCACAGTGATCATTTTTAGCTTATACTGTCTTCTGTTGCACGGATCCCGCGGATCCCTCTCATTTGGGATCCGGCTAGTATAAGCGAAGGGATCCGGCATGACAGCAAAAATCAGCTCAAGTATTTCCTTGATAACTTTGACTTGGGAGTTCTAAAACGCCTAGTGTTTTGATGTTAAGGTTCTAAAGCTTGTGGTTCTGAGGTTTTGACGTTTTAATACTATTCCTATTAGACGAGGTTCCCTTTTTAAGAATTAGTCTTAATTCTTGAGAGACCTTTTCAAATATTATAATAAAATCTCATTTTATTATAACATAAGAGGTTTCACATGTATATTTATTGACATAGATGAAGTGTCAATAAGTACTTTGTGATAATTAATGATTGAGGTTATCATATAACCAAGATATCATTATTATGGGTTGGTAATGTAGATTAAACAAATAAAAGGAAGAATACTATATAGATGATGAATATGATATGAAAAACTACTAGAGCAATTAAAAAATTATGCATCTAAGATTTTAATAAAAATAGAGGTAAGTAATTAAAGATCATACATTTGCTAAATATTCTTTTTAAGAAAAGAAGTATTTAGATGTTTTGTGATCTTCTTGGAATCTCCAGATTTATGTTGTAAGAATACTTAAACATTCTTTTTGCGAAAAGAATTATTTAGATAAATTCTTTATGATCTTCTTGGTAACTCCAAATTCAAGAATGGATAATGCTTAAAAAAAATGTTAGTGCATTCTATCACTTTCCAACAATAAGCAATATAGTGATTTTTAAAATATGATCAAAAATAATCCTTCTTTGTAGTTTTCAAAGATACATGGATCGTATCAAGTTTTTTAAAGTACATCATACTCTAAGAAACTTGGTAATGAAGCTCTGATGCCAATTGTGGAAAACTAGAAGGGGGGGTTGAATAGTTTTACCAATTTAAAACTTTCTTTTAAATATTTAGATCGACTTATGTCAATCTATTTGATTGTTTATGTTGGACGTTGATAGATAGATATATAAACGTGTAATGAAATATAAAGAGTAAGAAGCACATCACCACAACACAAGTTATTTATAGTGGTTCGGCTACAAGGACACCTTCCTTGCCCTACTCCACTCCCCGAGTCACCTACTCCAGAGTTCGTAAGCACTACACCAACTCCTTGTGGCAGAGAAGCCTTCACAACGTCGCTTAACCTTTTTCCGGTACAAAGCTAAATACCGAGTTCTTTCACACCAAGGCGAACCACACCTAACACAACGTCGCCTACCCTTTATACGGTGCTAGGCTAACCACCGAGTTCTTTCACACCTTAGGAGAACTAATCCTATCACAACGTCGCCTACCCTTTATTAGGTACTAGGCTAAGCACCTAGTTCTTTCACACCTTAGGTGAACTACACCTTCACGACACAACACCTAATCTCAAGGAGATCTACTCCTTGTTACAACACCATCAAGGATATCACCATCCTTGTAGATAAACAAATACATATACGTATAACGATGCACCTCATCGATTATACGACCTAAGCATTCTTCTCAAATGCTACTTGATTTGATTCTTTGGCATCCTTCACTAATGCCTTTGACACAACGCTTGGCACCCTTCACTAATGCCTTCTTTTTTACACCTTTAGCATCCTTCACTAATGCTTTTGACACAACGTTTGGCACCCTTCACTAATGCCTTCGTCTTGACACCTTTAGCATCTTTCACTAATGCTTTGACACGGATGATGAGCACCTTTCACTAATGCTTTCATCTTGACACTTTCGGCATTCTTCACTAATGCCTTCAACCCAACATCTATGGAGAAAGGAAGAACTATCAACAAGAGAACCTTAGTAGTCTTGATGATGACGAAGCATGGCAACTCATGGACTTGAGCTTGCACGTCTTCAAGAAGTGGTGATCTCTCCTTTAAGAGGAACCTAGTAGATCACACAAAAACAAAAGACAAACTACATAGATCACTTAGATCTGAGGTTAGAGGGTTAGAATACTTTGGGGAAGTATGTGTGTAAAACCATGTGTAGAGAGGAAGAAATGGCTCTCTATTTATAGAGGAAATTCTCTTCTGTTCCCCGGATCCCACGGATCCCTACCACAAGGGATCCGGCTAGCACAAAGCTAGGGATTCGTGCTCCGCTCCTCTTTGCCCATGGGTATTTTTGGTTATGGGTCATGGGTCATGGGTTATGGGTTGATTCATGGTTTTCTTTCAAGATACAATGAACTTGGTTAAGTGGTATATATAAAACCATGGGTTATGGGTCAAAACCATTTGCTAGTATTTACCCATTTTGTATATACTTGTATTTACCCATTTTAGTATACTTATTTAAATATATGTTTAACCCAATATGTAAACACTAAATCATAAAATTACTTGTACTTGTTTTAGTGTTTTATGTGACAACTTAATTGTGTTAGAAAACTATTAACTCAAACTATTTACGTACTCTATTTGTTTCGTTAAAATGATTTTACTTTTGTTATCGACAAAACATTAGAAGATCGTAAAATATAAATAAACGTTTTTACGGCTTATTTGTATTAACACCTTCATTCTCCAGAATGAAAGACATGCTATGTTTGAAAAAAGGATTCTGGAGCAGTTCAAAACCAATCAGGGAGAAACAAGTTCATCAAATGATTCAACTGCCTTTTACACAAATGTTGGGATTACCACCAAGGCTTCTCAAGTTGTACCCATGGGTAATGGTAATCACAAACTCATTCCTGATCCAATGTTCAAACAAGCTGATACTGATGCAGCCGTGGGAAACTTCATTAATCAATTAGCTCTCAAGATCAGTCAAAACATGAACACTCTCCCACACACCAACAACAACCTAAGAACTGCATCCAATCCACACAATCAAGCCACTGTTAGAGATGGGAAGGTTATGGTGCAGCCAGTTCAAGAAAGGCAGTACGATCAGAGAAGGGGTGGAGTAGGTGGAGGCTATGGTGGAAATCAGAATCAAGGAAGGATTGGAAATCAAGGACAAACAAAGCCTATTAAATGCTACAACTGTGGTGGTGAGGGACACATTGCAAGGAACTGCACATCTCCAAAACGTCCACAAAATGCTGAGTACTTCAGGGATAAGATGTTGCTAGTGCAAGCTCAGGACAATGTAGCAGCTTTGGATGAAGAGGAGTTACTGTTTCTTGCTGAAGGGAATGCCAAGACATATGATGTTGATGTTGATGTTGATGAACAGCCAATTCAGGAGATAGGCCATAATCATCATAATGCCTTTCAAGTAGCTGATTGTGATGCATTTGACTCTGATGTAGATGAAGAACCTACTGCTCAAACGATCTTCATGGCTAGCATCTGACCTATGGTTTCTTGTCTCTCCTCCACAAGCTGGTCCATCCAAAGACAAAATCATTTCTGAGGTATTAAAACTATACGATGATGCTGATGTGCAAAAGAGGCATGACAAAGTACAATCAACTAAAACTATTGAGTCAGATATTGAAAATATGGGTAATATCAATATTGTCCCATGTGATCAATATGTGAAACAAAGTGAAAGTGAGACTGTACCAAGTAATGCATCTTCTGCAGTCAATAATGACTATGTTTTTGATGAATTCACTGCTTGTGCCCCTGATGATTCTGTCGTCTCTGAACTGAATGCCTATAAAGAACGTGTTGCTATTTATGAACAACGTGCTAAATTTGAGCTGACCACTCGTGAGCAGGAAATGGATGACCAAATGCGTACAATCATTAGAAAAAGTAATTTTAGAGAAGAAGTATTAAAACAAGAGTTAAACTCCTTACAAGAAAAGCTTTCTAAAACTGCTAAGCAAAAACAAGAACTTCAAGAAAATGTGAAAATGCTTAAGCAAGAATTCAATGCTAAGGAATCAAAACTTTTGAATGATTTTTCTAATCTGAAAACCTTGAAAAACAAGCTTGAAAATAAGTTGTACATACAAGGGAACACCATTCAGACTGCTCACATGATCACTAAGCATAGAGTCTTAAGCGATAAGCATAGCATTCCCCTAGTTGAGGAATCAAATCCTGAGGTCATTAAAAAGGCTAGAAGTTCTCATAAAGTACTTTATGATGGCAATGAAATCCTTAAGCCTAGACAGAAACCTAGTTGCGCTGAGTGCACTGAGGAAGATAAGAAATCAGATGAAGTCACTAGGGAAAAGATGAACAAGAAACTAAATGATTACAAGAAGGAGAATTGGATTTCCTTGAACATGTTTAAGCCTCAGACATTGTTAACACCCGAACAAGTGTTCTAGAAAAAGGATTTAGATAAGCAAAAAGCTGAGAATCTTGTTGTAACAAACCCCCCCTTTAGGAAAATGCCTTCAGCGACTGTGTATCCTCCCAATACACCAATGCATTTAGTTCCTAGGACTATTGCCACTAAAAGCAAGACCTTAATCAGTCAATATGTTATTTTTCAACTATTTGTTGATTTTGAGAAAACTTGTAAGAAAAGGATCACACCCACTAGTATAACTGAAGGGGAAAGGGGTTTTGAGCAAACGAAAGAATGTTATTTAACTGAAGTCATGCCTTTCTTTAAACAACTAAAAGATCAATTTGAAAGTCTTAAAAAGGGAATGAATTTGGACATTAAAGAAATGGAAAAGGAATTTGATGCAATGATCGTTGAGGTTAGTGACTATGAGCGAGAATTAAAATATAATGAGATTGAGAGGAAGAACTTGCATACACTGTATGAGAATCTGATTTCTGAATGTATTGCTCAAGATTTGTTTTTCATTGCTACAAATTGTTCCATTAATGCTTCTCAATTTCATGAATTATCTGTTGCTTTGAAAGTCTCCCACGATCGTGTCATTGAGCTTGAAAAAACTAACTCTAAACTAAATGAGAAAATTGATCTGGATGACCACGATAATTTGGTAAAACACTTTTCTAAACTAGAAGTTGATCATTTTAATTTACAACTAAAATATCAACATCTTAAAGAAAATGTCAAAACCTCAAATATCAAGACATCCTCTGATGCTCCAGAGTTTGATGTAGTTTTTCAAATAAACAAACGTGACGAACAGATTCAAGCTCATTGTAACACGATCAGAAAGTTGAAAGCCCAAATCTCACAATTAAAGGGTGAAAAGAACAATGTGACTGGCTCCCAAATGCCTCCTCCTTTAGATTCTCAGAATTCTCAAACGTTTCATCTTCAAAACCTAGTAAATGCATTACAAAAGGAAAACGAGAGTTTTCTAGAAGAAAATGAAAAGGTTAAACGTCATTTCAATGAGTTATTTGAATCAATAAAGGTCACTCGTAACAAAAATAACGAACAAATAGCTTCATTGCAAAAGGAAATTGAGAATCTAAAGAGCCAGGTAAAAGGGAAAATGCCAATGACCAATGGGGAGAATGATGGATCAAAGGTACCTGTTTGTAATAAATATGCTATGTCTGTGAAATATGTTCATCCACATCTTAGGAGCAATAAACTTGCAATTCAAACATATTTCTCATCCCTTAAGGATATTTTAGAATGTCTCCGTGAGATTGTTGAAGAGGATAAGTTAGAGAAACCACTTGATAATGCAATTGGACATGCATGCTTATATGCCAAACGATCTCAAGAACTTCTAGAATGCTTAATCACAATATGCCCTAAGTCCTTAGGTGAGAGAGTTAATCCTTTGATTCCGTGTTCTATGCCTAGTGCCAAGTATGAAATCCATTCGATGCCCAATGTTATGAATGGGAACTGTAGTATACCTTCAAGTAGTTCAGATCCCAACACCTCTAGTGTTAAAAAGGTGAACTTCAGTGCGCCTTCAAATAGTTCACATCCCAGCACATCTAAACAGAAAATGCAAAAAGTAGCAAAACCAACTAATGTTCCCATTCCCTCTACAAGAGTAATCAGTGACATTAAAGCGAGCAGGTCAAAGTCTCAAGACAATACAAGGAATGATAGGACCTCGCAAGCTAAGAATGTGCATTGGAAGAGAGTAGAAGACCAACCTAGGAACTTTAAGCTTGAGTCGAATAAAACAAATCGTGTTGATTCTAGTATTAGCCATAGGCGTACTGTAATTAATTCGAATTCTGATACTATTTGCAAACCTTGTAATGATGTCTGCTTGAATTCTGTTACTAATCATGAATGTGGTGTGAATGTTTTGTCTAATGCTGTCAAATCCCCAGTTAACATTGTTAATGCAAAATATCATGCTAAGAAGGCAAAAAGGCAAAGGCGAAAGAAAGTTAGAAAACAGTGGAAGTCCACAGGAAGAACATTTAGTAAGATAGGTTATCAATGGATACCTGTTGGCCATAAGGTTAATCAGGCAATGCCCACTAGAAAATGGATGCCTACTGGTAGAACTATTCCCTTAAGAAGTGAACATACTTTGAATAGGGCAAATACGGACACTAGTACTGCATCTATTCATAATGATTCCATTGCCTCAATTTCTGATATGAATGTTTCTATTTCTGATGTGGGTATTCCAATCACTGTTACTAACCAATTGGAACCCATTCCTGCATGGGGATCCCAATTATCCAGTTATCCATTCTTGTCTGTGTTCAACTGCAGATCGTTCAAATCGTTCTGTGGCACCTGGACTCAGGCTGTTCCAAGCATATGACTGGAGACCGGTCGCGGCTCATGAACTTCGTGAGTAAATTTATCGGAACTGTTAGATTCGGGAACGACCATTTTGGAGCAATTATGGGTTATGGTGACTATGTAGTAGGCAAAAGTGTAATCTCCAGGGTATATTATGTGGAAGGTCTTGGTCATAATTTGTTTTCTGTTGGTCAATTCTGTGATTCCGATCTAGAAGTGGCCTTTAGAAAACATACTTGCTTCGTTAGAGAACTTGATGGTGTGGAATTATTAAGAGGTACTCGTGGTTCTAATCTATACACCATCTCTATCGATGACATGATGAAATCTTCTCCAATCTGCTTGCTGTCAAAGGCTTCCAAAACAAAGTCATGGTTATGGCATCGTCGTCTCAATCACCTGAACTTCGGCACCATTAATAACCTTTCCAGAAAGGATCTTGTCAGAGGCTTACCCAGATTAAAATATGAAAAAGATCACCTTTGTTCAGCTTGCCAATTGGGTAAAAGCACGAAATATGCCCACAAACCAAAACCCACAAATTCAGTAATGGAAGTTCTTCATACCCTTCATATGGATCTGTGCGGACCAATGAGAGTGCAAACGATAAATGGGAAGAAATACATTCTAGTAGTTGTTGATGACTACTCTCGATTTACTTGGGTAAAGTTTTTGAGGACAAAGGATGAAACTCCAGATGTCATCATCAAACTAATCAAACAGCTTCAGGTTCGACTCAACAATACAGTCAGAATTGTTCGAACTGACAATGGCACAGAGTTTGTTAACAAAGACTTAATTCAGTTTTATGAAAGTGTTGGAATCAGTCATCAAAGAAGTGTTCCACGAACTCCTCAACAGAACGGTGTAGTTGAAAGACAAAATCGAACTCTTGTGGAAGCCGCAAGAACAATGCTAATTTATTCGAAGGTTCCAATGTTTCTATGGGCTGAAGCCATTGCCACTGCTTGCTTCACCCAAAATCGTTCCCTTATTCATACCTCTCATGGAAAAACTCCATATGAACTTGTTCATAAATGAAAACCTGATCTTTCCTACCTTCGTGTGTTTGGTGCTTTGTGCTATCCAATGAATGACGGTCAAGACCTAGGTAAATTAAGAGCAAAGGCAGATATTGGAATTTTTGTTGGTTATACACCAAACAAGAAGGGTTACCGAATCTACAATAAGAGAACTCGTAATATCATGGAAACAATTCACGTTACATTCGATGAGCTAACCGGTCAAATGGCTCCTGGACAATCCAGTTCAGGACCCGCACTTCAAAACAGTCCCATTGGTTCATCCCTTGTACCAAACTCCTCTCCAGCTACTCCATATGTACCTCCAACTGAAGATGATTTGAAGAAATTGTTTGATCCGATGTTTGATGAACACTATGAGCCAAGTGCTAATGAACTGTCAATTCCTACAACAGAGGCTGCTCATATCCCTGTGAATGAAGTCAACCCTTCAGTCTCAATGTCATTAAGTCAAGAAGCGCCTGCTGCTGATCACTCTGTCTCATCGACAAATCATCAATCTTCAAATGTACATCATGGAACTATTTCTGGCATCAATGATGAAGTTAATCCCTTTGCTACTCCTGAAGATGCTCCATTTGAAAACATATTTGCTCCTGAATCTTCATCAGAACCATCTTTTTCAGGAGACATCAACTCTGCTACTTCAGTCCCTAAAAAACAACCACATGAACATCATTGGAAATCCCTCCCGACCAGTATCCACACGGAAACAGCTTGCAACCGATGCCTTATGGTGCTTTTTCAACTCCGTACTCTCTAAGATCGAACCAAAAGATGCTAAAACCGCCATGAATGAAGACAGCTGGTTTAATGCCATGCAAGAAGAAATTCATGAGTTTGATCGACTTGATGTATGGGAATTAGTACCTGCACAAGACTGTGCTATGATCATTGCTCTAAAATGTATCTTCAAAGTGAAACTTGATGAGCATGGTGATGTCTTAAAGAACAAGGCTCGATTGGTTGCTAAAGGATACCGTCAAGAGGAGGGTATTGACTTTGAAGAATCATTTGCTCCTGTTGCTCGTATCGAGGCAATCAGAATCTTCTTGGCTAATGCTGCTAGTAAGAACATGGTAGTCTATCAGATGGATGTAAAGACGGCATTTCTGAACGGAGATCTTAAAGAAGTCGTCTACGTCAGCCAACCTGAAGGCTTTGTGAATCCAGAGCATCCTACTCACGTTTATCGTTTGAAGAAGGCTCTTTACGGTTTAAAGCAAGCTCCAAGGGCATGGTATGATACGCTATCAAAGTTTCTTCTATCTACCGGATTCAGCAAAGGAATAGTTGATCCAACATTGTTCACCAGGAAGTCAGGCAAACATTTAATTCACGTTCAAATTTATGTTGATGATATCATCTTTGCCTCAACTGACCCCAATGAGTGTGACCGTTTTTCAAATGAAATGGGTTCTAAATTTCAAATGCCAATGATGGGACAAATGTCATTTTTCTTGGGATTACAAATTTCACAAAGTCCCGGAGGCATTTTCATAAATCAATCTAAATATGCAAATGAGATTTTAAAGAAATTTGGATTCGATTCTAGTGACCCTGTTGACACTCCCATGATTGAACGTACTAAACTAGATAAGGACCACTAAGGGATCATGGCAGACCAAACGAAATATCGTAGTATGATTGGATCCCTGATGTACCTCACAGCTAGTAGACCAGACATCTTGTTCGCTGTTTGCATGTGTGCTAGATACCAGGCTAAGCCTACTAAAAAGCACCTTGAAGCGGTTAAACGGGTCTTTCGGTATCTCCAAGGAACCATCAATATGGGACTTTGGTACCCGAAGGACACCGGTATGTCACTAACAGCCTATGCAGATGCTGATCATGCAGGATGTCAAGATACTCGTCGAAGTACGTCTGGAGGTGCTCAGTTTTTGGGTGATAAGCTTGTGAGTTGGTCTTCAAAGAAGCAAATGAGCACTTCTATTTCCTCTACAGAGGCTGAATACATAGCCATGTCATCTTGTTGTGCTCAAATCCTATGGATGAGATCCCAATTATCTGACTATGGCTTTGAATTTAACAAAATCCCTCTGTACTGTGATAATAAAAGTGCTATTGCTCTCTCATGCAACAACGTACAACACTCAAGAGCAAAGCACATCGATATTCGACATCATTTCATCAGGGAGCAAGTTGAAAACGGTGTGGTGGAACTTTACTTTGTGAGGACTGAATACCAGTTAGTAGACATCTTCACCAAAGCTCTTCCTAGAGAACGTTTTGAGTTTATTCTTCCACGACTGGGTCTTAAGAGCCTACAACCAGAAACACTCAAACGTCTTCAAGAGGAAGAAGAGGAGTAAAAGGTTTCCTTCATCTATCTCTTGTAAATATCTATTCGAAAAACAAAATACAAAATTATAAAACCTTCAAAAAAAATCAAAAAATCTTCAAAAAAATATTGTCTTTTTGTCATGTTTTTCTCGATTCGATAATATCTACGGTCTTGATGCTGTCATTCAAAGAATGACACGGGACTTTAGATGTTGTTCGAATTTTCATTAAAAAAAATAAAAAATAAAAAAAAATCAAAAATATTTTTGAGAGAAAGAGATTAAATGGTTTACTGTTATTTCAGGCAGTAACCCGCTTTTCAAAGAAAGAACAGAGCCATGCTTTATCTCATGTTTCAAACCTAATGCTCTGATTCTAAAAACAAACGTTTGTCATCAACAAGACAAATGTTTAACTTCAAATATTTTTCCTTCTAAAGATTCCTCTGAAAAATATTTGCAATCTTATGAAAACTCAATTGTTTTGAAAACACTTCGGACTCTATTTTTGAAAATCAAAAGAACTTATCAAGTGACATTATCTCAATTCATCAATCAACGACTCTCGTCATTGATTGAGGGGGAGAATGATTTTTAAATTAAAAAGTGTTCTTTTCAAACAATTTGCACTTGAATGAGTAAGGTCTACTCTAAATGTTTTTACAAAATGTTACACAATTGGTTCCAGACCTTGGTTATTATTATGTTTTCAAAAGATAATTATGCATGCTTAATCAATGGAGTTTAAAGTCTCAAAATCCAATCCTTATCAGTTAAAACGCTTTCATAATCAAGTCACAATTCTCCTTAAAAGCTTTCAAAATCAATTTAAATCTACAGAGATCACAAATCTCAAATGATTTGATAATTGTGATCGGGGGAGAATTTGTGATTTAAATTGGATTTAAACTGATAATTCGATAAATGGTTTCATAAGTGTTTAGCATGTTTTCCTCCCCGCAAGTGACAAACGATTTCAAATTTTCCATGCACATGTTGAGGGGGAGCATCTATTTTAAACCTCAAAGTATCGAAACGTGACTGAATTGTCTCTAAGTGCAAGTTCCCTCTAATATGTGCAAAACTCTTTCAAAATTCGAGGCACATATTGAGGGGGAGCAAACTTGTGAAAACCTCATCCTTCCTCAAAATGTTGTTTCTACTCAAATTGATTGGGAAGTGATGATGATCATTTTAGAAAATGTTAATCAAAAGATTGGACCTTTCATTCTTAATCTAACGATTTCAAAGATCTCTTGCCTCCATGTGCTAAATAATTTCTAAATTTTATGCATATATTGAGGGGGAGCATTTCTAAAATATCAAAACAATTAAGATACAAAATGCTTTGATTCTATATCACAAGTATCTTGATTGATTTTCAAATGGTTTTCAATTGGTTCCAATGGCAGATGTACGATACCAAAAAGACCGACCATCTTTACTTTATGTATGGGGATATAAGGATGATAAGGTTAGGTTGAGGTCCCATGATCCGCCAGAACCGGAGGGATCTACCCAAGGACAATCCACTAGATAGTGTAGAAGTCCTTAGGTATATTGAAAAAAGGAGAAAAATGAGATATGGGAAGAGTGCGGACTGAGACGGAGCTAGTACTGGAATAAACCCAACAAGGTTCTAGTTATGAAGTCTCGGTAAGCACTGAAGGAGTTGAAGAATGAAAAACAATTGAATGAGAAAAGGGTGAAAACAAATAGCCCTCCAATTATTTAACCTTAGGGCAGATCCCGGGTTCAAATTCATATTCTACTGGTGGTTACCAAGGTAACATCGGTATTGAAGACAAGACGTCATGGACCCAGTGACGCATTGCACTACAACTTCCCAAACCACTCAAGTTCCTCTTAAAAGGGCTTGTTTCATTCTCACGGGGAACCGACATTATCTATCGACTTTCTCATAGAGATTGTTGATATTGAAGAAGGAGACACTCTCCCTAGTCTCCGATATAGGATCCAAATATGCGCAAATTGAGTCTAGAGCCACGAGATCATCAATAAATCTCATTAGGACACTTTCAATGAAGACTTTCTGTTTCACACAATGTGGAAAGAGAGATTATATCTCATGAGACCTACACATTATCCTTGTGGTATTGCCAGAACATCTAAGTGATATGCATACATATTCACGATGAAGATGGAAAGCCTTCTGGAGCCAACATCAAACAAGCTCCTGGTAGGTGGCATGTGAGATCTATCCAATAGATCAACCATGTGACAACTGGACCGAAACAATGGAGAGATTCAATCTTTTGAATCAATCCTGGTTCAGGTTATGGATTGACGGATACCTTTGAAAAACCGGTCGTTGTGCTTAAAAACTCTTTTCTTTAGCACATCGACTAAGTACTTATTTCTCAAAATAAAAGGTGTATATGATTGATAATTGATTTTCATTAAAACCTCCATTGTATTGCAAAAACAATTTCTATTGAGCAATACACGATTGTTTTTTCAAATCTCTTTTCATCAATCAGTGAATCTCATTTTGCTGGTTCACTCACTCCGTGTTGTCTTCTTTGAGACGCTTCGGTTTGAGAACAGCTAGAGCAGCTGCGAAACCCTGTCAAGGAAATTCTTCGGAATTTTACCTGATCACAGGCAGTACTTGTACTGATCAACGGGGAACCGTGGGCAGTGTACCTCAATTCATCGAAAGTGATCAAAGACACTTTCGTGCGCTTTATTGCTAACTGTCTTATGCAGTACACCCGACGTTTGCAGTGATCGTAATGGAGCGGTCAATTTATAGCCGCATGCTCACACAACACATTCATATCTAAAGAAATCATGATTGGTGAATCAATGACTCGGATATTTTCACTCCATGCTTCGCTACGCTGCGCCAATATCATGAATCAACGAAAGCTTCCGCTACTCTGATAAGAAGATTTCATGATCCAGAATGTGAGCATGTCGGTCCAAAAGTCACACCATCACATAATACCAACACCACAAAGGATGAGTCGAGATTTAATGTAGCTAATGATCTCAAAGCTGGCTCAAAACTCAGTATCACGTGGATCAGTTAAAGACCTCCACTCAGATTATCCAAAACATGCAAAGACGAAGAATCAAAGACTACGAGCTACAGAACAAGTATCTAAGAACAATCTCAATGTTATATCTGTTTGTTTTTTTCTATGCAATGTAATGTGTGTTTGAGGTTACCTCCCTTAGGGGGAGATTGTTAGGATTTGGAAAATCCAGTAGTTAAAGTGTCGGTCACCTCAAGTATATGTAATCGTTAGAAAGCTCATAGTCGTAGTTATTTAATGTTAAGTAGTATTTAGTTTTGTAACACCGAGGAGGACGGACGGGTCTTTACCCACTGTATGCATGATCCACAGCCCGTTAGGTGGCGTTTTATGTAAGTACTATAAATACTCTCTACCTTCCAAGGTAGAGAGTTAGAGCTCATAATAAGATTTTTCTTTCTCTCACTAAAAGTTCCCAAACCTCTAACTTTCTCTCTCTAGAATCATCTTGTACGCCTTCTTGTGCTTATGGTTTAGTGTGTTTGTGAAATCCAATATGTTACATAATCATAACAACTTTTTTTTTTGAATCATAACTATCCATACTAACATAATATCCCCCCACTTGAGATGAACAATGGGAATTCGGGGGGTCTTCAATGATCTTTAGAAATACTGTCGATGAAAGCGTGATTTCCGAACCTTTCCACTCGAACCTTGAACTTAGGCAAATGATGACTTCCCAATTACAAATAAAGACTACAGGGTAGGCTAAGTGTATAGGTGTATCGAAATAATATATCGGGTGAACAAAATGAAAGGAATGGCTCAGAAGGGTGTATCTAGGGGTATCTTGCACTAAAGATGAGTGCAACAAAAGGGTTTCACATGGGGGTCGAAAAGTCAAGGTGACTAATCGATAGACTCACAATGGTAGGTTAATTAGTTTGTGGGCTATGTCCACGTATAAAACGACGATATAAATTTCTCGCGTAACTCATCTAAATGTTCGAAAAACATGCCGTTATGCTCATTTAACTAAATGAATAAGTCCAAATGTGCCCACTTTTATCCCATTTAGCCCATTTTTGATTTTGGGCACAAATTGCCACCTCTACCTCCTTCTAAAACATCCAAATACATCGCGCTAACTCAACATACCTCGTCTATGGTTTCGAAATGATGCAAAGGCCAAGTTCTAAAGTTTACAAGCTACCAGCACACTCATAATTTGGTGGATTTGAGGTAAAATATTGGAAACGGATAAGGCTAATCTCACCATATAATATCAAGGGTTGTATGTGCTTGGCTAAGGTCTAATCTAGTTAGTTAAAGAAAAACATGTCAAAATTTTAAAAATGGCATAATTTTTCAAAATAAACTAGAAAAATGAGGGCAAAATAAAGTTCAAGAGATAATTCTACTCCCGTCCCCCCACTTGAATTGTATAAAGTCCCTTTTGTACTAGACATTAAAATAAAGGTGAAGAGAAAGGTAGAATTAGAGCGAGAACTTCCCTGAAATTTGCTCCATAAAGAAGAAGGCCTACGAAAAAGAAACGTGCCTTCGTATAAGCGTCATGAACAAACTTCAATCCCTGAAATCACAATACCGACAAGCATAATTCTAAAAAGAAAAAATAAAAAATGAAAAACAAACCTAACTCACTTTCGTAGGAATCACGGTTGCATTTAGCGCATGCAACAAGCCTTTTAAACCACTTGGTGTCCCAAGTGGACGAGTGAAGTCTCGTGAGGGTTTACAGGGAACACACCCACAAAGTTCATTTAAAAACTAATACAAGGTACTATTTTTAAAATGAAAGAATTAAAGCAGAGAAAAGTTACGTCGTAACTCTTTTGAGGGAGTTACGTCGTAACTGGCAAAACCTGGAATGAGCTCCAAAGCGAGTAGTTACGGCGTAACCACTGAGATGGTATTACGCCGTAATTGGTAATGCGTCAAGAATTCTGCGCTAAAAGGTTGGTTACGGCGTTATCACCAAGATGAGTTACGCCATAACTCGTTCGATCAGAAACTGCAGCAGCAATTAGTTCCTCGTTTTCTGCAAAAATAGTTAGAAAACACAAAACCCAACAGAAAAGGAAATAAAATAAAAGAAATGGATAATTCGGGTTATCTCCCGAAAGAGCACTTTTTTTTATTTACGAGTCTTTAAGTTAGACTCAGAGCCGCGGGGCTACCAGTGCTTGTTGGTCATTTCGTGGACATGGCAATCTCCACGCTGGATCCAACTTACCAAATTCCCATCCCTTTTGTAGTCATTTCCCAATTCTAAACAGCCTAAGTAGAAACTTTTGATTTTCTGGTGGGGGTGATCAATGCCTTTTTATTTGTCTTCCTTACTGATATCAAGTAAAGGTTGAGCTTGGCTCAACTGCATCTTGGTCCAATTTCTAAAGTTCTTGATTGTTCTCGGCATTTTGAAAATGGTCTTGTCATTGTTAATCTTCAACCATACTAATCCTTCTTTTCATTTTTATCTAAACCCGACATTTCCTGAAAAGGCTTCCCTAAAATTACTCCCGTAAGACCATCCTCCACAAATTCACTTACGTCGTCAAGAACCATAAAGTCTACCAAAAATGAATGAGTTCCAATGAAGACATGGATGTTAGTTGCAAATCCAAGAAAATTATTCCCCTTATATTTTAACTCTTTCTTCATAACTTGGTTGTAGCATTCTTTTGACATGATGTTGACTGCGGAAGTAGTGTCAATAAATGGGTGGAAGTCGATGAACCCGATTTTGCATGAGATCTTAAGATAATATGGGTTTCTATGATGTATGTGTGTTCCCACCTCATGAAATTTAGGTTGTTCTGGTTGCGAAAAAGTCTTACCAGAGTTATCTTGCCAATGAGCCATCTCGACGTCACTAGAGAGGTCTTCAGCACTCAATCCTAAGTTATCCTCTTCCTCAAAATTGACAAAAACGTCAAAATGTCTCCCCGAGTCAACCTCTCCAGGATCCGGGGGGTCGCTAAGAAATTTTCCTAAAGCTTCACCAAAATTGCCTACGGGGTCAATTGCACATACCTTCTCTGGGGTGGAAAAATGTTCATTAGGTCCGAAAGTAGCATGTTAGGATTTAGTAAATCCAGTTATTAAAGTGTCGGTCACCTCAAGTATATGTAATCGTTAGAAAGCTCGTAGTCGTAGTTATTTAATGTTAGATAGTATTTAGTTACGTAACACCGTGGAGGACGGACGGGTCTTTACCCACTGTATGCCTGATCCACAGCCCGTAGGTGGCGTTTATGTAAGATACTATAAATACCCTCTACCTCCCAAGGTAGAGGGTTGGAGCTCATAATAAGACTTTTACTTTCTCTCACTAAGTTCCCTAAACCTCTAACCTTTCTCTCTCTAAAACCTATAGTTATACGCCCCACTTAAGCATGGTTTGATGTGTTTGTGAAATCCAATATGTTACAAATGGTATCAAGAGCCATGGTTTGATCATCTCTCTTACATGTTCTTGGATTTCTAGTGATTTTATATGGTTTTTGGGTTTGAAAAAGTTTAGTGGTATATGCATCATTTGGATCATTTCTTGTGTTAAAGTTTGAATTTTGATTGTACTTTCGTGTTTAGAATCATTGTATGTGCTTGGGTTTTGATTTGGAAAGCTTGAATCACTGTGGTTGGGTTAGTTTTGGATTTAAAAGTATTGCTTTTGAACTTTTCTAGCTAGCTACTTGAGTCTCGGAATAGTATTCTTGGTAGTGATTTGCTTCCTTATTATTCAGCGACTTGTTGTTGTTGTGGTAGCGACTTGAGCACTAGCGACTTGTCTTTTGAGACAAAGCGACAAATAGTACAAAGTAGTGGCTGTACCATTTTGGCTAGCGACTTGTCTTTACGATTTTCAGCGACTTGACTTTGTTGTGGGTAGCGACTTGTGCTCTAGCGACTTGTCGTTTGAGACAAAGCGACATATAGTACAAAGTAGTGGCTGTACTGTTTAGTCTAGGAGTTGTTCTTTAGCGAGTTGCCCATTTAGCGAGTTGTTCTTTAGCGACTTGCCCACTTAGCGAGTTGTTCTTTAGCGACTTGTCTACTTAGCGAGTTGTTACTTTAGCGACCTGTGTCTAGCGACTTGTATCACAATGACTTATGCTTTTAGCGAGCTGTTACTTAGCGACTTGTCCTCAAGGTTTATAGCGACTTGGTTGATTATTGTTTCTGATACGGTTTTCTCTTGATTTAGTAAAATCCCGGGAAAGAATCTATTTCCCGGTTTAATCATAGAGTTATAAAATCCCGTGAAATATGTAATCATGTCTACCAACGTGCCTACAATCATCTCTTCTGTAGCTGAGGACGTTCAAGCAGCTGGATCAGATACTCGTCCACCTATGCTTGACAGAACCGACTATGACTCATGGGCTCAACGAATTAGGTTGTTCTGTTTGGGAAAGGAAATGGGATTAACATTCTCAAATCAATTGATGAAGGACCTTATCAGATTGAAACCACCAGAGACACACTTGAAAATGTTGTGGATGGTACAGTGATCTTAGGTTTGGACAAACCAAAGACGTATGATGAGCTCAGTGATAAGGAGAAGAAGAGGTACGATGCTGATATCAGGGCTTCAAACATTATACTTCAGGGTCTTCCAAAAGACATCTACAAGTTAATCAATCACAACACTGAAGCCAAGGCAGTTTGGGACAATGTCAAGATGCTTCTCTCTGGTTCTGAATTAACTAAAGAAGACAGAGAATCACAAATGTATGATGACTTTGAGCACTTTAAGATGATACCAGGGGAAAGTGTGACTGAATATTACGTGAGGTTCCACAAGCTTGTGAATGACATGAGGAATATCAAAATGACTATGCCAAACATTCAGTTAAATTCAAAGTTTGTGAACAACATGAATCCTGAATGGCACAAATTTGTCACATCTATCAAGTTAACTAAGGGTTTGAGGAACACTAACTATGAGCAATTATATGCATTCCTGCTTCAGAATGAGAGACATGCTATGTTTGAACGAATGATTCTTGAGCAGTTCAAATCTAAACAGGGAGAAGCAAGTTCATCAAATGATTCAACAGCCTTTTACACCAATAGAGGAATTACCACCAAAGCTTCTCAAGTCATACCTACTGGAAATGGTAACCACAAACTCATTCCTGATCCAAGGTTTAAGCAACCTAATGCTGAAGCAACCATGGAATATTTCATCAATCAACTGGCTCTTATGGTTAAGCAAAATCTGAACCTCACTCCACACACTAACAATGATATCAGAACTGCATCCAATCTTCACAATCATGCTATTGTCATAGATGGTAAGATCATGGTACAACCAGTGCAAGGAAGGCAGTATGAACAAGACGTGGAGAATATGTGGCTAATCAGAACCATGGAAGGAATGCAAATCAAGGAAAGGAAATCAAGTGCTACAACTGTGGTGGTGAAGGACATATTGCAAGGAACTACACATCTCCAAAACGCCCTCAAAATGCAGAGTATTTCAGGGACAAGATGCTGCTGATACAAGCTCAGGACAATGGAGCGGTGTTAAATGAAGAAGAGTTGCTGTTTCTTGCTGAAGGAAATGCCAAAACATATGATGCTGATGTGGATGAGCAGCCAGTGCAGGGTATGGGTCAGAACAATCCAAATGCATTTCAAGTAGCTGACTGTGATGCTTATGATTCAGATGTTGATGATGAACCAACTGCCCAAACCATCTTCATGGCCAACATTTCTCCAATGGTCTCTCCAAAGGCTACTTCACCACAACAGGCCGGTCCCTCCAAGGCATCAATCATCTCTGAGGTATTAAAATTATACGATGAGGTTGATGAGCAAAAGATACAATACAAAGTACAACCAACTGAAATCTGTGAATCGGATATTGAAAATATGGGCAATAGTAAAGTTGTCCCATATGACCAATATGTGAAGCATGATGAAAGTGAAACGGTACCAAGTAATGTATCTTCTGCAGTCAATGATGAATATGCTTTCGATGAATACACTGAACGTGCCCCTGATGATTCCATAGTTTCTGAACTTAATGCCTATAAGGAACAAGTTGACATTTATGAACAACGTGATAAGTTTGAGTTAACTACCCGTGAGCAGGAAATGGATGACCAAATGCGTAAAATTATTAGAAAAAGCAATTTTAGAGAAGAAGTGTTAAAAAAAAGAGTTAAACTCCTTACAAAAAAAGCTTTCTAAAACTGTTAAGCAAAAGCAAGAGCTTCAAGATAATGTTAAAGTGCTTAAACAAGAATTTAATGCTAAGGAATCAAAACTTTTGAATGACTTTTCTAATCTAAAAACTTTGAAAAACAAGCTTGAAAATAAGTTGTACGTACAAGGTAATACCATTCAGACTGCTCACATGATCACTAAGCATAGAGTCCTAAGCGATAAGCATAGTATTTCCCTAGTAGAGGAGCCAAATCCCGAGTATTGTAAAAGGGCTAAAGCTTTCCATCCGATCGTATATGATGGCAACGAGATCATTAAGCCTAGGCAAACACCTTCATGTATTGGAAGCACGGAAGAGGATAGAAAATTAGAAGATGCCTCTAGGGAGAAAATGGATAAAAAGCTAAAAGATCCTGAGTGTAAAAAGAATAATATAACGATCAAACCCCATGATTACACAAAAGAAAATTGGATCTCCCTGAACAGGTTTAAGCCTCAAACTCAATTAACCCCAGAACAAATTTTTTGGAAGAAAGATATGGATAAGCAAAAAGCAAATGTACTTGTTGAAACAAACCCTCCCCTTAGGAAATTGCCTGCAGCTACTGTGTATCCTCCGAATACACCAATGCATTTAGTTCCTAGAACTATTTCTACTAATAGCAAGACCTTAATCAGCTTGTATGTTGTCTATCAATTATTCGTTGATTTTGAGAACACATGTAAGAAGAGAATCACACCTACAGGGATAACTGAAGGGGAAAGGGGTTTTGAGCAAACTAAAGAATATTATTTAACTGAGGTCATGCCTTTATTTAAACAATTAAAAGGTCAATTTGAGAGTCTTCAAAAAGGGATAGACTCAGATATTAAATAAATGGATAAGGAATTTGATGCAATGATTGTTGAAGTAAATGATTATGAACGGGAACTCAAATATAATGAAATTGAAAGGAAGAATTTGCATATCCAAAATGAGAACTTAGTATTAGGTTGTGTGGCTCAAGATGTGTTTTATACTGTTACTAAGCATTCTATTACTGCTTCTCAATTTCATGAATTATCTGTTGCTTTGAAAATTTCTCATGATCGTGTCATTGAGCTTGAAAATAAAAACTCAAAACTAAATGAGAAAATTGACCAAGATGATCACGATAATTTGGTAAAACATCTTTCTAAGCTAGAAGTTGAACATTTTGATTTGCAACTAAAATATCAACATCTCAAAGAAAATGTCAAAACCTCAAACATCAAGACATCCTCAAATGTTCCAGAGTTTGATGCAGTTTTTGAGATAAACAAACGTGACGAACAGATTCAAGCTCACTGTAACACGATCAGAAAATTGAAAGCCCAAATTTCACAATTAAAGGGTGAAAAGAACAATGTGACTGCTCCCAAATGCCTCCTCCTTTAGATTCTCAGTGTTCTCAAACTTTTCATCTTCAAAACTTGGTTAATGTTTTACAAAAGGAAAATGAGAGTTTCTAGAAGAAAATGAAAAAGTTAAACGACACTTTTAAGAGTTATATGATTCAATGAAAGTCACTCGTGACAAGAACAACGAAAAATAACGTCTTTACAAAAGGAAATTGAGAATCAAGAGTCGGTAAAAGGGAAAATGCCCCTTGTCTTTAATGAGAATGTTGCATCAAAGTCATCTGCAGACTCTAAATATACTGTGATCAAGTTAAATACATTCCTCCTCATATTAGAAATAACGAACTTGTGTTTCATAACTATTTTGCTCACCTTAAGGATAGTCTAGAATATCTCCGTGAGATTGTAGAAGAGGATTTCATAAATAAGCCACTTGATAGTGAAATTAGGTTTGCTTGTATTCAGGCCAAACGATCTCAGGAGATGTTAGAATGTTTAAGAGCAACATGTCCTAAATCCTTATGTGAGAAAGATAAAGCTGTGATGCCTTGTTCTATGCCTAGTGCCAAGTATGCAACCCATACTATGCCCAGTGTTAAGAAAGTGAACTCTATGTAGAAACAGATTACTCATTTTTTCGTTTTCTGTGCAACTTATTAAGTTTTTAGAAATTCCCAAGTCTTAATTTTCTAGAAAAAATGAAAACATCCATTCCACAAGCATTATATCTTACTTGCTTTCTAGTGTAGTTGCTTGTCATATATAGTTTTACCCCGATTTTACGAGAATGTTTCGTTTGTTTTCTTATAAGTGTGCAGGTTATATTGGACAAGAAGAAGAAACACAAATTTCGTTTGTTTTCTTATTACGCGAAGGTTTCGTTTGTTTTCTTATAAGTGTGAAGGTTTCGTTTTGTTTGCTTTCTAGTGTAGTTGCGTCCCATCCAAAGGGCGACGCCATCCCTCTATGAAGACTTGATCAAAACATGCACGCGACGGCTCAGTGAAATTTCTGGTCATATAAACTGACGTCGTCACGTTTTAAATATGAAGGGCGTCACTCACAGTTTTCATTCCTGACGGCCTAGATCTAGAATCAAGATGACGTCTCAACTAAAGACATATGGCATCACAACTCTAAAGTGACGCCGTCCCATCGATGACTTGGCCCAGACGAAACCTTAATGACGGCGACCTGACGGCGTCCCATGCAAAAGGTGACACCGTCGCGATTGTAAATCTATGTATAGAATTCGATTTTTCTGTATTTTAAGAGGTAGAATTTTGGAGAGCAAACCCTAACTTAGTTATAGTCCGACTAGGACAGTATTTTAGGGTCCCATACCATATTTTACACATCAAGATAAGTTTGTTAATCCAATTTATCATTATTTTTACCCCATATTCGATTGATTGTGTGTATGCTTGCTTGTCTATCATGTCTAGCTAAATTACATGTGTGTTTGCTTAGATCTATGAAACCTAGTTATTTATTGTTGTTAGGTTGTTTCTTGTCTTAATTGAAATTGGCTTAGGAGTGGAACTAGGCATTTCGTTGTATTTAATGCTTGAGTATGCTTTATGATGATATGGTTCATGGATGAAATAGCTTAGGCTTGTCGACTTCGTGTGTCATATACGAGAGATGACCTCAAAGAACTAGGGACCACACATACCCTACGACCTTTAGGAATATAACGCGTTAAGATAAAGGACGTGACAACTCAACCACCAATAAAAGATAACCAGGGAGTAATAGTATCTAAGTGAACACATCTTTAATCATCATACGAGCACACTTCAATTAGACATAGCTATCTGTAGTAATTAGATAATTAGTTAAAGTAGAGTAATCGGTAGAACTACCACCCCCAAACCTTAGCTTTCTAAAAACCATAAAAAAGAATAAAAAAGAATCATCCTCAACCCCACCTTCTCGGCATATATTTCTTACTAGCATTGCTATTCCCCTAGAAAACAATATCAATCCCGGAGGCTTACCCCATACTACACTACAACGATTAGGTTCACTGCCTAGGAGATTGAAAAACTTTCTCGAAGAAAAGGAAGTTTCCTTGACCCCGAACGCGCCTTCCGCGCGCATCAACTTCTTAACATTATCCATGTGTTGGATTTATGTTTCTCTGAACACATCAGCTTCCATTCCAGTGTGACTAGCAAAGCACATTTCTGTCATTTCATCTTCATAATCCTAACCATATTCACCATTGACGAATGAGTGAAATTGTTTGTTGATCACCTGAAATGCATCCTTGGATCCGGCTTCTTGAAAATTTTCTTTGTCAAGTTGTTGTTCAGGTTGCTCTAAGTTCAAGAACAATATGCGCGTGAAAGTCTGTACATCTTGACCGAAGAACGTCTTAAATGCTCGTACGAATCCCATCTTGAATCCAGTTCCCTCTAAAAGTACCGTGAGGTGTGAATGAAGTTGTCGAAAAGGTTCGATGCAACTATACTTTGCATGATCTTGCATTTGCTGTAACTGGTGCAATTCTCTCTCTGATGAATTTAAGCACGAAGATCTCACATTATCATTAGCCGACTCAATCATGTTTAACCATTCTGCATAGTTAGGACTCTTATGGTCATCAACAATGTCGTACAATTACATTACCTCAGATATCACTGAATTGGGAGTGTTAGGCATGATGTTGACGATTATGGAATTTAACAAAATCTGTAAGAGACCGTGAAATAATGTTAACTTGAACGTTATGATAATAGTTGGATCGATTCAATGATTAGTGATTGTATGTTAAAAGAGATACTGGTATGTTTGGATTAGGTGAATTGTCATTTAATTGTGATTTGGTAAAGTTTGAATCAAATTGCAGTCCAAATTTTTTTTTGGGCAAGGTGTCTCCTAGACAAAATTCAAGATTTGTCTTCAAATAACTCAAATCGCAGTCTTTCAAATCGCAATGTTTCTCAAATCACAATTCTTAGATCGCAAACACAATCGTCAAACCGCAATATCAAACCACAACACCAAATCGCAAACTTCAAAACGCAGTGACTCAAATCGCAACTTGTCAAATCGCAGTTGTTAAACCGCAGAAGTGTCAAACCGCAGCTGCTACAGGCAAAATCTGTCACTCTCAAACCGCAGAGTCAAACCGAAAGAGACAAAAACGTCACTATCAAACCGTAGACTTCTAATCGCAACCAAGAACCCACTACGAGGGTCAAACCGCAACTTTGAAAAAGTTACTTTTTCACCTAAAAACACCTAAAAATCACCCTTTTGAACGTTTTTGCTTGGTTTCTTTTGCACAACTTGATCCTAGAAGGTTATAACTACCCTAAAAACACTTACTTTAACACCACAAATGTGAGAATCAAAGAAAGCCAATAATAAGACCAAAAACCTTCTAAAACCAACTTTTTAATCTAAAGCAACCAAGAAAACGCACATACAACCTAGCTAATCAAACCATGAGCTCTGAAACTAATTGTAAGATAATTGATATCATAACACAAGATAAGATTAATGTGTGGATCGTGTAGCACTGGAGAGAGAAACGAGAGAGAAATGGGATGTTAGAGAGAGAAAGAAAAGGTAGAAGATTAGATTGCAATGAACATCCAACCCTCTCCCTTGATGGGTGAGGGCTTATATAGTTACATAATACGCCCTCCAGCGGGCTGTGGATCAGGTATACAGTAGGTAAAGACCCATCCTTCTTCCACGCTGTTACTTAAGCTAATCTAATACTAATAAATAACGTTAAGCGTACAAGCTAACTTATGCTAGACTATAGTCGGGGTGACCGACTCTTCTTTATGGATTTTCTAAATCCTAAGATGTTTTCTTTTCAAAGCTTTATGGGTTAAAATTGCTTGTATAGGGCTGAAAGTGATTGTGTTTGTTAAATCAACTTGTTTTAGATCTAATGAATATAACTTGGTTATAATGGGTGTTAATGGGCCATATTGGGTTAGTTTATGATGAAATGGGTCATTTAGAGTTGAAATGGGTTACAGCGGGTTGAAATTAGTTTTATTTAATATAAATTAGTTATCTTGCGTATGAATGGGTCGTATTGGTTGTATTATACTCAAGAAAAAATTACACGTTTGGTCCCTGTGGTTTGCTTAGATTTCATGTTTAGTCCTTAAGTCGTTTTAATTACACCAGAGATACCTATTTTTAAAACCCTGCACTCATTTAGTCCCTATTTTGGATGGGCCATTAGTTTATCCGTTAAGTGTTTGCACCGTTAGTCCCTCCGTTAATAATAGTTTTCGCCCATTTTTCACGATTTTGTCCTTTTTTATCTGTTTTCGTTCCTTCGCTATTTTACGTTTTCGTCCGTTTTTATGTTTTTATCTGTTTTGGTCCATTTTTATCCGTTTTTGTCCGTCTTTTTTTACGTTTTTATCTGTTTTCGTTCATTTTTTATCCGTTTTCGTCTATTTTTATCCGTTTTCATTCTTTTTTTTTTATCCGTTTTCGCACGTTTTTTATGTTTTCGTCCGCTTTTTACGTTTTTATCCGTTTTCGTCCGTTTCTTAACATTTGCGCTCGTTTTTTTTTACGTATTTGTCTGTTTTTTATCCGTTTTTGACCTTTTTTACGTATTTGTTGGTTTTTATCCGTTTTCGTTCATTTTTTATCTGTTTTGGCCCGTATTTTTTTACGTTTTTGCCCGTTTTTATCCGTTTCATTCGTTTTTTATCCGTTTTAGCATTTTTTTTTTGAGTTTTTATATGTTTTCATTCGTTTTACGTTTTTGTCCTTTTTTATCCGTTTTCGTCATTTTTACATTTTCGCTCGTTTTTACGTTTTTGTCTATTTTTATTCGTTTTCGTTCTTTTTTATCCGTTTTCGCCTGCTTTTTACATTTTTGTCCATTTTTATCTAGTTTCATTCATCTTTTATCCGTTTTCTTCTGTTTTTTTACACTTTTCATCAATTTTTTACATTTTTATCTGTTTTTATATGTAAAAACATATGAAAAACGTAAAAAATGGGCGAAACAGACAAAAATGAATGAAAACGGATAAAAACAGACATAAATGTAAAAAACGAGCGAAAATGGATAAAAAAGCGAACGAAAACGGATAAAAACAGACAAAAATGTATAAACGGACAAAAACGGGCGAAAACCGATAAAAACGAACGAAAACGGATAAAAACAGGCAAAAACATTAAAAAAAAAACGGGCGAAAACTTAAAAAACGGACGAAAACGGATAAAAAACAGACAAAATTGTAAAAAACGAACGAAAACATGTAAAACGTAAAAAAAACATGCGGAAACGGATAAAAAAAACGAATGAAAACGGAAAAAAAGGTAAAAAATATGGGCGAAAACGGCTAAAAAACGAATGAAAACGGATAAAAACGGACAAAAATGTAAAACATACGGTCGAAAACGGATAAAAAATAGACAAAAACGTATAAAATGGGCGAAAACGTAAAAAAAATGGCGGAAACTATTGTTAACGGAGGGACTAACTGGCGAAAACTATTATTTGAAAAAATAGGACTAACGGTGCAAAAGTTATTAACGGAGGGACTAATGGTGCAAAATTTAATAATGGAGGGACTAACGGTGCAAACACTTGCCGGAGAAACTAACGGTCCATCCAAAATATGGACTAAATGAGTGCAAAGTTTCAAAAATAGGTATCTCTGGTGTAATTAAAACGACTTAGGGACTAAACATGAAATCCTCGCAAACTACAGAGACCAAACGTATAAGTTTTCCTATACTCAAATAGGGTGTTTAAAGTTGAAACAGGTCATGTTATGTCTTAATGCATCATACATGCAGTAATGGTTTGGTGTATGCTGAAACGTGTTGGCATGGGCCAAAATGGGCAGTTTGGCTTGCACTTACTAATGGTGTGTACATTTAGGTTGTATCGAGTTGCATGTTTCTCCCATGGAAGAAAGAAGTTGAGCTGCAACAAGAGTAAAATTGACATGAAAGAACCCAAATTACATCACTATCTTTTTTTATATATTGTATATCAGACATCATCCATTTTGACGTATTTTGTATTGAATTTGGTATTCAATATTGGATTGGGACTTGTATTTGCAGATTATACAATGTGATTTGAACCTTTTGCGTTCTTTTATTTTACTGGATTTTACGATACATAAATAATTTTGGCGGTAATCAACTGCCAAAAACAGTATCAGATTTGTGATAGGATAGTGACGGAACACTAAATTATATTTTTTCGAGATAGTGACGATTATCCGTTGGCAAACTCCGTCGGCATTTTCTGGCGGGTATCCGTTAGTATAAAACATGTTTACGTAAACTTTTACTTGATACACTTTTATATTTGTTAAAAAATCGTTAAATAGAAATAAAGTTTTTACATGATTACTTGTATCAATGATTTATCATACTTGCTTATGTGTCCTGCATCACAAGTCAACAGAATATAGAACCCAGAACCCGACTTCATAACGCCCCTATATAGTCTGACAATCACAATTATATTCCATCAATATTGATAGGGACAAGATATTTCCACCACCTTTATTTCTTATATTCTCACCCCTCTAATTTTTTGCTCTTTTTTTTTTTATTTTTATAATTTTGTTTATATCAAAAAAACTATAAACCTGAAAATGCGGAACAAAAAATATAAAGTTTAATAAGTCAAACGCTTAAAACTGTCAGAAATACGGAACAGAAACTGACAAAAAACTGTGTTGTACTGATGGAAGTGGGGGACAAAAGGAATATAAAGTACAAACCCTCCCTAGTAGGGAGGGTAGGAATAGTACGTCCCTATTGATATTGTGATTTTATAGAAAGGGAAAGGGCTCATGCAAGAAGTTGCAAGAATTTAGTTAGGTGTCGTTAGTTTTTTTAGAGCTTTTACTTCTTCATCTGCAAAATATGTCTGCAGAAAAAGAGGCGCATCTAAAGTTTTCATCTACATGCAAGAAGACTGTTTGTTTTTTATGCTATTGAAGTACTTATTTCATTTTTTTTCTTTTTCTTCTTTTTTTTTGTGCTATAAATCCTTTTGTCATATGGGTCAATGGTTTTCTTACGTTTTGGCAGTTTTTTTTTACGTTTTCGATCGTTTTGATATTTTCGTCAGTTTTTACGTTTTTGTCTGTTTTTTTAAGTTTTCAACCGTTTTTTACGTATTCGTCCGTGTTTTTACACTTTCATCTGTTTTTTACGCTTTCGTTGGTTTTCTTACGTTTTAGTACGTTTTCGTCCATTTTTTTACGTTTACAACTACTTTTTTACGTTTTCAACTATTTTTTTTACGTTTTCGACCGTTTTTTACGTTTACATCTGTTTTTTTACCTTTTCGTCCGTTTTTTACGTTTTCATCTGTTTTTTAACGGTGTCGCCCGTTTTTTAACATTTTAGTTCGTTTAAATCCGTTTTTTACGTTTTTCTGTCTTTTTATGTTTTCATCCGTTTTTTTACGATTTTGTTTGTTTTTTTGCGTTTTCGTCTGTTTTTAAACGATTTCGATCGTTTTTTTTTATGTTTTCGGCCATTTTATTACGTTTTCTTCTGTTTTTAACATTTTCGTCCGTTTTTTTACGTGTTTTTTTAAAGTTTTCGTCTTTTATTTTTACGTTTTTGACCCTTTTTACGTTTTCGTCAGTTTTTTTACGTTTTCGTCTATTTTTTACGTTTCGTATGTTTTTTACGTTTTCATCGTTTTTTACCTGTTAGTCTGTTTTCCTACGTTTTCGTCCATTTTTTTATGTTTTCATCACTTTTTACGTTTTTGTCTGTTTTTTTTACGTTTTCGTTAATTTTTTTACGTTTTCGTTACTTTTTTTACATTTCCGTCTTTTTTTTAACGTTTTCGTCCATTTTCTTACATTATTATAAGTTTTATTACGTAAGATAAAGTAGAATAACGTACAAAAAACTTATGGAATCAAACCGGATGAAAACGTAAAAAACCAACTAAAACGTAAAAAAGGAAAGACAACATAAAAAACTAATGAGAATGTAAAAAAACAGACGAAAATGGACAAAAACGTTAAAAAAAACGGATGAAAACGTTAAAAACGGACAAAAACGTAAAAAGCGGACGAAAGCGTAAAAAATGATGAAAACGTAAGGAAATGGACGAAAACGTAAAAAAATGGATGAGAATGTAAAAAAACAGACGAAAAAAATAAAAAAGGACGAAAACGTAAAAAAAACTGGCCTAAACGTAAAAAACCGGCGTAAATGTAAAAAAACGGACGAAAAAGTAATAAAACAGGCGAAAACGGACGAAAACTGACAAAAAACGTAAGAAAACGGACGAAAACGTAAATACACGGACAAAAACGTAAAAAACGGAGGAAAACGTAAAAAAATAGACGAAAACGTAAAAAAAAATACGAAAACTTAATAAAGCGGACGAAAACTTAAGAAAACGGGAAAAAACGGACGAAAACGTAAAAAAGGGGCGAAAACGTAAAAAAGCAGACAAAAACGCAAAAAAAACCGACGAAAACATAAAAAAACAAACGAAACCGAAAAAGACGAAACATAAAAGAGGTGTAAGATATTGAGAAAGAGATGTTGGGTTTGTGAAAGAAGATGTAAGAAGTGAAAGATAATGTCTGAAATTTAGAAGAGGAAAGAAGTGAAAAGAAGCATTTATGTCTGCAAAAAAAAAAAAAAAAAAAAAAAAAAAAAGAAACTTCTGCCTTCCTGCAAACAAAAGAGATGAAAAGAGGAAGAAAAAAAACGTTTATTGAGAAAAAACACACGACGCCTTAGTCTTTTGGACAAATAATTTCTTATACCCTTATAAATTAAACCAAAGGTTAGAGTTTGAAGATGCAAGTAGAAAAATTAAAAATGCTTTAAGCGAGAGGACCCGCATTCGTAATAGATAAAGTGAAAATTACTGTGCTACCCATATTTAATATTATGTGTCTGCACAGACCCACTTTTCCGTTCAATATCAAAATTACCCATTCATGTCGGGTATTTATCATCACTATATACACGACATGGACGTGTATGGCTAAGAATGATCCTTGTAATTAAATCCTTTCCCATATCGGGTAGAAAATCACATGGTAGACACGACATGATATTTTATTATTTTTCACACCTGCCCAAGCCCATCTAGTGGATAGAATTACACGACATGGGAAAAAGTTAAGGGCATGTTGGGTCTAGTGGACATAAATACACGACATGGGGAAACTCTTAACTCTGTGCAGCTTACTTTTTAGACGACAACTGATCCTTTGGAGTTAAACTAAAGATTGAGTCAAAACAAATTCTAGATTTTGATATTGGGTAGTAACTTCTTTTTGCATATTCTTATTTGTTTTAGTTTAGAATTTTGCTAGGTTTTGTGTTGCACATTATTTATCTATTAGAGGAAGAGGTGTGGTAATATGTTGTTTGTGTCATTTGTGTCAAATTAACGTCACTTCAACTTTTCAAATTTCACATTTACACACAAAAAATAGCCCTCTTTCATATCACATGCCGTTTGCTTGTCGTTTCACAATTTTTTTTGCCCCATATATCATTTTTTTTACCCAAACTAAATATTCATTTATAAAATAAAAATACAACATGAAATAAAAAAATTACAATACAAAACTAAAAAAAAAAAAAATCTTCGAAAAAAAATTAGGAAAACTAAAACCACATACGAAATTTTTAAAAAATACAATACTAATAGGGGTAATTTTGTTGTTGTTGATATTTTCTCATTATTTCATCTTTTTGGGTTTGGAGGAAGCTCCGGTGGCAAATTGAGGTCGGTTAGCGTATTGAGAAAGTTCAATTCTTTCACTTTCATTATGACCTTGTCTTTCTTCCTCGCCGTCTCATATGCTGCTTGAGCGGATTTTCATTTAAGTACGCAACTCATGCTGCATTATACCCTCAAATTTCGACGGGTTACTTTCAACGGTGCTCGACGAACTTTTTTTTTTTTTTTTTTTTTTTTTTTTTTTTTTTTTTTCGAGGGATGTTTTTGCTTGCCCGAGGGACGTGGTCTCGGATCATCGCTGAATAGCTCGTCATGTCCAGTGAGATCAATCGAGTCGACAGGGTCGAGCAAATCCCACTTGTGGTGTTCTTTCAATACTGACCAAGCCCCGTCTTAAATAAACTTTTTATTTCCCGGTTGAGTTTACTAACACAACAAATGGCGCCGGATCTTGGTGGTGTGGTGGCGCCAAAATAGCGACGCCATTTCGAATGCCACATGTGAATGGTGCCGAGCTTGAGTTACCACACACCTTTCTCTCAGTTTATGTCATTTGCGAGTTTGATAAACCAAATTATTACAAATTCTTTGTTATCAGTAAGAAAAATTTCAATTGAAGGAAGAAAACTTACCTTTTTATCAAAAAAGTCATTTATAGTTTTTACTCATTGCATCAATAGATTTCTTTTACTCAAAGACTTATAATACTCAAGTCACCGAGATAATAATTTGAGCAAAAATTTTAATTAGATAATATAAAGTACCAAAAAGCTTTTAAACATGTGTATATTTTTTGGGTTAAAGATGATTTTGTAAAATAGTATTTTTATGAAAAAAGCCCATTGAATGACTCAATGACTAATCCGATAAGTCATTATGGATGCTAAGAACCGAAGCAAACATTAAAATAAACAATAAACTACTAATTGACATTGAAACAAAACAAAGAAGTGAATAATTATTCAAAATTGTACAGTTATGATTGAAAGTGCAAATAGGAATAGAAAACAAGTCCCCCATGTCGTGTATTTATGTCCACTAGACCCGATATGCCCTTAACTTTTTCCCATGTCGTGTATTTATGTCCTCTATACCCAATATGCCCTAAACTTTTTCCCATGTCGTGTATAAATTACCATGTCGTGTAATTCTATCTACTAGATGGGCTTAGGCAGGTGTGAAAAATAATAAAATATCATGTCATGTATACCATGTGATTTTCTACCCGACATGGGTAAGGATTTAATTACAAGGATCATTCTTAGCCATACACGTCCATGTCGTGTATATAGTGATGATAAATACCCGACATGAATGAGTAATTTTGATATTAAATGGAAACGTGGATCTGTGCAAACACACCATATTAAATATGAGTAGCACAATAATTTTCACATAGATAAATGACAGTTGTCTGTTATCACGTCACGCAACTTCATTAATCAAGTAAACATTAACATATCTTTTATTCTACATATTTTATTGTAGAACGAGATTGATAAACTACACAAAAATGAGTCATTTTTTTCTTTTAAAACATTAAACTTTTTTTCAAGTTTTATAATATATACCACGTGTTAGCAGCTTATTTAAAAAAGAAATGATTTGCACACTCTTATAAATTATTGAGATATTTAAATTTTGAATGTTTGAATATTTATACTTTTACAGGATAAACATAACCAAAAATAATGTAACAATATAATGTCCAAACACTCAAAAACTGTGATCATTTATAAGAGTGTGCAAATCAATCGTTTAAAAAAACCTTACTTTGTTTGATAGTTTATCGTGATCAACAGATGTAAGACGGAGATATTTTGTGATAGAAACCTTGAATTTTTCTATAGGGCGCTGATAGTCGCACTATTTTATTTGATACTTACATCACTTTGTACTAGCTGTATAGCCCAGCGTACAATATTACAATGCACAACTTGTGGTGAAAGTATAAAAAGTTGTGGTATAACACCCATGGTAACTATAAGAGCAAGGGGTATGGACATATTCGTTTCTCGCCGAATCAAACGTGGCATCTCGCCACATGTTTTCGTTTCTCGCCATGATACCATTGTGCCTCGCCACAATGGATTTCGCCATTCAAACGACGAACTAAACGACAAATGGAAAATACTTATTACCGTTTCATTTTACAACGGTTACATTTCTAAATCATTTACTTTTCAAATTCAAAACCATTTCACACACACAATACTTAAACAACTCTATAAATATAAACCACAATCTACACAAAAAAATTCACATTTCACACACACAATTTAATTTCAAAATTCACATTCTCTTTACGCAACAAATGGCTTGTCGTCTCCCTCATTCTGTTACTGATATACGAACGTACGTTCAAAATTAATGCGAGAACGATGATGAGGCTAGAAAAGAGGCTATTATACGCGTCATCCAATTCTTTGAGGAAAAAGGATGAGAAGCTGGGATGAGAGACAGCTACTAGACTTGCAACGACATCAGCACTGAACGAAAAGGTGTTATCGAGAAATTTCTGAAGGAGGAAGCCGCAGAGATGACGAACTTATTGACAAGTTGTGGAAGTGTGTTCAACGTATAGCGAACAACATCACCACCAAAGTCAATTGGAGCTATCGGTGAACAAGATGATGATCAGGAGTCTCCGGTGAGGATCTCCGGTAGAGCGAAGCTTTGTCTCGCCTCGAGGATTATATACCATCCGCGTTTGATCCTGCGGACGAGGAGTTTTCAGATTAGGATTTAAAATTTATGTATTTTTCGTATGGTTTATTTTATTACCGTATTTTTTTTTTCGTATGTTTTTTTTGATTTTGCGTATTGTAGTTGTATTTTTATTTTAATTGAATGAAATGAATTTAATTATGTTTGGAAAATATGAAAAATAAATAAAATGAGGGTGGGTGGGGCTCAAATGAAGAGAAGTGAGTAAGTTGTGATTGGAGGGTATTTTTTAGTTAGTGTGTTAAAGTGATGTGGATGTGAGGTGACACATGTGGGGCCCAAATGAAGAGAAGTGGGCAAGTTGCCACACCCCTTGCTACTTATAGCATAACACTTTAATTCTCATCACGTCAGATACAGCTATAGTTAACATAGATCAGACATGTATCTTTAAATAATTTGGTTCCATGTAACAGTTATGTAGCTTTTTATTTCACATAACTAATTTATCTGCAAAAATAGAATATGCGACATTATCTGCTTTTCAAAAAAAAAAAAAAAAAAAGGAATATGCAACATTAATATGCAAAAATAAATAAAACTATATCTTTATTTATAGACAATAACACCAGATCCATATACATGCGACGGAAACAATAATCCAAAGATATAAACTCCAAAATAAATCATGCCTAACAATAATCCCGAAATAAAAGAAAATATGAAAAGAATAAGCAAATGAATAAAAGAACCACAACAATGGTCCAAAATCATGAATATAATGACTATAACTATATATAAACCATAAACCATAATGACCATATCGATCTACCAATCAAAATCACACTTGGTTCTTTGAAATCCACTAGAAGCAGCCCTACCTCCAGTTGTCAATGGAACCCTTAAATCACATTCAAACTTTGGCTTAAATTTGGGTTTAGCCCACCCAACTTTCAACCTCATTTTGATCTTCAATTTCAAATCAATATTGTAAACACGATCACTACTTTCTTGATCATATCTGGATTTGTCACCATTGCCTAAAACCACAATTTGTTGTCCACTAAACACCGTGTCGAGGTTGCGTTCCTTTTTATGTCCCAAATAAAACGTGTCCAAGTACTTGGTATCAAATCTCTTATCATGGTACTCAGCATTCGCTTCGATTCTATCGTAGTAAATCCCGATACGTTTATTAGGGTTTCTAAACGTCATGTTTACAGCTAGGTTGTAGTGAAGAGTGTTGTTATCGGGTGATAAGGTGAATTGTGTAAGAGTGGCTTCGTTGACATGGAACTTTGGCGCGTTGGGGCGGAATATAAGCCAGAATACGAGGACCGCGATACCTATGAGTACGAGGATCGTGATGAGGATTTGGAAGATTAGGTTAAAGACGCAACCGCAAATACAACTGAAGCACCATGAGAAAGGGTTGCAGCCGCCACCACCGCGGCTAGGGCGGTTGTAGGCTCGGGTTTTCTTCTCGGGTGGTGGGATCGATGGACCGTAGTAAGCTCCGTTTAGGTTAGACATGATGGAAATAATTTGAGAGTGAGTTATTTGTGATGAATGGAATAGGGTTGGATGTATTTATAGGAACGGATTATTTATTAACGCGTTTGTAAAAACACGTACGTTTTTAGCATTAGTTTCCGTGTAACTTCCTAATATTGACTTTGTCAATATGGTGGTTTTCTGTTTTTTATGCTTATCATTCTCCAAGTAATATATGATACTCGGTAATTGATGTCTTTATCAGCAACTAAAGGCTATAAGTAAGCAATATTTTAATCTAAAACTCGAGTGAGTTGGAGGTATTACAGTTTGATCCGGCTCATATTTTAAGAGCATCATGGTACATGAATGATAATAAGATTATGTAGTATTATTTGAGATGATAAGTACTACTAGTAATTGGTTGTGTAATCTCTCGTCTGCAATATTTTTTTTCAAAGCTGGACTAAGAAAACCAATTCATTATGTTTTGTATTTTTCTTAAAGAAGTCAAGATCTCATTTTATGGATTTATTAGATTAGAAATGAGTTTAAATGTTGGCATCAAGTTGTTTGTTAGGATGTGTCACTTTCTATGTCAAAATTACGAAAGAAGAGTTTGATTTTTATGAACGATAATGTAAAATGTTGGGTCACCTAATACATACGCATTAGCAATCACGCGCTTTTATATGTGAAATGATGCTTATTCAAATACCACCTATGATTAAGTTCAAATAAAAAATAATAAACAAATAAATAAATAAACAAATACCGTCTATGATTTTTTATCATTTTTTTTTCATCCACAAACGTGTTTTGGGTCAATCAAATGACAATTTTTAATGTACTAATTAGTTTAGAAATTGGATACTTTTTTTTTGTACGCATCCCTTTATCTATATATTTAATCCTCGTGACTCAATATAACAAATATACCTAAGAGAATTGCATATATACTTGCTAAAACTTAATTATTTGCATATTTTCTTAAAGTACAAATTTATAATGTATGATCTACAATGAAAACTAAACATGTTTTAAATATGATTTAAAATTATTTGAGGGCAAAAGATTATTTACATATTAAGGGATCAATCTTCACCATTCATTTTTATTTGTTTTAATAGATGAGATTAATCCCAACAATTTAAAAAACGCACTTTCATCCTCTTTTTTCAAATATTAATAACTTTCAAACCGTTAATCGTTAAGTTTTAAAAAATATCATTGCGACGAGGATTTAATTATCTTTCTATAGATAGGCACTTTGATATACTTTCGACAAAAAAGTTTTCAGTATTTTTCAATTTTTTTAAAGTTTTTTCGCTTTTTTTTATCAAATTGCATTAAAAAAATCATATATGATTAATCACTAATTTAAATATCATATGTGATATTAGTGTTATATCATATATGATATATAATATCACATGTAATATTAGTGTAATATCACATATGATATACATATCATATCACATGTAATATCACATATCATATATGATTTAATATAACATGTGATATTCAAATTAGTGTTTCATCATATATGATTTTTTCATGCAAATTTCAAGTAACGTAAAAAAAGACGAAAAACATGAAAAAAAAGATTTTTTTTTTCTTTTTTCGAAAGTATATCAAAGTGCCCGTTTATAGAAAGATAATTAAATGCTCTTCGTGACGGTGTAAATATTTGCACTTAACGATTAACGGTTTAAAAGATATTTAAATTATAAAAAATAGGTGAAATAATAAAATGCTTTTAATCTCAGCCATTGATTTCTTTTTAGATGGATGGTGGAGATGAGTCTTTTGATATGTAAGAAAAATTTGATATGTAAAATAACTCTCCTCTTTAAACATATATGCAAATATGCAAGTTTTAGTGAGTATATATGCAATTGCCCATATATACTTCTATCAAAATAAATGTCAACTTGTTAAATTAAATGAAGTTTTTGAAAATATCAGTAAATACATTATTCACTAATCAAAAATATTATTCGTGTCAACTAAACTCTATTTTGATTGACTGAAACATAAAATGAGCATGTATTTTAAGACATCTAAAAGTAAAAACATGAACATTTATTTGAAGAATAAAGGAGTATATAATTACTACTAGATTCAAGTCTCGTTAGATGACTCATCGAACAACGATGTTGAGTTTGATGAAGCTAGTGGAGGTTTAAGATAAAACAGCTATTATACCCTAAATTTATTTTATAGTGGGATGTAGTGTGTTGAATGTTTACACTGTGTTCTTTATATTGAATTTGAGAAAAAAGTGAAAGGAATGGAAAGAAATTAGAAACTCAATTGTGTTTTTAAGTTTTTTTAAAAAGAGAGAAAATAGAAAGGATGAAAGGGGTGAATTAAGAGTTTTTTGTTCCAAAACTTTCCTCCATTTTTGAAGTGATTGTGAAGAAAAGTGTGTTTATTGACCAATATCTCTTTCGGACACCGAGTGTGGCTAGGCGATAATAATGGAGCCTTTATTATTGATGTTAGGAGTTGTGTTTCCAGTCTCGTGCCGCCGAATTGAATATTTCTATGACAATTTGGAATTCCATAAATCATTGAGGTTAATGATTATACTGCTGTCGATGATGCTGATGACCGCACCGATTGTGATTAAATGAGAATATAAATATCTTCACTAAAAAGAAAACGGGTTTCATAGGAGATTAAAATAAGGGACATCGGTGAAGGCAATCCTAGATGTATTTTCATTTTGAGAAGAAAAGGATACGTACCATTCTTTTAAAGTTGTTCAGGTTAAAATTATAAAAAAAACAAATATCGGTGATAAAATGCTCTTACTCGAAAAAAGATAGGAAAAGAAGATAACGTGGTGAAAAAATTTGCAAAATAATTTCTCTCGCTACAACTGTGACAATTCGTATTTTCAGGTCATATTTCATAACATTACTCATGCTTTATCATTTATCATTTATCGTAAACTAGATTTACGAGCATCAAATTCACGTAACCGTAATGTTTTAGCTGTGAATTCATATATAATCATAAAGGACATTTCATACAGACTAAGTTTGGTCTACATATCATTAGCATCATTATCATCATATTAGTTCATTCATGGTTTTGCATTTTTACATCAACCATATAATTTCATATTAAATAAACGTTATCGCGTAATTAATTATTTTGAACAATTGATCCATTACTTTCAAAAATTATCCCAATATATTTTTATACTCATATTAAGTTTATAAAAATAATATTATGAGTTTACCCAGTGTTTTAAATTTATTTTGTATCTAAATTGTTATATTTATATAATTGCGACGTTTTTCTTAAAAACTACACGATAATTATTATTTCACTCAAATTTTGCAAGAAATGTATTGTTATAATTTTTATGACCTTAATATATTTTATCTTGACCCGTTAAAAGTTATTTTTATCTAACGCTACCCTAAATATTCAAATATGTATTTAACTTACCACTAGTCTTCAATTTACTTACACTAAACTACTCTTGTACATAATTAAAAAAAAAAAAAACATAACAAAGGATGACTAACACCCCTTGTCGACACAAGGGGTGAGTCACTTGACTATTTTGCAAATATCTCTTCCTAGTAGAAGTATTATACACTTAATTAAACTCATACACTCATAATATCAAAAGGTGAAAACATATTTTGCTTCCTCTCTTCTCTCCAAAACCGGCAACCACAAAGGACCAAGAGGATTTCATCAAAATTTTCAAGACAAGGTTTTTTACACTCTAGTATCACTTGTTATTAAGGTTTTGCAATAAAAACCTAGGGTGATTAGGAAACATCCATTGTCCATAAACCTCATCAAGTTACTAGTAAGCATCCATATTCATGTGTTTATTTCATATTCATTGTTTTGGTCATTTCATTTTACTTGAGAAAGCATGCAAGTCTCATGAGGTTTATACCACTTTTTCATTGATTTTTAAGAGTTATATATATATTTGTCATCCTATAATTACTCCTTGTTATAAATCACTCTTGGTGATGTCTAGGAAACCATGACACCCTAAGAAGGTGTATGGTAGGATTAGAATAGGTTTGGAGTTGTTTTGAATGGGTTAGAATAGGTTTGGCGCGAGAAAAACTCATTTCGACAAGTTTGCAAAAGGGTCTGTCCATATTTTTAAAATCTGGAAAATTCGACAGTAAGTAAAAAATTTTGGCCTAGATATTTAGAAAATACACTTTAAAACGAAAACGTGGCCGCTTGAACGGATTAAACGGAGTTATAACGAAGAAGTTATGAATTTTTCAAGTTGGCGACGAAAACTATAATTTTCTGGAAATTTCAGCATGTTATGCTTATTTTGTACGCGTCAAAAACGGAACTTAGGCTTTATAAATTATGTCGACTTATCAAAAATATATTAGTATACTTTGATACAAAGCTAAGGACATATAAAACGTAGAAAACGGATTTGTAATGATTAATTTATGCACGTTTACAAAAAGTTGTCGTAACTTTAATATATAAGAAACTATTAAATTTCTAATAGACAAGTATTACGGCAAATAAGTGACCATGTTGAAGAGCGTTTTTAACAATGATGTAGAACTTTTTATAAAGTAATGTCTTCTAGTAAAAGTGAGTTTGCCAAGTATATTTTCCAAAATGTCCGACCGTTTGACTAGCGGAGTTGTAATGAATTAATTATGGGTACTCAAAACTTTGCCGAAAACCATCCTTAAACTATATTTTGGGACACAAGTACCATACTTAACCTATATTTTTCTTTATGTTCGAGACCTCTAGGATGGAAACTCATGTACTAAAACTTTGAGATAATGATACAAGCTTCCCAAAACCATTGAGTACGTTTCCTAATACTCGATGTGCACCATTTTACGACTAGCTTTTAGAGGCCGTTTTGTCACTTTCATGAATATTTCAACGACATTATTTTACGACGAAAAGTCATAATTTCTTGATAAATCACTAAATGATTATCGTCGGATATCATTTTAACGTAATTACAAGTGGAGTAATTTAAAAATGGTCAAGACGTTAAAAGATTATTTTTCGACGAAAAGTATTATTTTCAAAAATTCATAAGTGGTATAGATATCATCCGAATTGCATGCATAACATTACATCATAACTTATTACCTATCATATCATTCATAATAGGTTGAGTTTTGAGATTCACGCTACATTTCGGTGTACACACTTTTGTCATCGCATCAATTCATCAAGTGAGTTTTCATAGCCCCGCTTGTATACGCTTTATACTTATTTTCAAACTTACGGGGGAGAATACATTGCACATCATTTTATTACGATACCAAGTATATCAAATTCATTACATTGCTTAAGTTACCTCATGCCAATTGAATGTCCCCATTATATAACATGAACCGCTAATTTCATAGAAGCGAGGGTGAGTGGATAGATCTATCGAGGGTGACTCCTCCATCCGGGTTGGTGGATTCCAACCGGTTAAACGGATGCATTTCATTTAATATCATTATTTGAGTTGTTTGGCAAACACTCTGTTGGGGCTTAACATCATAATCATCTAGTTTCGTGTCATGGACTTATAGAAATTGTAACATTTTTATGTGGCATGTTTGTCATATATGGTCTATACTTGTGTGGTCGTATAAATTATTTTTTCATAAACCTATGATTTCTCACCAACATTATTGTTGACCGTTTTAGCAATGTATTTTCAGGTATCTAGACATTCGCATCATGGCACGAGTAAGGAACCCTCATAGTGTCGCGGCGTCGACACATATCATTGTATATTATGGTTTTCTTTTCAAAACATCGTTTGGAATTGTAATGAACTTATATTTCCGCAAACTTTATCAACTTTTGGGACCTATTTTGTAACTCTGTATGTTTTAAATAAATATCAAACGATGTGTTTCTAAAACGACACTTTTGGTCGTTCAATATAACTGTGATTGTGATGCTATGACAGTCAATCCCCAGGAATTCCATTCCGCTGCAAAACAGGTAATTTGGGGGTGTGACAACAACCTCTTTTGTTTCCCATCTTTTCAATTTTAACTTTTACATAATTTTCATCTAAATTGCTATAAAATATTAGGATTTAATAAATCCGTAAGTTAAAGACTCGGTTACCTCAAGTATGTGTAAGCATTAGAAAGCTCGTAGTCTTAGTCGTTTGGTTAATATAAGTAGTTATTTAACTAACACCGTAGAGGACGAACGGGTATTTACCCACTGTATACCTGATCCACAGCCCGTAGGTGGCGTTTATTGTAAAAACTATAAATACCTTCTACCTCCCATGGTAGAAGGTTGGAGCTTCATAATAGACATTACTTTCTCTCACTAGAAGTTCTCATTCTCTCCACTTTCTCTCTCTAGACTCTTCTTTGGTTCGAATCATAAAGGTTGTGTTTGTGTGTTTATGATAACCAATATGTTACAATTGTTATCAAGAGCCATGGTTTGATCATCCACTTTGTGTGTTCTTGGATTCTTGATTGGTTATTCATAAGTTTATGGTTTGAATGAGTTTATAGACTTTTTCACTCTTTTGATCTTATTTAGTGGTAAATTTTGCATTTTGGTTGTACTTTTGTGTTTAGGATCATCATATTAGTTTAGTTTTGGGTTTGGAAAGATTGATTCATCTTGGCTGTGGTGTTTTTGATTGAAAAAGTAAGGTTTTAGAAAGTGTTCTTGGATGCGTTTTGACTCACGGTAACAGTGTTCTTGACTGCGTTTTGTTGTTTCCTCACTGCGTTTTGATTATGTCCAGGTTGCGACTTGGACTTGATACTTTCTAGCTGCGATTTAGTGAGATTTGGCTGCGATTTGATTAAATTATTAATATTTGAGTTGCGTTTTGTTAGGAAAGGACAAAAGGATAAGTAGTGCTTGTACTATTAAATGCGACTTGTGTATTGCGTTTTGGTATTCTGCGTTTTGACAGGTTGCGTTTTGGTTAGTGTTGCGTTTTGTTCTCTGCGTTTTGTCAAGTGTTGTGTTTTGTCTCTGCGTTTTGACTTGTGCCTATGCGTTTGGTTACGTTGCATTTTGACAGGGTGCGTTTTGTGTTTACTACGATTTGACTTGGTTGTTGCGTTGTGTCTCTTGAGATTTGACACTTGTGATTTGAGTTCTACGGTTTCCTCTTGATTTTGTAAAATTCCGCGGGAGATTATATTTCTCGGTTAAATCAAAGAGCAGTAAAATCCTATATACTTAGTAATCATGTCTACCGTTTCAGATGACGTCAAAGCTGTTGGGTCCAATACTCGCTGTTGGGATCGCTCCTAACACTTAAATGGAACGACATTTACGGGATTACATTATCTATCTTATTTAGCCAAACACATGGACTAGTTATGTCATAGTGTAATAGTCATGTATGTGCTTGGCTATAAATACCCCTCTATACTTCCATGGAGGGGTGAGACTCATTGTGTATATTTCACCTTTCATTAATAAAACACACATTAGTTTCCCTTCTCTCTCTACTTTCTCTCTCTAACATGAAGATGATGTTCTTTCATCTTCCCCGACCTCCCGAATCACTATTTCAACCTATAGATCGATCCTACAAGTGGTATCAGATCTAGGTTGGTTTATTATTGGTTGATTTGTGTGATGTTGTATCTTGTCAAAATCGTTCTTGTAAAACTGTTTTAACAAAGTTTTTAACTTTTCACGTATGTTTTTTTGTGTTCAACAGTTTTCTATTTACAACTTTTATGGTATCTTTTTTGGTTAAAAAGTCTTGTGGTATATCACAAAATATTGTTTTTATGTCAATATTTTTTCCAAACAGTACTTAGGACTTTTTTGTAACCATTCCTGTGAATGCATTGTGGTCATGTGGTCAAGTCTGAAGTCAAACGTGGTCAACAAGGGTCATCAAGTGCAACTTTTAAGTCGTTTTTCTTGGTATCTTGAAGATGAACGGAATCTTTGGTCGGAAAAAGGTCGCCGGAAAAAGTCAACATGGTCAAAACCCTCTTTTTACGCCTAAGCACTCATCTACAGATGTTTACGAATTACATGGAAAGTAATTCGTAAGGTTTTTACGAATAAGGTTTTTACGCCTAAGTCTTACGTCTAAGCTTTACGACTAAGTCTTATGCGTAAAGATTTACGCATAAGATTACTGTGCTTACGCATAAGACTTTTCGACCAAGACTTTGCTTATTGTTTGATCGATATACTCTGACCAAACTAACTATGTAGCTTCTAAGGGCTTAGCAACCTCGGATAAATCCTAAGTCACTAACAATGAAACACTGATATAACTTTACTAAGTATGCGGAAACTACTTCAATAAAGCTAAGAAGAATAACTTTAACTTCAACGATTTTATTAATACTTTGAATCTGCTTGATACACAGATTCACTAACAATCCATAATAGCTCTAATATTCTCTCTAAAGTCGTATTCTAATAACATGTCTCTAATGCCAATCTAGGGGTCCTTTTATAGGCATAAGGATAACCCTAGTCGGTTTACAACTATAATTCTTGTACAACAAGTAATACTAAACTAAGAACATTCTAGAAAAACATTACTTTTCATAAAACATTCTATTATAATCGTCTTTAAGCTTTGCAGTACTTTGATGTTGAGCAGTACTTTGACCTTCACATAATCAGTACTTTTACCATCTTCAGTACTTTCATATTCTTCAGTACTTTCATGTCCCAACAATCCTCCCCTAACTTGAATTCTACTTGCTTGATTTCAAGTTCCTTTGTATTTGTATCTTTAACATCTTTGTCTTCAAGGAAATATTGTGTCTTTATCTTCAGATTTATGTTGTACTTTCTGTGCTAGTATTATCATCATCAAAGTAGTCTTTATAAGCAATCCTTTTCAAAGAATTATCAGCAATCTTCATCTTTTCAGCTACTCGGCAACATATGGCAAATTGTACATCAGATCATAAAGTTTCAGTCTATTCTCATCACTTCCAGGTGTGTAAACTCCTGTGAGAGGTGAATCATTGAAAATTTAATGGATTTTGATGTCTCTTTACCAAAGCCATTAACTCTGGAGTAGCTAATGTTTAGGTGTGTAAAACCGTGGTACATTGATAACCATTTGATTTTTAGCAAATCATCAGCTATCAACGGATTTGTTTTGTCTTTACCAAAAGCCGTACCCTTTTGGACTAGTTAGCTCTTGCAACCATGGTGAACTAATTACCATATAAATGGTTTTTCCACAGCCTTTACCACAAGCCATTTTTCTTGTGGGCTAGCCAACTCTTTACTTTTGCAGATATGGTGAGTTGATTACCATACAACTTATTGGCAAGTTGTCAACCATCAGCGGATTTGAGATATCTTTACCTGAGCCATTTGCTCATGGATTAGCCAGTCCTTTTGTTAAACATGGTGGACTTATAACCTTTGTTGTAACCATCTCAAAAACCATTTGTTGCTCTTAACTTTTATTTCAAAATATTTTGCACTTTAACAAAAGTTTGCTTATTTTTTATTAAAAATACTTTTACTGGTTTTGTCCTGCAAGCAGTACTTTGGTTAAAGTACTTTTTGATCAGCAGTACTTTGAATAAAGTACTGATTTTTCAAAAACTTATATAATTATGAATCATACCTGTATTTAAGCATTGTCATCAGCCATAATTGTCCATTTAATGAATAGTTCAATGACCATGAGAGTTGTGTCATTCTCTTCTTCAACCTCCATACCATGATCTAGCATTCTTCTCATAAGATCTCTTGTAAGTGGATATCGTCTTTCTGCTATCATGTGAATCATAGTCCCATCTTCCAGCTCCAAAACATGCACTCCATATTCTTCAAAGAATCTCCAGCTAGTAATTTCCCAAACTTCTTGGTTTTGCCAAATTTCATCAATGCTTGTTTCTTCAGTTTCCCAGATGGTAGTGAGGTCTCCAAACAAGACTAAACCAATTCCATTTGATGGAATGTGTTCAAAATATTCTTGCACCAGTTGGTATAAATGAAACAGATCAGCTCTATCTATCATGTGTAATATGTCCCATAACAGATTAAATGTTCTGAAGCTTTCATCCCTCTGTGGAACATAAGGTAGTCTCCATCCTTTGATTCTACAACTTCAAATGCAGACATCTTAGACTTCTTTGCTGCAACATCTTTGGACTTAGGATGCTCAAAATCTACAACTCTAAGATAATTCCTCACCATCAACAGATTCAGATCGATCTCAATTCTACCTTCTTTTATAGCTGTTCATCTTCAGTTGTTCTTTTTCTCTTTAAGCTTCTTTGTCTAGCATCCTCCTTTTGCTTATCATCATCTTTAAAAGAAATAATACTATCAACTTGCTTTTGATAAGCTTCTCTAACATCATCATATAAATCTTTCATCTCTAAATATTTCAAATTCTGTAATCCAAGATATCCTTGACCCTTCAAATAAGCCATCATGGCATTTCTTTCCTTAGCAATACTTGGTGGTCTTTGTGATATAACACCGGCTTTTCTCGGTATAGCACCTTCAGCATCCAATTCTGCTTGTAGCTTCCTAGCAGCTTCTTCATTCTTAGCTACTTCAATAGCTCTTAGTTCTGCCAAAGTAAGCTTCTTCTTCTTCTTGGTTTCTACCAGTTTGCCTTTGCCTTTGTCCTTTGGATCTAAAGCAGGTTGAGAAGCTTGAGGTTGTTCTTTAGCAACTCCTGGAATACTAACACCTCTTGGTCTTGACAGGTTTTGCAATATTTGAGCAACAGTCTCATCATCACTTGAAGTGTGCTCTACTTTGGATGTATCAATATCCTCTTCTTGTAGGACTGTTGAAGGACCAGATTCTTCTCCAAAATTTAGAGTCCTTGGTGTAATAAGCTCTTGTCTATATGTTCCTTGAAGAGTAGCACCTTGATCAGCAACACATTGATCATCAGTACTTTGTACACCAGTACTTTGAGGCTTAGTAGGCTTAGTACTTTGAATATTAACTTGAGCTTCAGTACCTTGAGGTTCATCACTTTGAATAGTATCAATACCTTGAGGCTCAGTACTTTGAATATGAACTTGTGGTTCTTCATAATGTCCAGCATCTTCATTCAAATTTTCTTGCTCCAATTTCCTCCCCAATTGGAATGAAGACTGCTTGTGAACCTTCTTGCCTTTAGAAACCTTCTTAAACGTCTTTCCTTTCTTCTTTTGTGACTTCACCCACAACCTGTGATGTTGAACTAAAGGCCATACAAGTTTCTTCAATCTTTTAAACTTGGTGTTAAACTTCATAAGTTGTGCAGCTTGAGCTTCAGTAGCTTTCTGTTAGCCTTAATAGTTTTATTAGAAGTGATGGTCATTCACGTTTAGGAACTTTGTAACGTGTGTTAGATATCGTGATAGAATAGTCAACGGGCTCGTGGACTTGGGCTAAGCTAATTGGTTATAAGTTATGTTTAGCTAGCCTTATGTATGATGTAATCCAACCCAAGCCCAAACGAGCCCATGGAAAGCCTTTTAGGGCATCAAGTCACTTGTACTATAAATACCCCTCAAATGGTCATTTGAGGGGTGTGCTTGAGTGTGTGTGTGTGTGTTTTCTTCGAAGCAATACAACTTATTGTGTTCATCTTTCTCTTCTCACATACACGGTTTACATATCAAGTCACCATCTTTCTTAATCTTTCCTTTTTCATTTACGCATATGTTTGTGTTTGTGTTGTTCGTGTTCTACACATAACGTGTTGGGTTTGTGATAAGGTTGATAGATTTAAGGTCCTACAATTGGTATCAATCGCCTAACAATGGTTTAGGAGTGTTTTTGTTTGTGTTTGTTTTGAAGGTTGGTACTGTACGCGTAAAAGCTCTCGTTATACATCTTTGACACGCATTAAACTTTAATTTTTGCACTTAAAAATTCAAGATTCTTGTGGTTTAAGGTTTATTTGGTGCTAAAGTTTCAGTTTTTTGCAAAAAGTTCGAAGCTTTACGTGTTTCTCTTCAATTTTAAACTCGTACGAATTGGGTAGTTCATTTCTACGCATAAGCTTTCAAAGCACTTTGGGTGATTAAGGTCAAAACTTTTGTGTTATTTGAGTGTTTTTAAGGCTGTTTGTGCATCGAAATCGTTGAATCATCGGAAATTTTTATGCGTAAGTCAAAACCCTATTTTTACGCGATAAGAAAGTCAAAACCCTTTTCTACGCATAAGGTTCTACGCATAAGAGCTTTGTGCGCTTTCTTCGAAGCTATAACGGTGACTCAGTGTTTCCCCACTTGATAAGTTTGTGGAACACTTCGACTTTGGATATCTTTTTACACTGTGGTAGTGTAAAGGATTTTTGGGCAAAACCCTAGATTTACGCATAAGCTAAATCTTACAGATAATTCCTTACGATAAGTATTTTCTTTAAGCTTGTCTTACGCATAAGTAAATCCTACGCATAAGGATTCTACGTTTAAGTTTTTAGTCTACGCATAACTCTATTGTTACGCGTAACTTGGGTATTACGCGTAAGTTCTCCCTACGCCTAAGCACAATCTCTACGCCTAAGCTTCCTACGCATAAAGATCCTACGCTTAAGTCTATTGCCTACGCCTAAGCAGCATCCTACTCGTAACTTCTTCGGTCTACGCCTAAGCTCTTAAAAAAAAAAGTTTTTTTGCGGGAAAACTTGAGTAAAATTTAAATTTTTAAGGAGACTAAACGTTCAATTTTTACACGAAATTCAAATTTTGGTATAACTTGGAAAATTTTGGTCAAAAATTCAAATTTTTGGACCCAAATTCAAATTTTTTCGGTCAAATTTGGCGTCAAAATTGTCATAACTCAAAATTTTTATTCGACCTTAGAATTGATTTTTATAGTGAATTTCAAATTTTGGGAGAAAAATTTTAGGCCTAAGAACCAAGTTCACGAGTACGACTTTAAAAAATTTCAAACGACAATATCTTATTAAACACAACTCTTTTATCGTTGAATCGATCCTACATCAACTTTATCAGATCATACCTTCATCAATGGCAACTCAACAAGATATTCATGCAGCGGTGCGAAAATCGTCCTCCTATGTTGGATAAAGGTGGTTATCTTCAATGGACAAGTCGTATGCTTCGCTACATCAAGACCAAACCTAATGGAAAATTGATGATTCAATCCATTAAGAATGGACCCTTCATACTTCGACAAGTCCAAGTCCCCTGGAGATCCCTGATGTAACACCTCCCGCCCCACCATCTTATCGTCTTCAAAAGAATCGAATACACTAAAGAGGATCAGAAACAAGTCGATGCGATAACATGGCAATTCATATTGTCCAACTGGGTTTACCAAGAGACATCTTTGCTGCTGTAGACAGTTGTGAAAATGCTTTCGATATGTGGGAACGTGTTAGACGGCTTTGTCATGGAACGTAAATTGGTCAACAAGACATGGAGAACAAGTCGCTAACTGAATGGGAAAAGTTCACTTCAACTCCGTGAGAATCCATTGAATCCTACTATGGAAGGTTTTGTACTTTGATGAATGAGCTTATCGTAAACAAGTTGGCACCCGTAACTATCGCTCAAAACATCAAGTTCTGAACAATCTTCCGGAAGAATGGGGACGCTATGTCACTATTGTCAACCAAACAAAAGACTTACATCAGGTGAACTTTGATCAACTCAACGATTTTCAGAAACAAAACCAAAATGAAGTGAATGAAGTCAGGAAAGAAAGATTGGCAAAGAATCATGATCCATTGGCACTTATTGCAAAGACTCAACCTTCAGTGAATACACAACAACAAGCTTCATCATCTTCCACCAACAACAACTTGCAGAATACATTCCTCAACCACAAGTCTTCCCTCAACAACAATTCTATCCACCGAACAACAAGTCATTCAACAACAACAGATCCACAATACTAGGAACAAGGAATCACCGATCCCGAACCGAACAAGAATAAGCTTTGCTACAAGTATTTTCTTTATTGGGTAAAGCATTCAGAAGTCGCTATTCCACACCAACTAACAACAACCAAAGGATTTCATCAAACACTCGCAATGGCAAATTGCACCGGGTGTGAATATGGGTAATCAAGGTCAAATGGTTGGAGTTATTGGGAATCAGCAGGATATGCTACCGATTTCGCATGGGTAATCGGCGGTTCCATATCGGGTAATCAGTTGGTCGAATGTCGGAAATCGATTGGGCGAATGTTGGGAATAGAGCAATGGGTAATCAAAATGGGAAGGTTGCACTCCAGCTTGTTGGGAATTATGGAAATGTGAATCGGGTAATCGGTTAAGTGTTATAACTGTCAAGGAGTGGGTCACATGGCACGAAATTGTCCCACTAAGCCACATAAGAAGAATGCCGAGTTTCTTCGAAAGCTATGCTGTTAGCACGAAGCAAGAAGCTGTGGATGCAGTTGAGTGCTGAGGAAAATGATTTTTCGCTATTGTGGATGATTTGGAAGACCTCGAGGAAATCAATGCGAACTGCATCTTCATGGCAAATCTTCAGGAGACTAAGTACGACACTCGACTCGACGCACTCCATCGCCTATGACGCCAACGCAGTATCTGAGGTACCAATCATTTATCCATGCTATAACAATGTCATATTTGATGTGTTTACTCATGACGAACAAGATTCTCAGGACGCCAGCACCTACTTATGATACATACCGAACAATCCGAAGTTGTAGCAATACTAACGCTGAAACTCCAGATGTGAATCCTAGTGGAGGCTGTGTGGCACAAAATACTGAGACTGATGAGGAAACACGTGCTTACTTTGAATCATTAATCAATAACGGTGGCATTGAAATTGAGAAAGTTAGAACGGTCAATCTCGGTTAAGGCCGCTAATGCTAAATTGACCGCCGAGCTTGAGAGTTACAAAGAGAACGCCAGCCTTTGAATTTCATACAAACAAATTATCAGAATTAGAAATTGGTTATCGAGATTCTGTTTTAAGAGAAAAACAATTGCAAATCAAGTATGACACACTTGATGTGAATTTGAACTTGAAAATAAAATTTTAAACAAGGAAATTTCTGAACTAAATGACCAACTTTCTAAACAAAAAACACTGTTTTCTGATCTTGAAAAAGAGAAGAAAAAGTTGATTGTTGATTTTTCAAAACGAGAAGATTCTCTTCTTGATGAAATTCTGGATAAAAATGAAACTATCAAAAAATTAGAAAATTTGCTTCTTACAACGGGTCATTCCGCTAAAACAAACAAGATGCTTTCTAATCAAGTAAATCCGATTTTTCATACTGCACATAAAATGGCTCTTGGTAACTCACCTCCTTGTTTCCTCAAGAAAGCTCGAAAGAATGAATGTGTTGAACAATGGAAAACCTTTGCATGCACCCATAATTTTACATGATTCTCTTGAAATGTTGGAACTATCTGCGGAGAGTAGATCAAAAATGAAACAAAAACATCCGAAAATCAAACCAATTGATTATAACAAATGGAACAAAATTAATGGTATTTCGTTTGTTTCTCATAAGAACAATCACCGTTTCCACCACACCAAGTGTTTCAAACAAAGTGTCAACACCAGCTTCAAAATCAGTTTCAAAACCAGTTGTTGTCTCCAAATCTCTTTCGAACATTGAACAAATGTCTTCAAACAATCCTTTTCACACAAGTGATGCGAGAAGTATTTTAGAAAATGTGAAAACTAGAATTGGGATCTTCAAGAGATCTGTTAAAACTAAAACCAATATTACAACAAACATATGGTTTAATAGTTTTGATAATGAACAGAAAACGTTTTTTGAAACTCAAATTGCCCCTCACCTGAATAACATCAACTCAAGGGTAATTCATTTTGAACAAGCATTTTTGAAAGAAACAGTTGACTTTGTCAAGGACCATAAATCCCTGGTAAAGCAAGCTAATGATATTGTTGAACACATCAAAGTTTTGGAAAATTTAAATGATTCTCTCTTCAAGATGTTCGACTATCGATATTATGTCCATCATTTTGCAAACATATTCTCGTTGAAGATCATGAAAGACTCAGCCGAGACCTCCAAAATTGTTTCAAAATATGAAAAAGCTCTTGAAAAACTTGAAAAGAAAATGTGTCATATTTTAAACAACTTGATCTAAAAACTGAGGAATGCAAATATGACAAACTGTCGTATGAGCGTGCCTACAATGACATGAAAGCGAAAAATGATCTTTTGAGGGCTCACCTGGAAAGTCAAAAAGGAAAGGCAGTGGATACTGTGATTACAAAACCATTGACCGAGGAGAGAGCAAATGTTCCCAAACCAGTTTCCAAACCAAAAATGTCTGTTTCTATGCCTCCTCCAAAAAGTCAATGAGAAAAATGTTTCATCAAAACCAGTCACTCCACCTGCCCTACCTAAACAAAATGTTGATAAAGGAAAAGCGGTTATCGAGAAACCAAAAGTTTTAGCACTGCCTTTTAAGATGAGTACCACTAATGCGCCTGCCTCCACATCTAAAACATATGGAACAAACGACATAAGTTTAGAAAAGCACTCTAAAGAGACTAGGAAAGCTGAAACCACCTCCCTTCATAAAATGTGAATCCTAATGCGTGTGCCTTACCTTTACAGACTAGAAAGCACTTCTAGGAGCAGCAGACTAAAGCCTAAGAGCAATACAAGGAACAATAGAGTCTCGCATGCCTCTAAGAGTAGTAGCTTGAATAAAGAGAAGAAAGTAGAAGAACACCCTGGGAATTTACCGCTTTTGAATAAGAAAGACATTTCATCTGAATGTACTGAACTTATGAAACTTGCTAAGTCTAATGAATGTGTTGAATCTCTTTGTTTAACTTGCAAGAAATATTTAATTAATGTTCAAGATGATTGTGTTTTTAAGAATGTGAATGATAAGCCTGTTAAGAAGAACGTTCCAAAAAGATCTTACGCTAAACAAGTAGGAAGACTAGTTGCAAAACTTAGGCTCTTCACTACTGACAAGAACCATAATGTTTACTATAGGGATGATATTTGGAAACCCACGGTAGAACTTTACACTCCGAATGGTACAATGAGTGATAAACCGAATTCCGTAGAAAACCTCTTTGAGTGTGATCAAGATTTTACCTCTAACCCAAAGGAACCAAAATCAAAACGGTTTCCACAATATTCTTTCTCATTCTGCAGGTTATCGAAATTTGTCTTTGGATCATCGACTCGGGTTGCTCCAAGCACATGACCGAATCTGAAGTGTGATCAAACCTGCACGCTTTGGAAATGATCAAGTAGCAGCTATCATGGGTTATGGAGATCTACCTTTTGGAAATTATTTGATCACTCGGGTTTACTATGTCGAAGGATTGGGACACAATTTGTTTTCAGCCGGGCAGTTCTGTGATGCAGATTTAGAGGTTGCTTTTAGGAAAAATGTTTGCTTCGTTAGAAACTTGGATGGCACTGATCTCTTAACTGGGAATCGTGATACAAACTTGTATGCTATCGACATCAATCAAATGGCCTCTTCATCACCAATATGTCTTATGACTCGAGCATCTGGAACACAGTCCTGGTTGTGGCATAGAAGGTTATCCCATCTCAATTTTGACACCATCAACAATCTTGCCAAAGAAAACATCGTCAACGGACTTCCAAAGTTCAAATACACCATGGATCACTTATGTCCATCATGCGAACAAGGAAAAAGCAAAAGAGCATCATATAAACCCAAATCCGCACTCTAGTTCGAAGCAAAGTTGCATAAGTTGCACATGGACTTATGTGGCCCAATGAGAGTTGAAAGCATTAATGGGAAAAGTATATTCTTGTTATCGTCGATGATTATTCGAGATATACATGGGTTAGGTTTCAGAGATCAAAAGACGAAGCACCGTGCATCATCATCACCTTTTTGAAACGAATTCAAGTACTTCTTCAAACTCCAGTAAGGGTTGTAAGAACAGACAACGGCACTAAATTCAAAAATCAGGAGTTAAGAGCTTATTTTGAAGATGTTGGAATTACACATCAGACATCAGTTGTTAGAACTCCACAGCAGAATGGAGTAGTTGAAAGAAGAAATAGAACTCTTGTGGAAGCTGCTCGCACAATGCTAATCTATTCTAGTGCACCATTATTTCTATGGGTGATGCTGTTGCCACGCTTGTTTCACTCGAACCGATCCCTAATCAATCCAAGATTCAATCAAACCCCATATGAGCTAGTGAACAACAGAAAACCTGATATCTCCTACTTTCACGTGTTTGGCGCTTTGTGCTATCCGACGAACGACAGAGAAGATCTAGGTAAATTGAAAGCTAAAGGTGATATTGGAATCTTCATTGGATATTCAGATAACTCGAGGTCATTCAGTGGTGTATAAAGAAGAACTAGGAGGATCATGAAGACGATGAATGTGAAATTTGATGAACTTTCACAAATGGCTTCTGAGAGACTCGCTCTAGAACCCGCACTAAACCCGCAGACTTCTGGACACATCAGTTCAGGACTCGTACCTCAAAGAGCTCAATCAACTTCGCTTGACAATCCTAAAGAACAAGAATGGGAGAATTTCTTTGAGTTAATGTTCGATGAATACTATGGTGGAACTTCGACAAATGCATCAAACCATCATTCCGCTGCACCCACTCAAAATCATCCTCCACCACCAACAGAAGATGCATCTACAACGGTCGAAACCAATGCACCAACTCCATCTACATCATCTACATCTACTACAGTTATTGCACCCATCCTACCAGCAGTTGATGAGCAAAACCAAAACCATAACGATGCAATATTAGATGAAGACTTATTTGAAAACCCGTTCGCCACGGAATCAGTTGAATCATCTTCAAGCTTACGAGAACCATCTAACTCGCATACGTATAACCAACAATATCCTTCTATTCTGAAGTGGACAAAAGACCACCCAATTGAACAAGTTATTGGTGAACCTTCAAGGCCAATTCAGACGAGACGCCAAATTGCCACCGATTGCGACTTATGCATTTACCTTTGCTCAATTAGCAAAATAGAGCCAAAGAACATTCGTGAGGCAATGGCAGAACCCGCATGGATAGAAGCAATGCAGGAGGAACTTCTCCAATACCGTCTACATGACTCTTGGGATATGGTTCCAAGACCGATTGACGTTCGCGTCATTGATCTTAAATGGTTATGGAAGAACAAACGGGATGAAGAAATGACTGTCATTCGCAACAAAGCTCGTCTTGTGGCCAAAGGATATAGACAAGAGGAAGGGATAGACTTTGAAGAGTCATTCGCGCTGGTAGCTAGACTTGAAGGCCAGATATTCTTAGCCTAAGCCGCTCACAAAAACATCACGGTTTATCAGATGGACATTAAGACCGCGTTCTTGAATGGAACTCGGAAAGAAGAAGTGTACGTGAGTCACCAGAAGGCTTCATCAACATGGAACATCCAGACTACGTCTACAAACTCAAAAAGGCAATCTATGGTTTGAAACAAGCTCGAAGAGCGTGGTATGACGAACTGTCCTCTTTCCTTATCCAAAACAATTTCACCAAAGGAACAGTTGATCCTACCTTGTTTACACAAAAATGCAAAAACGACATTTTGATTGTTCAGATTTATGTGGACGACATCATCTTTGGGTCCACTAATCCGAATCTTTCAAAACACTTTGAAAATCTCATGAAAAGCAAATTTGAATTGTCCATGATGGGGGAACTAAAATTATTTCTTGGTTTACAAATACATCAATCCCCACGTGGAATTTTTATAAATCAAGCTAAATACACAACTGAGATTTTGAAAAATCATGGTATGGATAATTGTGATTCGGTTGGAACACCAATGGTAACTTCACCAAAAATTGGAGCCGATTTGTTTGGGAAACCTATTGATCCGAAGAAATATCGGAGCATGATTGGTTCTCTCATGTATCTCACTGCTAGTCGACCATATATTCATTTTGTTGTTTGCTTATTAGCACGGTTTCGTGCAAAGCCTACCGAACCGCACCTCAAAGAGGTTAAACGGATCTTTCGTACTGAAGACATCCATTTACATGGGACTTTGGTATCCGAAGGAATCCGGATTTGATCTAATTGCTTTTTCGCATGCGGACCATGCAGTGATCAAGTTACAAAAAAAGTACATCCGAGGAGCACAATTTTTGGGTGAAAAGTTAGTCAACCGGTCTTCAAAGAAACAAGATTGCACTGCACTTTCAACCGTGAAGCTGAGTATGTGTCTCTATCTGCGTGTTGTGCTCAAGTTCTATGGATGAGAACACAACTCACAGATTATGGCTTTACTTTCGATAAAATACCTATGTATTGTGACTCGAAAAGTGCCATAGCCATATCATGCAATCCTGTTCATCACTCAAAGACTAAGCATATCCGTGTCCGCTACCACTTCATCAAAGAGTATGTCGAAAATGGTACTGTTGAATTATTCTTCGTGAAGACTGATTACCAACTCGCCGATCTATTTACTAAAGCCCTTCCAAAAGAAAGGTTTGACGATTTAGTTCGACGAATTGGAATGCGAAGCCTAACCCCTGAGGAGTTAGAACGTCTTCTCGAATCTTCTTGAAAATGATTTTTCAAAAAGCTTCGCTGTAAATATTTTTGAAAAACAAAATACAAAATTTGAAAAACCAACAAAAGCAAAATATAAAAATATAAAATCTTTCAAAAAATTCAAAAACAATAGAAAATCAAAAATCCAAAAACATTCTTCTCACGACATGTCTCTAGTATAATCGATATTCTCAGACGTTTCTAGAAATGTTATTCAACAATGATACGGGTATGTACAGATGCTTGAGCGAGAGTTCTTTAATGTTTTTCAAAACATGTCGCTTCTCAAAATTTCTTAAATAATGGCTTTCGTATACTTCAAGATAAACCCGGACTAAAATGATGACTTTTGATTATTTTTTCAAATCAAAACTCGTGCTTTTATAGAAAAATCAAGTGTACGCTTCAGTTCACTACATTTAAAAATGGTGAGAAATCATCATCATCTTGAGCACCTTTTCAAGATTGTGCAAAAAGATTTTCAAAATCTTTCAAAATATTTTGTGCTCAAGATAACTCCCTCTAAAACCCTTTAATTGATTATGCTTTATTAAAGGGGGAGTATAAAACTAAAATGTTCCAAATTCATGCTTAAATCAAATCCGTTTGTCTCCCCAAAAGATTCTAAAATGTTGTTTAATCCGTTGATATAAAAAATATCACCATTATGCTATTTTTGAGGGGGAGGAGACGTGATTAAAATGTGATCAAAAATGTTTTAATGATCGTTGTTTGAATCTCAAAATGAGCTCGACTCAGACGAAACCAATGAATTGACGGGAATCTAAGTCAGTATATGTACCATCTCGAGAAACTTGTGATAGATATGCACTTTCGTAGGTCAAACCTCCTTTTCTAGGAGTGTTTACATCTTCAAGTTAGTTATTAGAGCTAGTTGTCACCTAAAAATTGACAATGGAACTCTTTAACTAGGCAACGTAACCGTGTCTCGTGGGGAATTATCTATCATGAGCCGATCAATTCAAAAAGTGCGAACTCTACCCTCTATGTGCAGATTTCTGTCAAAACTTATAAGCACATATGAAGGGGGAGTGTTTCTGAAAATATAAAACTCTCAGAGTGTTTCAATCATGTTTTCTATCATAAACACTCTGTGAGATTTTCAAGAAAAATGGTTTTATGGCAACATGGGACAGTCATGGAGTTATAAGGTGACTAAGTTTAGGAAATCCGTCCTATGATCCGCCAGAGCCAGAGGGATCTACCCAAGGACATCACCAATAGTTAGTATTAGAAGTCCTTAGGTATGATTAAAAAAAGGAGTAATGTGAGAAAGGAGAAAGAAGGGGTTGAAGAATTAAAAAGAAATGTAATGAAAAAGGGTGAAAAAAAATAGCCCTCCATACTCAACCTTAGGGCGTAAACCGGTTCAATTCATCTGCTACTGGTTGTCACTAGATGACACTGGTATTGAAGACAAAGACGTCTTGGACCCAGTGACGCACTGCATTAAACCTTCTAGCCACTCAATTCCTCTCAAAAGGGATTTGTTTCATTATCACTGGGAACCCTACATAATCTATCGACTTTCTCTTAGAGATCGTTGGTAATGAAGAAGGAGACCCTCTCCCTAGTCTCCGCTCAGGAAAACCAAAATGCACTATTGAGTCTAGAGCCATGAGATTCATCAAAAGATCTCATAGGAACACTTGACAAGACATCGCTTGTTGTTCATCAATAAGGACACAAGTGATATATTCTAGAGTCCTACGCAGATCTTAGCAATCTGCCAAAACATTTATGAGAAGTTTCACATCTGTGATCTTCAGTGATTGAATGGAAACTCCCGCCAGGGTCAACATCAAGCAGCCCGACAGCAGGTCACTTCGGTAACTCCCCGTGGATTACGCTTAGTGTGTCTCAAACGGTCTACATTCGTGGGGTGATGCTTCGGTGTACATCACGACTCATCCGAATCAGTAGGTGTATTTCGGTACTCGCTATCTCACTTGTGGGACTCCAGTTCAGGAACGGCCCTTGTGAGAATTAGAGACATGTTTTCACACTATGCTGTTAACACCCTCGAAATTCAAACTTGTAAGTGCCGGAATCCGCTTATTACTAACCTGTTTTATGTTTTCTTCTTATGGAAGCTCCAGAGTGGATTGATCGTGCAGACTCTCCACATGCTCATACCAACAATACATGAAAGTTCTCATCAATATCAAAGGCTACTCAAAGTTAAAGATGATTCTTCGTCAATGTCAAAGAATCTACAAAGTTTAAAGACTCGAGAACTAAATCATTGGTAACCAAAAGACAAATAGAAGTGTGAGCATGGTGGAGAAAGACGTGGAGACACCAAACCAACGAAGTTGACAACGGCAGACAACCACATTATTTGATCACAAAGCATGAAGGAACAAAGAATCAAGACTATTCTATATCTACGCACAAAGTTCAAGCTCGAGAAAAGTAAAGACCAAATCAAGTGGAGCATCTTTTGAATGACCACCCCTTAGGGGGAGATTGTTAGCCTTAATAGTTTTATTAGAAGTGATGGTCATTCACGTTTAGGAACTTTGTAACGTGTGTTAGATATCGTGATAGAATAGTCAACGGGCTCGTGGACTTGGGCTAAGCTAATTGGTTATAAGTTATGTTTAGCTAGCCTTATGTATGATGTAATCCAACCCAAGCCCAAACGAGCCCATGGAAAGCCTTTTAGGGCATCAAGTCACTTGTACTATAAATACCCCTCAAATGGTCATTTGAGGGGTGTGCTTGAGTGTGTGTGTGTGTGTGTGTTTTCTTTGAAGCAATACAACTTATTGTGTTCATCTTTCTCTTCTCACATACACGGTTTACATATCAAGTCACCATCTTTCTTAATCTTTCCTTTTTCATCTTCACGCATATGTTTGTGTTTGTGTGAACGTGTTATATGCATAACGTGTTGGGTTTGTGATAAGGTTGATAGATTTAAGGTCCTACACTTTCTTCAATCTCACCAGTTCTCTTATCAAGACATAGTTATCCAGAACTAATCCCTCAAGAGGTATATATCCCTCATCTCCTCCAGATGTTTGATTCCCATCTGTGGAAGTATAATCATTGGGAGAGGATGGTGGGTTTACCTCTGGTTCAGAATCATCGTGAGCAATATTTTGTGGAGATGCAGGAGGTTGAGCTGCAGTACCTTGTGGAGAAGCAGTACCTTCTCTTGATTATGAAAGCTCATGTTCTTCACTTGTAGTAGCTTCATCTCTAACTGATTGTACAATTTCCATCATGTGAGTAGTCAAAGGTGTATTTCTCCCAGAGAATTTGTTACTCTTTCGAGCCATGAAAGTGAATACTTTTGGTGGTTGGACTACAACAGGTAACAAGCTCGAAGGTTTGGGTACATCCTGAAGTTGTTTGTTCAAGAAAACTTGAATAAATCGTGGGTACATTAACCATGGTGAACCATTGGAGATATGAGATAGCATACCATCAATAATGATGCGTGAAAAGTTAAACAGGTGATTGGTAGCTAATCCCACTAAGGCAGATGCAATATTTGATCCAAATAGCTCCCATGAGGTACTCTTGGAACTTAAACAATGAAGTAAAACATGAACTAGATACTTCCATTGTGGGCTAAATAAGGGTTTCTTAAAGGTTGTTTCAGTGAGAGATCCTTCATACCCAATATCCCGTAATGTATCCCAAAGAACTTGCTTATCAAAACGAATAGCCCCTTCCTCATCATCAAACAATAAATCTTCTCGAATAGAGGCTTCACTAACTCTAACGATCTTCCCAGCAACCTTAGCCTAAATGTAGGAATCATCGTCTTCCATATGAGACCTAGCAGTTGCCCAAAATTGTTGAATCCAGGGTTCAATAACATCAGGTACGACTAAAAGAGCATAATTGATTGATGATCCGGTGAGAAAATCAATTATGTCATGAAACGCAACATTGGCCGGTGTTTTATCTAAGTTGGCCACCATGTTATGCTTACTAACTGTGTTTCGATTTGCCATTGAATGTGGTTATAAGAGAAATTGGTTCGATGAATAGTGATTGTGAATAAGAGAGAAATAAGGAAAAGATTGATAAGTATAAAGATGACAGGGAAAAACGGAGGGTAGTTATTTATAGGTGAGATTTAAAAAATCACAGCCCAATTAATGCAGTTACCGTTTGTTTGAATTTTACCCCATCTTTTGACCGTTGGAACAGTACATTGATAAGACTAGCAGTTCTTTCCACGTAAGCAATACTTTCCAAAGCAGTACTTTCGCACCAGTACTTTCAGATAAACAATAAGCAGTACTTTTCCATCCTCTTTTTCACAATGACAAAAACATAAAAAAGACATTGTTTATCCTCCCCTTAAACAATGCATATGACTACCTAACTAACTAATAAGTCCTCCCCTTGAGTGTAGCTTAATAGTTAATCATACCAATACTCACCACCAAGTGATTGAATCTTGAAACATCAAATCCCTTTGTGAGTAGATCAGCTACATTGTCATCTGTGTGGACCTTGACAACATTAATGAGTCTATGCTCATAACAGTCTCTAATATGCTTGGTCTTGGAGTGATAAACTGGATTCTTCACAATTCAAATTGTACTCTCATTATCAATGTTGATAGGAGTATTCTTGAAGTTGAACCCATAGTCCAAGAGTTGATTCTGCATCCACAGTACTTGTCCACAACAACTTGCAGCAGTAACATATTCTGCTTCAATGGATGATGTTGCTGCAATGGTTTGTTTCTTACACTGCCATGAAACTAATCTTCTTCCAAGATACTGGCATCCTCTAGTGGTTGATCTTCTATCATAATTGTCACCTATATAATCACTATCTGAAAAAGCTTCCAAATGAAAAGGTGAATCCTTTGGATACCACAACCCTAACTTAGGTTGTTGTTTCAAATAACTAAAAATCCTCTTGACTGCATTCATATGAGAGACCTTGGGTGAGACTTGATATCTTGCACATAAACAGACAGCAAACATGATATCAAGTGTAGATGCAGTTAAGTACATAAGACAGCCAATCATAGATCTGTAAAGCTTGACTTCTACAGGTTGTCCATCTTCATCCTTGCCCAATGAGTTGATAGATTTTATGGGTGTGGTAACCGGCTTCATAGCATCAAAGTTAAACTTCTTAAGAATTTCAGTGACATACTTGTCTTGACTAATGAAAATTCCAGCCCCAGATTGTTTAACTTGAAGCCCCAAAAAGAAAGTTAATTCACCCATGGAACTCATTTGAAATTCTTGTTGCATGAGCTTCTCAAATTCTTTCACCATAGAATGTTTTGTAGCTCCAAAAATAATATCATCTACATAGATTTGAACAAGAATGATATCCTTCTTATCCCTCTTGATAAACAAAGTCTTATCAATTGCTCCTCTCCTGTAACCATGTTGCAATAAGAAAGTGGAGTCTTTCATACAAACCTCTAGGTGCTTGATGAAGGCCATACAGAGCCTTAACAACTTTGTAGACTTTGTTTGGATGGGCAGGATCCTCAAAACCAGGAGGTTGTTTGACATAGACCTCCTCTGTAATCTTGCCATAAAGAAAGGCACTTTTGACATCCATTTGATAAACAAGAAAGCCCATATATGATGCAAAAGCAAGGAATATTCTAATGGATTCAATCCTTGCTACATGAGCAAACACTTCATCATAGTCTACTCCTTCTTCTTGTCTATATCCTTGAGCAACTAATCTTTCTTTGTTCTTGATGACATTCCCTTTTTCATCTCTCTTAACTCTGAAAACCCATCTTGTACCAATGACTTTCTTTCCATCTAGTAGATCACATAGTACCCAAACTTCTTGAAGTTTGAATTGAAGAAGTTCTTCTTGCATGGCTTCAACCCAACTCTCTTTAGTTAATGCTCGAGCAACATTCTTGGGTTCTTCTTGAGAGATAAAACAAGTGAATAAACACGTTTGTTGATCCTTATGATTCAGCCTGTTTTGTTTATACACAAAGCTAAGTAAAGCATTATGTGGCTTAGAGAAGCCTTTAGCCTTGGTTCTTGTGAGCACCCCTGATGTAGAAGGTCCAATGATTTGACCAGTGGGATGATCTTTATGAATTTTTAATGTAGGAGTCTGTGAAACTTCAAGATCATCATCCAAATTTGTGAAATCAGCTCCTTCATTGGAATTTGAGAAAATACCTTCATCATCTAATTCATCATTAGTGTCTTCTAATCCAGGCATGTTAGGATCATACAAATCATCAGAAGTACTATCAATTGGTGCCGCAGTACTTTGAGCCAAAGTATTGTGATCCAAAGTGCTGTGAGGATATCTGTAGACTTACCCTTTTTCTTTGTTTCTTCATAAGCTCTTCTTTGTTCATCCTCATATGATTGTGCTATTGTTTCTTGAAGAAGCATCCTATTAAGTTCATCTTGAATAGCTTGATCCTCAGCAGACAAAGTGGATTTTGGTTCATTAGTACTTTTATCCTTTTCTACAGTTATAGGTTCTTCATCAGGAACAGCATCAGGTCTAATATTAACTCCGTGAACAATGTACTGTAAATCTTCTTCTGTATGAACAACTTGATTTTCTTCTCTAACAGGAACATAATTCATGGAAGGGGTCAAAACATCAAGATCAAACATCCAATCAGGACCTTTACCTTTTTGATTTTCTTGATCTTCTAAAAATTCAACATGAAGACAATCTTGAACCTTTTCGGTGACCTTGTTGTACACTCTAAATCCTTTGCTATTGGTACAGTATCCCAATAAGTATCCTTCATTTGACTTGCCATAAAATTTTCCCAAAGCATCAATAGTATTGAGAATAGTCAGAGGACATCCAAAGGGCTTCATAAAACGTATGTTAGGTTTGTTTCCCATAAGTAACTCATAAATTATCTTCATCTGAGGTTTAGTGACTGATACTCTATTCAACACATAGCAAGCAGTACTTACAGCTTCAGCCCAAAATTGAATAGGTAATTGTGAATCTACAAGCATTGTTCTAGCTGTTTCTATCAAAGTTCTGTTCTTTCTCTCTGCAACATCATTCTTCTGTGGAGTTCTAGCAATACTAACCTCCTTCTTGATTCCTTTCTTGGCACAAAATTCATCCATAAACTTGTTCTTGAATTCAGTCCCATTGTCACATCTAATACCTCTTACTTTGAGTCTCAATTGGTTTTCAAGGGCTATTATAAGATCATGAATAGCATCAAAGTTTTCATCTTTAAATCCCAAGAAAAAGACCCAACTAAATCTACTGCAATCATCTGTTACAACTAAGCAGTACTTCTTCTTATTTAGACTTGCAACAGAAACATGTCCAAACAGATCCATGTGCAGCAACTCTAAAGGTTCTCTAATAGTTCTTTCCTCAATCTTCTTGCATGAAGCTTTGTGTTGTTTACCCTTCTTACACGCCAAACATGAGTGATCATTCTTGTATGTTTTGGAAGGTAAACCTCTAACTAAATTTCCTTTAACCAACTTGTTGATATTCTTGAAATTCACATGGCCTAATCTTCTATGCCACAGATGTGCTTATTCAAGTGTTGCCTTTGCTACTAAACATGTTGCTCTTTCAGAAGAGTTAAGACTCTTCATATCCAGAATGTACACATCATTGGTTCTTGGTACTCTCAGTATCACCAAGTTATCATCAACAAGCTTGAACTTAGAGGGAAAGAATAAGACATTATGTGTTAATGAATAACACAGGGTGCTTCTTGTCACAGATATGAGAGACTGACAAAAGGTTAAACTTGAGCTCCTTCACATAACGAACATTCTCAAAATCTATGCTTCCTGCCTTGATTGTTCCTTTGCCAGTAATTCTTCCTCCACTAGGATCATTCCCAAATGCAACTCTTCCTCCTAAATAAGATCTAAAATCTGACAAAATCTCTTTGTCTCCTGTCATGCTTCCAGAGCAACCACTATCCACAATTAAATGATCTTTAAGCTCCTATTCTGGGTTTCCCTGCACAAAGATAAAAGAGTTAGTTAATTTTAGGAACCCAAGCCATTACTGACTTGTGTTCCCCTTGTGGAGTTACATACTTAAATTCTTTAAGTATGTAATTTCCACTGTCTTTAAGCACATGATCAATTATCTTTGGTTATTCCAAAACTTGTGTTGGTTTTGCAAAAATCTCTTTTTCATCAAAATTCTCTTTATTATTTTCAACAAAAATCTCTGTTTCACTCTTACTTGCTGAAAGTATTGTTTGTTCCCCATAAGTACTTTCTTTCTTAACCCAGCTGGTTTTAACTTTTTGTGTAGATTTCTTTGATCCAGATACTCTTTTTGAGGTGTAAGGCCTTCTAGATTGATAGTAGTTGGATCTCCTAGGGCTTCCATTCCAAAAAGTGCTAGCAGTACCTTGATTGGGTGAAAATCTAGCAGTACTTTGAGAAGGTACTGCTTGAGAAACTTTTGGCTTATCGGTACCTTGAAAGGTGTTTGAGGGCACTGATGGTTTTGAAAAAGATCTTCTCTGGTGAGGGTACCTATACTCGCTTGAGAAATTGTTGTGGTTAACCCTATGTGAATTATTCCAAACTGGTTTAGTCTCCCTAGGCTTATGGTTGGTAGATCTGGTCTTTGGGAATTTGCTTAGATATTCTGAATGAAAGTCACAGTCCTTAATCAAATGATCAGGACTATAACAAACAAAACACAATTTTTGACCCATACTCCCAAAATTTCTTACTTTAGTTCTATGACCAAACCTAACCTAACTTTTTGGTGAATTATGAAAATTATTTTGACCAAAATTATCCCAAAAAGGTTTAGCAGTATTTTGAAAAGGTTTTCTTGAAGATACTACTAAACGTGTAGCAGTAATTTGAGTTGAAGGTACTGCTTGACTCTTAACATTATCATCCTTAGGTTTCTCAACTGTTTCTTTTGGGGTTTCAGAACTAGATGGACCTGAAGTAGATTGACCAGTAAGCTTTTTCCTAAACTCTAAATTGTCTACTCCAAAACGAGAAACATATGTCCTAAGTGGTTGAAAACTACCAAATGGGATAAGGAACTGCATGATAACCCTTTTCTTTCTTAAATTCAGGAGGTGTTTGACTAATAGATTCCTCATTACTAGATGTGTTATCTACATAGTTAATGAGTTCATCATCACTAGTTGTTATATCCTCGTAATCAAGTTATTCCCGATCACTAGGTGGGTTCTCCTCTGTGCTACTAAAATCCATACCAAAACCTAAGCCAGTTTTAATGTGTGCTCTTTTCTGTTTTTCAACAAAACTAACATGTGAAAGGCCAGATGTTCCCCAAGCAGCAAAATTTTCTAACAATTCATCCCTTTCCTTAGTCATCTTTTCAAGTTCAGAAACCTTACATCCTAACTTCCATTCACTCAATTTTAATTGATAATCCTGTTGTTCATACTTTTCTGCCCAAGCCATTTCATTATTTTCGTGAGTTATTATTTTGGCTTCCATTGACTCTAAAGTAATTTGATAACCAGCTACCTCAGACCTAGCTCTTCTTCAATTATCTCTTTCAGTTACATAATCTTTAAGCACTTTTTGATAAAAATCATGACACTTAGAGCATACCTCGAGATATGGGGTGAACTTGGTGAAGTAGCTACCATAGCGAAGCGTAACAGTGTTCTTCTTCACTTTCCATGCTCCAATCAAAGCTTCCAAGACCATCTCTAGATTTCATAGCAAAGAAATCCTCGGTTCCTCATCAAAAGCTGTGCTCAAATCAAACTCTTCCACTGCGACCATAGAGTAGGTTACTGGTTCATCATCAAATTCAGGACTCCAGTCAACTTCTGATAGATTTTCTTGAGCAACCAAAGCTTTTGTTTCAGTAATAGGAATTTCCTTTAATTCAAGCTTGGGTTTCTCAATCATTCTGTTTGCCTGATATTTAGCAAACTTGCATTCTCTTGCAAAGTGTCCAGTTCTTTGACAATTAAAGCATTCAATCTTGGACTTGTCAAACGTTATACCCTGTTTGGGTTTGAAGTCAATGCCTCTTCCTGTTTTCTTCATGAACTTCTTGATCCTTGCTGTGATCATAGCGACTTGCCATCTTATGTCAATTTCTTCTAGAGCATCCTCTTCAATTTGTGACAAATCTTCTTCATAGGTAATAGGTAAAGTGGCTTGTTGAGCAAAGAAGGAACATACAACTTCATCAGAGTGGATGGTGTTTGTAGGTGATGATGTAGGAGTAGGATAAGAAACAGTACTTTGAGCAACAATACTTTGAGTAGGATAAGCAGTACTTTTAGTGGAAGTACTGCCTCTCTTTTCAGAAGACACAAAAGCAATACTGTGAGATTTTGAACTTGTTTGGCCATTCATCTCATGCTCATACACCTTTAAGTGGTTGTAAAGATCATCAAAGTCCTTAGTGTCCAAACCAGGTTGTCCTCTGATCATAGTAGCAATCACATGCCATACGGATGGCATACTTCTTAAGAACTTCAAGTTTGCATCTTCAACAGATACCTCTGCTTTGTATAACTCTAGCATGCTGAGAAGATTTTGGAATATGTCATAGGCAGCATCAAGACTTTCTCTTTCACCAACAGTGAATGTTTCAAACTGTTGCTTCAACAGATTTCTATGCATCTTTTTGGAAGCATCATTACCTCCAAATCTTGTCTTGAGAGCAGCCCATAGTTGTTTTGCATCCTTAGCATCATGGAACTTGAGTAGGTGACCATCAGGAATAGCAGACAATAGTATGTTGAGAGCCTTTTCTTGATTTCTTATTGTAGCTGCTGGCAAGACAGCCTTAGGTTGTTTACGTTGTCCAGGAATTTCTACAAGATCTTCAATAACTTCATTACCATTGACAATTATATTCCACAGTGCATGGCCGGTAATAGCAATGTACTACCTCATCTTCATGCTCCAGAGATCATATTCTCCCTTCTTGATGATAGGAATTCTGAGTGAGGTGATGGATGGGGGTGGTGCAGCTTCAGTCGACATCTTTAGGGTTTGTTGTTAAATCGGTTTTAAGGGTTTCTTCTTAATTAGAGTTTCCACACAAGCTCTGATACCACTTGTTGGATTGATATACTGTGACCAAACTAACTATGTAGCTTGTAAGGGCTTAGCAACCTAGGATAAATCCTAAGTCACTAACAATGAAACACTGATATAACTTTACTAGGTATGCGGAAACTACTTCAATAAAGCTAAGAAGAATAACTTTAACTTCAACGATTTTATTAATACTTTGAATCTGCTTGATACACAGATTCACTAACAATCCCTAATAGCTCTAATATTCTCTCTAAAGTCGTATTCTAATAACATGTCTCTAATGCCAATCTAGGGGTCCTTTTATAGGCATAAGGATAACCCTAGTCGGTTTACAACTATAATTCTTGTACGACAAGTGATAACATCAAATAGTCCTGAGTTTCTAAGCGTTAATTTCCCCCTTTATCATCACATTTTGAATATATTATTAGTGAAAACATCCTTATTCCTTGTTATTTCATTTCAGGACACATTCGAAGTAAGGAAACTGCAATTGGACATTTTCAGGAACTATTGATTAAACTTTCTCTTAATTACGGCGTAACCAAGTGATGAAGTTACGGCGCAACTAGAGATTTCGAAGACTACGGCGTAACCCTCAGCTTAGGTTACGTCGTAACTACTGATTACATAGACTACGGCGTAGCTATCAGCTTAGGCTACGTCGTAACCTAGATTTACACTAGATTATAGCAGCTACGGCGTAACATCAAACAAAGTTACGCCGTAGCCAATGGATAAGCACTGAAGATTGAAGGAAGTTATGGCGTAACTACCTAATAAGGTTACGCCGTAACTATTTTGAAGCTTATAAATAGTCGATGATTTCATCAGTATTTGATATCTCTCCTTTCCCAAACCTTCTAGGGTTTGGGGAGATCAAAACACACAAGAAGAAGCATGGTTTAGGAGCATGAATAACGAAGTCCTCGTCTACGATTTCTCTTGTATTCGAGTTTGGATTCTTTTTATATTTTTCTAGATCTTATATTATGAATTCATGTTATTAATTAAAGTTTTCATTTATGTTACTGTTATTCTCTATAATTCTTTATAGACATTTACTAGTCTTTTCATAGATCGCTAGCCTTGGTAGTATTATAAGCTTGGTAGTATCTAAAGGGCTGGGAGATATGACCAACTGACCCCAGTCTGATAGATAGCGAAGTATGGAAGGAATTGGCCATAGTACGACCACTCTTCGTGTGCGAATTGACCAAATGATCACTTATCAAGTGGAGGTATTTAAGAGGTTATGGGGAATCTAAGTTCCTAATGGCCGAGTTCCCACCGTCTAGATCTAGTAGATTTGGTGCTTAATGACTGCTATTAGGTTGCCGAATGATCCCGGGTGACCTGATCATCTTGGTGAGGAATCTAAGAACTATAGGCCAGGACGAATCGACCAAAGGAGTCTGGTGATAACTAACCACTATATTGAATCTTGGTATCGGGAAGCAATTCATATTTGTAGTCTCTATTAAGCTTCGTTTATCTTTCTCTTTTACCTAAATTTGTGGTGTCTGTATGAGTAGAATATCAACATATCTACAGATTACATCAACCTTGTCTACCTATATATTATCAATATTTTATCTAATCATCTTAGTTCTTTCAAGGTCACAGCTCTCTTGGGACGATACTCGGATTTACCTAAGGCTTTACTACATCTGATCGGGTACTCTGCCCGTTAGTATGTGTCTATCCTAAGTTATTCAAGTTTTATAAATATTAAAAGCAGGATGAAATAGCACATCAACAAGTAAAACTAAACTAAGAACATTCTAGATAAACATTACTTTCCATAAAACATTCTATTATAACCGTCTTTAAGCTTTGCAGTACTTTGATGTTGAGCAGTACTTTGACCTTCAAATAAGCAGTACTTTGACCATCTTCAGGACTTTCATATTCTTCAGTACTTTCATGTCCCAACACTTACGTGTAAAGGTTTTACTAGTAACATCTTTACGCCTAAGTCTTTTTTGACAGAAAAACTAGATGAGAAGAAGACTATGACCAGATCTAAACCAAATACCAAACCAAACTCTATTGTGGCTTCAGTTTACACATCACGAGCCAAACTGAAACAAAAAACCAAAAAGATGTGTTGGATGTTATACTATGTTACCACAGCCATCAAAACTCAACTCCCTTTTACCAACTCCGACTCAATCACATATCACATCCTCCATCTCATTCTACCACTATCATAACTCGAATCGAAAAGGAAAAATTATAAGATCTCAGCTAACTTTATTTCGTGGTATTTCAACACAACATCTGATCTTAAAGGTCAAACCACGAAAATAAAAACATCATTGATCTAATTGTTGAAGTTTAACTTCATTTGATATACGATTCAAGCAAGATAAGAAAATAACAAATATGTTATCCTCCTTTCTTTGGTTCGTCGAAAATAAAAACACAAAAAATAACACCTACCTTAGACCCCTCATGGATCTTGAAGCCTTCAATGTGATAACATCAAATAGTCCTGAATATTAAGTGTCAATTTCCCCCGATAATGCTTGTAATTTATATCATTTATATGGATTTACGCTTGTTTTCCATTTTCAGGTAAATTACGAGCATTGGAGCTAAAGAGACGCGGAATTGGAGAAATATCAAAATATTTATCACAGTATGCTACTTTGAAGAAGTTACGGCGTAACTCATCTCTCACATTACGCCGTACCTATCGCGTGACTTAGAAAACCAACTCATCAGAAGGTTACGGCGTAAATCTCCCAAAAGGCTACGACGTAACTCTATTAGGTCAAGTGAGGTTCCACGCCGATGATAACTACGCCGTAACTATTCCATCAACTACGGCGTAACCAAGCTTATTGAAGACTACGGCGTAACCACTAATAAGGTTACGCCGTAACTAGCAAATCTAGTGCAAAATACGAAGGAATTGAAGGTTACGGCATACATCTTGTTATATTTACACCGTAACCCAGATCTGGCCTATAAATACCCCACGAATTCCAGCATTTCTAATCATCCCATTCCTCACACAACAATCAGAGAACGTGGGAATAAGCTCAAGGCAGGTCTAGAAGAGCATACAGAGCTGTCTCCAAGGGAGAAATCACTCCCCTACGATAAGCATTAGCACTTTGTATTTTCTTTACTTTCAATTCATGTATTTCGTACCTTTGAATATTGAATTGGTTTGTATGATTAATATGAGCGGCTAAGCACCTCTTGGTGCTGGCCTAGTTATGATTCCTTAATTTTTTTGTTTGCGTTTACATTACTTTCGTACAATTATTTCTAAGTGTATGCATGCATAGTTTATTGGTAGCTACCTTTGGTTCGGTAGTTTTGAATGGCGGTGAGGCCAATTGCCTAGGAGATATGACCAACTGACCCTAGGTGAGTGGACTGAGACGGGAAGGGTAAGATATGACCAACTGACGACCATTTCTACTTGTGCGATTTGACCAACTGATCACCAACCGTTTGGATGAACTTAAGAATTAGGGGGTGAGTGTTTAAGTAGCTAACACCCGGGAACTGACTATTATAAATCTAGCATGTAGCGGTACTTAATGACTTGGCTTAGGGGACCAGAACAATGGGACTTATGAGGGGACAACTGACTTCTCCTGTGGTGGCATCTTTGCTGATAGGTTAGGGCGAATTGACCAAATGCTGTCCTCTCGACTTTGACCCCACCTGAAGTAATTGGAAGTAAGTAGACGTAGACATAACTAGCTAGGAGGATTAACTAGGTTAGCACCATTCTCCTCTATTGATTTTTCCTTTACCTTTTATTTGCTTTTATCTGCTTTAGTAGTTTAATTAATTAATTCTTTATCGAAACAATTATTAATCTGTGACATCTAGACTTAGTAATAATCCAACACACATAGCTCTTGGAACGACCTCGGCTTTACCGATTACTACACTACACACGATAGGGTACACTGCCCGTTAGTGCACTAGGGTAGACCATAGGTATTAACGAGACTTTATAAATATTAAAACCTGGTCAGTAAACCTGCATCACAATGATTTCCCGATTCGTATTGTACAAAAACGTCAACACAAAATGGTTGAGTTTGTGTTATTGTTTAATCGTTTGTGTTTCATTCTAGATAAAAAATGATGTATTCGAGATGAGATGGGTTTTTTGGTGTTAGATGAGATATGGATGATTGGTGAGATGAGATCTACTGAGTTAAGATGAAAAGATGAGATTTGATTTTTTGGGAGAGTTGGTGAGATGTGGATTTAGAATGATGTGTGTGAATTAGGTTAAACAAATGATGCGTGCTTTTAGGTTGACTTATACGGGTATTAAGTTGTACCGGTTTCTTTCATTTGGGCTTCAGATTGGGATATCCAATTTTTTTATTGGGCTTCACGGTTAATATGTTTTAGTTGGATTGGAGTTGGTTTATTAATTGGGCTGCCATGCTATATCATACGAATGCTATGAATTGGGCTGAAATAATTCTTGGCTGGAATTTATATATCGCTAGAATAGTTATTGGCAACAAGAGTGGTATTTTGGTGCTACAAATTTTTCACGGGATGATACAATTTTTTTTACAAGATCGGGAAACCATTATCAAATTCATTAAAACCGTTAACGAAGGCTAGTTTTGGGCGTTTAACCGCACGATGTGATTACAACGAGAATTCATTATTATTTATTTGAGGTTGAAGTGGGATATCACGGGTGCGTGTACTTAGTATCTGAAGATATTGGGGTTGGTTGGATGCATGATTCTTCGAGATCCTTGTTCGAGCTTTAACCGTTATGAATGACAAAGACTTGAGTTTTCTAGTTATACCTGATGTAAGGAGTTACGTTGTTGTGATCACATTGTATAACTATCACTTTTAAGGAGTTGCATTGTTGTGCTCAAGTGGCATGAAAAGCTGTGGATGATTCGAGAAACTTTCGTTTACCCCTTTTCGATCCGGTTAATCAACCCGGTAAGGAAAAGGGTTCTTCGTCTGACAATAGTGCAAGTTTAAGTCACAAGTTCGAGTTATTTTACTTCAGTCTCAAGTTCGTCATATTGGGTTTTCTCCATCAGTAGTCACTACAAAAAGTCGTCAAAATGATAATGGGGTCGGTAAAGAGTTAGTTGAGAAGAGTATCAACGAGTAGAGAAGTCTTATCAACAGTTGATTCTCACGAGATATTTATGGTACTTCAACTTATTCGATTAATTAGACATACATGGTTTCGATGTCTCCAATTCATCATCAACATACGTGGTGTATGATTCTGATTCATTGAAAACATCGGGGGGAAGAGAGTGTACATGTCTTTGTTTTCTTTGACTTTTTTTCGAAAACCCGTTTCCCTTCATGAATTTCTTCAATTAGGGGGAAGAAATAAGACGATATGTGGTTCAAACATCTTAATTTAGTGTTATCATCTCAACTTTCACGGGTTATCTTGTGTGAAGTTACCTAAATAGGATGTTATGATGCCTCACACACGGTCATTTTATTGAGTAATTCCATATTCACAAGTGATTACTATTCTGATAGACCGCAACAATCAGGGGAAGTTGCTTCATTATGTCTTTCGTGGTTTGTTTGGTGTGAAGCATCTACATGAGTGAGAAGATCTTGTTGATTTCTTGCATGTTACCTCCGAACGGATTTTTTGAAATAAGTCAGATTTACCTTGTGTGGTTTATTGCTCATCTACAAATTCCGCTGCGTACTGAAAACTTCAAAAGTTAGAAGAAATGTCTACTACATCAAAGTTCTAAATCTGATGAAGACGGTTGTCAGTTTAGGGGGAAGCTGATTCCAAAACTTTGCCAAAAAGAAGTATACGGAGAAGCTGCTAAAGACATGCAGCACGAATTGGGGGGAAGTTAATCCAATTTATGCATATTACATCATTTGCCTACAAGTGAAGAAAACAGTTCTCAAGTCGAGGTACAAGAAGAAGAAAAAGAGCGTAAATTGTCATCATCCTCAGCGTTTGAAAAGCTTATGAAGACCTTTCTTTATTTGTTTTTAGTAATTGTAGGAAATGTTGTAAGTAATCCCCTATGTCGTCCCATTGGTAGAAGATTGTTGGAATCGTTCCTAACACTTAAATGGAATGACATTTACGGTATTACATTATCTATCTTATTTAGCCAAACACATGGACTAGTTATGTCATAGTGTAATAGTTACGTATGTGCTAGGCAATAAATACCCCTCCATACTTCCATGGAGGGGTGAGACTCATTGTGTATCTTTCACCTTTCATTAATAAAACACACATTAGTTTCCCTTCTCTCTCTACTTTCTCTCTCTAACATGAAGATGATGTTCTTTCATCTTCCCAAACCTCCCGAATCACTATTTCAACCTATAGATCGATCCTACACTCGCCCTCCTATGCTAGATAGAACTGATTATGACTCTTGGGCACAGAGAATCAGGTTGTATTGCTTGGGCAAAGAGAATGGTCTTAACATTCTGCAGTCAATTGATAAAGGACCATTCCAAATGGGAACAACCAGAGATCAACTTGAAGCTGGTGTAGATGGAACTGTTGATGATCTCAATGATAAGGAGAAGAAAAGATACGATGCTGACATTAGAGCTTCTAACATTGTACTTCAAGGTCTACCAAAGGGCATTTACAAGCTGATTAATCACAATACTGAGGCCAAAGCAGTTTGGGACAATGTCAAGATGCTTCTCTCTGGCTCGGAACAGACTAAGGAAGATCGAGAGTCACAGCTTTATGATGACTTTGAGAACTTCAAGATGAACCCAAGGGAGAGCATTATAGAGTATCATGTGAGGTTTCACAAACTTGTGAATGATGAGAAATATCAATATGACTATGCCAAATATCCAACTCAATTCCATGTTCGTAAACAACATGAACCCTGAATGGCATAGATTTGTTACTGCAGTAAAGTTGAACAAAGGATTGAGGAATACCAATTATGAGTAGTTGTATGCCTACTTACTTCAACATGAGAAGCATGCTACATTTGAGCGTTTGATCTTGGAAAAAATTCATTCTACTGCTGTAGCAAACCCATCAAATGACTCAGTTGCATTTGTTTCAAATGAAAGGCTGAACACTCGAGCATCACAAGACATACGATCTTCTCAGAATCAGAATCAGATTACCATACTAGACTCAGGGTTTACCCCAACTGACATGTTGATTGAGAACCTTGCAAATCAAGTAGCTCTATTGGTTCAGCAGTCCAGAACCTCACTTCCTCAAACCAACAACCAACTTAGAACCTCATCTAACCTACAAAATCAAGCTACAGTGGAAGATGGAAGGGTTGTGGTTCAGAATGTGCAAGGAAGGCAGAATGTGATTCCAAAGAATGTTGCACGGGGGAATGTTGGAGCTGGTTATGTGGGTGCTCAAAACAGAGGAAGGATTGTAGTTCAAGGTCAAGGCAAACCAATTAAGTGTTATAATTGTGGAGGACAGGGACATATTGCTAGGAACTGCACTCAACCTAAACGACCACAGAATGCTGAGTACTTAAGGGATAATATGTTGCTGATACAGGCTCAAGACAGTGGAGCAGTGTTGGATGAGGAGGAGTTGCCGTTTTTGCCGATGGGAATGCCAAAACATATGATGCTGACATGGATGAACAACCAGTATATGATTTGGCACAAAACAATCCCAATGTCTTCCAGGTTGTTGACTGTAATGCTTTTGACTCTGATGTTGATGATGAACCAACAACACAAACTATTTTAATGGCTAATATCTCTCAAATGGTTTCATCACCTCAACAGGCCAGTCCCTCTAATGCTTCTATCATATCAGAGGTACTAAAGCTATATGATATGGTTGATGAGCAAAAGATTCTCAGCGAAGTACAACCAACAGAAATCGTTGAGTCAGATATTAAAAATATGGTTAATAGCAATGTTATCCCATATGAACAATATGTGAAGCACGATGAAAGTCTTGTTATACCAAGTGGTGCATCTTCTGCCATTAATGATGAATATGTGTTTGATGAGTACACTAAATATGTTCCTGATGAATCCATGACCACTAAGCTAAATATATATAAGGATCAAGTTGCCATCTATGAACAGCATGCTAAATCTGAGCTGACCACCCGTGAGCAGGAAATGGATAGCCAAATACGTACATTGATCACTAAAAGTAATATAAGGGAAGAAACGTTAAAACAAGAGATAAATTCCTTACAAGAGAAACTTAATAAAACTGTTAAGCAAAAACAAGAACTTCAAGAAAATGTAAAAACGCTTAAATAGTAATTCAAAGAAAAGGAATCAAAACTCCTAAATGAATTTTCCAACCTTAAGACTTTAAATAACAAGCTTGAAATAATTTGTACGTACAAGACAACACCATTCAAACTGCTCACATGATATCAAAGCACAGAGTATTAAGTGATAAACACAATATAGGCCTTGTAGAAGACCCAGATCATGTGTTCCTTAAGAAAGCCCAAACAAAAGCCAACATGTGTAGAGAACACTGAAGAGGAAATAAAGTTAGAAAATGCCTCTAGAGAGAAAATGGATAAGAAATTGAAGGAACCTATGTGTGTGAGTCATAGAATAAATGTCAAATCTCACAATTATACTAAGGAAAAATTCTTAGCCACGTTTAAAACTCAGACTCAAATAACCCCTGAACAAGTCTTTTTGAAGTTAGATATGGATAAGAGAAAGGCAGAAGAACTTGTTGAAAAGAATCCTCCCCTTAGGAAATTGCCTGCAGCTACAGTGTATCCTCCCAATACACCAATGCATTTAGTGCCTAGAACTCTTCCCACTCAAAGAAAAACCTTAATTAGCATATACGTAGTTTACCAACTATTTGCTGATTTAGATAAAACATGTAAGAAGAGAATCACACCAACAAGTATTACTGAAAGGGAAAGGGGTTTTGAGCAAACAAAATAGTGTTATCTTACTGAGGTTATTCTATTCTTTAAACAATTAAAAGAACAATTCGAGGGTATTCAAAAGGCCTTAGATACTGAAGTTAAAGAAATGAAAAAGATGTTTAATGAAATGGAAAACGATGTTAGAATTAATGCATATGAGCTTAAAAGCAATGAGATTGAGAGAAAGAATATTCAAATCCTTAACGAGAATTTGATTTCCAGATGCATTGCCCAGGATGTGTTTTATACTGTCACTAATTATGCCATAACTGCTTCTCAATTTCATCATTTATCACTTGCATTTAAAGTTTCCCAAGATCGTGCCAATGAGCTTGAGACCGAGAATTCAAAATTCCATGAAAAAATCGAAAAGGATGATCATGATAACATAGTCAGGCATTTTTCTAAATTAGAAGTTCAATATCTTGATTTAAAATTAAAATATCAACATCTTGAAGAAAGAATCAAAACCTGAAATGCCAAGACATCTTCAGATGCTCTAGTGTTTGATGCATATTTTGAAATAAACACACGTGATGAACGGATCCAAGCTCACTGCAGCATGATCCAAAAGTTGAAAGCTCAATATTCCCAGTTGAAGGGAAATATGAGTGAAGTGGTTGGCAATCAGATACCTCCGCCTTTAGATTCTCATAATTTCCAACTTCAAAACATCATCAATAAATTTCAAAAAGAAAATGAATCTTTTCAAGTGGAAAATTCAAAAGTTAAACTGCAAAACTAAGAGTTATATGATTCAGTCAAGGTCAATCATGAAAAACACATTGAAAGGCAACTTCTTTGCTAAACGAAATTGAGAACCTGAAGCGTATGGTAAAAGGAAAATTGCCGATTCCCACTTGAAATTATGTTGTTCCAAAGGTTTTTGCTTGTAATAATTATGCTATTGATGTGTTGTATATTCCCCCTCCTGTTAGGAATAATGAATTGGCATATCAAGAATATCTTTCGTACCTCAAGGATAGTTTAGAGGGTCTTCGTGAGATCATAAAAGATGATAGAATAGAAATACCACTTGATAGTGCAGTTGCATATGCTTGCATGTATGCCAAACGATCTCAGGAACTCTTAGAATATGTCATTGTCATATGTCCTAAGTCTGGTACTAGGCGAGATAGAATAGTTGCACCCACTTCTATGCCTAAAGTCAAGCATGTTACCTTTGATGTGCCTCCTAAAGTCTCAGAGCCCAGCACTTCTAGGCCAGAAATGCAAAAAGTAGTGAAACAAACTAATATTCCCGTCATTCCTTCTACAGGAGTAAGCAGTGACACTAAGGTTAGCGGGTCAAAGCCTTCAGGCAATACAAAGCAAGATAGGACCTCGCGAGCTAAAAGTAATCAAAAGAAGAGAGTAGAAGACCACCATAGGAATAATAATTTTGAGTTGAATAAAATGAATCGTGTTGATTTTAGTATTAGTTATAAGCGTACTGTAATTAATTTGAATTCTGTTACTCCTAGCAAAACATGTAATGAATGTTTAATTTCTGGTAATCATGATGAATGTGTTGTGTCTTATTTGAGGCATTCTGTTAAATCTCAAATGGATAATGCAAAACAGGTTAAGCAATCTTGGAAACCTACAGGGAAAAGGTTTATTAGTATGGGTTTTCAATGGAAGCCCGCAGGCCGCAAGTTCAAAATTCTTGAACTTTATCCCTCATTGTCTAGATCAGTGCCAAATAAGAAATGAAAGCCCACTGGTAGAATCATACCTTTAGGATCTCTAGGTCCATTGCCTCTACTAGTGCAGCTCCCACTAATAATATTATGGCTCCTAGAAATGTTGTAGGTCTACAGATTGCTTGTACTAACCAATCGGAACCCATATTCTCATGGGGATCCAATGTTTCCAGTTATCCACTCTTGTCTATTTTCAAAAGCAGTTCGTACAAATCGTCCTTTGGTATTTGGATTCAGGCTGCTCAAAACATATGATTGGGGATCGCTCACGGCTCAAGAACTTTGTGAATAAGTTCATCGGGACAGTTAGATTTGGGTATGACCATTTTGGGGCAATTATGGGTTATGGAGATTATATTTTTGATGATAATGTTATCTCCCATGTATATTATGTAGAAGGAATTAGGCACAATCTGTTATCTGTTGGTCAACTTTGTGATTCTGATCTCGAAGTAGCCTTCAGAAAACACACATGCTTCGTTAGAGAATTAGATGGTGTTGAGCTTATAAAAGGATCTCGTGGCACAAACTTGTACACCATCTCTATCGAAGATATGATGAAGTCTTCTCTTATTTGCTTGCTGTCTAAGGCATCTAAGAACAAGTCATGGCTATGGCACCGTCGACTCAATCACTTAAACTTCGGTACCATCAATGATCTTTCTAGAAAGGACCTTGTAAGAGGCTTACCCCGGTTAAAATATGAAAAGGATCATCTCTGAACAGCATGCCAATTGGGTAAAAGTAAAAAGTATGCCCACAAACCCAAACCTGCCAATACCATTATGGAAGTTCTTCATACCCTTCACATAGATCTATGCAGACCCATGAGAGTTCAACGTATTAATGGGAAGAAGTGTGTGCTAGTTGTTGTTGACGACTACTCTCGGTTTACTTGGGTAAATTTTTTGAGAACTAAGGATGAAACTCCCGAGGTTATCATTAAGCTTATCACACATTTGCAGGTTAGGCTTAATAAAATAGTTAGATTCATCCAAACAGACAATGGAACTGAATTTGTAAAAAAACAGCTCATTCAGTTTTATGAAAGCATTGGAATTATTCATCAGAAAAGTGTTCCTCACACTCCTCAGCAGAATGGTGTAGTTGAAAGGCGTAATCGTACTCTTGCGGAAGCTGTTAGGACTATGCTAATATTCTCAAAGGCTCAAATATTTCTTTGGGCGGAAGCCATTTCCACTGCTTGTTACGCTTAAAACCATTCCCTGATACATACTCTTCGTGGAAAAACTCCATATGAATTAGTGAACAACAGAAAACCGGGTATCTCTTTTCTTCATATGTTTGGGGGTTTGTGCTATCCAACCAATGATGGTCAAGATCTGGGAAAGTTGAAAGCTAAGGTTGATATTAGATTTTTCGTTGGTTATGCACCTGATCGGAAGGGTTACCGAATCTACAACAAAAGAACCCCAAATATTATGGAAACTATTCATGTTACATTCGATGAGCTGACTGATCAAATGACTCCTGGACAATCTAGTTCTGGACCCGCACCTCAACTCTTGACCCCTGGACCCATTAGTTCGGGTCTTGTACAAGATCCAACTCCTGAAAATCCTTATGTACTTCCCACAGAAGAAGATTTGAAGAATCTATTTGATCCGATGTATGATGAATACTTTGAGCCTACAACTGATGATACTCCTGCACCACTAGCTGTAACTGCTCCTGTTCCATCCAGTCCAAATGGTCCAACGGTCTCTATTTCCATATCACAAGATGCTCCATCTGCTGACCATTCACCATCATCATCGAATCTTCAATCATCTCAATACATTAAGGAATTGCAATTGATAATTCTTTTGAAGATAATCCCTTTGCCACTCTTGAAGATGCTCCATTTGAGAATATACTTGCCCCTGAACCCACTCCTGAAGCATCTTCACTAGGAGATCCTAACTCTTCTACTTCAGTAGCTTATCAACAAACACATGAACATCTCAGAAAATGGACACATGATCATCCATTGGATAACATCATTTGGAATCCTTCTTGTCCGGTATCTACTAGAAAGCAACTTGTCACTGATGCCTTATAGTGCTTCTTCAACTCAGTACTATCAAAGATCAAACCAAAATATGTCAAATCAACAATGTCTGAGGACAGCTGGTTTAGTGTTATTCAAGATGAAATCCATGAGTTCCATCATCTTGATGTATGGGAATTAGTACCTCCTCCAGATTATGCTATGATTATTGCTCTCAAGTGGATCTTCAAGGTGAAACTTGATAAGCATGGTGACATTCTGAAGAATAAGGCGAGACTAGTTGCTAAAGGGTATCGACATGAGAAGGTTATTGACTTTGAGGAACCATTTGATCCGATTGCACGAATTGAGGCTATCAGAATCTTCCTTGCTAATGTTGCCAGCAAGAATATAGTAGTATACCAAATGGATGTAAAGACTGTGTTTCTTAATGGTGATCTCAAAGAAGTGGTCTACCTCAGTCAATCGGAAGGCTTCGTGGATCCCGAGCATCCTAACTATGTCTACCATCTGAAAAAGGCTCTCTATGGCTTGAAGCAGGCTCCTAGGGCATGGTACGATACTTTGTCAAAGTTTCTATTAGCTATTGGATTCTACAAAGGCGTTGTTGATCCCACACTGTTCACTCGAAAGTCAGGAAAACATTTAATTCATGTTCAAATATATGTTGATGATATTCTTTTTGCCTCGACCGACCCAAATGAATGTGATCATTTTTTCAAAGAGATGGGCTCTAAATTTCAAATGTCAATGATGGAAAAAATATCATTTTTCTTATGATTACAAATTTCTCAAAGTCCTGGAGGCATTTTCATTAATCAATCTAAATATTCTAATGAAATGTTAAAAAAAATTTGGATTTGATTCTTGTGACCCTGTTGACACTCCGATGGTGGAGAAAAACAAACTGGATAAGGACCTCTTTGGGAGCCCTGTTGATCAAAATAAATATCGTAGTATGATTGGATCCTTGATGTATGTCACTGCCAGTAGACCTGACATTTTGTTCGTTGTATGCATGTGTGCTCGATACCATGCTAAGCCTACTAAAAAGCACCTTGAAGCGGTTAAACGGGTCTTTCAGTACCTCCAAGGAACCATTAACATGGGACTTTGGTGTCCGAAGGACACCGCTATGTCACTAACAGCCTATGTAGATGCTGACCATGCATGGTGTCAAGATACACGTCGAAGTACGTTAGGAGGTGCTCAGTTTTTGGGTGATAAGTTAGTGAGCTGGTCTTCAAAGAAGCAAATGAGTACTTCTATATCTTCTATAGAGGCTGAATACATTGCCATGTCATCATGTTGTGCTCAAATCTTATGGATGAGATCCCAACTATATGACTATAGATTTGTATTCAACAAAATTCCTCTGTACTGTGACAACAAAAGTGCCATCGCTCTCTGTTGCAACAATGTCCAACACTCAAGATCAAAGCACATTGACATTTGACATCATTTCATCAGGGAACAAGTAGAGAAAAGTGTGTTTGAGCTCTACTTTGTAAGGACTGAGTATCAGTTGGCAAACAGCTTCACGAAAGCTCTTCCAAGAGATCGGTTTGAGTTTATCCTCCCTCGACTCGGCATGAAGAGTCTGCAACCGGAAACGCTCAAACATCTTCAGGAAGATGATGATGAGCAAAGGAATTTCTTCACCAATTCTTTGTAAATATTTTTCAAAAAGCAAAATACAAAATTATAAAACCAACAAAAAGAAAATAGAAAAATATAAAATCTTCAAAAAATCCATAAAAATAAGAAAATTTGAAAATACCAAAAATATTGTTTTTCTCAAGACATGTCTTCTGGTATCGATAACATCTACGATCTTAGAAATGTCATTGAATAATGGCACGAGACTTTAGATGAAGTTAGAGCAGAAAGTGTAAATACTTTTCAAAACATATCTCAAAGCAATGGTTTACAATTACTTCAGATTGTAACATGCGCTTCAAAATGGCTTACTGTCATTTCAGGCAGTAAACCAAGCTTAAATTAATGGCTTGCAGTTATTTTAGACTGTCACCCGCTTTTAAAGAAAGGAAAGTGTTGCGCTAAATCGATTTCTTTAAATATCGACCACTTATCCTAAAAACAAAAATCAGGAAAATTTGTCGCCAAAAAGACAAATGCTCCTCTACAAATGATTTTCATTCTAAAGATTCTTCTGAAAAATATTTGTTTTAACATGGTGATAACATTGTTTGAGAATACATCAGACTTAATTTTTGAAAATCAACTGGACTCTATTTTGTCAAAAATTTTGTGACTCAATCAACGACTATGGTCATTGGTTGAGGGGGGGATGATTTCAATCTTCATATTTTCAAAAATTGGTACCAAAATAATTCCGAAGTCATTCTCAGTGTCAAATGCCTAACAAGAGAATAAACATACAATCTAATGTACGGAGATATTCCATCAAAATTTTTTTTGCTTCTTATGCACTGTAGATGACTTACTGTACGATATATAGTGGTGAATAAATGTTTTAAATGTATTCCTTATCAGTTAAGTTTTAAATCAAGCCACATCTTTCCCCAAAAAAGTTTTTTAAATGATTTAAATCAATTAGGATCACAAATCTCATAAGGTTTGTAATTTTTGATCGGGGGAGAGAATGTGATTTAAATATGAAATCTGATAAAAGGTGGTCGTTTTGACTCAAAGTGCAGGTTTTCTCTAATATGTGCTAAACTCTTTCGAATATCGATGCATATATTTAGGGGGAGCGATTAAATGTTCCTTATCAGTAAAAGTTTAAAAGAAACCCACATCTTTTCCCAAAATGTTTTGCAAAGTATTTAAATATTAGATTTAATCGGGGGAGAGATTGTGATTTAAATATTAAATTTGATAAAAGGAGTGCTTGTTTAATGACACTCCTTCCTCCATGTGCTAAATGATTTCATAAGCCATATCACATGTTGACGGGGAGCATTTATAAATGATCAAATACAATTAAGGTACAAAATGCATTGATTCTATATCACAAGTACCTTGATTTGGTTTTCAAAATGATTTTCATTTGGTTTCAAGGCAGAAAGAACTGTACCACAAGACCGACCATTTTACTTTATGCATTGGATTTATAAGGATGGTTAGGTTAGTTATTAGTTCCCATGATCCTGCCAGAGCCGTAAGGATCTACCCAGGGACAAACCACTAGATAGTGTAGAAGTCCTTAGGTATGATGAAAAAAGGAGAAAAGTGAGAATATGGGAAGAGTGTCGACTGAGATAGAGCTAGAACTGGAACAAACCCAATAAGGTTCTAGTAATGAAGTCTCGGTAAGCACTGAAGGGGTTGAAGAATGAAAAAGAAATAAAAAGTAAAAGGGTGAAAAGAAATAGCCCTCTAATAATTCAACCTTTGGGGTAAAACCAGGTTCAATACATATGCTATTGGTGGTTACTAAGGTAACGTCGGTATTGAAGACAAGACGTCATGGACCCAGTGACGCACTACACTAAAACTTTCCAAGCTACTCAAGTTCTCTTAAAAGAACTTGTTTCATTCTCAGGGGGAACCTATATAATCTATCGACTTTCTCTTAGAGATAGCTGATATTAAAGAAGGAGACCCTCTCCTTAGTCTCCGAATAGGAAACCAAAATGCACTATTGAGTCTAGAGCCAAGAGATCATCAATAAATCTCATTAGGATACACAAATCATGAAGAGTTACTGTTTCACACAATATGGAAAGTAAGAATACATATTGAGAGTCCTATGCATTATCCTTGTGGTATTTTCCAGAACATCCTAGTTAAATGTAAAGTACTCACAATGAAGATGGAAATCCTTCTAGAGCAACATCAAACAAGCTCTTGGTAGGTGACATGTGAGATTCTTCAAGAATCAAACTTGTGACAAATGGATTGAAACGATGGGGCGATTCACTCTTGAACCAACCTTGGTCCAGGAAATGGATTGACGAAAACTTTTGAAAAACCTTTCGATGTGCTCCACAATTCTTTTCTCTTAGTACATCGACTGTGCGTTAATTTCTAAAACAAAAGTATTTATGATTGAAACTTGATTTTTCTCATAAAAAAAACTTTCAACAATACGCGATTGTTTTTCAAATCAATGTTTCATCAATCAGTGAATCTCAATTCGTTGGTTCACTCACTCCGTGTTGTCTACTTTGGGACGCTCTGGTTTGAGAACGGCTAGATCAAGCTGCGAAACCCTGTCAAGGAGATTCTTAGGAATTCTACCTGATCACAGGCAGTATTAATACTAATCAACGAGGAACCGTGGTTCCTGCAACCCTATTCAACGAAAGTAAACAAAGACACTTTCGTGTGTTTTCTTGCTAAATATTGTTTGAAGGAACATCGGACGGTTTCAACTGATCGAAATTGAGAAGTCAATCTATAAGCATATGCTGACATATCATACTCACGTTTAAATAAATCATGATAAGTTCGTCTCTATGCTCTGATTCCATCAAGCTATGCTTCCGCAACTCTGATGCAAAATATCATGATCCAACAAACTGTAAGCATGTCGGTTCAGAAGTCAAAAATATCACGTGGAGGCGACATAACAAAGTATAATTTAGAGATTTAATGTGGCTGATGATCTCGAAGAAAAGCTCAAGGATCACCAATCATGGATCAGTTAAAGACCTCCATTGAAAGTACAAAACATGCGGACTTTGAAGAATCAAAGATTACGAGCTACAAAGCAAAGAACGTGTTATAGAATGCTAGAACTCAAATTGTATTATCCATTTGTAATTGAGGTGACCTCCCTTAGGGGGAGATTGTTAGGATTTAGTAAATCTGTAAGTTAAATACTCGGTCACCTCAAGTATGTGTAAGCATTAGAAATCTTGTAGTCTTAGTCGTTTAGTTAATATAAGTAGTTAGTTAAGTAACACCGTGGATGACGGACGGGTCTTTACCCACTGTATACCTGATCCACAGCCCGTAGGTGGCGTTTATTGTAAAAACTATACATACCTTCTACCTCCCAAGGTAGAAGGTTGGAGCTTCATAATAGACATTACTTTCTCTCACAAGAAGTTCCCATTCTCTCCACTTTCTCTCTCTAAACTTTTCTTTGATTCAAATCATAAAGGTTGTGTTTGTGTGTTTATGATAACCAATATGTTACATAAAATAATGACTCACTTTATTCAAGAAAAACTTCAATGTAGCATCATCATCATCGATGTTGACATTTTTAATTTCATCTAAAACATGTTTAACACCGTGGAGGACGGACGGGTCTTTACCCACTGTATACCTGATCCACAGCCCGTAGGTGGCGTTTATTGTAAAAACTATAAGTACCTTCTACCTCCCAAGGTATAAGGTTGGAGCTTCATAATAGACATTACTTTTGTTGGTCCAAAGAATTGAGCAAATCTTGATAAAAGAAAGAACAAATTCATTAATAAAGATAAACAATAGTTACAAGATTTCTCAATACCAAGTAGACTACATGATAACATCCTCAACTTTTTACGGGGATAATTTCGGTATATTATCTCCATTAAATGACAAATAAACTCTCATTGATCCAAGCTATGCTTGTGTTTCAATGAGAGGATGACCCTATCAACTAATACTAAGTATTATGTGTTTGTTTAGGATGCATACCTATCTCTATTACAATACAAACATATATATAGGAACTAAAATACAAAGACATGTGATGATGGTAAGATGTCATGATCAGGTGGTCCCTCTTCATCTTCCTCTTTTGGAAAAGCACCAACCATCCTTTTGAATGTGTCAACACAATATTCCCACTTCTATGGTAAAGTCTTGTACTTTGTCTTGACTTCGTCTTTTGGAAGTTCCCACCCATATTTTTTAGTCTGTTTGTAGAGATAGTGTCTTCAGGATCACTGAGACATTTGTCAAATCTCAGTGTCACTGGTGTTGTTTGTAGCTTATATATTTTACTAACTGACACCGTATTAGTAAGTAAAGAGCATAAAACAACACTCACTGATTTCTTTATCAGTGAGTCACTCAATATATATTTAGTGAGTTAGGCTATTTTATTTTCAAATCTTGTTCAGGGTGATTGGGACAATTTTTGGACCCAACAATCTCCCCCTATTTGAATATACAAATAGCCTAAGGTGATTGGTAAAAGGTGTAAATCTGAGGGTTCAGTCTAATGGTTCGTGACTGAGGTTCAGTACCCAGGTTCAGTGAGAAGGGTTCAGTGAATAAGGTATCAATAACATGGTTCATTGTTCAGTGACCAGGTTCAGATATTCAGTGACCTCGTTCACTTTGACAAGTTTGTGGGGTTCAGTGTGGGAGTTCAACATAACAAGTTCAGTTTGTGCATTGGAGAGACCTGGTTCATTTTAGATACATCAGTGTCCTCCTTTCTCTTTTGTCATTCCCTGATCCTTTTAGGATTCAGGTGAGTATAACTCATTGAAGCTATGCTTGTGATTTTAATCACTCACTGACTTAGAGGACCTGGTTCAATTTGATACATCAATGTTCATTTTTTGTCACAATATTATAACCCATTCAGTGACTAAGATTCCTAAACAAGAACCTTACCACTTTCAACACACTATGACACCACATCATCAGTTTACTCACTGATTCTTCTTACCCACTGATACTTATAAGTATCATAAACCTCAAAAACACACTGAAATTTATTCCCTGATTTCAACACATCATGAACACAAGCTTAATAAGCTCAACTTCAACACATGCATTAACACTTCCTGATGTGAGAAGGTTGTGATATCAGGTTACAGGAGTGACCCATTTTAGTATATGTATACTGATTCCAAACTATTTCAGTTTCTCAACTCACCAATCAATTCACTGATTTCGCCCCACCTCCCTTTTTGATATAATTTTTTCAGTTACAGCCTGACTTGCTCAGGATGCTGATAAAAATTAATTCGGACTCCATCATCAGAGACACTGTGTTTTTCATAGTTGTTAGGAATTAGAAATTCCCGGTATTAAAGAGTCGGTCACCTCAAGTATATGTAATCGTTAGAATGCTCGTAGTCATAGTTATATTTAGTTAAGTAGTATTTTGATAAGTAACACCGTGGAGGACGGACGGGTCTTTACCCACTCAGATGCCCGATCCACACCGTTGTGTGGCTTTTATGTAAGACTATAAATACTCTCTACCTCCCAAGGTAGAGTTGGAGCTCATAATAATATCTTTCACTTTCTCTCACTAAGTTCCCTAAACCTCTAACTTTCTCTCTCTAGAATTCCACTTATACCCCCACTTGTGTTAATGGTTTGATGTGTTTGTGAAATCCAATATCCAACAATTGGTATCAAGAGCCATGGTTAGATCATATCTTACACATCTTTGGATTTCTAGTGATTTTTAGGTGGTTTTTGAGTTTGAAAAAGTTTAGTGGTTTTGCATCATTTGGGTGATTTCTAGTGTTAAAGTTTGGATTTTGATAGTACTTTTATGTTTAGAATCATCACAAGTATTTAGGTTTTGATTTGGTAAGCTTGAATCATCGTGGTTGGGTAGTTTTGGATTGAAAAGTGATGTTTTTGTGGTTTTCTTGCTAGCGACTTGACATTCGGACTTCATTCTTCGTAGCGACTTACTTTGCAATTTCGTATGAAGTTACAGCTTTGGAGCTAGCGACTTAGACCAAGCGATTAACGACAAGTAGTGGACTCTCCACTACGGGTAGCTCTTGGTGGTAGCGACTTGGTCTCAGAGTTTAGCGAGTTGCTCTTTTGCGACTTGAAGTTTTAGCGACTTGAGTAGCGAATTGCTGCCAAAATTTTGCTAGCGACTTGAAGGTTAGCGAGTTACTACTTAGTCACTACTTAGCGACTTGCATTTGTATAGCGACTTGGAACTTTAGCGACTTGGGGGTGTAGCGAATTAGGTGTTAGCGACTTGGTGCATTATCATCTAGCGACTTGGGACTTTAGCGACTTGACTGTGTAGCGACTTGGTGCTTAGCGATTTGGTGATTTAGCGAGTTGCTACTTAGAGACTTGGTGCTTAGCGACTTGGTTCAAGGGTTATAGCGACTTGGTTGATTTTTACGAAGAAGAGGTTTGACCAAAGTTGACTTTTTACGTCAAAACTTCAAACGGCCATAACTTTTGATCCGTAACTCCGCTTTCAAATACCCGTCAAAACAACGGAACAGCCTGAATATTGTGAGGTTTCACCACGATGTTGTGAAACGAATTTTTTGAGGCCCAAATCCTCTCCGAAAGGAAGTTATTGAGCTTTTAAGATTTTAGATCTAAATTTCTCCATAAAATCGTGCAACAACCAACCCAAATCACAACCAAACAACATCTCTGCTTATCCCACAAACAATCATAAGACCTAACACACAATTGTCTATCATTGTGTCGATCCATCAGTCATCTTAACACATTCCATTGGTCATTTCTTAACGGTTTGGTCTTGATTTTAGTAAAATCCAGCGAAAGATTCTATTTCTCGGTTTAAATCATAGACTTGTAAAATCCCGTGCATTCCACCACATCATGTCTTACTCTACTGACCCAGTGATTTCAGAAGTGCTTAAATTGTATGATGTTGTGGACAATAATGTTAATGATTGCGACACCTAACGAACGATTAAAGATGTGTGAATTAAACAATGAGGATGTGAGATCTTCATGTTCTGAGTACAATGAGAATGCCACGCAAATGGAATGCAGCATTGAGCCATATCAGCTACTTCATCCGCACCTCATACAACTGTTATCCATAGTCCGGGATCGAACATGTAGTGCTCTTTTCCGCCAAGACTTACCTACATTGACAAGAAGCTTGCTGTTGAACTTAGAACACTTAAAGCTGCAACTTACCAATGAAAAGGTTCAAAAGGATGGTTCCAATGCAGCTCTTCAAGTAATCTACAAACAATTTCAGCCATTCATCAGTGGGGAATATTCAGCAGATACATTGATCAACACTTGACTGAATTTCCTTCAAAAACATACTGAATGGAAATTCAGGATTTCATTGAGACATTTATCCAACTCATGGATAATGTGAAAAAGTACATTGAAGAATCTGCCCAAAAGAATGAAGACGTGAATGAGTGTCAAGTGCAGTTGAAAGATTGTTGTGATAAGTTGGGTAATGTATCTGTTGAAGAATCGTGTTGCTGAATGCGAATGTCATTGACAACAAAAATTGGTGAGTCGGATAATGCAAAAATGGAATCTTCGTGCTCAAATTCACAAGAGATAGAGGTGCACCGCACACAACCTGTGCAAGTAAATGCAAAGGAACGCTCCATGGAAGCTTCGGATGTACCCAAGATAGAGATGCACCCTCACAGCAAACTGCATGTCAATGCTGAGGTAAGTTGCATGGATGTTTCTGATGTACCTAGTTGTGCATCTTCTACTCAAAATGATGATTATAAACTGCATGAGTACGTTGCATTTGTGCCTGATGATTCCCTTACCACTGAGCTTAACATATATAAGGATCAAGTTGCTATTTATGAACAGCGTGCTAAGTTTGAGTTGACCACCCGTGAGCAGGAAATGGATGTCCAAATACGCACAACTATTAGAAAAAGTAGGTTTAGAGAAGAAGTATTAAAACAAGAGTTAAATTCCTTACAAGAAAAGCTTTCTAAAACGGCTAAGCAAAAACAAGAACTTCAAGAAAATGTTAAAGTGCTTAAGCAAGAATTTAGTGCTAAGGAGTCAAAACTTTTGAATGATTTTTCTAATCTAAAGACTTTGAAAAACAAGCTTGAAAATAAGTTGTACGCACAAGGAAACACCATTCAGACTGCTCACATGATCACTAAGCATAGAGTTCTAAGTGACAAACATAGTGTTGCCTTAGTTGATGAACCAAACCTTGAGGCTTGTAAAAAGGCTAGAGAAGCTCATAAGGTACTGTATGATGGTAATGAGATCCTTAAGCCTAGACAGAAACCTAGTTGCTGAGTGCACCGAGGAAGATAAGAAATCAGATGAAGTCACTAGGGAGAAAATGAATAAGAAGCTAGAAGATCCTCGAGTGTAAAAGAACAAGATAACGATGAAACCCCATGATTACACTAAGGAAAATTGGATATCCTTAAACATGTTTAAGCCTCAGACTCTATTGACCCTAACAAGTGTTCGAAAAAGGATATGGATTTGTAAAAGTCGAAAATCTTGTTGAAATGAATCCCCCTTGTAGGAAATTCCCTAAAGTGACTGTGTATCCTCCAAATACACCAATGCATTTAGTTCCTAGAACTATTGCCACTAAGAGCAAGACCTTAATCAGTCAATATGTTATTCTTCAACTATTTGTCGATTTTGAGAAAACTTGTAAGAAAAGGATCACACCCATCGGGATAACTGAAGGGGAAAGGGGTTTTGAGCAAACAAAAGAATGCTATCTAACCGAGGTCATGCCTTTCTTTAAACAACTAAAAGATCATTTTGAGAGTCTTAAAAGGGGATAAAATCAGATATTAAAGAAATGGAAAAGGAATTTGATGCAATGATAGTTGAGGTTAGTGACTATGAGCGAGAATTAAAATATAATGAGATTGAGAGGAAGAACTTGCATACCTTGAATGAGAATCTTATTTCAGAATGTATTACTCAAGATGTGTTTTACACCGCTACGAATTGTTCCATTAATGCTTCTCAATTTCATGAATTATCTGTTGCTCTGAAAGTCTCCCATGATCGTGTCATTGAACTTGAAAAAACTAATTCTAAATTGCATGAGAAAATTGAACAGGATGATCATGATAACTTGGTGAAACAGTTTTCTAAATTGGAAGTTGAGCATCTTGCTTTGCAATTAAAATATCAACATCTAAAAGAAAATGTTAAAACCTCAAATATCAAGACATCCTTGGATGCTCCTGAATTTGATGCGCTTTTGAAATTAGCAAACGTGATGAACAGATTCGAGCTCATTGTAACACGATCGAAGATTGAGAACCCAAGTCTCACAACTTAAAGGTGAAAAGAAGGATGTGACTGGTTCCCATATGCCTCCACCTTTAGATTCTCATAATTTCCAACTTCAAAACATTATTGATAACTTGCAAAAGGAAAATAATTGTTTTAAAGCTGAAATTTCAAAGGTTAATGATCAACACAAAGAGTTATGTGATTCTTTTAAAGTTAATCATGATAAAAAAATTGAAAAGATAAATTCTTTACTTAATGAGATTGAGAATCTGAAGCGTGAGGTGAAAGGAAAGTTGCCAATCCCCAATTGCCAATATTCTCGTCTAAGGTTTCGATTGTGATAAGTATGCTATCGATATGTTATATATTCCCCAGCCCATTAGGAATAATGAACTCGCACATAAAGCATATCTCTCATACCTTAAGGAAAGTTTGAAGGGTCTCCGTGAGATGGTTGAAGATGAAAGATTAAAAACCTTTGATAGTACTATAGCCTATGCTTGCATGGATGCCAAACGATCTCAAGAACTCTTAGAGTATGTAATTGTCACAAGTCCACATCTAGCAATAGGAGAGATAGAATAGTGGTGCCTTGTTCTATGCCTAAAGCCAAGCATGTGACCCTTGATATGCCTTGTTCCATGTCAAAATTCAAGCAAGCAACCTGTGATGTGCCTCCTAGAACTTCAGATCCCAGCACTTCTAGACCAGTGAATGCGAAAGTAGTGAAGCCAAGGAATGTTCCCATCGTTACTTCTACAGATGTTAAGATTGACACTAAAGTTAGCGGTCAAAACCTAGAAGCTATGCAAAGAAGGATAGGATTACGCAAACTAAAAGTGATCATGATAAGGAAGTGAAAGAACACCATAGGGACAAGAAGTTTGATTTGAACAAAAAGAATCGTGTTAGTTCTAGTATTAGCTCTAAGCTTACTAAAATTAATTCGAGGCCTTATGCTTTCTGCAAAACATGCAAAAAATGTTTAATTTCTGGTAATCATGATAAATGTGATGTGTTATTTGTGAGGTCTAAGATTCATAACCCAGCTTAAGAAATTTTGGAGAGTAAACAGATTAAGCAATCCTTGAAACCTACAGGGAAGGTTTTTACCAATGTAGGATTTCAGTGGAAGCCAACAGGTCGAATATTCACGAATGGCAAACCTTGCCCCTTAACTAGATCCACTATGCCTAGAGTAGTGCCTGTTAAGGTTTGGAAGCCAACCGGTAGAATAATCCCATTAAGCACAAAATGTCCCTCGACTAAGTCTGATGCTTCTACTAGTTTAGCTCCTAGTGACAATGACATTGCACCTAGGGTTTCAGCTGATTCAAAGATTGTTTGTGCTAACCAAAAGGACCCCATGAGCACGTGGGGATCCAATGTTTCCAATTCTCTATCTTCGTCTGTTGTCCAAAGCAGGTCGTATAAGTCGTCCCTTGGTATTTGGATTCGGGCGGCTCTAAACATATAACTGGGCTCTAAACAATGACGCCTCGTCACATCGGGCCAGCCTCGTTCTTCATCATTATGGCGTCTCGCAGATAACACTTCGTGCCCGTCCTCATAGAAAAGAAAAGTGTACGCTTCTCGGCGCTTTATCTTCATAATGAGAAATTCTCTCATAAATGGCCATACTCATCTACATTCTTCATCAACAAGCTTCATGTTTTTCCACGCTCATTCATTCATCAAGTGGATCTACGTTCATTGGTGTATACTCTTATTCACTTGTTAATTCAAAAATGGCAACTTCGGATGCAATTTTTGAGGGGAGAAGAGTGAATATACTACATGATGATGGATGTTTGAATAATGGTTATACGACTTAATTTAATTTTTTTGATGATGATGAGTGTATATTCTTTTTGATGAAGAGTGAATATACTAAGGATAACTAGGATTCATTGTTTTGATTTTTGATGAAGAGTGAATAATGGTTCCTCTCATTGGGCACGCTATAAATCAACCACATGAACATTAAGGAAAATGACTTCCTTATTCGCTCGAAGACATTTGTGGTGAATCTTCCAGATCAGTCTCTACATGTATACCTTTAGGAAGAATGCATTAATGTCGAGAAATCATTTGTTCCTGTTCATTCATGGGATCGACGTACATCCTCAGTATCGCTTTATTCATGTGTTGGGCATTTGACACAAGCTGATTACCTCGGAGTTAATCAATTATCACTTATTTGGGATTGAAGTTAAATTTCAAAGGCGTGTTCTTATTTGATAACTTGCTCGGGTCTAAGAATTTTATGTTGAAGACTTGGTTTATCTAGTTACCACCGCTCGGGATGGATGGTTGAAGATCTGGTTAACTATCACTTTAAGGAGTTACGTAGTTTTACTCAGTGACACACTAATATGACGCTGGATAATCGCAAGAGGTGTTAAAGTCTCATACTTTGGTTGAGTATGGAGTACTTAGAGATTTGCTTGAAGCATAAATTCTCAATCGTTCTTCCAACATTAATGCAAGCTTAAGATGCAAATGCAGGGAATTCTTCTTCAGTTTCAAGTTTGGTATATCTGGTTTTCTTCATCAGTGGTCACTTCAAATTGTCTACATATGGGTTGATAAAGATAGTCAGAGAGAGTTTCTATCGCAGTGGTCCTACGGCTCCTGGACAATCCAGTTCTGGACCCGCACTTCAAAACAGTCCTATTGGTTCATCCCTTGTACCATTTCCCTCCCCAGCAGCTCCATATGTACCTCCATCAGAAGATGATTTAAGAAAATTGTTTGATCCTATGTTTGATGAACTTTATGATCCAAGTACTAATGAGGTGTCGATCCCTACAACAGAGGCTGCTCATATTCAAGTGAATGAAGTCAATCCCTCAGTCTCAATATCTTTAAGTCAAGAAGCACCTCACGCTCGATCCTTCGATCTCATCAACAAATCATCAATCTTCAAATATACATCATGGAACTGTTTCTGGCATCAATGATGAAGTTATTCCCTTTGCTACCTCAAGATGCTCCGTTTGAAAACATATTTGCTCCTGAATCATCATCAGAACCATCTTCGTCAGGAGACATCAACTCTGCTACTTCAGTCCCTCAACAACTACCACATGAACACCTCAAAAAATGGACTCACGATCATCCATTAGACAACATCATTGGAAATCCCTCTCGCCTAGTATCCACACGGAAACAACTTGCAACCGATGCCTTATGGTGCTTCTTCAACTCCGTACTCTCTAAGATCGAACCAAAAGATGTTAAAACCGCCATGAATGAAGATAGCTGGTTCAATGCTATGCAAGATGAAATTCATGAGTTCGATCGACTAGATGTATGGGAATTAGTACCGCTCCAGATTGTGCTATGATTATTGCTCTAAAATGGATCTTCAAAGTGAAACTTGATGAGCATGGTGATGTGTTGAAGAACAAGGCTCGATTAGTTGCTAAAGGATACCGCCAAGAGGTTGCTCCTGTGGCTCGAATCGAGGCAATTAGAATCTTTTGGCTAATGCTGCAAGTAAGAACATGGTAGTCTATCAAATGGACGTAAGACGGCATTCCCGAACGGAGATCTTAAAGAAGTCGTCTACGTCAGCCAACCTGAAGGATTTGTAAATCAAGAGCATCCTACTCACGCTTATCGTTTGAAGAAGGCCCTTTACGGTTTAAAGCAAGCTCCAAGGGCATGGTATGATACATTGTCAAAGTTTCTTCTATCAACCGGATTTAGCAAAGGAGCAGTTGATCCAACATTGTTCACCAGAAGTCGTGCAAACATTTAATTCATGTTCAAATTTATGTTGATGATATTATTTTTGCCTCGACTGACCCAATGGAATGTGATCGCTTTTCTAATGAAATGAGTTCAAAATTTCAAATGTCAATGATGGGACAAATGTCATTTTTCTTGGGATTACAAATTTCGCACAAAGTCCCTGAGGCATTTTCATAAATCAATCTAAATATGCAACTGAGATCTTAAAGAAATTTGGATTTGATTCAAGTGACCCTCTTGACACTCCCATGATTGATCGAACCAAACTAGATGAGGACCACTCAGGATCATGATTGACCAAACAAAATATCGTAGTATGATTGGATCCCCGATGTACCTCACTGCTAGTAGACCGCACATTTTGTTCGCTGCTTGCATGTGTGCGATACCGCTAAGCCTACTAAAAAGCACCTTGAAGCAGTTAAACGGTCTTTCGGTATCTCCAAGGAACCATCAATATGGGTCTTTGGTACCCGAAGGACACCGGTATGTCACTAACGGCCTATGCATGCCGATCATGCAGTTGTCAAGATACTCGTCAAGTACGCCCGAGGTGCTCAGCTTTTGGGTGATAAGCTTGTGAGCTGGTCTTCAAAGAAGCAAATGAGTACTTCTATTTCCTCTACAGAGGCAAAATACATAGCCATGTCATCTTGTTGTGCTCAAATCTTATGGATGAGATCTCAATTATCCGACTATGGCTTTGTATTCAACAAAATCCCTCTGCACTCGGATAATAAAGTGCTATTGCTCTATCATGCAACAATGTTCAACACTCAAGAGCAAAGCATATCGACATTCGACATCACTTCATCAGGGAACAAGTAGAAAAAGGTGTGGTGGAACTCTATTTTGTGAGGTCTCGAATACCGCTTAGCGACATCTTCACCAAAGCTCTTCCAAGAGAACGCTTTGAGTTCATACTTCCTCGACTAGGCTTGAAAAGTCTTCAACCGTAAACACTCAAACGCCTTCAGGAGGAAGACGAGGAGTAAAGGTCTATCTTCATCTATCTCTTGTATATATCTATTCAAAAAATCAAAATACAAAATTATAAAACCTTCAAAATCCATAAAATCAAAAATTCAAAAATCTTCAAAAATATTGTCATTTTGTCATGCGTTTTCTAGGTTCGATAATATCTATGGTCTTTGTGTTGTCATTCAAAGAATGACACGGGACTTTAGATGTTGTTCTAATTCCAAAAAAAAAAAAAAAAAAAAATCAAAAAAAAAATTTTGGGAGAAAGAGAAAAAATGGTTTATTGTCATTTCGTGCAAGAACCCGCTTTTCAAAGAAAGAACAGAGCCATACTTTATCATGTTTTCAAAATTCCATGCTCGGATTCTTTAATCATTTATCTGCTGAAAACTAACTGCTTTGAAAAATAACTCACTCTCTATTTTTGATAATCATCTGACTTATTTGTCAAAATATCAATCTCTCAATCAACAACCTATGTCATTGATTGAGGGGAGAATGATTTCAATTAAATTAAAAAGTTATTTGGCATTAAATTGTTTTCAAAAGATATTCATGCATGTTTTATCAATGGAGTTTAAAGTCTTAAAATCCGATCATTATCAGCTAAAACGCTTTCATAATCAAGTCACAATTCTCTTTAAAAGCTTTCAAAATCAATTTAAATCTATAGAGATCACAAATCTCAAATGATTTGATAATTGTGATCGGGGAGAATGTGTGATTTAAATTGGATTTAAACTGATAATTAGGTAAATGGTTTTATAAGGATGTACAAGCTCTCCTTCCCACATGTGACAAACGATTTCAAATTTTCCATGCACATGTTGAGGGGGAGCATCTATCTTAAACCCATGATTTGAAACGTGATAACTTATCTCAAGGTGCAAGTTCCCTCTAGTATGTGCAAAACTCTTTTCAAATCTCGAGGCACATATTGAGGGGAGCAAAATCATGAAAACCTCATCCTTCCCCAAAATGCTTTATCTACTTGATTCGATTAGGGAAGTGATGTTGATATTTTTGAAAATGGTAATCAAAGAAGTTAATTCTTTCTCTTGCCTCCGTGTGGAAAACTATTTCAAATACTTGATTCACATGTTGAGGGGAGTTCTTCTTCTAAAAATATCAAAAACAATTCAGGTACAAAATGCTTTGATAAAATATCATAAGTATCCGGATTGATTTTCAAATGGTTTTCAATTGGTTCCTATGGCAGATGAACAATACCAAAAAGACCGCCCAACTTTACATTATGTATGGTGATATAAGGACGATAAGGTTAGGTATGTGTTCCCATGATCCGCTGAACCGAGGGATCTACCCAGTGACTATCCACTAGTTAGTGTAGAGTTCTTAGGTATGATGATAAAAGGAGAAAAATGAGATATGGGAAGAGTGCGGACTAAGACTGAGCTAGTAATGGAATAAACCCAACAAGGTTCTTGCTATGAAGTCTCGGTAAGCACTGAAGGGGTTGAAGAATGAAAAAGAATTGAATGAGAAAAGGGTGAAAACAAATAGCCCTCCACTTATTCAACCTTAGGGCAGAAACCGGGTTCAATTTATATGCTACTGATGGTAACATCGGTATTGAAGACAAGACGTCATGGACCCAAAGGACGACCGCACTTCAACTTCCCTAACCACTCAAGTTCCTCTTAAAAGGACTTGTTTCATTCTCACGGGGAACCGACATTATCTATCGACTTTCTCTTAGAGATTGTTGATATTGAAGGAGGAGACCCTCTCCCTAGTCTCCGATATAGGATCCAAATGTGCACAAATTGAGTCTAGTGCCACGAGATCATCAATAAATCTCATTAGGACACTTTCAATGAAGACTCTCTGTTTCACACAATGTGGAAAGAGAGATTATATCTTGAGTCCTACGCATTATCCTTGTGGTATTGCCGTAACATCCGAGTGATATGCAACATACTCACAATGAAGATGGAAAGCCTTCTAGATCCAACATCTAACAAGCTCTTGGTAGGTGGCATGTGAGATCTATTATACAGATCAACCATGTGACAACCGAACAGAAACAATGGGGCGATTCATTCTTTTGAATCAATCCCGTTCAGTTATGGATTGACGGATACCTTTGATAAACCGGTCTGTGTGCTTTAAAACTCTTTTCATTAGCACGAATCGCGTGTACTAATTTTTCAAAATCAAAAGGTGTTTTATGATTGATAATTGATTTTCATTAAAACCTTCGTTATATTGCAAAACAATTTCTATTGAGCAATACACGATTGTTTTTCAAATCTCTTTTCATCAATCGTGGACGAAATTCGCTGGTTCACTCACCCGTTGTCTTCTTTGAGACGTTCCGGTTTGAGAACAACCTAGAGTACAGCTGCGAAACCTGTCAAGGAAATTCTTCGAATTATACCGATCACGTGCATTTGTACTGATCAACGGGAACCGTGGGCGCGGTACCTCAATTCATCGAAAGTGATCAAAGACACTTTCAGGCGCTTTATTGCTAACTGCCTTATGCGCGTGTACACCCCGACGCTTGGTACCGATCGTAATGAAGCGTCAATCCATAACCACATGCTCACACAACACATTCATATCAAAAGATATCATGATTGGTGCATCAATGACTCGGATATTCTAACTCCATGCTTCGCTACGCCGCCAATATCATGAATCAACGAATGCTTCCGCTACTCTGATGAGAAGATATCATGACCCAGAATGTGAGCATGTCGGTCCGAAAGTCACAACATCACATAATACCAACACCACAATGGATGTATCGAGATTTTCTATTAGCCGATGATCTCAAAAGCTGGCTCAACATTATTATCACGTGGATAAGTAAAAGACCTCCACTTGGATTAACCAAACATGCAATGAGTGGAATCAATGACTACGAAGCCGGAGCAAAGTACTATGTCAAGAATGCAAGATCAATTGTTAATGTAATATCTGATTGTATTCAATGTCATCTTAGTATATGGTTGAGGTGACCTCCCTTAGGGGGAGATTGTTAGGAATTAGAAATTCCCGGTATTAAAGAGTCGGTCACCTCAAGTATATGTAATCGTTAGAATGCTCGTAGTCATAGTTATATTTAGTTAAGTAGTATTTTGATAAGTAACACCGTGGAGGACGGACGGGTCTTTACCCACTGTATGCCTGATCCACAGCCCGTTGTGTGGCGTTTTATGTAAGACTATAAATACTCTCTACCTCCCAAGGTAGAGAGTTGGAGCTCATAATAATATCTTTCACTTTCTCTCACTAAGTTCCCTAAACCTCTAACTTTCTCTCTCTAGAATTCCACTTATACGCCCACTTGTGTTAATGGTTTGATGTGTTTGTGAAATCCAATATCCAACAATAGTCATATTACAGACTCTTGGGTTCAGTGACTAAGTTTCAGATTCGCACGAGCTCACGGACTCGCTTGGTTTTCAGACTCAGAGATCCGTATTACTCCTTTTTGGTTCAGGTTCAATACGAAAAACTCATAAACACTCGCTGAGTCACAACATTCATATCACTCTCTGATACAATCCATGCCCCCTGATTCTTATCAGACCCTTATCATCCACACTGATTGATATCAAACCCTGATAAGACCTAACGATACCAGGTTTCCATACCACTATGACCAATTCTGGCTATTGAGTTTCTTTTACCATCAGACTCACCAAGTTTCTTCTATCACACTCTGATATTACTTCCTGAGTACAGCTTGTACACTTTAGGACCACATTCAACCTCTAAACATTATGCCTAAATGATTCTTTCAACCTGATAAACAATTTTATATATATCAGTGACTCGTTTAGGCTCAAATCAGGTTCTAACTGATTCCTTTGCACCACAACCCATTTTGCATCTTAGCATTCCCTGAGTTGATTATCAGCAGACCCAAAGTAAACAAACTCACACTTTGATCAGTACTCCCTGATACAAGCTTAATCCTGACAACCCATTTTTCTCCTTCGATGCTACTACACCCCGATATCAGTTACTCAATCAACTTAACTATCACACACTAATTGTCATCAAAACTCACTGATGCACGTCAATGCTTTATCAGTGGTTCCTCAAAACAGTACTTAACCTATGCCTCAGCTCAAAAACCACATAAACACTACATCATTAGTTAACACACAATCTATCTCGGCTTTCATTCGTGAAGATTAAATCATAGCTCATAACAAAACTTCATTCAACTGATTCTTGAATCAACAGTTGACCCAAAAGCAACATACCCAACTTTTAAGCTTCTTTGCTCTCACTGATTAATTTTAAATCAGCTTCTGGAATTGTTCTTGATCTGGGTTTTTGTAGTTTTGAGATGATTTGGAGTATTTTGTGTGTTCGATTGTTGAGTTTTGAGAGATGATTGAGGATTTGATTTTGGTGTTAGATCGAGAGTTTACAACTCTTGATATGAGATAAAAGGAATGAGTTGACTTTTGTTTAATTGAGTTTGTTCTTTTTAGGTGTTTACTAATCGACACATCTGTGTTGGGTTTTTTGTGATGATAAATCTGTGATTTTTGAATGTCGGTTTTGATTTGTGGTGTAAGGTGAGTGTTTTGATGAGTGATTAGATTTTTTTGTTTGAAGATCAAGGTAAATTTGATCTGTTTATGGATCGAGAGTTGTGAGGTTGTGGGTTTTTATCTGTTTGGATAAGATTTGGGTGGTGTGGGGTGTTTTGTTTTGTCATATTGTCAAATATCAGTGTCTTATCCCCCTCAAAAATTGTTATTACATTAGCAGTTTTGGAAGGTTCACACTTGATTTTTTCTGACAACAAAGAATGCTATCAGCAGTCATTTGAACGAATCTGGATCATGAGAATAATCCACCCGCTCTGATACCACTTGTTGGTCCAAAGAATTGAGTAAATCTTGATAAAAGAAAGAACAAATTCATTAATAAAGATAAACAATAGTTACAAGATTTCTCAATACCAACTAGACTACATGATAACATCCTCAACTTTTTACGGGGATAATTTCGGTATCTTATCCCCATTAAATGACAAATAAACTCTCATTGATCCAAGCTATGCTTGTGTTTTAATGAGATGATGACCCTATCAACTAATACTAAGTATTATGTGTTTGTTTAGGATGCATACCTATCTCTATTACAATACAAACATATATATAGGAACTAAAGTACAAAGACATGTAATGATGGTAAGATGTCATGATCAGGTGGTCCCTCTTCATATTCCTCTTTTGGAAAAGCACCAACCATCCTTTTGAATGTGTCATCACAATATTCCCACTTCTATGGTAAAGTCTTGTACTTTGTCTTGACTTCGTCTTTTGGAAGTTTTCACCCATATTTTTCAGTCTGTTTGTAGAGATAGTTTCTTCAGGATCACTGAGAAATTTGTCAAATCTCAGTGTCACCGGTGTTGTTTGTAGCTTATATATTTTACTCACTGACACCGTATCAGTAAGTAAAGAGCATAAAACAAGACTCACTGATTCTTTTATCAATGAGTCACTCACTATATATTTAGTAAGTTGGGCTATTTTATTTTCACATATTGTTCAGGGTGATTGGGTCAATTTTTGGACCCAACAAGTTTCTCTGACTAGAAGTTCTCATTCTTTCCACTTTCTCTCTCTAAACTCTTCTTTGATTCGATTCATAAAGGTTGCATTTGTGTGTTTATGATAAACAATATGTTACATAATGACTCATTTTATTCAAGATCAAAATACATTTAGCATCATCATCAAAGATAGTTTCATTATATCACAATCACCGTGCTCATTATCGTCATCATCATCATCATCATCATTTATCTCAATGATCTTTTGAATCTTGAGTCCTTAATGTTGTATCTAAAAACCTTCTTCAATGTAGCTTTGTGATTGTGTTTACATTTTTTTATATTTGTGTTTATGTTATTTAGATTGTTTAAGATGTAACTTATATTGATCATCTTAAAAGTATTTAGTAAAATTTGTTATGGTTGCAATGTCAATTTAGCTAATAGTACAAGGCTTATCTTAATTTAGAAACCTAACATAACAAACCTTGTCTTAATTTTGCGAATTTACACTTTAAACACATACAATAACACCGTATACAAACGTTTCGCCGCAACGCGCGAGTTAAAATTCTCGTTATTATTACATTGCAAGAAAAACAGCTTCGTATTTTCTTAGGCAAATTACCTTTTTACCCAAAAATAAACTGAAAATCAGAATCAATTTGAACAACATAAATGTGCTTCTGGTTTTTAAAAAAAAACAAACAAACAAGCATAAAAGCATACGGAAAAATGCAATCCGAAACACCCTGGTAGCAGTTAAATCCGAGATAAGGCCCAAATTAGCCCAGGCTCTCTTATGTTGACCAATCGGATTATCTAGATAGTTCTGGCAAGTGGCAAGTAGCTGTCACAATATCCTAATGGGATACTAATCGAATCCAAAATGGGTTGAATGGAAATGGCCCATTAAATCATGTGACCCGGGTCAAATGTTATGAAGGGGATTTTCTGTATAGTTTTGATCATCTTTATTTCGTTTTCTTTTTGTGCAAAGCTCATTTATAACTTGATTTTCTGCTCGAGTTTCATTCTACTATGAGCATGTTGTATGTTAAAAAGGCGGTATTCAGCTGAAAAGGGCGTGAACTGTTTAGTAAACCATTATTTCATCTACCTTTTGCTAAATCTTTTGCCTATGTCTTCCTCACGTGAAGAAACAAAGTACTAACAAAAAGAACACAACCTATAACAGAAAATGGCATAAAGCAATTGAAAAAAGCCCACCGACTACGATGCGTTACGTATAAAAGTAAATAAAGTTTGAGAAAGTTGATTCTCTTGAGAAAGTATCAACGCATAGTAGAAGACAGTTTGAGATCAAAATAACAATATCAGGTTGCAGGTATTTCAATGTCACGTGTAACTGTGTAAGTGTGTAACAATCCACCTATCGTTTGTATACCGTAACGACACATACGCACTCCACACGCTCATATATTTGCAAGCCGCAAATAATATAACATTTAGCTCCTTATTCACTAGAAATTACAAGGTTCCAGCTTAGGGGCGGACCTAGGGGGTTTGCGGTGGTTCACGGGAACCCCATGGACCTTATTCACATAGTGTAAATTTTATCAAAAATCATGATTTTTTTTTAAAATGAAAATGGTAGCTTTGTAATTCTTCTATATATTTTTTAATTTGCACCCGGTGACTAAGTTGTGAGTCCGCCCTTGTTCCACCTTAAGAAAACTAAATTGGTTCTCATATTTGGGATGAAGCAAAATATTTTGCAGTAAATTTTTTAATGGATTTCTAATTGTTATTCATATCAAAATAAACATGATATCCCACATTTACAGATGATATGAAAGAGTCAAAGTATATGCAAATTATTTAGGCATGTACGTGTCACCAGTCACAATAACATATAAAGAGGGAGCTTATGGTCCTACATTTATTGCTCAACTTTATAGTAGTTGTTTCATGCAATGTTTTCAAACCGGGTCGATTCGGTCGGTTAAACCGGTTGAACCGATGCCCGGCCACAAAAACAGGTCAAATAAACTCGAGTTTTTAAAATCGGGTTAACCGGTTAAACTCGTCAGGTTTTGAGTGAACCGGGTCAACCCGGGTATTAAAACCCGACCGGGTTTGGTTTTTTCCAAATTTTTTTATAAAAAACTGGTTGACCCAGGTAGACCCGGTGGTCGAACCGGTAGACTCGGTGATCGAACCGGTTGACCAGGTAAGCGAACCGGTTGACCCGGTCAAATAAAATAAAATAATAATAAATGAAAAAACCGGGTTGACCCGGTGGTCGAACCGGTGCCTGGTGAGTCGACCAAGTCGATTGAAAACCCAGTTTTTTAAAACATTGGTTTCATGGTATATCGTTCTTAATTAGACCTAAATACAATTAGCAACGTAGTTAATCAAACATTTGGACTATACAAAAATAGTGAATTAAGAATTGCATTATTATTAAGCACTTAAGGAGTACCATGTGATTTGATTTTAGTTGGTTAATAATTTGTACAACTCGACATGTTATAAACACAGAGTGCATATATGTACTTGTACCCTGATTAAGGAATGACACCACTAGATTCACATGTTGATGTATTTGTAGTGATAAAACTGATATAGACAAGCACCACAAGAGAAGACATGTGGGTTGGGTGAGGTGGCTTTGAAAACATGAAATGAAATGAAAATTCAAGGATAAGAAATGATTGATTGCGATAATTTTAATGTCGCTTTCTCTTCAAGCAAACAAATTATTATGTAATTTCATGAATTATCTACCACTTGCAATCATATCAACGCCACCACCCAATGTTTTAAAAACCGGGTTTTTAATTGATCCGGTCGAGTCACCGGGCACCGGTTCGACCGGTTCAACCCGGTTTTTCATTTATTATTTTTTTAATTTTTTCGACCGGGTCAACCGGTTCGACCGCCGGGTTAACCCGGTTTTTGTTAAAAAAAAATTTGAAAAAAATAAAACCCGGCCGGGTTTCAAGACCCGGGTTGACCCGGGTTTCAAGACCCGGGTCACTCAAAACCCGGCGGTCTAACCGTTAACCCGGTTTAGAAACCGGGTTTTTTTGACCCGTTTTTGTGCCCGGGCACCGGTCCGACCGGTTGAACCGGCCGGGTCGACCCGGGTTTGAAAACATTGCCACCACCACTCATCTAACATATGTACACCACTTTTCATTTTCATCATTGGGACTACAATCAAAATATCATGGATTCTTTGACAATTAACTAACTCAGGACCACAATGGATAGTTTTTATAAAGCCTAATTACAATGAAGATGATTTGATAAGTATTGTATATAATTGTTTCATTTTTTATGTGATACGAATAGTGCAGCGGTGTTAAGGGGTTCAAAACATTTCTACGATCTTGGTCTCAAAAATAAATGTCTCTAAAATTATAGCAATTAGTTTACAACACATTTTTTAACTGCCAAAAAGATCCGCGTGGTGGAATTAATTTATAAACCGAAAAGTTGATAATGACATGACATAACAAATATATGTGTGATGTTTCGCCTTTATAAAATTGTCAAATTATCAACAACGACAGAGTTACAAAGAGTTGACATTAGATTATATGCATACTTTCGTTGTAGGGCAACCGCATAGCAACAACATAGATAATGTCACTAGATTATATGCATACTTTCGTTTTACGGCAACAACATAGCTAGTGTCACTAGAGTGAGGTATGACATACCTCCATTGTATATAAATAATTTAAAACTTTACACGCAACTGATATTTTACTAGGTACATGATCGTGCAATAATTCGCACCTTCTTGATCAGAGCCTGCATGCGTGCAAGCTAGATGCTTCAAAAAGCTTTTGAGCGACCTGAAATAAGACAAATAGCACGATTGGGTTAAATGGAGCATAGGGGTGGACCTTGCGAACAACTCCGGTGTTCGAATCGTCCGTATATTTAGGAGTAAAGTATAGTGTGAGAGAGAGTGAATTACACACCTCAAACGGATGAAATTGGTCAGCTATTTATAGGCAACCACGTGCGGTTGTCTACACAGATCGTGAATAAAGGACGACTGTTACTAGTGTGGGGCCCACGCAATATTCTTTTTGTCATTTAGTGTTGGAGCTTCGGTCTCCTCGGAGGCTATGCCACTTGGAACGTTGGGCTCCGTGGGTTGGACTCTTATGTATTGTCAGATTCCCTTATGGTAGCCCATGAGGCTTTACGCCAATGACCAATCCTGAGTGCCACGTGTACAGTCTCGGAGGCAGGACTCTGAGCGGTGGCATATGGTACACCAACAAGCCCCCCAGTCTGATGTGTTACTCTTTAATTCAGAGAGTAAGGCATTGAACTTCTATTGTTTATGCAACATTATTTTGGCGGGCTTTTTTGAACTGTCTTGTCAATGTTTAAATGCCGGAGCCTCCCTAGCATCTTTTCGGTAATCGACCACTCCTATTCTCGAGGATTTACGCGGTACGTGTACTTTCACGCGCTTTTAGTCTGGACCATTCATTTTTTTAGTGGGACACGTGTAAGGCGTCGATTTTATTTCTCCATATAAATTCTTCTCTTCCTTTTCCTTTTCATTTTTTTACCGTCCTTTTCAAAAAAACGTTTGTCTCTTCTTTCTCCTTGGAAGTTTGAAAGTTTCTTTAACAATAAAACATTTTCTTCTTAGGTTTGTTGTTTTCTGATCGTGTTTTATTATGTCAAAAGGTACCTTATAGTCTGTTACATGCACCGTGTCCCATAAAGAATTTCATGATTTTGTTGAAGATTTTGGGATAGATAGGCATTATAGGCCCATACATCATGTTAACATCCAAACAGCATTGGATACCCCCTTGGTTTTATAAATTTATATCTCTCTTTGTGTACTGTTGGGAATCTTCGCTTGCCTTTAAATTCCTTTTGTCGCGACGTCTTGAATATTTTAAATGTTGTTTCCCTCTTCTCAACCTGTTTCGTGTTACTCATGTTACTTCCTTTATGTTGTTGTAAGGCTTATGGTGGGGAACCTATGCTTCCTTTTGTTAGGTCTATTTTTACTGTGGGTCGGGTGTGGGGGATTAGTTAACCTTCCAGCAACGCCCTGGGGATTATGGTCCCTCAATTTTTAGGTTTTCGATTCCTAGTATCCCTAGTTGGAAGTCAAAATTCATATACATTGATGAGTCTGTTTTTCTTCGAGAACATCCTAGTTTGCCACCCTCTTTCAGTCAAATTGCCTGTACTTTTTGCTTTTCCTTTCTTGACGAAACCTTTAACGAGGCCCTTCGTGCCCAGCTTTTCCTCTCGCATCGCAGTTCAACCTTCCCAAAGCCTATTCTTTATTTGACTGGTCTTGCGATCCTATGAAACCTTCCATCCTCGTTGATGGTCATGGTATGCTTGTTAATCGTTTATCCTTTGCAACAAATGTATAACCTTTGGTAGTAATTTTTTTATTTTTTATTATTTTTTTTTGCAGAGATGACTTTGAAGGATTTTCTCTAGTTTCCCGGCAATCGTTCTCCTTCCTTTGTTGCCCGTCCTGCTAACACCTCTCTTGATATTGGGAGTCCCTCTACTCCATTCCTTCATGCAGAGGAGGAGGAGGAACATGCTGCCTGAAATAGGTTGGATGGTAATATGGTTGTCAGGGAGAGGTTGATGCTTTCCAAGAGCGTTACCTTTGAAAATGATTTTGGGCTTCATTGGAGGGGGTCTTCTTCCAAAGGGAAAGAGATTGTTGGCCCTTCTTCTCGTCGGTATCTTTCAGGGTTTAAAAGATAGAGGGACGGTTCGTCGGATGAGGTTGCCTCGGAAGAAGGAAACCATGTGCCTGCTTCTCCCTCGCTTTCTCCAAATGAACTTCGTCACCCTTGTGTTGAAGATTTTGGGGGCTATGATTTGTTTTTGCAAAGTTACATGTTTCTACTTTCTTTGTTGCTGTATAAACTTTCTTTCTTTCTTTACTTATCTCTTTTCTTTTTCTTTCCTAGGTTCTTCGGAGTCGTGCACTGCTCGTACCATCTTATCAGGGTTACCCTGCTCGGAGACTCAAAGGAGACTTAGTGGATTAACTACTGAGAAGTTGGACAATTTCTTTGATGTCCAGACCCTACGCTTGGCAATGTCAGGCAATCTTTGGAGTGTTGAAAATCGCAATTTATTCCAAGAGGTTTCAAGACTTCGCTCTAATATGGTGTCTTTGAAAAACTCATATTTGAATTTAAAATTTAAATGACAACTCACACAAACTCATTCTATGGTCTAGCTTTCTCCACACCATTCTCTTCTAACAACTAGTTTTTGAATTTGAATTTTGAAATTCAAATTTGAAAGGCAAGTTATTATCCAACATCTAATGTCCAATGGTTCTTCTCTTTCTCCTTGAAATTAGACTAAACCCTTATTATCTAGTTATCACTTCACAAAATGTTTTAATACTCAAAACATTGGCTAAATGAGTTTGTTGACCTTATTACACTTTTGAGTGTTGGAAATTTGGAATGAACTTGAAAAGGTAAAAGGCGAAGTACACTTGGAGGTTTAACAAGAATCAAGTATTAGTAAAAAACTGAGAAAATTTCCGGACAAGACTGGCGTGCCAGTTGGCGCTCCAGTGCGTGCCCAACACGCCAGTGTCATCATGATTATTCTTGGTTTGTCTATAAATACTCACCTCTTTTAATTTGTTTCTCCACCTCTTTTAAATCATTCATTCTTTCTATTTTCTCTCTCTCAACCCTCTAAGTCTAATATCTTATTATATTCTAACTTCTCTTCTTATCATCTATTGAAAGAATACTTAATTCCACAAGATAGATTCACAAGAACCCAATCCGGTATTGTGAATTGTGTCGAGGGTATTTTTTCTATACCTTTTCTATTAGAATCGAGTCTCTAGGCTAGGTTAGGTTATGTCAAACAAACAAACACATATCATCATTTGAATTCTTGTCAGAGTTATGGATAAGCAAGAGTGTAATCAAGTATTGTATATTGGTGATCAAGCCTAGACCGAGGAAGGTCTAGTTGGGGTTTGATACGTTCAGAGGAAGTTCTTTGTGGTCTTGGTGGTTAATTTGAATCACCAGATTCTTGTGGGTGGTTTCCGAGTGCTGAATACTGTTGGAGTAGCTCTTCTTAGTGAGAGATGATTTTAGTGCATATTAGTGGAGTGAAGTTGTAATGGTTTGTAATTCACCATAAATATTATACTTCATGAATAGTATCGGTGTCGTGGATTCGCACCTGGACGTACAGATGATATAAACCCCCTATCTCGAACCAGTATATATCGTGGTGTCTATCTCTCTCTTTACTCTCTTTATATTGTGGTTGTGATTTTTGTTGTACATATCCACATGTTGACTTTTTGAGACTAAAAGTTGTTAAACTTCAAATTAATTAAAAAGATCGTATTCACCACTCTATCGTTTTACAAAACTTAAAAGCAATTGTTAGGTTTCCCAAAAGCGGATATACACTATCCTGAGTGAGCCTTTTAGCCTATATGAGCATTCCCCTTCTTTATATGGGAGTTCCTATAGCAACACCCATTATAGTACACAGTGCATACCGTTATGCATACAGTACAACACCGCTATGCATACAATACAACCCTGCTATGCATAAAAAGGTGTGCATATAGGAGGTTTGGGATGTGTATATAGCTTCCGCCTCTTTATATTGTCCTTGGAGCGTAAATGTGTAAACTTATCAATGTTACAAGTTATCAATGCATTGCCATTTTGTTTTGTTATCATTAGCGGCTTATATACAAACTACAAGGGTATCCGCGCAATGCGGCGGTGGGTATCCGGTGACTATTTTGTGGTGAATAAATGTTTTTTATTTTAAATCTTTTTTGTTTAGCATGTCTCAAATCATTTATAACAAAGTAGATATATGTTTTTCAAAAGTAGAACGTCAAAATTATTAATAGTATAAATAATTAGCTTTTTTATTTTTTAAAATTTAATATTAAATTGATGGTTATAAATTTAATGAGTTATTCCTATAAACAATTCTATTAAAATATATCATTATTAGAGGGGGTTACTATATAGTTTAAATGATATATATATATATATATATATATATATATATATATATAAATTATGTAAAATACACACACACACACATATATATATATCAAAAATAAATTGTTCATGTGTGATTGGCTTAAACAAAGAGAACAAAATATATAAAAAGAACATGAAAACTCTATTTTATGGATTTCTTTTTAAATGTTTTGTGGTTATAGCAATGCTCTATCTATATCTATACTACTTTATAATGCATTTAAAACTTCTTATAAAAGAAAGCCTTAAAATGTTTAAGACAACACACTTGCTGATAGTAGAAAATGAAGTTACATATGAAAAATTAAGTGTCTCAAATTTGTACAATGAAGTTACATACGAAGAATTAAATGTCATAAATTTGTAAAATGAAGTTACATCTGAAGAATTAAATGACTTGAATTTGTAAATGGTGCGTAAATGACTTTGCATTGAGCTTTAAATTGCTTAGAAAATTCACTGAAAATTTCTCAAATGTCACCTTCATGATTTGCCAGAATATAAAAGGTATTGCCTCTATTGCATAAGACCAATATATGGGACTCGCGACCATGATACATGATGCCATAAAATTAATTATCCAATGCATGTACATTTTATGAATATTTTGTTAAAAACTACATGTATATTAAACACGGTTTGGTACGGGTAACCACGGATATTTGAAAATAAATTAGAAATCAAACTCGGATAAAAGGGTTTTCCGGTTTCGGGTTTTTTCATTTTCTGCTATATCAGCTTTTACGATTATAGATTGAATGGGTTGACTTAGCTAAGAGTTGAAATATGCAACATGAAATTCTTTCAATCCGTAAACTTATTTTGTCAAAAAATCGCATTGAATTTAAAAAACATAGCTCACCGGAAATTATCATTTTAGAGTACCCGTCACCGTAATGCGCGGGTACTCTGCTAGTTTTATTTATATGTATAGTAAATCTTTGTACGCTACTTTTTTTTTGCTACCCTTTATTTTTTATTTTTTATTAATTTTTTTTTAAAGAGTATTATAAAACAAATTAAATAAGATGAGAGTTATTTTACATACCAAACTTTTCTCACATACCAAGGGACTCATCTCCACCATCCATCTAAAAAGAAATCAATGGCTGAGATTAAAAACATTTTATTATTTCACCTATTTTTATAATTTAAATATCTAACCGTAATCGTTAATTGAAAAATATTTACATTATCGCGAAGAAGTTTAATTATCTTTCATAGACGCACTTTGATATACTTCGAAAAAGAAAAACGCTTTTTACACGCTTTTTTCGTTTTTTCGTTTTAAGTTACTGAATTATTATGAAAAAATCATATATGATAAAACACTAAATTGAATATCATGTGATATTAATAAATCATATATGATATATAATATCACATGTGATATTATATGTAATATCATATGTGATATTACACTAATATCACATGTGATATTACATATATCATATATGATATTACACTAATATCACATGTGATATTCAAATTAGTGTTTTATCATATATGATTTTCATTGCAAATTTAATGTAAAAAACTAAAAACTTAAAAAAACGTGAAAAAATACGAAAATAAAAATTTTATTTTAAAGATATCAAAGTTACTTTACTAAAAGATAATTAAATGCCGTCGCGAATGATATATTTTTTTTTTTTCGCTTAACGATTAACGGTTTGAAAGATATTAATATTTGAAAAAATGATGAAAGTGGGTTTTTTAAATTGTTGGGATTAATCTCATCCATTAGATCAAATAAAAATAGAGGGTGGGAGATCCCTAGATGTAAATAATCTTTTGTCCTCAAATGATCTTAAATCATTAAATAAATGATATTTATTTTTACCTTTTGTCCCTAATACATATGAACATATCCTTCTACTCATGTTACATGACTATGGCTAGGAGCATAAACATGCACATTAATCACGAAGATATAGCATTGCCTTTAATATAATAAAATTTAGTTGCACCGAATCTATTTAGCTTAAACTATTATGAGTTATTTTTTGGTTTAAGCCATCTTATTCACATGTCCATATGAGTTGTTTTTCGTTTAAACTATCTTATTCACATGTCCATATGAGTTGTTAGTCATATACTATATGTATGATTAACAGAGAAAAATAGAAAGCATTGTTTTATAAAAGAGAGTAAGTTATATTAAACCCAACTTATATAAAATGTCGATGCAACGCACGGGCAAGACAAACCTTGGTTTTTTTCAATTGTCGTTACCTGTGTATAAGAGCATCCGGTGTGGACGACGACGAAGTTGAGGTTTGTTATGACACTTGATGCTCTAAGTTTGTTGACAACGAATTGTCTGTTTCCATATATATTTCTAAAGTTATATTTGTATCTTGTGTCATTTTCTATATATAGTTTTTTCGAGCATATATATAGCATCATATCATGGGTTACCCAATATCTATACCGGATAACTCATGAAAACAGCAAGACTATTTCGTATGTTACTTGTTTCTGACCAAAAATATATTATCTCAAATTGGAAAAAAATTAAAAAATAATAAAAAAATAAATAAATAAATAAATAAAAGGCACGATAACCGGTTGGCGGGAACTTAATACACAGTTATGTCAATTGGCGCTTGGTTTTAGTCACAAAAGTTCATGTGTCTGTTGGCCGGCGAGAAACCATTTGCCAAGTAAATAACATTTTCTTCAAGTTCAGACTAGTATGTGATAATACAAATGAACACTTCGTAAAACAGCGTCAAATTACAATTTGCCTAACAAAACAAAACATATTATATAAGTTGATATAAATAGCCTTTTAATGTGATTTGTTGAGCTCTAATGTTATCATCTTTTTTAAATAATTTTTCTTCGCAACTGTGCCCAATGGTTGAGGGGACATAAATCGTAAAGATTGTTGGGATATGCACATATCACAAATAATTGTATGTCTGGAAATTAAATGACTAAATAGGGTCACACGCATTAACACGTAAATACAGTTAATGTAATTAATATTTTATATGTTACATGTTAATTATATTTCAAGAAATAAGTTTAACGGTCGTTAACTAATATAGTTACTTAACGATAGTTAAACGTTTACTTAAGTGTAACTAATTAAGGTGAAGGATCTAGAATTCCTTCCTAATCTATATAGGTGATCGATCAAAGAGAAAAATAAAAGAAAAGAGGAGTGACTTTTTCTCTAAGTTTTGCTAAGCCTATATAATGAATCTTCTTAATTCATTATTAGGTGATTCTTGAAAAACCTAAACAAGCCATTTTTCTTCTTCTTCTTCTTCTTCTTCTTCTTCTTCTTCTTCTTCTTCTTCTTCTCCCTTCTTGTTCAACCGATCATACCCCACCTCCCCCCAAGGCAAGGGTTTTTCGATCTTAGTACAACATGAAAGTGTTTGGCTTGTTTTCCGTGATCCAAGTACTAGCATACTAATTGTATTGCTAAACAACGTGTTATGTGTGAACAGAGGATTCTATCTTAAGAATCTCTATAGTTGTTGATTGGTCTCATAGGGTTTTAGATCCGTGTTCTTGATCATAACCGTTACAAGAAAGGTAAATAAGGTAATTGGTTAGGTGTCAAAACCCGTATATTTCATGTTATTATTTAACCACTTACTCTTACTATTTACTTTTAATTTCGTGAAAGTTAACTTTTACGGGTAACCGAATAGGTTAACCCCTGTACCTCGTTACACTTACATTAAACTTGGACCGACCCTGGACTACGATTAGTCTACATGTTTTATGCATTTCTATTATCTTACATATATATTTTACAAGTTACACTTTTCCTTTTTCATTTTTATATAAACCTTGTACATTTTTTGCTTTTAGCTCAAACCCGCACAACCATTGCATCTAAGCACCAAACGTGCACACTCTAACATAAAAACTACACAACATTTAACACCAACCCCCCATCCCACCCACACATACACACACACACGCTACCCTTGAAAACTGGCCACCTCACAATTGTCCTTGTGATAGCATCTCTAGGACACTTGTCCATCTTGTTTTGCATGTATGCATGTAACCGTCTATTAAAACCACTCTTGCACACTCATAGTTAGATAAAAAAAATTGACACTCCTCCCCTTTCCTTTTCTTGTTGCCGTACAAACACACCCCCACAACACACATTTGATCTTGATTTTGTCCTTGTTCTTTCATCACTAGTTTGTAAGTTTGGTTCCTAGCTTGTATCCTAGTCCATTTCACCATAAAACCTTACCAAAATCTCATCATTTTCTTGGGTTTATTTGGAAGTTTACAAGGGTTTTTGCAAGGATATTTGGGTTGATTGAATCAAGGGTTTCTAAGTTGTTGTTATTGTTTTGGAGCATGGGTAAACATTGTTTGGGTGATTATTAGTATAGATAGTGTTCTTGTTCTTGTCTCATTTCTACCACCACATCATTGTAAGAAAATCATTTACAAATTTATTTACTACACTTTTACATATTTTTATATGTTTCTTGCATTTAGATGACTTGATTATACCTTGTACATAGCGAAAAACCCTAGAAATCATGTGTTTGTCACTTATTTTCGGGATAGATTTGAATAGTAGCTTAAAATGAGTTGTTGGAAAAATTAAGTAGGCATTGGGACTTGGAGAAAAATAGGTAGTTATAGGGCTATGCCTTAGCTTCGATTTTCCGGGCAGCACGTCCCGTAACGATGCTTGATGATTTAATTATAAAATAAACCGTAAAAGTATCCCCGTTTTGGACACCAGATTTCAAATGGTCAAAAATCCAAAATCTTTCATAGAACCACTTGTTCGGGTAAAAAGAGAAACAATAGTAAACACATTAACTTAAATGTGAATTTTTGAATCAAGTAAAACGGATATGTAGATCAAAAGATATGGCCTTTTTTGTGGGACTGTATTGAGCAGAAAAATAATAGCTTTGACATGTGAGGGTATTTTAGTAATTTCACACAGATTATGTAAAATTTGGAACAATGGGGCCCACAAAATCTTATTAATAGACTCAAATACCTTTAATTGGATGTAAAAATCGAGTCGTAACCCTTTACGGTTTAGGAAAAACGGACTTTTCTAGTCGGGTAAACTTTATTAAAAACTAAACCGCACTTAAAACTATGAACTTAGTAACTCTCCGAACTTGTCGTAAAATTTGTCCTTGTATTTTTAAAATTTATTAACCACTAAGTACAATGGTATAATCGATATAAAAACTTTATAAAAATTATTTACATATTTACGTTATTATTTATAAAACCTAAGACGCACAATTAAATTCTAGGTTGCTTCTAGGGTTTTCTCGGCTTCTCGTCGCTTTATTTCACTTTTGATTATCACTTTGCTAAATGTGAGTTCATAGCCTGTATATATATTCGTTTAACTAATTTATAAACTATTTGGGGAGAGATACATGCTATTTTTTTTTACTATGGACATAAGTGATTGAAACTGTATGCTTGAACTGAAATTATTATTGCCTCAATACTACTATTGCCAGAAAGTCCATAACATTATGAACCATTAATTACTACGTGTAAACACGAATGCTGTGAATAGATCTATGGTCTTGACGAATCTCGTCTGTTGACTGGATAGGCAACCAGACGCACTGTATTTGAGGTCGCCAGGTAAATGGCAAATTACCTACTAGGGCAATTATTATATCAATTTATCGATACTCTTGTTAACGTTTTTGGTGTCATGAGCTTAGTGCAATAATAAATATTTTACGACAATTATATGTGTTACAGTTGTCACCATAAACGCTCAAATCTTGTGGTCCACTACTTGAACTATAAGCCTATGAATTTCACTCAACAATTTTGTTGACGTTTAGAGCATGTTTATCTCAGGTCCGTAAGGCGATAGCCTGGGTTTAGTGCATGTTAGTCGCATGGCATGTTTTGAAGACTTTAATGCACTCATGTTTAGCATTCAATAATACTTTGAAAAACATGTATGTAACTTTGTATCTTGGGACCTCTTTTGTTGTAAATTTGATTTTATTTATTGAATGGAACCTTTAAAAACGTCTTATTTGGAGGTCATTTTCGATTACTGTCTCTTTGTGATTTGAAGTAGCACCCTCAGTTGATTTTCGATGTTATACTGATTTTGGGGGTGTTACATTAGGTTAATTAATTTTCACTATATTTGATCTTTGTTCCGCTGCGTACTCATGTATTATTGTGTTAATAACTTAATATAAATAGTTAATATGGTTTAATATTAACTATGAGGACTTAACTGTAACTAATTAGGAGGAAGGATCTAAAATTCCTTCCTAATCCATATAGGTGATCGATCAAAGAAATAAAAAAAGAAACAAAAGAGAAGGTGACTTGTTCCCGAAGCTTTGCTAAGCTTATATAATGAATCCTCCTGATTTATTATTAGGTGATTTTTGGAAAACCTAAACAAGCCATTTTTCTTCTTCTTCTCCAATCTTGTACAATCGATCATATAACCCCTCCCTCACCCCCTCTTAAGGCAAGGGTTTTTCGATCTTAGTAAAACATCAAAGTGTTAGGCTTGTTTTCGTGATCCAAGTACTAGCATACTAATTGCATTGCCAAACAACGTGTTATCTGTGAGAACATAGAGAATTCTATTTTAAGAATCTCACGCGATTTACCTCTCTTGTGTACTATAGGTTGTGTGACCGATCAGTGAGGGGGCCAGATGATCGGTCACCCAAAAGGATAATTAAAATATGTTCAAACACAAGCTAGTGGTGTTGCATGGGCGGCGCTTGTGTGCTTGCTAATGTTAGGGACGGAGCTTGAACAATATTTTGGGAGGGGCTGAAATACAATAATTTAGTTTTGAGGGGGCCAAACATTTAGTTATCTTTTATTTACATTATTTTTGCATGTAAAGTACACATAATTATACATAGTAGTATTAAATTTGAGGGGGCCACAACCCCCCCTTGCCCCTTAAAAGATCTGTCCCTGTCTAATGTAATACCGCCACGAATAAAGCGGGGGTCATGGGGAAACCCTCCTTGCATTGTCCGGGGTAGAAGACCCTGTTACGTCTCTCTAAACGCAGTTCTACATCGATTAACTAACAAATCTATGGGTAAATAATGAACATAACTGCCACATTACCACGTTTGATTTTGGTATTCTGATAATTAAAGGTGGCAATTTAAGACCCAATGGTTAAATTTGGGTCTAGTTGGTTAAATATTTTTACGAAAATGGGTTTAGTTGGGTTTTGTTAAATAAAATAGATAGATCTAGATGAGTTTAGCTTATTTTAATTAATTAATATTGATAGGTCTATTTGTATCTAATATTATACCCACATGGATCTAATACTATACCCACATGGTCTAAGTTTGTTATTGACTAAAATCTAAAAATCATTCCCAATACCCACATGGGTATGTTTTTATACGTTTTCTTATTTTTTCCACACGTTTTTATCCGTTTCGTCTGTTTTATATGTTTTCATACATTTTTATCCGTTTTTATACGTTTTCGTCCGTGTTCTTACGTTTTCATCCGTTTTCGTCCGTTTTTATACGCTTTTGTCCGTTCTTATACAGTTTCATACGTTTTTATTCGTTTTCATCCGTGCTTATACGTTTTCGTCCTTCTTAATATGTTTTCATCCGCTTTAATACATTTTCATCCGTTTTTTACGTTTTCATCCGTTTTTATATGTTTTCATCTTTTTTTACAATTTTATACGTTTCTGTTTTATATGTTCATCCGTTTATACGTTAAGTTTATACATTTTTTCAAAGTATAATGTTTATCAGTTTTATACGTTTTCGTCCAGTTTCATATGTTTTTATGCATTTTCGTCAATTTTCTTATGTTTTCAGAGGTATAAAACAGATGAAAACCTACAAAAATGTTACAAATGGGCGAAAACATATAAAAAAAATATTATAACAGAAGAAAACTTATAAAAAAAGACGAAAACATAAAAAATGTATAAATATGGACAAAAACGTTTAAAAACGAATGAAAATGTATAATAACGACGAAAAAGTATAAAAATGGATGAAAACGTATAAAAATGGACGAAAACTTATAAAAATGGATGAAAGCGTATAAAAACTGAAAAAAACGTGTACAAACGGATAAAAACGTACGAAAACGGATAAAAGCGTACGAAAACGTATAAAAAAGAACGAAAACGTATAAAAACAGACGAATTGTATGAAAACGGATGAAAAATATAAAAAGAGATGAAAACGTATAAAAACGGATGAGAGCGTATAAAAACATACTAAAACGGATGAAAACGTATAAAAGAAGACGAAAATGTATTAGAACGGACAAAAACGTATAAAAACGTACGAAAACATATAAAATAGATATTGAATACTATTTTTCTTTGTTTACAGTAATGAATTATTATGTTCCATGATGGAATACCCCTCGACCCGACCCGAGACCCGTTTGACCCATATCCATATAGATCCATCTAAACTTATACTCATCTAAAACCCAAGACCCAAGATCCAACTTGACCCGACTCAACTATTTTGCCACCTCTACTGATAATGATGACATTAAGGTTGGCCTTAATAACATAACATAGACTAATTAATGATCTCTTTCAGTTGCATGTTCTAAAATTTGATTGTCTTTTGAGTAATTCAATTGTAAATTTTGTGAACCCATAACGTACATTGACAAAATAATACAATCTAAAGAACTTTTGCACTTATTTAACTTGTCTAGTGACTACGTAATTTCAAACACACTACAAGTAGGGTTGTCAACGATCCGAGTCGAGTCGAGTTCCAGCCTATTCAAGCTAAGCTCGTGTAATAATTATTCGGCTCGAACTCGACTCGAGCTCGAATAAAATTATATATTTAGGCATGAGCTCGAGCTTGAATAAATTTTTGTTGTTCGAGTTTCAGCTCGAGCTCGAAGCTCGTTTATTTTTTGTTAATAATGGTTTAAAACTGATTGTATACAAGCTCGAGCTCTATTGACTCGTTTATTGGCTTAAGCTCAAGCTCAAATAATTTGGTTTATAGTTAAGCAAAATTTTCTAATGCTCAAATTAAAGCATATAAACTTAATTTAAATTTAAAAGCAGATAAATAAAAATAAATAATATGTATTCGTTTCATGCTTTTATTTTTTCTTTTCTTTTTTAGTTTTACAAAGGCTTTTATTTTTATAAGGCTGGATGCAGTAAGCCTCAACGATCAACATAGACGATCGATTACTAGTCGATTGCCCTACTGTGGCAAATCGATCGCTAAGCTTTTTTTTGGAACATGGTCGCATATGCGATCAACTCTCATTTGCCTTCTTTTTTTTGTTTTTCTTATTTTTTTATTTTTTATTTTTTATTTTTTTTCTTTTTTTAACTTTGCCTGTGCTAAAAAAAATGGTGATGAGAGATCTATTTTAGAGATGATGATCTTCTAAAGTTGGGAATGATAATTTATATATAGAAATCTTTCACTTCAGCCACTGAAGTTCTTGAAACCTATCAAACACAACCAAACATTCAAAGTTATGTGTGTTTATTATTGTAATGTTTTTATTTTATTAGAATTATTATGTAACGTTTTAATTATTAATGAAATTTGAGTTTGTGTTAAAAATGTTAAAAAAAAAAAAAAAAGAAAAAAAAAATATTGATCATGGTCGCTCTTACTGGGGCATCTAATCACCCTGAAGATCGTTGGAGAGAAAAAGCTGACGTGAGAAAAAATATGGGAGGGATTGAGTTGCCTTATTGGGGCAGCCTAATAACCTTCATCTCTCATGTGTCATTCAATCAATCGAAGTGGGATGATCTTTTTCCACATTTTTTATTTCCTAATATAAATATACAAACATTAGTAGTATGATTTCAAATTTTACATATGTTTTTTTTAGCACTTGGCTATTGGTAACCAATATATACTACATAATCAAAAGTATATAGTTACATAATTCGTTGTACTTTTTTTTATAAAATCATGAGATAATATGATCTGTTAACGCTCGGTGAAAACATGTAATACTAGGTAATGATCACATGATGCAAAAAAGATTTTATATTCTTAATAAAACTTTCATTCACTTGTATATAACTCAGATAGAAAATTATTTATTCGAGCTAGAATAGTCGAGGTTTTAAACGATTCGTATTAAGATAGAAAACTTTCGAGCTAGAGTTTGGACTCATATGTGTATTGATGTGATAAGGATTTAAAACATGCATTTTTAGAGGGTTATTTAAGCTCTAAACTTGTTAAAATGGTACAGAACAATATCAATAATCACCCAACCAACCACCCCTTGGTGATAATCTTTTATTATAACGATAAACACAGTAGATTAGTCCCCAACACAGGTGCTAACCAATACAGATACAAAGAAAGGTTGTTATCTTTCTAATAGGTGTAACAACAGAAATACAACAACTCACACACTACAAACCAAACCAAGATCAAGATGATCTACAACCAGTTTACAATAGTAAACTACCCAGAAAACCAAAGAATCCCAGATGAACAACAGACTTGTATGTGAGACTTGAAAGATAATATGAGAGAGAGTTATAAAACCCTAGCTGAGAAGATCAGTATATAGCCAGAGATATTACACATTTAACCCTGAACAAATAGAACTTAACAAACAGCACACAAAGTATTGGTGTTAGAATTCTTAGTATAGAAAAGTTACACAAAATACCCCTGAAGGTTCAACTGTTTGATAAATATGCTTTCATACTTTCAACAAAACTCGTCCATTTGTAATTAGTTATTACCTTAAAACATTCTTTTTCACATTTTAGGTACTTGGGACACAAAAGATGAAACCGACACTTTTGGACTAATTTGGACATGAAAACATTAAAAAAAACGACAAAGTCGCGAAAAAGTCTGGAAAGGGCTCCAGACGGCGTCACAACCTCAACGTGACGCCGTCACTAGCATTTGGATGTGATGAATTGATGAAAATTTTACATGTGACGGCTCAGAACATTTTATCAAGTCTATAACATGACGGCGTCACATATATTTGAAGATCAAGATTCAGAGTAAAATTTACACGAGACGGCTCAGACTTTTTGAAGAGAGACGACGCCAGACAACCTGACGGCGTTAGTGACATAAGGCGACGCCCTCACAACGGCGACAATGCAACTGAAGAAACCTTAATGACTGCGAGCTGACGGCGTCACAACCATAAAGTGACGCCGTCACAATTGTAAAACTATATATTTTCGTATGTTTTCCATTATTCCTATAACCCTTTGGAGATGTGAAACCCTAGACGAATTTCTGCTCTTTTGCTAGGCTTTTTACAGCCACTTTAACCATGTTCTATTGAAGTTAAGTAATTCATCTTTAATCATTCAATATGTCTATTTTTTTTTTATTATTTTTTTAACACTCTAGGCTAGATCTATTAGTGTTTGCTTAGATTGAATGAAACATAGTTATTAATTATTGATTGTCATCTCTTATTTAATTGGTTGCCTCGAGTGAGGATAATAAAATTGGCTTAATTCTTATATGTACTAGCTTGTTCATTTTATTAAACTCAACCCTAGAGTGCGCTAGTGGTTTTTCTTGTTGTATTTATTACATGAACTGCGGCTTGTAGATCCTAGGAGACTTAATAGACTTTAAGCTTTCTTAGGGGAAACTTATACGTTCATAGAGTTAGGACATATGGCACCTCCCTACGACCAATAATAAGGAATACAACGTTCTAGTTACAACAAGGATGTGGCAATTCGACTAATCAATAAGAGATAACTAGAGAGTAAAGATAATCTACGTAAACAATTTTTTCCTATCATAAGAGTTCCCACTTTACTTTTCCGCATAATTAGTTTATTTTAGTTTATTTAGTTTTGTTTTAATTAATTAGTAGTTAAAACGCCCACTCTTTAAATCCCGATTTTAATTTGCTTTCTAAAAAATATAAAAATACAAACAGACTCATCCCTCATCTTTAGACCTATCTCGACATACACTTAGTTCTTCACAACACTATTCCCCTAGAGAACGATCAATACCTCGTGTCTTGTCTATACTACACTACAATTATTAGGTACACTATATTGAAGTGCTTTGCTCTGTGGTAACTTTTTGTCTCTGTTCAGAATATTTACATGTTATTTCTGTGTGGTGCGAGCCTAGCTCAGATGACACTTGAGTAGCTCGTTTTTAGATGCTTTTAGCTTAATTGATTGTCCAACATGGTGTGTGCCTAGCACAGATGATGTTTGTATAATTATGTTGAGTTTTAAGCATCTTAAGTATGGTTTTATTTGGTCTGCATTGGTTGTGGGAGTTATTCTTGTTAGATTTTTGTATGTTGAAGTTGTGGTTATTATGAGATATGATGTCTGGAAAGAAGATATGGACTGGATTGGTATTGATGGTTTGAATAATAGATATGGTGGGAATGAAGAGTATTTCAGTTATGGGCTGATTTTAGTTTATGATGTTGGGTTGTCATGGATTCTTATAAGATCATTATCTCAACAGAGTTCCATGTTCTGGTATTTTGATTATTTGAAGTCCAATTGCATATTGGTGGGAGTCCTAAATGAGAGTTGTTCTCTTTTTCCTTGCCCGTGGTTTTTCCCATTGGGTTTTACTCAGGAAGGTTTTTTAAGGAGGCAATCTCATTTAGTGATATGCTCCATGTTATATCTTTTTGAGAAGTTCCTGGATTTGAAGTTGAAGATTATGTGTATGAGTTCAGATTGGAAGTGGAAGACAATAGCTATGGTTTGGATGTTTGATTTTGTTTGTTGTTTTTTGATTTGTAATAAGTACTCTTATAGGAGAAGTTTATTGTTGCTTGTGATGTTCCAAAAGCATGTTTTGGGAATGTCATTTGGATTAGGCTTATATGGGTGTATCCATATAAGTTTCTTGTAATTTTGAGTGTTTAATATATTTTGCCGGGGATAGTCCCTTTTTCCCAAAAAAAATTTATTAGGTACACTGCCTAGGAAGATTGTAAAACTTGAGGTTTTGAAAAATTCCGCTATCAAGTTTTTGGCGCCGCTGTTGGGGAATAGTTTAGGTTTCGATTTCTATTTCGTTTAGGTCTACTCACTAGATTCCTATTAAGTGAGATTTTTATTTTCTTTCTATTAACTTTCTTGTAGTCTATCTTTTCTTTGTTCCCTTTGTTCGTAACTCATATCATTCGCCATCATGGTGGATGATAATATCTTTGAACCTCTACACCAAGACCAAACAAATAACCATGACCCACCACACCTAAACCTACCACCACAAGACTCACCTAGAGCTCGTACTATTGGTGAGTACTCCATACCAAGCCACCAAGGCTATCAAATGACCATTGAGCTTCCACAACAAGCCAATGTAACCCCCTTGCGATACGACACCATCCGATTGGTGCAAAACGGATGTGCATTTCATGGACTTCCTTCCGACGATCCTAACCAACATCTCAAGGATTTCCTTAAAATCTTTTTACTCAATTGATCATGATGTTGGCACTCGGGAGACAACGCAATTGCGTCTCTTTCAATTCTCTCTACGTGATTAAGATAGTAATTGGCTTGAGCGTCTACCCACAGGATCTATCTCAACTTGGGATGATCTTACTTTCTATTTCCTCGCTAGATTTTTCCCACCGGAAAGAACTACTAAGTTAAGGAATGACATTTTGATGTTTCAACAACGTTAAGGTGAAACTCTTTACGAAGCGTGGACTCCTTTCAAGGACTTACCTCAAAAAGTCCCTCATCGTGGCATTGATCTTTGGCTCCAAGTCTAAATTTTTTATGACCATATCAATCCCTCCATAAGGCAAGCCATTGAACATGTTGCCGATGGTAAGCTAAGTGACAAAAATGCGGAAGAGTCGTAGGGTATTATAGAGGATCTCGCCCTCTATGACAACGAAAGTTGGAATGACCCTCGCGAATTGAGAAAAACCTTCAAGGCGATATCCTTGCCTTCTAATGTCTCAAGCATTCCCGATCGTTGGATCATTGAACTTGAATATCAAGTTAAATTCTTGATGAGTTCCTACGAAGCTCTTAAACCTTCACGTCAAGTGAAAAAAATCACTTCTTCATGTGAATTATGTAGTGGTCCTCACGACACTCGTGATTGCATGAAACTCCCCCAACAAGCTTTTGCAGATTATGCATCCTCGCGTGCTGACGTAGTGGGAGATAAGTGGTTCACTTTCAAACCCGAGCCAAACAATCTAGGTGATTCATACAACCCCTATTGGAAAAATCACCCAAACTTTAGGTAGAAGCAAAATCAAAATTCATTTCAAAAGAATTTTTCAAACCCACATAATCATTTTAAACCAAGTGATTCGTCCTCGAACTTCAACTTTAACAACAATCCTTCATTCTTAAACGATTCCAATCATATTGAAGGATTGGTGTCTAATTTTATGTCATCTCAAGAAGCTCGATTGTCTAAGTTTGAAGCCGATTTCAAATAACAACAAAGCGAGATGACAAATAAAATTGACAACTTGTTGAAGGCTCTTAACAATTAATTGATAACTCCTTCAAATAAATCTACCAAAAACACAATGGGGGTAGTTATGCCAAGGATCCTTCATCATTCAGACACGTCCACTTTGTCAATGCTAGCACTTTACTACCACCATAAAGGAATGACAACAAAGAAGAAAGTGAAAATTTGACCAGAGAAACAAGTGAGACTAAGGAGGAACATAGGGAGATAAAACCAAAAATCAAGAAGGATTAGGAGTTGGCTAGTTTGACATGTTTTCTACTAAGGATGAATTGACCTACCATAGATATTTATTACGTAATCCTATCCACCTTATTACATGAGACTGCCCATCATAGAAAGAGGTGACCCATCAAATACAAATATACCATGTAATATTGGACATGTGCATGTGTGGAAAGCTTACATTGACCTTAGGTCCCCCATAAATATTATTACTATGATATACTACAATTGGATCATAAAAAACAATTAGTACCTAGAAGAGATCCCGCTTCGGGTAAAGTAAGTAATTTTGTAGGGAGAGTTAAGGGGATGCTTGTATATGTTGGGAATTTTACTTATGTTTTGGATTTCTTGATAGTGGAGGATATTAGTCCGACAATTGACCCTTGTTTGTCTCACATAGTATTAGGAAAGCCATTCGTCGAGGTTTCTAAAATGACTTACGACCCGACCCTAGGGATAGTTAGGTTTATGGAAGAAACCGACGAGATTGCCTACCAAATGCCATATCAGATCGGACAATTCCGACTAATGCCAAACCTAGAAAAGGAACTCAAGCAATCGGTCTACTATAGGAATGGATATGATAAAAGAAGAGGTGTAGACTATGTGATAAAGAAGATACTTGATTTTTACAAAGAATGTCTACAATTAGGGCCGGAATTTAAAACCAAGATTGTGGATGCTGAAAACGTGACGAAGAATGGAGTCTCGTGATAGGTTATGACTTTGAGTCTAGCTACAAGACTGGTAATTAAAGAAAAGAGCTTCTTGGAAGGCAACCAATGTTTTTAATTGTTTGCTTGTGTCACACATATGCTTTATCTTGATTGCTTAATTTTCATATTTCGAATAAATTTGTGAAAATGCTTTATTTTATTTTTAACCTCATCTTAATTACACATAAATGTATTTTACAAAAAGATAAGTGTAAGGACGTTCACATTTGTTTAATAGAATGAAAACCGAACATGAGAATCTGCAATTGATGATGAACATATATTCTATCTTATTTGTGTGTTTGTTTGAGTCAAATGCTTGTATCGAGGCACAATGAATGTTTTGCAGAAAATTCCAAGTTTTAAAATATTGATTTCTTCCAGAAATTTTCTAGGAAACGAAACTTAAAATTCTGTCCGGTCAATCCTGACGGCGTAAGATTGAAAACTTGACGACGTCAGGCACTGTAGCAATATTTTTCCAGATCTTTGTTTTTCTGTTTAAACTTAATTTTTGAAAATTTCCATAAGTTTTAAAATTCTAGGATTCTGTAAACATTTATTTTGCAACCATTATATCTTATTCGCTTTTTAGGATAGTTTTTATGATATCTAGTGTTTACCGTTGATTTTATGCGAGGTATCATGTTCGTTTTCTTAGTGATTTACAGGTTATATTGGACAAGAAGATTCAAGTGCATATTTGAAGAGAAGCGTATCATTAATCTTATCTTCTTAGAAGAGGATTTAACTGTATTATCGTCCATGCCGAGCAAATCAGAGGAGTATTAGTTTCTTTTATCTCTTTTATTTTTCCCATTATCAGAACTTTGGTACTTTTTTTTAAGAACATTGAGAACAATGTTCAATTTAAGTGTAGGTAGAAAAAAAGGGACACCTTAGAAACTAATCACTTACTTGATATTTGTCGTGTTTTCTAGTAAACCGAAAGAAATACTTGTTAGGGTAATTTTAGCACCAAATTTAAAATTTTTTATGATTTACGAGTAAAACTTTAGTCTTAATAAAACGTCTCATGGATAGGAGTTATTTATATAGCACAAAAACCCTTCCACTCAAATTCCACCCCAAAAATGTAAGGTTCGCCTTTAGATATATAGGATAAAAGCATTCACTTTTAATGCTTATGAGTGTACCGGTAGTATTAGATTCTAGAACTTGTTTTTGTGATGAATTTCGAGATGGCAGTTGAGACTACATTCGTGTAGTTAGGATTAACTAAATGATAAGAGGCATTAGGATAACCCTTGTTTTAAACATGTTTATATAATTATATTGCCTACACCGGTCTAGTAATTACCCTACACCCTTGCTATGTACTCATTTGTAGTACAAGATACCCCTAGTTAACCCCTCTGAGCCTATCCTTTTCACGGTTCTCGTGATATTTCGGTGGATTCCGAAATATCAATGAATATCATTGTTTACAATCCACCCCCCAAATGTACACCCAAATCGCCTTACCCTACCTTGTATGCACTCATTTTTAGTGCATTATTCTTATTTTTTAAACCATTAGTTAATTGTTTAGTCGATTACATGGTTGCTATGTTGAGTCATATCTTGTAAATACAGTTTTGGGATGATTGAGACTCATGGGTTTAGTAATATTTATTTATGAAGTAATGGGGACGAACTTAAATTACAATCCCCATATCTACGTAAATGTTTAAAGTACTCCACGTATTTTGATCCTCTTAATTCTGGTCATTAGTTAGTTTTTATATATTTAAGAGTTCGAGTGTAGGGATGCAACTATAAATCCCTTTTGATGTATTGTTTTTCGAATGGTAGTGCAACAGTTTATGAAAAAAAAAATAGAAAAAGAAAAAAAGAGAAAAAAAGAAAGAAAAAAACATACGGACAACCATCCCGCCTTTTTAAGTCAAGAAAGAGTCAAGAAAAAATACAAAAAGAGTTAGCAGTTAGTGAGTCGAGTCTTAGCTGTAGGATCATATATTTATTGTGTTGATGATTCGGGTGGTCTTGGATGATGGAAATACATGATTGCCATAGTTAGAGAGTTAGTAGAGAGAGAGGGTGTTCTTGCTAGAGGTTTACTCAAATGTTGAATGTTAGATTATGAGAAGCACCACCCCTTCCATGGATGGAAGGGGTATTTATACTTACAGACTCAACGACCTCCTAACGGCCTGTGGATCAGGGATACAGTGGGTAAAGACCCGTCCTTCCTCCACGGTGTTGCACTACGCTAACTAAACTAATAACTAACTAATAAACTGATAAATAACGTAACTAACGACAAGTCTACGAGCTAACTTAAGCTAGATAACATTTGGGGTGACCGACTCTTCACTATGGAATTTTCTAATTCCTAACAATCTCCCCCAAAGGGAGGTCACCCCATGTTTTACATTTCGAATCCTAGCATTCTATTCTTGTCTTTGTTCTTGAGCTCATAGACTTCAATTCTTCATTTCAACAATCTTTATGCAATAGCAGTGATTCTTCAAAGTCCGCACTGATTTGTACTTATAGTGGAGGCCTTTAACTGATCCACATCTTTGATGATCTTTGAGCTTTGAGATCATCAGCCACAGTAAATCTCTGAATCACCCTTTATTGTGTTGCCATCATGTGAAGTTGTGACTTTTGGACCGACATGCTCACACTTTTGAATCATGACATCTTTCCATCGAGTAGCGAAGCTTTACTGTTCATGATATTTGAAGCAGCAGAAGCGAATCTTAGTATAGAAATATCAAAGCCAGGTTATGTAGATATGCACCAGTCATGATTTCTTCAGATTATGTGATGCAGTGAGCATGCGGCTTTGATTGACTCCTCAATTCTGATCACCGCAACCGTCCAAATGTACCGCAAACAACAAGTAGCAATAAAACCAACGAAAGTGTCTTTGATCACTTTCGTTGAATTGAGGTACACGGCCCACGGTTCCTCGCTGATCAGTACAAGTACGCCTGTGATCGTAGGATTCCTAAGAATCTGCTTGACAGGGTTTCGCAACTGTTCTAGCTGTTCTCAAACCGGAACGTCTCAAAGAAGACAACACGGAGTGAGTGAACCAGCGAATTGAGATTCACTGATTGATGAAAAAATGATTTGAAAAACAATCGCGTATTGCTTAAGAGAAAGAGTTTTGCAATACAACGAAGATTTTATGAGAAAGATCAATTTTCAATCAAAAATACTTTTTGTATTTGAAAAGAGTACACATTCGACGTGCTAGAGAAAAGAAGAATTTTGCACATCGAACGTTTTTCCAAAAGTATTTTTCAATCAGATACTTTTGAATTTGAAAACATAAGTACACATTCGACATGCTAGAGAAAAGAAGATTTGCACATCGAACGGTTTTTCCAAAAGCATCCGTCAATCCATTTCTTGGACCAAGGTTGATTCACGAGTGAATCGCCCCATCGCTTCTATCCAGTTGTCACATGGTTGATCTATAGAATAGATCTCACATGCCACCTACCAGAAGCTTGTTTGATGTTGGCTCCGAAGGCTTCCATCTTCATCGTGAATACTTTAACATATCACTCGGATGTTCCGCTATACCACAAGGATAATGCGTAGGACTCTTGATATATACTTACTTTCCACATTGTGTGAAACAACAAGTCTTCATGAATTTAGTGTCCTAACGAGATATAGTGGATGATCTCATGGCTCTAGACTCAATAAGTGCACATTTGGTTCCTATATCGGAGACTAGGGAGAGGGTCTCCTTCTTCAATATCAACAATATCTAAGAGAAAGTCGATAGATAATGTCGGTTCCCTGTGAGAATGAAACAAGCCCTTTTAAGAGGAACTTGAGTGGCTTGGGAAGTTAGGTGCAGGCGCCATGGGTCCATGACGTCATGTCTTCAATACCGTGTTACCTTAGTAAACACCCAAGAGCATATGTATTGAACCCGGTTTCTACTCTAAGGTTGAATTGATGGAGGGCTATTTCTTTTCACCCTTTTTCACATTCAGTTCTTTTCCATTCTTCAACCCCTTCAGTGCTTACCGAGACTTCATTACTAGAACCTTGTTGGGTTTATTCCAGTTCTAGCTCGTCTCCGCGACACTCTTCCCATATTCTCATTTTTCTTCTTTTTTCAATATACCTAAGGACTCTACACTATCTAGTGGATTGTCCCCGGTAGATCCCTCCGCTCGCGGATCGTGGGAACGATTACCTAACCTAACCATCCTTATAACACCATGCATAAAGTAAAATGGTCGGTCTTTTGGTACGTTCATTCCTTCATGAAACCAATGAAAAACATTTGGAAAAACAATCAAGGTACTTGTGATACGAGATCAAAGCATTTTGTACCTAATAGTTTTGATCATTTAGAAATGCTCCCCCTCAACATGTGCATATGATTTAAAATTGTTTGGCACATGGAGGCAAGAGTTCTTTGAAATAACTTCTTGATCACAATTTCCTTAGAAAAAGCCATTTGAATTTCTTTGTAAAATTCCTCCCTCAATATGTGCATAAGATTTTTGAAATCATTTTTATCACATAGAGGCAAGAGTTCTTTTGAAGCACATCCACAATCACAAAATCCATTAAGAAACCATTTGAAAACACAATCAAGGTACTTTATAATCTCTTTTTTTAAAAAACTTTTGTACCTTGATGGTTTTGCTCCCCTCAATATGTGCTTCAGATTCAAAGCCGCTTAGCACATATGAGAGCAACCGCACAATTGAATCAAAACTGATCACCTTTTATCAAATTTCATTATTAAATCACAAATTCTCCCCGATCAAAAATATCAAACCCTTTGAGATTTTGGATCCCAAGTGATTTAATTAGGTTTAGAAAACATGGGAGAAAATGTGGCCTTGTTTAAATACTCATCTGTTTTTGGATAAATCCTCCTCCTCAACATGTGCATTGTATGTATGAAATCATTTGGCACATGGAGGTAGGAGTGCCTGTAAAGGACAAAAACCAATTCCATTAAAACAGATTTGAGATTTAAATCACGATCTCTCCCTCGATCAAAAATTTCAAACCATTTGAGATTTGTAATCCCAAAAGATTTAAATTATTTAGAAAATTTTAGGGAAAGACGTGGCAAGATTTAATTTTGAAAGATGACTGTGATAGGAACATTTAAGACATTAAAGATTGTTAGTATCAGGTATGATTTGTTTTATGAGATCTTTAAGTAAAATAAAACAATTTCACAATCAAACAAGAACAGAAAAATTTCATTTTGAAAGACCTTGATTCAAAAGAAAAATCATACCATGACATAACATTAAATCTTTAGATCACCACATAATTTGTACAAAACGGACTTTTTGAAGATATATTGTTTGAAAATATTTTAAATTAAATCACTCTCCCCTCAATCGATGACCGAAGTCGATAATTGAGTGACTTAAATTTTGATAAAATGAAGTCCGGTGATTTTCAAAATTTAGTTCAATTTATTTTCAAAACAATATTTTTCCATTTTCAAAACAATTTTTCAAAGTTTTAGAAAAATGGTATCATCAAAATTATCCTCGCACAAAGATATGTTAGGTGGTTGAGAAGCTTCGTTGTTGTTGCTAGAGGGTTTGGAAGAAAACCGTCTGATATGCAGTGAAGGAGACTTCTTCTTACGTTGCATTTTGAATGCCAACCGAGGTCAAATTAAGCTTCTTCAATCACTTAGAAGAAAACCATCTCACGATGCAAGTGAGACCTCTTACGATTTATGCCAACTCTTCATAGAAGTCCAATTAAGCTCCGTTTCTTCATTTGTCAACCCAAGAAATAGTTACCCTTTCCTTTCGCATCCAATCATCTTCATTGTGGGATCCGGATCGGGAACATTCTTATATACCAATATACCAGCATATGTTAGTGAACACACATACAAATATATGGTGGTCGACATCACCCAAAACAACAATCGACTAATAAAAGTCAATTCAACATATCAATCGATCATAATGTATGGGAATAATGTGTTTCAAATCTATAATCATCTAAACCTAACAATCATATCCTAAATTCCTAGTCCTTCACATACGGCATTTATCATTTTTAATTTAAGCACGTAGGATAATTAAGAAAGTCCGTTAGATGATATAAATTTGAAAACATTCTCCCCCTCAATCAATGACTCATTTTTCTGAAAAGGTTTAAAAGCGCTGAAGTCATTGATTGAGTTTTCAATTTTTTACTAAAAACTCTGAAACTGATTAATTTTCAAGCAACTCATTTTACCACCATTTTGAAAACACAACAAATATTTTTCTGAAGAATTTTAGACGGAAAAACATTTGTGTAGGAACAGCAGTCCTTCGACATACTTTCCTCATTTTGAATTAGGATAAGTGCACGAAATATTTGAAAAATTGTTTTAGCGCAACACTTTCCTTTCTTTAAAAGAGCGGGTTACTATCAGAAATAATAGCAAACCATTGTTTAAGCACGGGTTACAGTCTGAAATAACTGCAAGCCATTTTTGAACCGCTGGGTTACAGCTCCAAATAACCGTAGCCATAGTTTGAGACATGTTTTGAAAAAGAATATTTACACCTCCTGCTCGAACTTCATCTAAAGTCCCGTGCCATTATTGAATGACATTTCTAAGAACGTAGATGTTATCGATACCAGAAGACATGTCATGAGAAAACAATATTTTTGGTATTTTTCAAATTTTCTGATTTTTATGGGTTTTTGTTGGTTTTATATTTTTCTATTTTGTTTTTGTTGGTTTTATATTTTTGTATTTGGTTTTTCTGAAAAATATATTTACAAGGATAGAATAGATGATATAGTTAAAGAAGATGATGATACGAGTACAGAGATAAGGATATCGAAAGCCGTCTGTAGAAGATAGAAGTCATCATCCCTAAAACTTTCACCACCAAAGCTTCCAAGACTCTTGAATCGAAGAGAGAGATTGAGCCACTTGAAAGTGAGACTTTGGCAGCCTTCCCCAAACCAAAATCCATGTGATGAGCAGATTCAAGCTCTATTTCAAGCTTTCCTTAGCCGGTGTAATGTGAAGCACACCATTATCATAAATCCCACTGCTCCTTTTAAGATCGATAATCGAAATTCTCCATTCGGGGTTATATCATCCAATAGAACATCAACAACGTTTCATCCCACACTTAAATAATCTTCTCAAATTTCTTTCCATCGAAGTCTCAAGCAATCCATTCCAAAAGGTGTCAAGAGGACAATTCCCCCAAGTAGTTGAATTGATGCAACCAGTCTCTTTGTATAATGCTCAAGAACTCTCCCGAATACACATCATGAGGGGAATGAAAACACCTTCCCATGTTCACATTTTTCTTCCCGGATGATCGTGTATGAAGCTCAAGAACCGAAGTACACCAATACCCAAGAGCTCTCCCGAATACACATCATGAGGGAATGAAAACACCTCCCCATGTTCACATTTTTCTTCCCTGATGATAGTGTATGAAGCTCAAGTATCCAAAGTATACCAATACCCAAGGAAGGAATAACTGATAACATTGAAGAAGCAGTGCCAAGTCACCGATTATCTCGGTGACAATCTCGGATGTCAACACCGAATAAGTGATTATATCTTTGAATCACGATTAAGCACTCAAGTGAAAACAAATGAGCATCCCCAATGTACACAATCTCTCCCCGATCATTATGCGATACCATCGAAATAACCACATACTAGTGTACCTCTTTTATCTTCTAAACTTTCTAACATCACTTCCCCACGTAATTGAAATAATAACACTAAAAGCCTTGATGAGTAAAACCTTGAGTTTCTCTGCGGTCATGACAATTGTTTTCCAGGGATATCTTCAATCACTTAGAAGTATTAAGCTCATCAAGTTTACTCGCCATGAGTCAAACCTTGAGTTTCTCTCGCTGGTACTAACATTTGTCTTCCCGGATAGTCTTCGCCACTTAGAAGAATTAAGTTCATCAAGTTTACTCGCTTTGTGTTTATACGTGAGTCTCCTTTCTCCTTGCCGGTTTTGATACTCAGAATCAAAGAACTCTTTGAATGCCCAAATACTTGAAATTTGTTGAGAAGATCGCTTGAAGTCTTTTGTGAGAATCAACATGTCAATAATGTGAGCAAGTCTAATTGGGGATTAAATTCGACATATCACATTTCCCCAATTAGTGCTCTCCCCTAGACCGACAATCCTTTTGATAATGCCTGATTAAGAAGAAGTCTTTAGATCGTTAAGTGCAACTCGTCTTTAGTCTTCTAACATGTAGCAGAAATGTAGAACATCAGACTCGACCTTCTTTAAGATTGTCCAGTTGGGGAATAGAAAGTTAACATCTTCAACTCACCAAAAACAAGAACATCAAAGCATTCCAATCAACTTACATCTTGCAAATCCCTTAACTAGAATCTCTCCCAATCAAACAAGAACGTAAAGATGTTCATCAAGGAAATCGAAATCGGCCGCAACAAACACACGAAATGGTAACACCAAGCAAACAATCACATCAAACAAGAAAGAAGGTTGTTCGAATCATCATGTTGATGTGCACGGAAGCATTAACCGAAGCACTTTGTCGATAAAATCATATCAGCTTGTGAAGATGTCAACAAACGGCTCTTAAGAAGAAACTCCATGTGAAGATTACCCGATAAGAAGAAGCTCGGTTCTTACATGAGTTTAGAGCCGTATGACCATTTAAATTCTCAAATATCAATCAACAATGCAAAAATTCACACTTCTTCTCCCCTCAAGAATTGCATACGGAGTTGCCATTCTTGATTAAATAAGTGAAAATCATCCGAATGTTCTATTCACACTTCTCCCCCGCAAAATAAGCACATGATGTCGCCATCTTCATTATAATCGAGCAAGTGGAATGAGAAAACAATCATTGGTAGCCCGGTTCACTTGATGACCAAGGGGGCGCATGGAAAAAGTATGAAGCATGTTGATGAGAATGGTCATAATAGAGAAGATTTCTTCAAGATAATGCGACTAAACGCATACATTTCTTTCTTTGGAGTACGAGCCTGAATGATGTGAACAGATCGTCATAAGAAGATTTCTTCTTCGAAGATAATGCGACCGAACGCATAACATTTCTTTTCTTTGAGTACGAGGCATGAACTGCTGTGTTCATACGCCATAATCTCTTTTCAACATCTCTTTTGGCAAAACATGTAATCAACCCCATTATCATTCAGTAGGCTATTTGTCGTGACAGCTGATGAAGAAAACCTAATATGATAAATTTAACCCTGAAGTAAACTAACCCGAACTCGTGACTTAAACTTGCACATATGTAACAAAGAGTGGTGCCGAAAATTCATGCTCCATTAAATCTCTTAAGTACTCTATACTCTTCAACCAACCAACCATCAAGTAATAGACGTACATTACCTCTTGAAAATCCACAATTGAATGTGACACTGAGCACTACAACGTAACTCCTTAAAGTGATAGTTATTTTGAGGTGATAAGAGCCCAATTCCCCCAAGTGGTAACAGAAAAGGTAAAAGTCACTCAACAATAACTAGATTTCCAAGTCTTCGTTTTTGAAAATAAGTTCGAACAAGGATCTTGAAGAATCTTCATCCATCCATCCCCGATACTTTCAGATACTAAGTACACTCGCCCGTGATATTTCACTTCAACCTCAAATAGATAATACTAAATTAACCCCGTTGTCACATCTTCTGGTTAAAAGCTCAACTCTAGCCTCCTTTGACGTTTTAAGTGAACTCTGATAATGGTTTCATCCCGACCATGGTTAAAAGCACAAAACTCCATAAAACCAAGCAATAAACCAAACCGCCATGACGAATATCCAAACACACATCCAATTTATGAAGTACACTCTTTTATCCTTCTTCAAAACGAAACCGTAACACCAAAGATCGAAGATCCAAATACGCTTTCTTTCTCCAAGATGGTCCATCAATACGGGATTTTACAATTCTATGGTTTAAACCGAGAAATAGTTTCTTTCAAGGGATTTTACAAAACCAAGAATAAACCGTAAGATAGATCCGGAAATGCACTTTACTAATACCAGGATGTTTCCATTTTCACGAGATTTTACAAGTCTATGATTTAAACCGAGAAATAGGTTCTTTCGCGGGATTTTACAAATCAAGACAAAACCGTAAACAATGTCAGCTTGAATGTGTTATGACGACTTTGGTTTCAGAGAATATCTGTATTTAGGGGAACATGCAGCGTTTCATCAACAGTCCATTATCCAACATCATCAACATCATCAACCATCCAATAAATACTTTGGTAAACACATCATCCACATATTCCTACCTACTGGTCTGTGACCACTTGGTGAAGTAAACCCGATATGCCAAACCTGAGCATGAAGAAAAATTCCCCAGATTTGTTACTTAAACTTGTACTAATCCTTGTGAAGAAGAAACAGTGTACCCAATGTACAAAACCTCTTGACGTATTCTCAACTGCGTGAGACACCAAAGTGATAGCTACGTTGTGGGTTGAGAAAGACTCACAAACGCAACTAAATAGCCAAGTCTTTATCATCCTCTATAAATGCCCAAACAAGACGAAATAAGTAAACGTGCCCGGAAACCTCACTTCAAAGCCAAATAAGAAATACCGTACAAAACCCCGTGGTCAACCTTGTTTCATAACCAATTCAAGCCGTGACAAAATCTTAATCATGATAACGTATACACCAAAGTGCCAAACATCATAACCCATTGAAGCACACCAAATCTCATCATCAAACTTTTAACAATTCGCACAACACAAATCCCATTAATTACCATAACCATAAATCCAATTCATGAGCATGAATCAATATCCAATGAAGGCCCGGTTGATAAATTAATCCAATATCACAAATCACCACGTATGGAACCAAAAATATTCTTTTACAAGTACTATCCAAGGAGCTTGGTATATCACAACATATTGGGCTCGTCCAAAAACTAGTACACTACCGCATATTGATCCCATGTTTAAGGGTAGCAAAGAATATGCTCGGCCCATGTAATAAAAGAGAATACCCGATCCAACAATTGTTGATATCAACACATTCGGCCCATATAATTTTTCAATCAGAATGCCCATGAGCAACTCGGCCCATGTGAAAACAAAATGCCCACTGATCTAGTTAATCCCCCGTGAAATAATAATCATTGTCAAAATTACCGCACTTTCTTGAGAAGCATCAATACTCACCAAACGGATATCTAGATCACAATCTCAAAATTGTTACAGAGTAATTGTTAACTCAACAATCTAAGAATAATCTTAATAGTAGATATGTATGTCTGAGCTAATGTTCCATTTGTTCCAAAGGTCTCACATGAATTCAAGCCACACTCGTTACTTAGATAATACACATGAGGCCCAATTTAATCCAAATACCCATACACACCACACGACCCATCAAACAAAATGACGCATACTTGAGATGAGTCCACACAAATAAGAATACTGAGGCCCATAATACTTATGCATACCCTAAAAATACGAAGTATAAAATGCCACCATAGTGCCTCAAACCCTAAAAATACTCTCATATTATCCGCCCCTTTCTTACCTCTCTTCACAGCTCAGATAATCACAAAACATAATCTCTTTCAAACAAAAACAAACACACACGGTATATCTTGATGCTTTCTATGACAACGCCACGGGGATGGCAAGAGAGACGATAATACCAGGATGGTAAGACCTCGAATAGATATGAAGATCATATGGAAGTAGAGGGTAAGTAAACTCGAGAACCTTATATATGATTAAAGTTATACACGAATCAAAGAAAAAGGTGTAACATACATGTTATAACCTTTTCTTTAACATCGTATATAAACAGAAAATATTTTGATCTATGAGGCAATATTTCATTTGTGTGTAGATCTCTTAAGATCTATGAGTTTAAAGAACCTAACACAAATATGAACAAGCTGAGATCATATGACATAAGGTCATTTATCATTTTCATTTGATGTATGAGTCAAAATAGATCAATGATGTATTGTTTCTTTTGTGTATAGATCTTTTTAGATCTGTGAGTTATGTGAACCATACACAAAAAAAGAAACGAGACTGAGAACTCTTACTCTATTGAGTAAATGAGATGAGTCTTTATTGTTGTTTGTAGAGGATCGATGATGTGTTTAAGGTTCAAAAAAACTTGGTGAATCTTTTAAAGATTTGGAACGAGTAGAACCCAACGAGATCCTGATTGCAAGAATAAGCGTCGATGATGATGCTTGATGATCTGAGATATCGATTGATGTCCTTGTTTTATTTTATCCGATTCTAGTTTAGGTTAAGAGTTGAGGTCGATTTATGTAGAATGGTAAATGAGACCGATGATGTAAAAAGGAGCTGAGGTCTTGATGATATTTTGGTACATGGTTGCTTGTGGTCGTGGTCTAGTTGTATTGTTGTCACGGTCTTTCAAGTCTTAACATCTTCTTCTTCATCCTTTCTGTGTAAGTCGCTAGGTGACAATGGTCTTGAGCCAACTCGCTAGTCAACTCGCTAGCCAACTCGCTAGCCAAGTTGCTAGCCGAGTCGCTAAGCTAACTCGCTACGACTTGTTAAATAACAAGTCGCTAGGTGACCCAACTCGCTAGGTAGATTCAGTGTATTTGGACATCTTTTTCTAACAACTCGCTAGCATGAATATATGAGATTTCTGACTACTTTTCCGACCATGTTAATAACAAACCCAGAAACATGCAGCAAAAAGCATTGTATGACCCATTTGACCAAACAAAATGACCATTTGACTACAAAAGTTTCACGGAAATGATAGCAAAATCGTTGTATACAGACAGTTTGACCACAAGTTATGACCAAAGTCGAACCAAAAACACGATAAGGACTGTTTGGACATAACACAACCAGATAACATATTACCCAAAAATCAGTTAACAACATTTACAACCTATAAACTGTTAACAACATTTTCCGACCATAAGACCATGTAAAAACATGTATATAAACTGTTTAATACATATTCCGACCACTTATAGATACAAAAACAGTTTAAACCATGTTTCAAAAGCCACACAAATCAATACAACACAAAAACCTTGGCTCTGGTACCAATTGTAGGATCATATATTTATTGTGTTGATGATTCGGGTGGTCTTGGATGATGGAAATACATGATTGCCATAGTTAGAGAGTTAGTAGAGAGAGAGGGTGTTCTTGCTAGAGGTTTACTCAAATGTTGAATGTTAGATTATGAGAAGCACCATCCCTTCCATGGATGGAAGGGGTATTTATACTTACAGACTCAACGACCTCCTAACGGCCTGTGGATCAGGGATACAGTGGGTAAAGACCCGTCCTTCCTCCACGGTGTTGCACTACGCTAAACTAAACTAATAAATAACTAATAAACTGATAAATAACGTAACTAACGACAAGTCTACGAGCTAACTTAAGCTAGATAACATTTGGGGTGACCGACTCTTCACTATGGAATTTTCTAATTCCTAACATTAGCTTAACAACGCCATGTTTTACATATGATTAGCTAGATAATTGACTTGCCACTAGTAAAATTCCCTATATCCACCAAACTGTGTTTTCCATACCCTTTCACCTAACGTAACAAGCTTTTAAAAGCCTTCTTTGATAGCTTATCCTAGGTGCTTACGCCAAAGCGGTGGAGGTTTGATCCTTATCAAGCCTATGGTAATCTATGTGCTATGAAAGGTAGAGAGTCTTTAATATTCCCGTTTCCATATGTTAATATAAATAAGCCATAAAAACGTTTATTTATATTATGATCTTCTAATGTTTTGTCGATAACAAACGTAAAATCATTTTAACGAAACAAATAAAATACGTAAAAGGTTTGAGCCAATAGTTTACTAACACACTTACATTTTCATAAAAAACACTAAACAAGTAATATTGTTTACATCTTATAGAAATGCATATGTATAACAACTAGTGTTTACATAATATGAAAATATACATATATACTTTGTATATATTGTAATGGGTAAAAACCTAAGTCCATGACCCATAACCCATGATCCATCGACTAGGTACAATGAATGTTGTTGGGTAAAACCCAAAGTCCATGACCCATACCCATGGAGCTTGATCCATAACCCATGACCCATTGCATGACATCATGCATGAAGTCATGTTGGGTATTATCCATGATCCATGACCCAAGACCCATGACCCAATGACATTGCATCTTGTTGGGTATCCATAAAACATTACTCATAACCGATGGTTCATAGCCCATAACCCATAAACCGGTTTGCAACCCGAAATCCGGACTTAAGCTGACCCAGCGCCCGGTTCCCTAAAAATTGCACTAGCCAGATCCCCCTAGGGAGGGATCCGTGGGAACCGTGGAACAGTAGACAATTTTTTCTATAAATAGTTAGCCATTTCTATCTTGCTCATCACCCTTTTACACATACTCTCTCTTAGTATTGTAACATCTCTAACCTCAGATCCAAAGGATCATTCTATGTAGTTTTATGTTTGTGTGATTCTCTAGGTTCCTCTTAAAGGCAAGATCACCACCTCTTGAAGACGTGCAGGCCCAAGTTCATGAGTTGCTAAGCTTCGTCATCATCAAGACCACTAAAGTGTCTCTTGTTGATAGTTCTTTTTTCCTCCATAGAAGTGTTGTGTTGAAGGTATTAGTGAAAGGTGCTGAAGAGTCATGTCGAAGGCATTAGTGAAAGGTGCTGAAGGGTCGTGTCGAAGGCATTAGTGAAAGGTGCCGAAGGGTCGTGTCGAAGGCATTAGTGAAAGATGCCAAGGGTGTGCATTCGATATGGTGAATCGATGTACAAGATAGATAGTTTGGGTTAAAGGATATTGATATCCTTCTAGTGTTGTAACAAGGAGTGTGTCTCCTTTGGGGTAGTTGTGTTGTGGTGTAGTATTGGGTAGTAGTGATGCAGGTTTTACTGACCAGGTTTTAATATTTATAAAGTCTCGTTATACCTATGGTCTACCCTAATGCACTAACGGGAAGTGTACCCGAACGCGTGTAGTTTAGTAATCGGTAAAGCCGAGGTCGTCCCAAGAGCTATGTGTGTTGGATTATTACTAAGTCTAGGTGTCACAATATTTAATAATGGTTTCGATAAGGAATTAATTAATAAACTACTAAAGCAGAAAATAGCAAATAAAGGAAAAGGATAAATCAATAGAGGATAGTGGTGCTAACCTAGTTATTCCTCCTAGCTAGTTAAGTCTACGTCTACTTACTTCCAATTACTTCAGGTGGGGTCAAAGTCGAGAGGAAAGCATTTGGTCAATTCGCCCTAACCTATCAGCAAAGATGCCACCACAGGAGAAGTCAGGTGTCTCCTCATAAGTCATGTTGTTCCTGGTCCCCTAAGCCAAGTCATTAAGTACCGCTACATGCTAGATATATAATAGTGAGTGCCCGGGCGTTAGCAACTTAAACACTCACCCCCTAATTCTTAAGTTCATCCAAACGGTGGGTGATCAGTTGGTCAAATCGCACAAGTAGAAAGGGTCGTCAGTTGGTCATATCTTACCCTTCCCGTCTCAGTCCGCTCACCTAGGGTCAGTTGGTCATATCTCTTAGGTAATTGGCCTCTACCACCATTCAAAACTACCGAACCAAGGGTGGGTACCAATAAACTATGCATGCATACACTTAAAAATAATTGAACGGAAGTAATATAAACGTAAACAAAACAATTAAGGAATCATAACTAGGCCAGCACCAAGAGATGCTTAGCCGCTCATATTAACCATACAAATCAATTCAATATTCAAAGGTACGAAATACATGAATCGAAAGTAAAGAAAAGATAAAATGCTAATGCTTATCGTAGAGGAGTGATTTCTCCCTAGGAGACAACTCCATATGCTCCTCTAGACCTGCCTTTAGCTTTTTCCCACGTTCTCTAGTTGTTGTGTGTGGAATGGGATGATTAAAAATGCTGGAATTCGTGGGGTATTTATAGGCCAGATCTGGGTTACGGCGTAACTAATATAAGAGTTACGCCGTAACCATCAATTCCTTTGCACTAGATCTGCTAGTTACGGCGTAACCTAATTAGTGGTTACGCCGTAATCTTCAATAAACTTGGTTACGCCATAGTTGATAAAATAGTTACGGCGTAGTTATCAGCGGCGTGGATCCTCATTTGACCTAATGTAGTTACGTCCTAGCCTAGGAAAGAGTTACGCCGTAACCTTCTGATAAGTTGGTTTTCTGAGTCACACTTTAGTTACGGCGTAATGTGAGAGAAGAGTTACACCGTAACTTCTTCAAAGTCAGCATACTATGATAGATCATTTCATATTTCTCCAGTTCAGCGTCTCTTTAGCTCCAATGCTCGTAATTTACTTGAAAGTGGAAAACAATGGAAAACAAGCGTAAATCCATATAAATGATATAAATTACAAGCATTATTGGGGGAAATTGACACTTAATATTCATGACTATTTGATGTTATCAAATATCCCCCCACTTGAACTCTACTTGCCCTAAAGTAGACCTTATTAGAAAGATTCCTAAAAAGATATCTCCCAAAACCTGGAAAATATAAGTTTACAAATCTCTTATGCTAGAATAAAACAAAGCCGAACACCTCACGAAATGGGAACGAAACACTCAAATCTCTCAACTATTCTAAGTGTCAATTTCGGGGTGATCACTCAATCTCAGTCATAGCATGTATTCTATCATAAGCTTGGCGGTTACACAAATCTCCACCACTAGAGTTAAGGGCTAAACAATTTCTCGAAGGCAATATGGGTAGACAAGACAAAGGTTAAGGGGTGACTCGTCATTATTAACATGTCACGGCGAAGTGGACAAAATCAATTATACATGACCAAATCCATGGCCAAGACACCAAAGATTGCTCTCTGCATCACCTAGACACGCTTCATGACTAAAGGGTAGGATATATAAATGGTGTAAAATAAAAAACAAGCAGGTAGTCTAAATCTATAACCAAGTCATCACCACTTACCGTCCACCCAAAGTTACTACCTTTTCTCCAACTGTTGGCATCATTACCAACTCCAATCTTCAAATGTGACCGAGGTGGCCTCCTCGATACTAAATCAATAAAGCTCATAACATAGTGCTTATAACATCGCACTTTACAATAACATAAAAACTTTTTTTTTTTTTTTTTAATCATAACTTCCATAACTAAACATAATACCCCCCCACTTGAGATGAACAATGGGAATTTGGGGGGTATTCAATGATCTTCAGGGATATGTCGTCGACGAAAGCGTGATTTCCGAACCTTTCCACTTGAACCTTTGAACTTAGGCAAATGATGACTTCCCAATCACAAATTACAGGGTAGGCTAAGGTGTATAGGTGTAACGAAACAATATATTGGGTTAACAAAATGAAACGAATGGCTCAGATTAGTGTATCTAGGGGTATCTTGCACTAAAGGTGAGTGTAACAAAAGGGTTTCACATGGGGGTCGCGAAGTCGAGGTGACTAATCGATAGACACACAATGGTAGGCTATTTGGGTGATAATCCTATAATATTGCCTTCTAGAACTGAAAAGCCCAAATACATCGAGCTAACTCAACATACCTCGTCTATGGTCTCGAAATGATGCAAAGGCCAAGTTCTAAAGTTTACAAGCTACCGACACAGTCATAATTTGGTGGATTTGGGGTAAAATATTAGAAACGGATAAGGCTAATCTCACCATATACTATCAAGGGTTGTATGTGCTCGGCTAAGATCTAATCTAGTTAGGTTAAGAAAAACATGTCAAAATTTTAAAAATGGTATAATTTTTCAAAATAAACTAGAAAACGAAGGAAAAATAATGTTCAAGAGATAATTCTACTCCCGTCCCCCCACTTAAACTTTACAAAATCCCTTTTGTACTAAGAATTAAATATAGGTGAAGAGAAAAGTAGAATTAGAGCGAGAACTTCCCTGAAATTTGCTCAATAAAGAAAGAAGGCCCACGAAAAAGAGACGTACCTTCGTATAAGCGTCATGAACAAACTTCGATCCCTGAAATCACACTACCGACAAGCATAATTCTAAAAAGAAAAAAGAAAAAAAAATGAAAAATGAAAAACAAACCTAACTCACTTTCGTAGGAATCACGGTTGCATTTAGCAGATGCAACAAGCCTTTTAAACCACTTGGTGTCACAAGTGGACGAGTGAAGTCTCGTGAGGGTTTACAGGGAACACACCCACAAAGTTCATTTAAAATACTAATACAAGGTTATTGTGTTTTAAAATGAAAGAATTAAAGCAGAGGAAGGTTACGTCATAGATCTTTGAGGGAGTTACGCTGTAACTGGCAAAAACTGATATAAGCTGCAAAGCGAATGGTTATGGCGTAACCACTTAGATGGTATTACGCCATAATTGGTAATGCGTCTAATAATTCTGCTGCAAAAGGTTGGTTACGGCGTAACCACAAGGATGAGTTACGCCGTAACTAGGATCATATCAGCAACAACAGCAGCAATCTCTTCCTCGTTTCCTGCAAAAATGGTTAAAACACAAAACCCTACAGAAATGGAAATAAAACAAAAGAAAGGGATAATTCGGGTTGTCTCCCAAAAGAGCACTTTTCTTTATTTACGAGTCTTTAAGTTAGACTCAGAGCCGCGGGGCTTCTATGGGGGCCTTTGGACTTGCCCGACTTCCACCACTCGTTGGCACTCATTCATCCATTTGTTAAATCTCTTTTTCCTTGCAGTATTACGGATGCCATCTGTTCCAAATTTTTGTGAAAGCAATTCATCACATGATTTTCTCCGGTCATCATATTCAGCAATAAGACTACTAGATATACTTATGCTAGATCTTTCACCGTTTATAGTGTCAGAGAGATGATTGTACTTATATTGCTTAACTAATCCCTTATGGATTTTTGAGTTTCCAAATCTTATTTTGTACCAATCTTTTGATGCTAATTGAATATCATGTCGCTCACCCTTGTGAGGGTATATCGCCTTCCGTTCGCATTCATGAAAACCATTATATGGGGGCCATGCTGTTACTGATTTGTTATCCTTTGTTAATATCGAGTTGCGGAAATGCTTGTTTGGAACTGGAGTTTGTTTAATGCCTTGTACAATCTTTCCCTGTTTCTGCTTGCAATTATCAATATTCTTTCTACTATCATTAGTAATACGATTAAAATGAAGAGTGGGATCTAGTGATTGAACATTAACAACATCAACATTATTTTCAATTTTAATTTTTGGTTTTAAATGCTCTCTCATACTAAAAGTTATTCGTTCATTTTCAGTTCCCAAAGAAATTTGTTTTTCAAAAACCTTAATTTGAGCCCTACAAGTGGCCTGAAAAGGTCTTCCGACAATTAAGTTGTAAGCCTCCCGCTTCCCCATGTCAATAACCACAAAATTAGTCGGGAAAAAGAATTTTCCAATTTTTAAAAGCACATTATTCACAATTCCCCTCGGTACAGCTTTAGAGGAATCAGCCATTTCAATCATAATTGTTGTTTCTTTTAAATTGGTAAGTTTAATTTTATCAAATAAAGTGGTAGAGATAAGGTTTACCCCGGCCCCCAAATCAGCTAATGCGGGAATCTTAATATTACCAATAGTGCAAGGAAGAAGAAAACTTTCCTGGTATTGCTGTTTCTCAGGAAGTTGGATTGGCAGGACCTCGTCGTCTTCTGATTTATCATCCTCTCTTAGGTAGTTAATCCCGGAAAGATCATTTTTGATAGAGGATGTGCACTGTTCATTCTTTGCTTTATCCTGCGCAAATATGGCTTTGCAAGCAATGGCTTTAGCATTACTTGTTTCAAGGTTTCTAGCCAATTGCCCAATTTGTGTTTCGAGGTTTTTAATCATAGCATCTTGGTTACACAGGTTCATATTAGTGTCCTCCTTCACTTTGACCATCCATTTCTTGAGTTTATCTCCCTTTTTTGTAGATTCTTCGATGTGCCTGTGCATTATTTCTTCAAGACTAGGTTTAGGAGGATTGTTGTTGATTCTTGTGTAAAATCCTGGGGATTTTTCTCGATATCTGGGCCCGTTGTAATTGTTAAAAGGGTTCTCTGTTACATATTTAACTTCTCCGATCCTCTTAACTTCCTCGTTGGAGGAACATTCTTTAGTAGGTGGAGTTCCATTTCGCTCAACTTGAATGGAATGCACATTTTCCTTGAGCTTCTTCATGTCCCTTCCTAGACTTTCTAATTTGTTGTTTATTGCTGCAAGACCTTCCATATCACCATTCTTACTTCGGTTGCCCCCTCCATTGTGCCATTTGTGAGAGTGGTCTGCCATCCTTTGAATAGTTTCTAAAGCCAAAGTGGGTGTCATACCAGGAATCGGTCCCCGAGAATCGACCATTTGTCTTGAGGAGATGTTCAGACCTTTGTAGAAAACGTTCACCTTTTGTTGGCTGTTGAGGTCATGAGTAGGGCATTTGTATAACAATTCATTGTACCTTTCCCAAGCTTGGTATAACGTTTCATCACCTTCTTGCTTGAAGTTATGGATTTCTTCTAATTGCTTAGCCGTCTTTGATGGAGGACAATATCTCTGAATGAAACACTTTTTTAGGATAGGCCAGGTGTTGACGGTCCCTGCAGGTAATCGATCAACCCATCTTTTAGTAGCTCCCGTAAGAGAAATAGGGAATACTCGTAACATGACAGCATCGTGTGAGACTCTGAGAATTTTGAATAGGCTGAAAATGTACTCGACGTTGTCTATATGTTCATGGGCATCATCGGTGATGTTTTCAGAGAAGGGATTTGCACGTAATTCCCTCATGAATTGAGGTTTGATTTTAAATTGAGCATCTTCTGTGATAGCCGGCCTAACAATTCTTGGTCCTTGTTCTTCCCTTGTTAATGCCAAATATTCCTCAAGAGTGAGGTCATTGATGTTAACAACTTCCATGGTACCTGAAAACTCGAATATTGATCGTGAGAATTATAGAAAACTTTAAAACAAAACGAAAATGAAAGACTTAATATTAATCCTAATATAATTCCCCGGCAGCGGCGCCAAAAACTTGATGTAGGTTTTACTGACCAGGTTTTAATATTTATAAAGTCTCGTTATACCTATGGTCTACCCTAATGTACTAACGGGTAGTGTACCCGGTCGCGTGTAGTGTAGTAATCGGTAAAGCGGAGGTCGTCCCAAGAGCTATGTGTGTTGGATTATTACTAAGTTTAGGTGTCACAATATTTAATGATGGTTTCGATAAGGAATTAATTAATAAACTACAAAAGAAGAAAATAGCAAATAAAGGCAAAGGATAAATCAATAGAGGATAGTGGTGCTAACCTAGTTATTCCTCCTAGCTAGTTATGTCTACGTCTACTTACTTCCAATTACTTCAAGTGGGGTCAAAGTCAAGAGGACTGCATTTGGTCAATTCGCCCTAACCTATCAGCAAAGATGCCACCACAGGAGAAGTCAGGTGTTCCCTCATAAGTCATGTTGTTCCTGGTCCCCTAATCCAAGTCATTAAGTGCCACTACATGCTAGATTTATAATAGTGAGTTCCCGGGCGTTAGCAACTTAAACACTCACCCCCTAATTATTAAGTTCATCCAAACAGTAGGTGATTAGTTGGTCAAATCGCACAAGTAGAAAGGGTCGTCAGTTGGTCATATCTTACCCTTCCCGTCTCAGTCCGCTCACCTAGGGTCAGTTGGTCATATCTCCTAGGCAATTGGCCTCTACCTCCATTCAAAACTACCGAACCAAGGGTGGCTACCAATAAACTATGCATGCATACACTTAGAAATAATTGTACGGAAGTAATATAAACGTAAACAAAACAATTAAGGAATCATAACTAGGACAGCACCAAGAGGACCATACAAATCAATTCAATATTCAAAGGTACGAAATACATGAATCGAAAGTAAAGAAAAGATAAAATGCTAATTCTTATCGTAGAGGAGTGATTTCTCCCTTGGAGACAACTCCATATGCTCCTCTAGACCTGCCTTTAGCTTTTTCCCACGTTCTCTAGTTGTTGTGTGTGGAATGGGATGATTAAAAATGCTGGAATTCGTGGGGTATTTATAGGCCAGATCTGGGTTACGGCGTAACTAATATAAGAGTTACGCCGTAACCATCAATTCCTTTGCACTAGATCTGCTAGTTACGGCGTAACCTAATTAGTGGTTACGCCATAGTCTTCAATAAACTTGGTTACGCCGTAGTTGATGAAATAATTACGGCGTAGTTATCAGTGGCGTGGATCCTCATTTGACCTAATGTAGTTACGTCGTAGCCTAGGAAACAGTTACGCCGTAACCTTCTTATAAGTTGGTTTTCTGAGTCACACTATAGTTACGGCGTAATGTGAGAGAAGAGTTACGCCATAACTTCTTCAAAGTCAACATACTATGATAGATCTTTTGATATTTCTCCAGTTCCGCGTCTCTTTAGCTCCAATGCTCGTAATTTACCTAAAAGTGGAAAACAAGTGTAAATCCATATAAATGATATAAATTACAAGCATTATTGGGGAAATTGACACTTAATATTCAGGACTATTTGATGTTATCAAGTAGTTCCTCGTTTGTAATGGAACTCGGTATCTAGCCTTGTACCGGATAAAGTGTAGGCGATGTTGTGATAGGTTTGGTTCTACCTCGTGGAAGAACTCGGTGTCTAGCCTTGTACCAGATAAAGAGTAGGCGACGTTGTGAAGGCTTCTCCGCTACACTAAAGAGGTTGTGTTGTGTAGTGCTTACGAACTCTCGAGTGGGGAATTCGGGGAGTGGAGTAGGGCAAGGAAGGTGTCCCTATAGCCGAACCACTATAAATACTCGTGTCGTGGTTTTGTGTTCCTTTACTCTTTATCTTTGCATTACTTATTTATATGCTTATCTATCATCATACAACACACACATTAAATAAATTGATATAAGTTAATTTAAATAGTTTAAAAAAAAGTTTTAATCGGTAAAACTATTCAACCCCCCCCCCCCTTCTAGTTTTTCACAATTGGTACCAGAGTTTCGTTACCAAGTTTTTTAGAGTATATTGTACTTTAAAAACTTGATACGATCCGTGTATGTTTGAAAACTACAAATAAGGAAATGTCTTAAAACAAAATATTTTTAATGTTGGATAGTGATAGATCATTCTAACAATTTCTCTTTAAAAAATCTTCTTGCTAGTACTATTCAAAAGACTTCATTTCTATCCAAATAAAAATGAAGCCAACACCTAAGGAAGAACCCAAAAGTAATCACAACCTACTTCTACTTAGTACAATGGATTACTTTAAAAGCTCATGAAGTATTTCGGGTCTATGGTCTCTAAAAACCATAAAAAGATTTTAGAGGTATGTTCCCTTACCCACAACTAGTTGATCTATACCTATAGTATTCTTATGTGAATATAATGGTGATATGTGTCTTTCTTTCATGATAAAAACCGTGCATATAAATGTAGTCTTATAAAACTATATGAACACATGAATTAGGACTTTAACTTCAAAGTCCCAAGTCTCTAAAAAGTCTCTCTTCACTACTTTCCATCTTTACTCATCATCGGGAATAATAGTCCTCTTTGATTCTCTTAAAATTACTAATGTTATCAAACCTACGCCGTCATCGCAAAATAGACCTTTGATATTTAACTTACCAATAATCGATAAAAAATCCTCCTTCCCATCAACACACCTTGGCCAAACGTCTATTCACATAGGAACCTCATTCTACAAGTTCTTTTCCAAAATAAACTATTGTATAACTTATTACAAGTAAAAAGAATAATTCCAAATACTTCACCTTCTGTCTACATACCCATATCCCACATGTTGTACTAGTCGAATCCCTAAAACAAGTGATCCAGGGGAACCGTGTACACAGACATCAGTTATACGCTTTTCAAAACGCAAAATAATCCATTTTTCCCTCTTCCTAAAAACACAAAAATGACATAATCTCTGCTTCAATCTCCATATGGCTTCATACTCTCAAGCATCTCATTCTTGAACATCATTGTAAGTAATTACACTCATATGTTCTATTCATCATCATCTCCATTCTAGGGTTGATGGTTTCAAACTTTTCAATTAGATTCAATTTTTTTTCACCAATTGATGAACTTGGGTATTATAAAATTGGTTTCATTACAAAAAGGTTTTATACAATTAAAGGGTTTCAAAACAACATTGTTAATACAAATCAAAACCGTAAACCCATCTTGACAAATTTTACCTAATCGGAATATTTGTTTTCTAGGATTAATCATGCCCAAGGCTACCCAACAAGATCACCATGACACCGTTCACTACATTTCTAGATACTATAGGAAAGAAGGACTATCAAAAACCAATCGCAAAATCTTCAAAAAGCTCAAAAAACGACTTATCCACGAAGGTCGTGTAGTTAAGGAATGTTTCCTTGAAAATACCGACATTCATCAAGTCTTTTCGGCAATCAACTTTGATTGTCTCTTGGAAATTGATGAACAAATTTGTCCGGTCTTTTTTTTTGAATTTTACAAAAGTGTTAGAATTATTCGAAACAATGATGAAAGTATTTCAATCACTTTCATTGTAAACAATCAAAGCATTACCTTACCCCTCAACACATTCGCACAAATCCTTCGCATACCATGTGAAGGAATTTGTATGTGTTCCCAAGATTGGTCAATAGCTACTCAATCCTTCGCACTAGACTATAAACCCATTTATCACACTCCTCTAGATGACCCCATAGTTTTTCGAGACACCATATTCAAGAAAAGAGTCGACCAATCTCGTCTCAACCGCAACAAAGAACTCATCCATCATGATCCCTATCAAATGGAACTCTCCGAGATATTTCCCATTTACAAAAAATGGGAAGAAATCCTTAGAGAAAATGTCATTTGCTTGGTTGGAAATAAAGACCATCCCAATGCGTGTCTTGTTCAAATGATCTATTGTCTCATCCACCAAAGACCTTTCAACCTTGCCTATTACATGGTTAAAAAAATGGTAGGTGTGTTCAAAGTCAATAACGTGGTACTTCCTTATGGTATGCTCTTAACACGATTCCGTGAGTACGTTAGTGAAATGCAACCTTCTCCTATTACCGATGATCATTTTCTTGCTAACCACGTGATGGTACCACTTACCAAACAACCTTCTAAACGGCTCATGTTCAATGGGAAAAGGCCTCGTGCTCTCTCGGACTCTTCAGAAGAAGATGAAGAAGTTGAATTTGATCCCATTTCTAACTTTCAAATCGACCCCATGACCTACTTTGAACAACTTCCCACTCTTCCAAATGATTCTGAAGAATTCAAGCAAACAAAGGGGTTGTTCAAATGTCTAACTCACTTCATCATGAATTCGGGAAAGAAGAAGAAGTGAAGAGATTGACGAAAGAGACATTATGCTTGTCTTTATGGTTATTTTAGAAATTTTATGATTATCAAACAATGTATGCTCATAATTGTGCAAGACTTGCTTTGTAACTTTTTTCTTAATATTTGGTTGTTATCATATTTACTCACCTATAGGTTGTAGTTATGTGCAATATTTTTTGTAATTTTTCCTGTATTGATGTATGTTTCCAGTAGAAATCATTAGTTTTTGTATGCGACACCTAGAACAAAATGCTGCATGTTTTCTGTGGAGTATTATGTCTCAGAAAGACAGATCCCTGATTTATAACTAGCCAGATCCCTCAAATAAGGGATCTGTGGGATCCGGGCAGACATAAGTAGATTTTTAAACATCTTCACTTCAACCCAATCTTCCAGACTTTATTATACTAGTTAAACATGATACTTTAAGATCACTTAAGTCTTTCTCAAGCTCATTTGGTCCCACATCCACTCATAGGTTACTTAGGATCACATTCAAGGTACCTTTTGATTTATCACTTCATCAAAACTCACCACATTTCCACTCTAATGCTCACACATTATTTATCTCATCTCAAAACACCTAGTTTGATACTCTTAATTTTAGCAAATTGATTTTAATCATCCTTACCTCAAAATAGGCTAGAAACTAGTTTTTCATGATTTTTAAGGAATTTTCCCAATTTCTTTTAAGTTACCATCTGATCTCTAAGATTATTTGACTCTACTTGACACTCTCAAATTTCTTAGTGTCATCTTTGATCACCCATTGGTGTTCATAAAAACCCCATTTCTTTCCATACAAGACAATCATTAGCTACCCTCACTCATTTCACTTGATCATTTAAGTCGCATATCATTTAAGACACCTGAGGAGACTGTAACACTCAAGATGTGTAGGTACTAGACCTTACAAAACATCATCTTTCTCTTCCTTGGCTACTGAGATCCGGATCCCTAGGTTTAGCCTAGATGGATCGTGTTAGGAATTGGACGGGTCTTTACCCACTGTATACCTGATCCACAGGCCGTCAGGAGGTCGTTATGTCTGTAACTATAAATACCCCTTCCATCCTTGGAAGGGGTGGTGCTTCTCAATCTAACCTTTTATAATTTGTCAAGCAAGTCTCTACCAAGAAACACCCTCTCACTCTTTCTCTCTCTAAAACATGGCATACTTGTGTTTCCATCATCCAAGACCACCCAAATCATCAAACACAATCATATTAAGATCCTAATAATTGGTACCAGAGCCAAGGTTTCTTTGTGTTTTGATGATTTTTTGTGTGGTCTTGTTACATGTTTTTAAATTGGTGTGTGTATTTTGGTGGTCGGAATATTTTTTCCGTTTATTATTATGGGTAAACTGTTTTTAACATGTTTTGGTATCTTTTGGTAAAATATGTCATATGGTTCTTTCATTGTCATATCTGTCTTGTCTCATTTTTGTCCAAGTCAGTATCTTTACTCACCTCTTCATGACTTTTGAAACCAAATATGTGAAGTCTCTTGTGGTCATATGGTCAGAATATTCGAGTTCAAAAATGGTCAAAACGGGTCTACAAGAAAGCATTTTTATGCTGTTTTTTTTTGTCACATCTTGTGGTATGCTGGTTTATGATTAAAATGGGTAAAAAAGAAGCTTTTCTTATGCAGTTTTCTGGGTTTATTATGATGCTAGACGGAAAATTGGTCAGAAAACTCATCGGAAAATCTTGCTAGCGACTTGTTATTTAACAAGTAGCGAGTTGAGTCAAAAACCTGCCTAGCGACTTGTCTTTCGTAGTACTTGTCATGAGTGCTAGCGACTTGACTCTGATAGCGACTTGACTCATGACCATTGAGGTAGCGACTTGACTCATGGTAGCGACTTGTCTGAGTAAAATAAAAAGAATGAGATGAAGAAGAAAGGCAAGTCTTATGCGTAAACTAAACCAAAGACCACGACCATACTTCATATACCATATACCATCATCGACCTCAGTCCATGGCTTGGTATTGCAACTGATTCGACTCCAATCCTATAACACTTAACAATCACAACAAATACTAGACCTAGACTCAACCCATAACCCTCTCATCCACTCCTCAACTCTCAAACAATCAAGACCCAAAATGAAAAATTAAAAGTAATCTCAGATCGACTCATTTTTTTAATCTTTTAAAGATTTTTATAATAAATCATAATCATCATTGACATCATCTTGTGTTACTATCCGAAAGATAAAGAAAAGTTTATAACAATTATGTTATCACTTTTCTTTCTTTCGTTCATGACTCTAATTAAACATAAACGGATACATCTACCCGAGAACCTCTAAAGATCTTGAAGGACCAACTCTCGTGTTCTTCAGCCGTTGAGAAGGGATTTTATGTGCTTGTGTTCATGTGATTTAATGGGGATGTAATGATGAATGAGATTAGATGAGTTTATGTGTCAATATTGATGATGAAAGATCTGTGGTGAGATGAAGATGAGATTATGTTTGGTGAGAGAAAAAGATATATGGTAGGTTTTTTTTATCTTACGTGAAGTTAGGGTTAGGATTAATAAAAATGTGAGATATATTAGGTTAACATGCACTTATATCCTGATTTTTCAACTACTAAACATGGATCGGGTTTTGATTTCACGTTGAATATGGGCCTGGTAAATTGCAAATTCCAATTAATAATTGAAATGGGCACTTCGAAGTTGGATCTGATAAATGCTTAATGGGCCGTGTGATTCTTTTTGATATTTACTAGGATTGGATCGGGATTATTCTTTGTAGTTGGAATGAGTTTATGTAATTTATGTGATTACATGTGATTTGATAATAAGAGGCGTTATGAGATTCGGATTTCAAAAGGTTTGTGATCATGAGATTTGGACTTTACGAGAATTTGTTGAAGTAAGTTGACGATGAGTTTTTGTTGATATGAGATTTGAAGATGTGATTTGTTGTGGTAGGCGGAGTGGTACCTTGGTACATACATTTTCATGAAAATTAATATGTCGCGAGTTGTTATTTGAACAAGGGTGGCTACGGGGTTGTTTAGACTGTATTTCTTATTTGGATTTGAAGTGAGTTTTTCGGGCGCGTTTACTTAGTTCGTCTTCCTTCTTCCTACACTACCGCGAAGATGACTTGTCTGGGAATTTAAAGAGGGTGATAAAGGCTTGGCTATTTAGTTACGCTTGTGTTTCTTTCTTGCTTAACTCACAACGTAATTATCACTTCGGTGTTTCACGCAGTTGAGAATACGTCAAGAGGGTTGGTACATTGGGTACACCGTTTCTTTTTCACGAGGATTAGTACAAGTTTAAGTAACAAATCTGGGGAATTTTACTTCATGATCAAGTTTGGCATATCGGGTTTTCTTCACCGTGTTGTCACTGCAATGGCCGACAGAATATGTGAAAGATGTGCTTACCAAAGTAAAGAACTGTTGATGATATTGTTGATGTTGGATAATGAACCGTTGATGAACCGCTACATGTTCCCCTAAAACAGATATTCACCGAAACCAAAGTTGTCATAACACATTCAAGCTGACATTGTTTACGGTTTTGTCTTGATTTTGTAAAATCCCGTGAAAGAATCTATTTCTCGGTTTAAATCATAGACTTGTAAAATCCCGTGACAATGAAAATATCCTGATACAGTAATGTGCATTTCCGGATCGATCTTACGGTTTATTCTTAGTTTTGTAAAATCCCGCGAAAGAAACTATTTCTCGGTTTAAACTATAGAATTGTAAAATCCCGTGATGATGGAACCATCCTGGAGAAAGGAAAGTGTATTTCGGGATCTTATTTGATGCTGGTGCTACGGTTTCTACTTCGAAGAAGGGATAAAAGGGCGTACTTCATGAATTGGATGTGTGTTTTGATATTCTTTATGGCAGTTTGGTTATTACATGGTTTTACGGGGTTATGTGCTTTTAACCATGGTCGGGATGAAACCATTATCATAGTTCACTTAAAACGTCAAAGGAGGCTAGATTTGGGCTTTTAACCAGAAGATGTGACAACGGGGTTAATTCACTATTATTTATTTGAGGTTGAAGTGATATATCACGGGCGAGTGTACTTAGTATCTGAAGGTATCAGGGATGGTTGGATGAAGATTCTTTGAGAACCTTGTTCGAGTTTTTTTTTCCAAAAATGAAGACTTGGAAATCTAGTTATTTTTTAGAGTCTTTTCCTTTTTCTTTTACCACTTAGGGGAATTGGGCTCTTTTTGCCACAAAAATAACTATCACTTTAAGGAGTTACGTTGTAGTGCTCAGTGTCACATTTAATTGTGGATTTTCAAGAGGTGATGTACGTCTTATACTTGATGGTTGGTTGGATGAAGAGTATAGAGTACTTAGAGATTCAATGGAGGATGAATTCTCGGCACCGCTCTTTGTTACACATGTGCAAGTTTAAGTCACAAGTTCGGGTTAGTTTACTTCAAGGTTAAATTCATCATATTGGGTTTTCTCCATCAGTTGTCACTACAAAGAGCCTACTGAATGATAATGGGGTAGATTACAAGTTTTGCCAAGAGAGATGAAAAGAGAGAGATTATGACATTTGAACACAACAGTTCAAGCCTCGTTCTCTAAAGAAAAGAAAAGTGTACGTTTCAGTGCGCTTTATCTTATAAAGAAGAGAAATCTTCTCATTTATGACCATTCTCATCAACATGCTTCATGATTTTTCCATGCGCTTTCAATTATCAAGTGAACCGGGCTACTGTTGATTGTTTTCTTATTCCACTTGCTCAACTATAATGACGATGGCGACATCCTGTGCTAATTTTGCGGAGGAGAAGTGTGAATAGACTACATTGTTGAAGATATTCACTTGCTTAATCAAGAATGGCAACTACGTATGCAATTCTTGAGGGGGAGAAGAAGTGTGAAACTACTGCATGATGATTGATATATGAGAATAAATGGTCAAACGGCTCCAAACTCATGTAAGAACCGAGCTTGTTCTTATCGGGTCATCTTCACATGGAGTTTTCTACTAAGAGTCGTTGGTTAACATCTTCACACAGACTGATTTGATTAATGACAAAGTGCTTCCGGTTGCGGGGCTGATTTCCTTAATGAACATCTTTCTGTTCTTGTTTGATTGGGAGGGATTTGAGTTAAGGGGATTTGCTATTTGTATGTTAACGGGAATGCATTTGGTGAGTTGAAGATGTTGACTTTCTATTCCCCAATTGGACGATCTTGAAGAAGGTCGAGTCTACAGTCGGTTCTACATTTTCTGGTATATGTTAGAAGACTAAAGACGAGTTGCATTTGATTACTTAAAGGCTTCTTCTTAATCTGGGAATTTATCTAACGGATTGTCGGTTTAGGGGAGAGCAGTAATTGGGGGAGAGTGAAAAGTCAGATTTTATCCCTAATTAGATTTGCTCACATTCTTCAGCAAGTTGATTCTCACAAAGACTTCAAGCGTTCTTCTCATTCGATTTCAAGTATTTGGGCTTATAATATGTTGCTGATTCGGAAGTGTCAAAACCAGCAAGGGGGAAGGAGACTCATATCTAAACACAAAGCGAGTAAACTTGATGAACTTAACTCTTCTAAGTGATTGAAGATATCCCGGGAAGACAAATGTCATTACCGCAGAGAAACTCAAGGTTTGACTCATGGCGTTTAGTGTTCTTATTCCAACTATGTGGGGGAAGAGATGGAAGAGTTAGTTTCTGGTGATAAAAGAGGTACACAAGTGTGTGATGATTTCGATACTATCGCAATCATCAGGGGAGAGAGATTGTGTACATTGGGGATGCTCAGCTGTTTCACTTGAGTGCTTAATCAGTGATTCAGAGATATAATCACTTATTCCGGAGTTGAAATCCGCAGAGATAGTCCTCCGCAGAGATAATCAGTGATTCGGCCTGCTTCTTCAATGTTATCGGTTATTCTCTCTTTGGGCATTCGGGTACTTCGGGTTCTTGAGCTTCATACATTTTCTTCAAGGGGAGAGAAAAGTATACATCGAGGTTATTCTTTGGCTATTGGACTTAATCTGCTACTTCGATGGTATAAGTTTCTCTGTCTTCGGGTATATGTGTATTCGGGTTCGTGAGCTCTAGTCTAAGAGACTGACTGCATCAATTCATCTACTTAGGGGAAGTGGTCTCTTGACAACTCGTTGGGGATGCATTGCTTCAGACTTCAGTGGTAATGAAATTTGAGAAGAGTTATTTATGTGTGGGATGATACGTTGCTGTTCTTGTTGATGATATAACCCCGAACGAAGGATCTCGATTATCGTTCTTAAAAGGAGCAGCGGGATTTATTATAATGGTGTGCTTCTTTGTGCACCTGGCTAAGAGAAGCTTGAAAGAAAGCTTTGAATCTGCTCAGCTAAAGGATTTTTGGTTTGGGGGGAAGCTGCCAAAGTCTCACTTTCAGATGGTTCAATTTCTTTCTTCAATGCAAGAGCCTCGGAAGCTTTGGTGGTGAAAGTTTTAGGGATGATGACTTCTATCTTCTACAACGGGGCTGCTCGATATCCTTATCTCGGTACTCGTATCATCATCTTCTTAAACTATATCATCTACTCTATCTGTAAATATTTTTCTAAAAACCAAATACGAAAATATAAAACCAGCAAAACAAAATAGAAAAATATAAAATCAACAAAAATCCATAAAAATTTGAAAAATCAGAAAATACCAAAAATATTGTTTTCTCAAGACATGTCTTCTGGTATCGATAACATCTACGGTCTTATAAATGTCATTCAATAATGGCACGGGACCATAGATGAAGTTCGAGCAGGAGGTGTAAATATTCTTTTCCAAAACATGTCTCGAACTATGGCTTACAGTTATTTCAGAATGTAACCCGGGCTTCAAACTATGGCTTGCAGTTACTTCAGACTGTGACCTGTGCTTAAACCATGGCTTGCTATTATTTCAGATAGCAACCCGCTCTTCAAAGAAGGAAAGTGCTACGCTAAACCAATTTTCTATAATTTCGTTCACTTATCCTAAAACTATTTGAGGAAAGTATGTCGAAGGACTGTTGTTCCTACACAAATGTTTTTCCATCTAAAATTCTTCAGAAAAATATTTGTTGTTTTCAAAAAAGTGGTGGTAAAAGAGTAGCTTGAAAATCAATCAGTTTCAGAGTTCTTCGAAATAATTGAAAACTCAATCAATGACTTCAGCGCTTTTAAACTTTTCATAAAATGAGTAATTGATTGAGGGGGAGAATGTTTTCAAATTTACATCATCTAACGGGCTTTCTTAATTATCCTACGTGCTTCATTAAAAATGATATTTCCCTATGTCGAAGGACTAGGAATTTAGGATATGATTGTTAGGATTAGATGATTTGAGTTTGATAAACACATAAATCCCATACCTTATATGAACTGATTATTTTGTTGGATTGACTTTTATTAGTCGATTGCTGTTTGGGTGATGTCGACCACCATATATCTGTATGTGTGTTCACTAACGTATGCAGGTATATTGTTATATAAGAATGTTCCCGATCCGGATCCTACAAATGAAGATGATTGGATGCCGAAAGGAAAGGGTAACTATATCTTGGGTTGACAAATAAAGAAACGAAGCTTAATTGGACTTCTATGGAGAGTTGGCATGGAAAAATGCAACATAAGAGGTCTCACTGCATCAGCAGATGGTTTTCTTCACCAGCAAATGAAGAAATGAAGCTTAATTTGACCTCAGTTGGCATTAAAATGCAACATAAGAAGTCTCACTGCATCAGCAGACAGTTTTTCTTCCAAGCCCTACAGCAACAACATAAGCTTCTCAACCACCGAACGAATCATTGTGCAGGATACCATTTTTAGACAATTTTGAAAAAAATTTGATTAAATTGTTTTGAAAATGGAAAATATTGTTTTGAAAATTAATTGAACTTAATTTTGAAAATCACTGGACTTCATTTTATCAAAACTTAAGTCACTAAATCATTGACTACGGTCATTGATTGAGGGGAAGAGTGATTTTAAATAAAATATTTTCAAACGATATCTCTTCATAAAAGTCCGTTTGTACGTATTAATGTGGTGATCTAAAGATTTAATGTTATGTTATGGTGTGATTTTTTCTTTAGAATCAAGATCTTTCAAAATGAAATTTTTTCTGTTCTTGTTTGATTGTGAAATTGTTTTATTTTACTTAAAGATCTCTTAAAACTATCATACCTGACACTAACAATCTTTAATGTCGAAAAACTGTTCCCTATCTATCATTTTTCAAAATTAAATCTTGCCACGTCTTTCCCCAAAATTTTCTAAATAATTTAAATCAATCGGGATCCAAAATCTCAATTGGTTTGAAATTTTTGATCGGGGGAGAGATCGTGATTTAAATCTCAAATCGGTTTTAAAGGGTGATTGTTTCAAAAGCACTCATTCCTTCATGTGCCAAACGATTTCAAATACATAATGCACATGATTGTGGAGGAGCATTTAACCATAAACCAGAAGAGCTTTTAAATTAGGCACATTTTCTCTCATATTTTCTAAACCTTATTAAACCAGAATTTGTGATTTAATAATGAAATTTGATAAAAGGTGGTCATTTTGATTCAAAGGTGCATATTGCTCTCCCATATGTGCTAAACGCTTTCAAATATCCTAAGCACATATTGAGGGGGAGCATTTCAAAAGAAAATAAACTTTCAAGGTACAAAGATTTATATGTTTCAACATAAAGTACCTTGATTGATTTTCTAAATAGTTTCTTAATGGATTTTCTGATCGTGAAAAGTACTTCAAAGAACTCTTTCCTCTATGTGATAAACTGATTTCAAATATCCTATGCACATATTGAGGCGGAGAATTTACCAAGAAAATCAAATGGCTTTTTCTATGAAAATTGTGATCAAAGAAAATATTTCAAAGTCCTCTTGCCTCCATGTGCTAAACAATTTCTAAATCATATGCACATGTTGAGGGGGAGGTTTTCTAAATGATCAAAAACAATTATGGTACAAGATACTTTGATATTTTGTCACCAGTACCTTGATTGGTTTTTCCAAATGATTTTTCAATTGGTTTCAAGGAAGAATTAACTGTACCAAAAGACCGACCATTTTACTTTATACATGGAGTTATAAGGATGGTGAGGTTAGGTATTAGTTCCCACGATCCCGCCAGAGCCGGAGAGATCTACCCAGGGACAATCCACTAGATAGTGTAGAGTCCTTAGGTATGATGAAAAAGGAGAAAAGTGAGATATGGGAAGAGTGCGGACTGAGATAGAGCTAGAACTGGAATAAACCCAACAAGGTTCTAGTTATGAAGTCTCGGTAAGCACTGAAAGGGTTGAAGAATGAAAAAGAACTGAATGTGAAAAGGGTGAAAAGAAATAGCCCTCCAATAATTCAACCTTAGGGCAGTAACCGGGTTCAATACATATGCTACTGGTGGTTACTAAGGTAACACTGGTATTGAAGACAAGACGTCAAGGACCCAGTGACGCACTGCACTAAACTTCCCAAGATACTCAAGTTCCTCTTAAAATGATTTGTTTCATTCTCACGGGGAACCTACATAATCTATCGACTTTCTCTTAGAGATTGTTGATATTGAAGAAGGAGACCCACTCCCTAGTCTCCGGCATAGGAACCAAATGTGCACAATTGAGTCTAGAGCCAAGAGATCATCCACAACATCTCATTAGGACACTAAATTAATGAAGACTTGCTGTTTCACACAATGTGGAAAGTAAGAATATATTAAGAGTCCTACGCATTATCCTTGTGGTATTGCCATAACATCCGAGTGATATATATTAAATATATTCACAATGAAGATAGAAAGCCTTCTAGAGCCAACATAAAACAAGCTCTTGGTGGGTGAAATGTGAGATCTTTCCAAAAGATCAAACTTGTGACAACTAGATAGAAACAATGGGGAGATTCAATTGTGAATCAACCTTGGTCCAGGAAATGAATTGACGAATACTTTTGGAAAAACCGTTCGATGTGCAAATCTTCTTTTCTCTAGCACATCGAATGTGTATTCATTTTTCAAAACAGTTATAAAAGTAGGGGCTATGAAACTCACAGTAGTATGTAAAAGTTTTGAGTACTTGTGATAGTGAATGGAAATAGTTTGAGCATGTATCTCCCCCAAAACAGTTATGAAAGCAAGTAAAAGTAGGGGCTACGAACTCACCTGGTGTGATTGATATGTTATCAAAATGAAATGCACGAAAGTGAGGCCCGAAACTATCCGCGACCTAAAATGGATGTTATGACTTGAGTTATGATATGTTGTCGTGAATGCATGATTTGAAAACGTATCACCCAATATGCTACTTGAAAATTAGTTAATATAGAAATATTGTTACTTGAATGTGTGACGGTTCCATGTCAAAATAAATACTTTTGAGCTAATGGTGAAAATGTAGTTAAAACTATGTAACGGTTTTGTAATTGAAAAATCGGTTTACGTTAGACTTGAAGTAATATATACATAGGAAAACTAACTCGTTTTTAAGGTCCGTTTCCCCCGAAACGTCCGTTTAGGCCCTCAAAACCTTGATTAAAAATCCTGACAGCATACTAATGCTGTGAATAGTGTTTTCAGCACGTTTTCGACTCAAAGTTCGGTTAACCATAACTCACTCGTTTTAAGTCCGTTTTTCAAGTTCTTTATATCCACGCGAAGGTAATTAAGTGTACTAATATATTTTTAAACTTTGGAGATTTCACAGAAAGTTTAAGGACACTGTTTGGTCAGTTGAAAATCGGGACTGCATGTACACTTTCCGGAAAATGGTAGTTTTTAAATCGTAACTTTAAAACCACGTATCTTTTTCGTTATAACTCCGTTTTAGTCCGTTCAAAAGGCCACGTTCATAACTAAAAATCTATTTTCTAAAACTTTAATAAAACTTATAAAATGACTAACTTTTCGGAAAAATTATAAATTTCGACAGCGCTTCCGCGCTTATTTTTAAAATTACCATTTTTCTACTTGTTTAACCACAACTTCACCACAAAAATCCCTTAATCTACTCATCACCAATCCTACTAGTAAAACAACTTCATTTGATCATACCCAAAATAAATATTCATTATGAGGCTAAAAATATATATACAAACTTAAATAAACATGTATAAAATTTATGTAATCATTTCTTCCAAAAACCACAACTAGACTTTGATGATCCATTTTTCAAACTTATCATTTTTATAAACTTCTAACTAGTACATACTTGTTATAAAAATTAATAGGACACATATGGGTGATAACATTTGATAAACATGAATAAAAACTACATCTTGAGCAAATATGATCATATGGACTTCATGAAATGTATGAAAAATATATATGAAAAAGTAAGAGATGAAGTTTTATGCTTACAAATTGCTTGATGAGGTTTATGATCAAGGATTTATCCTAAACACCCTAGGTTTTTATTTCAAAACCTAAACAAAGAGTGTTACTAGATTGTGTAGAACTTGACAAGAAAATTTTTGATGATCAATTCTTTGAGCTCCTATGGTGGCCGAATATATGAGGGGAAGAAGAAGGGAGAAGACTTGACTTTACACCTTGAATGATTGTTTTGAATGAGTAAAAAGTCTTGGAGTGTAAGTATATAAATAAAAGATCTTGCATATCTAGGAAAATCATGTAATTAATAATGCATGTACATATACTTTACATTATATATTATGTTTATAAATGTGTAAGTGTAAGAAATGTAAAGTTATTTGAGGATAAGTAGTAGCTTGTAGCATTGTTGAGTAATATTAGTAAGTTGTATACACATTTGAATATTTAAGGTAGCGTTAGATAAAATAAATTTTCACGGTTCAAGATAAAATATATTGAGGTCATAAAAGTTATAAAAATACATTTCTTGAAAGATTTGAGTGAATAATTATTTATCGGGTTGAATTTAAGAAAACCGTCGTAATTTATATAAATATAACAATTTATATACGAAATAGATTTAAAACACTGGGTAAACTAATAATAACATTTTTAAAATCTTAATATGAGTGTTACAATATATTGGAATAATTTTTTTTTTTGGAAGTATCGGGTCAAATGTTCAAAAATAATGTTTACGCGATAACGTTTATTTAATAAGAAAATAACGTTTAATGAAAAAGGCAAAACCATGCACGAATCGTTATGAAATGATAAATATGGAGTATGAGAAATGACCGGAATTTGAGAATTGTGACATTCTTCCCCTGATAGAGGAATCGCGTCCTCGCGATTCAATCGATGATACTATGGCCCAAAATGCGACAAGGGTTCTAAAAGTTTATGCTCATGTATGATTTAAATGATTATGCCAATGCTCATGCATATGTCGTGACTATATCCCATTCTAAAGACATGCTCCCTTATGATTAGGCTCGATGAGGCAGGCTTTCCCATTCTCGAGCAAAATTTCCAAAAGACTTTTAGGTAACCGATTTTTGCTTAATCCCACAACTCATCAAACAAGAACTGTCATACGATTAGGCTAAATCGGTTTAGGTAACAACTTGTTTCTAGCTCGATCTTTGCAACTCATCAAACAAGAACTGTCACGCGGATCAAACTGGAAACAAGTGGTTTGAAGAAAATCTTTTGAAAATTTGGCTCGATTACGGGATTGCTTACTCATATGAGACTACTACTCCCTTCATTGCATGATTCTTCCTGAATTAGACATAGGTGATCAGGCTATGTATAATTTAGGAGTAACTATGCAATGCTTGGACTAATCGACTCATATGATGTTTGGTGTTGAGTCATAAGTTCGCATGTATAAAGAATATGCACTTATAATGATATGATGAGATGCTATGATGATGTGGTTATAGTCTAGGGTCAATGATGCAACCTAGTTCTCTATAACCGACTCTCTGATACCAATCTGTCACACCCCCAAATTACCTGTTTTGCAGCGGAATGGAATACCTTGGGGAGGACTGTCATAGCATCAAAGTTACAGTTATATCGAACGACCTAAAGTGTCGTTTAGAAAATACATCGTTTGATTAAATAAAATAATCAGAGTTTACAAAGTTTAGGTCCCAAATGAAAATCAACTTGTGCGAAGATAAGTTTGATACAAGCCAAACGATGTTTTTAAAGTGTATAAATCCCACGTGAGACGCGTCGTCACCACGACTCTATGATATGACCAATGCATGCCATGAAGTGAATGCCTTAGATACCTGAGATAAAACATGCTAAAAAGTGTCAACACAAAGGTTGGTGAGTTCATAGAGTTTGGTTAACAAGTAAAGCCTTAAAAGAGTATTTATGTAACAAAAACAAAGTTTTTGGTTATATAGAATAGTTCGCAAAGCAAAGGCATCGTAAATCCACTCAGTTCCAAGTCCCGCCCATACAAAACTTGCAACCTGTGTGTTTACAACCCACTGCTAAAAATAGTATGTCAATCATGTATGTATGTGCCATAGTATTTAAAAATATAAATGTCACCACAAGGGTCTTCCAACACTCATGTTGGAATGTTTGTAAATTAATAGCCTTCCAACAACTTAATTTGGCGCCATTAATTCTTGTATGTTTGTAAATTAGTAGCCCTCCAACAACTTAATTTGGTGCCACTAATTCTTGTATGTTTGTAAGTTAGTAGCCCTCCAACAACTTAATTTGGTGCCACTAATGCTTGTATGTTTGTAAATTAGTAGCCCTCCAACAACTTAATTTGGTGCCACTAATTCTTGTATGTTTGTAAATTAGTAGCCCTCCAACAACTTAATTTGGTGCCACTAATTCTTGTATGTTTGATCCAAGTATGCATATGAAATCAAGTATAACCCAATCAAGTATAAAACGCAATCAAGTCTAAAGTATAAGTAATGTTGTTTGGCAAAAGAGTTTAAATGTTTGATAAATAAGCATGTATCTCGCCCCAAATAGTTTATAGGAATTTAAATGAGTAAAAGGGGGTATGAACTCACAGTTGCATATCAAAGTTTAGAATAGTTGTGAAAGTAAATGAAAATAGTTTGAGCATGTATCTCCCCCAAAAGTAATTGAAAATGTATAAAAGTAGGGGCTATGAAACTCACAGTAGTATGTAAAAGTTTTGAGTACTTGTGATAGTGAATGAAAATAGTTTGAGCATGTATCTCCCCCAAAACAGTTATGAAAGCAAGTAAAAGTAGGGGCTACGAACTCACCTGGTGTGATTGATATGTTATCAAAATGAAATGCACGAAAGTGAGGCCCGAAACTATCCGCGACCTAAAATGGATGTTATGACTTGAGTTATGATATGTTGTCGTGAATGCATGATTTGAAAACGTATCACCCAATATGCTACTTGAAAATTAGTTAATATAGAAATATTGTTACTTGAATGTGTGACAGTTCCATGTCAAAATAAATACTTTTGAGCTAATGGTGAAAATGTAGTTAAAACTATGTAACGGTTTTTGTAATTGAAAAATCGGTTTACGTTAGACTTGAAGTAATATATACATAGGAAAACTAACTCGTTTTTAAGGTCCGTTTCCCCCGAAACGTCCGTTTAGGCCCTCAAAACCTTGATTAAAATCCTGACAGCATACTAATGCTGTGAATAGTGTTTTCAGCACGTTTTCGACTCAAAGTTCGGTTAACCATAACTCACTCGTTTTAAGTCCGTTTTTCAAGTTCTTTATATCCACGCGAAGGTAATTAAGTGTACTAATATATTTTTAAACTTTGGAGATTTCACAGAAAGTTTAAGGACACTGTTTGGTCAGTTGAAAATCGGGACTGCATGTACACTTTCCGGAAAATGGTAGTTTTTAAATCGTAACTTTAAAACCACGTATCTTTTTCGTTATAACTCCGTTTTAGTCCGTTCAAAAGGCCACGTTCATAACTAAAAATCTAGTTTCTAAAACTTTAATAAAACTTATAAAAATGACTAACTTTTCGGAAAAATTATAAATTTCGACAGCGCTTCCGCGCTTATTTTTAAAATTACCATTTTTCTACTTGTTTAACCACAACTTCACCACAAAAATCCCTTAATCTACTCATCACCAATCCTACTAGTAAAACAACTTCATTTGATCATACCCAAAATAAATATTCATTATGAGGCTAAAAATATATATACAAACTTAAATAAACATGTATAAAATTTATGTAATCATTTCTTCCAAAAACCACAACTAGACTTTGATGATCCATTTTTCAAATTTATCATTTTTATAAACTTCTAACTAGTACATACTTGTTATAAAAATTAATAGGACACATATGGGTGATAACATTTGATAAACATGAATAAAAACTACATCTTGAGCAAATATGATCATATGGACTTCATGAAATGTATGAAAAATATATATGAAAAAGTAAGAGATGAAGTTTTATGCTTACAAATTGCTTGATGAGGTTTATGATCAAGGATTTATCCTAAACACCCTAGGTTTTTATTTCAAAACCTAAACAAAGAGTGTTACTAGATTGTGTAGAACTTGACAAGAAAATTTTTGATGATCAATTCTTTGAGCTCCTATGGTGGCCGAATATATGAGGGGAAGAAGAAGGGAGAAGACTTGACTTTACACCTTGAATGATTGTTTTGAATGAGTAAAAAGTCTTGGAGTGTAAGTATATAAATAAAAGATCTTGCATATCTAGGAAAATCATGTAATTAATAATGCATGTACATATACTTTACATTATATATTATGTTTATAAATGTGTAAGTGTAAGAAATGTGAAGTTATTTGAGGATAAGTAGTAGCTTGTAGCATTGTTGAGTAATATTAGTAAGTTGTATACACATTTGAATATTTAAGGTAGCGTTAGATAAAATAAATTTTCACGGTTCAAGATAAAATATATTGAGGTCATAAAAGTTATAAAAATACATTTCTTGAAAGATTTGAGTGAATAATTATTTATCGGGTTGAATTTAAGAAAACCGTCGTAATTTATATAAATATAACAATTTATATACGAAATAGATTTAAAACACTGGGTAAACTAATAATAACATTTTAAAATCTTAATATGAGTGTTACAATATATTGGAATAATTTTTGGAAGTATCGGGTCAAATGTTCAAAAATAATGTTTACGCGATAACGTTTATTTAATAAGAAAATAACGTTTAATGAAAAAGGCAAAACCATGCACGAATCGTTATGAAATGATAAATATGGAGTATGAGAAATGACCGGAATTTGAGAATTGTGACATTCTTCCCCTGATAGAGGAATCGCGTCCTCGCGATTCAATCGATGATACTATGGCCCAAAATGCGACAAGGGTTCTAAAAGTTTATGCTCATGTATGATTTAAATGATTATGCCAATGCTCATGCATATGTCGTGACTATATCCCATTCTAAAGACATGCTCCCTTATGATTAGGCTCGATGAGGCAGGCTTTCCCATTCTCGAGCAAAATTTCCAAAGACTTTTAGGTAACCGATTTTTACTTAATCCCACAACTCATCAAACAAGAACTGTCATACGATTAGGCTAAATCGGTTTAGGTAACAACTTGTTTCTAGCTCGATCTTTGCAACTCATCAAACAAGAACTGTCACGCGGATCAAACTGGAAACAAGTGGTTTGAAGAAAATCTTTTGAAAATTTGGCTCGATTACGGGATTGCTTACTCATATGAGACTACTACTCCCTTCATTGCATGATTCTTCCTGAATTAGACATAGGTGATCAGGCTATGTATAATTTAGGAGTAACTATGCAATGCTTGGACTAATCGACTCATATGATGTTTGGTGTTGAGTCATAAGTTCGCATGTATAAAGAATATGCACTTATAATGATATGATGAGATGCTATGATGATGTGGTTATAGTCTAGGGTCAATGATGCAACCTAGTTCTCTATAACCGACGCTCTGATACCAATCTGTCACACCCCCAAATTACCTGTTTTGCAGCGGAATGGAATACCTTGGGGGATGACTGTCATAGCATCAAAGTTACAGTTATATCGAACGACCTAAAGTGTCGTTTAGAAAATACATCGTTTGATTAAATAAAATAATCAGAGTTTACAAAGTTTAGGTCCCAAATGAAAATCAACTTGTGCGGAAATAAGTTTGATACAAGCCAAACGATGTTTTTAAAGTGTATAAATCCCACGTGAGACGCGTCGTCACCACGACTCTATGATATGACCAATGCATGCCATGAAGTGAATGCCTTAGATACCTGAGATAAAACATGCTAAAAAGTGTCAACACAAAGGTTGGTGAGTTCATAGAGTTTGGTTAACAAGTAAAGCCTTAAAAGAGTATTTATGTAACAAAAACAAAGTTTTTGGTTATATAGAATAGTTCGCAAAGCAAAGGCATCGTAAATCCACTCAGTTCCAAGTCCCGCCCATACAAAACTTGCAACCTGTGTGTTTACAACCCACTGCTAAAAATAGTATGTCAATCATGTATGTATGTGCCATAGTATTTCAAAATATAAATGTCACCACAAGGGTCTTCCAACACTCATGTTGGGATGTTTGTAAATTAATAGCCTTCCAACAACTTAATTTGGCGCCATTAATTCTTGTATGTTTGTAAATTAGTAGCCCTCCAACAACTTAATTTGGTGCCACTAATTCTTGTATGTTTGTAAGTTAGTAGCCCTCCAACAACTTAATTTGGTGCCACTAATGCTTGTATGTTTGTAAATTAGTAGCCCTCCAACAACTTAATTTGGTGCCACTAATTCTTGTATGTTTGTAAATTAGTAGCCCTCCAACAACTTAATTTGGTGCCACTAATTCTTGTATGTTTGATCCAAGTATGCATATGAAATCAAGTATAACCCAATCAAGTATAAAACGCAATCAAGTCTAAAGTATAAGTAATGTTGTTTGGCAAAAGAGTTTAAATGTTTGATAAATAAGCATGTATCTCGCCCCAAATAGTTTATAGGAATTTAAATGAGTAAAAGCGGGGTATGAACTCACAGTTGTATATCAAAGTTTAGAATAGTTGTGAAAGTAAATGAAAATAGTTTGAGCATGTACCTCCCCCAAAAGTAATTGAAAATGTATAAAAGTAGGGGCTATGAAACTCACAGTAGTATGTAAAAGTTTTGAGTACTTGTGATAGTGAATGGAAATAGTTTGAGCATGTATCTCCCCCAAAACAGTTATGAAAGCAAGTAAAAGTAGGGGCTACGAACTCACCTGGTGTGATTGATATGTTATCAAAATGAAATGCACGAAAGTGAGGCCCGAAACTATCCGCGACCTAAAATGGATGTTATGACTTGAGTTATGATATGTTGTCGTGAATGCATGATTTGAAAACGTATCACCCAATATGCTACTTGAAAATTAGTTAATATAGAAATATTGTTACTTGAATGTGTGACGGTTCCATGTCAAAATAAATACTTTTGAGCTAATGGTGAAAATGTAGTTAAAACTATGTAACGGTTTTTGTAATTGAAAAATCGGTTTACGTTAGACTTGAAGTAATATATACATAGGAAAACTAACTCGTTTTTAAGGTCCGTTTCCCCCGAAACGTCCGTTTAGGCCCTCAAAACCTTGATTAAAAATCCTGACAGCATACTAATGCTGTGAATAGTGTTTTCAGCACGTTTTCGACTCAAAGTTCGGTTAACCATAACTCACTCGTTTTAAGTCCGTTTTTCAAGTTCTTTATATCCACGCGAAGGTAATTAAGTGTACTAATATATTTTTAAACTTTGGAGATTTCACAGAAAGTTTAAGGACACTGTTTGGTCAGTTGAAAATCGGGACTGCATGTACACTTTCCGGAAAATGGTAGTTTTTAAATCGTAACTTTAAAACCACGTATCTTTTTCGTTATAACTCCGTTTTAGTCCGTTCAAAAGGCCACGTTCATAACTAAAAATCTAGTTTCTAAAACTTTAATAAAACTTATAAAAATGACTAACTTTTCGGAAAAATTATAAATTTCGACAGCGCTTCCGCGCTTATTTTAAAATTACCATTTTTCTACTTGTTTAACCACAACTTCACCACAAAAATCCCTTAATCTACTCATCGCCAATCCTACTAGTAAAACAACTTCATTTGATCATACCCAAAATAAATATTCATTATGAGGCTAAAAATATATATACAAACTTAAATAAACATGTATAAAATTTATGTAATCATTTCTTCCAAAAACCACAACTAGACTTTGATGATCCATTTTTCAAATTTATCATTTTTATAAACTTCTAACTAGTACATACTTGTTATAAAAATTAATAGGACACATATGGGTGATAACATTTGATAAACATGAATAAAAACTACATCTTGAGCAAATATGATCATATGGACTTCATGAAATGTATGAAAAATATATATGAAAAAGTAAGAGATGAAGTTTTATGCTTACAAATTGCTTGATGAGGTTTATGATCAAGGATTTATCCTAAACACCCTAGGTTTTTATTTCAAAACCTAAACAAAGAGTGTTACTAGATTGTGTAGAACTTGACAAGAAAATTTTTGATGATCAATTCTTTGAGCTCCTATGGTGGCCGAATATATGAGGGGAAGAAGAAGGGAGAAGACTTGACTTTACACCTTGAATGATTGTTTTGAATGAGTAAAAAGTCTTGGAGTGTAAGTATATAAATAAAAGATCTTGCATATCTAGGAAAATCATGTAATTAATAATGCATGTACATATACTTTACATTATATATTATGTTTTATAAATGTAAGTGTAAGAAATGTAAAGTTATTTGAGGATAAGTAGTAGCTTGTAGCATTGTTGAGTAATATTAGTAAGTTGTATACACATTTGAATATTTAAGGTAGCGTTAGATAAAATAAATTTTCACGGTTCAAGATAAAATATATTGAGGTCATAAAAGTTATAAAAATACATTTCTTGAAAGATTTGAGTGAATAATTATTTATCGGGTTGAATTTAAGAAAACCGTCGTAATTTATATAAATATAACAATTTATATACGAAATAGATTTTAAAACACTGGGTAAACTAATAATAACATTTTTAAAATCTTAATATGAGTGTTACAATATATTGGAATAATTTTTGGAAGTATCGGGTCAAATGTTCAAAAATAATGTTTACGCGATAACGTTTATTTAATAAGAAAATAACGTTTAATGAAAAAGGCAAAACCATGCACGAATCGTTATGAAATGATAAATATGGAGTATGAGAAATGACCGGAATTTGAGAATTGTGACATTCTTCCCCTGATAGAGGAATCGCGTCCTCGCGATTCAATCGATGATACTATGGCCCAAAATGCGACAAGGGTTCTAAAAGTTTATGCTCATGTATGATTTAAATGATTATGCCAATGCTCATGCATATGTCGTGACTATATCCCATTCTAAAGACATGCTCCCTTATGATTAGGCTCGATGAGGCAGGCTTTCCCATTCTCGAGCAAAATTTCCAAAAGACTTTTAGGTAACCGATTTTTGCTTAATCCCACAACTCATCAAACAAGAACTGTCATACGATTAGGCTAAATCGGTTTAGGTAACAACTTGTTTCTAGCTCGATCTTTGCAACTCATCAAACAAGAACTGTCACGCGGATCAAACTGGAAACAAGTGGTTTGAAGAAAATCTTTTGAAAATTTGGCTCGATTACGGAATTGCTTACTCATATGAGACTACTACTCCCTTCATTGCATGATTCTTCCTGAATTAGACATAGGTGATCAGGCTATGTATAATTTAGGAGTAACTATGCAATGCTTGGACTAATCGACTCATATGATGTTTGGTGTTGAGTCATAAGTTCGCATGTATAAAGAATATGCACTTATAATGATATGATGAGATGCTATGATGATGTGGTTATAGTCTAGGGTCAATGATGCAACCTAGTTCTCTATAACCGACTCTCTGATACCAATCTGTCACACCCCCAAATTACCTGTTTTGCAGCGGAATGGAATACCTTGGGGGATGACTGTCATAGCATCAAAGTTACAGTTATATCGAACGACCTAAGGTGTCGTTTAGAAAATACATCGTTTGATTAAATAAAATAATCAGAGTTTACAAAGTTTAGGTCCCAAATGAAAATCAACTTGTGCGAAGATAAGTTTGATACAAGCCAAACGATGTTTTTAAAGTGTATAAATCCCACGTGAGACGCGTCGTCACCACGACTCTATGATATGACCAATGCATGCCATGAAGTGAATGCCTTAGATACCTGAGATAAAACATGCTAAAAAGTGTCAACACAAAGGTTGGTGAGTTCATAGAGTTTGGTTAACAAGTAAAGCCTTAAAAGAGTATTTATGTAACAAAAACAAAGTTTTTGGTTATATAGAATAGTTCGCAAAGCAAAGGCATCGTAAATCCACTCAGTTCCAAGTCCCGCCCATACAAAACTTGCAACCTGTGTGTTTACAACCCACTGCTAAAAATAGCATGTCAATCATGTATGTATGTGCCATAGTATTTAAAATATAAATGTCACCACAAGGGTCTTCCAACACTCATGTTGGGATGTTTGTAAATTAATAGCCTTCCAACAACTTAATTTGGCGCCATTAATTCTTGTATGTTTGTAAATTAGTAGCCCTCCAACAACTTAATTTGGTGCCACTAATTCTTGTATGTTTGTAAGTTAGTAGCCCTCCAACAACTTAATTTGGTGCCACTAATGCTTGTATGTTTGTAAATTAGTAGCCCTCCAACAACTTAATTTGGTGCCACTAATTCTTGTATGTTTGTAAATTAGTAGCCCTCCAACAACTTAATTTGGTGCCACTAATTCTTGTATGTTTGATCCAAGTATGCATATGAAATCAAGTATAACCCAATCAAGTATAAAACGCAATCAAGTCTAAAGTATAAGTAATGTTGTTTGGCAAAAGAGTTTAAATGTTTGATAAATAAGCATGTATCTCGCCCCAAATAGTTTATAGGAATTTAAATGAGTAAAAGCGGGGTATGAACTCACAGTTGTATATCAAAGTTTAGAATAGTTGTGAAAGTAAATGAAAATAGTTTGAGCATGTACCCCCCCAAAATTAATTGAAAATGTATAAAAGTAGGGGCTATGAAACTCACAGTAGTATGTAAAAGTTTAGAGTACTTGTGAAAGTAAATGAAAATAGTTTGAGCATGTATCTCCCCCAAAACAGTTATGAAAGCAAGTAAAAGTAGGGGCTACGAACTCACCTGGTGTGATTGATATGTTATCAAAATGAAATGCACGAAAGTGAGGCCCGAAACTATCCGCGACCTAAAATGGATGTTATGACTTGAGTTATGATATGTTGTCGTGAATGCATGATTTGAAAACGTATCACCCAATATGCTACTTGAAAATTAGTTAATATAGAAATATTGTTACTTGAATGTGTGACGGTTCCATGTCAAAATAAATACTTTTGAGCTAATGGTGAAAATGTAGTTAAAACTATGTAACGGTTTTTGTAATTGAAAAATCGGTTTACGTTAGACTTGAAGTAATATATACATAGGAAAACTAACTCGTTTTTAAGGTCCGTTTCCCCCGAAACGTCCGTTTAGGCCCTCAAAACCTTGATTAAAAATCCTGACAGCATACTAATGCTGTGAATAGTGTTTTCAGCACGTTTTCGACTCAAAGTTCGGTTAACCATAACTCACTCGTTTTAAGTCCGTTTTTCAAGTTCTTTATATCCACGCGAAGGTAATTATGTGTACTAATATATTTTTAAACTTTGGAGATTTCACAGAAAGTTTAAGGACACTGTTTGGTCAGTTGAAAATCGGGACTGCATGTACACTTTCCGGAAATGGTAGTTTTTAAATCGTAACTTTAAAACCACGTATCTTTTTCGTTATAACTCCGTTTTAGTCCGTTCAAAAGGCCACGTTCATAACTAAAAATCTATTTTCTAAAACTTTAATAAAACTTATAAAAATGACTAACTTTTCGGAAAAATTATAAATTTCGACAGCGCTTCCGCGCTTATTTTTAAAATTACCATTTTTCTACTTGTTTAACCACAACTTCACCACAAAAATCCCTTAATCTACTCATCACCAATCCTACTAGTAAAACAACTTCATTTGATCATACCCAAAATAAATATTCATTATGAGGCTAAAAATATATATACAAACTTAAATAAACATGTATAAAATTTATGTAATCATTTCTTCCAAAAACCACAACTAGACTTTGATGATCCATTTTTCAAATTTATCATTTTTATAAACTTCTAACTAGTACATACTTGTTATAAAAATTAATAGGACACATATGGGTGATAACATTTGATAAACATGAATAAAAACTACATCTTGAGCAAATATGATCATATGGACTTCATGAAATGTATGAAAAATATATATGAAAAAGTAAGAGATGAAGTTTTATGCTTACAAATTGCTTGATGAGGTTTATGATCAAGGATTTATCCTAAACACCCTAGGTTTTTATTTCAAAACCTAAACAAAGAGTGTTACTAGATTGTGTAGAACTTGACAAGAAAATTTTTGATGATCAATTCTTTGAGCTCCTATGGTGGCCGAATATATGAGGGGAAGAAGAAGGGAGAAGACTTGACTTTACACCTTGAATGATTGTTTTGAATGAGTAAAAAGTCTTGGAGTGTAAGTATATAAATAAAAGATCTTGCATATCTAGGAAAATCATGTAATTAATAATGCATGTACATATACTTTACATTATATATTATGTTTATAAATGTGTAAGTGTAAGAAATGTAAAGTTATTTGAGGATAAGTAGTAGCTTGTAGCATTGTTGAGTAATATTAGTAAGTTGTATACACATTTGAATATTTAAGGTAGCGTTAGATAAAATAAATTTTCACGGTTCAAGATAAAATATATTGAGGTCATAAAAGTTATAAAAATACATTTCTTGAAAGATTTGAGTGAATAATTATTTATCGGGTTGAATTTAAGAAAACCGTCGTAATTTATATAAATATAACAATTTATATACGAAATAGATTTAAAACACTGGGTAAACTAATAATAACATTTTTAAAATCTTAATATGAGTGTTACAATATATTGGAATAATTTTTGGAAGTATCGGGTCAAATGTTCAAAAATAATGTTTACGCGATAACGTTTATTTAATAAGAAAATAACGTTTAATGAAAAAGGCAAAACCATGCACGAATCGTTATGAAATGATAAATATGGAGTATGAGAAATGACCGGAATTTGAGAATTGTGACAAATGTGTACTCTTTTCAAATACAAAAAGTATTTATGATTGAAAATTGATCTTTCTCATAAAACCTTCGTCGTATTGCAAAACTCTTTCTTCAAGCAATACACGATTGTTTTTCAAATCAAATTTTCATCAATCAGTTAATCTCAATTCACTGGTTCACTCACTCCGTGTTGTCTTCTTTGAGACGTTCCGGTTTGAGAACAACTAGAACAGCTGCGAAACCCTGTCAAGGAGATTCTTCAGAATTATACCTGATCACAAGTAGTACTTGTACTGATCAACGGGGAACCGTGGGCCGTGTACCTCAATTCAACGAAAGTGATCAAAGACACTTTCGTGTGTTTTATTGCTAACTGTTGTTTGTAGGTACATTTGGACGGTTGCAGCTGATCAGAATTGAGGAGTCAATCCAAAGCCGCATGCTCACAGCATCCACACTTAATTGAAGAAATCATGACTTGTGCATATCTATAGAACCTGGCTCTGATATTTTATATTATGATATCGCTACGCTGCTGCAAATATCATGGGCCTGTAAAGCTTCCGCTACTCTGATGAAGAGATGTCATGATCCAGAAAGTGTGAGCATGTCGGTCCAAAAGTCACAACATCACATGAAGGCAACACAATAAAGGGTGATCCAGAGATTTACTGTGGCTGATGATCTCAATGAAAGCTCAAAGATCATCAAAGATGTGGATCAGTCAAAGACCTCCACTTAAAGTACAAAGCAATCGGACTTTGAAGTTGCACTACTTAAGCACAAAGATTACGGAAGTGAAGAATCAATGTCTACGAGCTCAAGACTGAAGATTAAATAGAATGCTAGTATTCGAAATGTAAAACATGGGGTGACCTCCCTTAGGGGGAGATTGTTAGGAATTGTAAATTCCATAAGTGAAGTGTCGGTCACCCCAAATATTATCTAGCATAAGTTAGCTCGTAGACATATTTTTTGTTACGTTATTTAGTAGTTTATTAGTTAGTTTGTAGCGTAGAATAGTTTAGTGCGGTGTAACACCGTGGAGGAAGGACGGGTCTTTACCCACTATATACCTGATCCACAGGCCGTCAAGAGGTCGTTATGTCTGTAACTATAAATACCCCTTCCTTCCTTGGAAGCGGTGGTGCTTCTCAATCTAACCTTTCATAATTTGTTAAGCAAGTCTCTACCAAGAAACACGCTCTCACTCTTTCTCTCTCTAAAACATGGCATACTTGTATTTCCATCATCCAAGACCACCCGAATCATCAAACACAATAATATTAAGATCCTAAAAGATCCCTTATTTAAGGGATCCGCGGGAACCGGCTGCTCAGACAAAGCTAATCCTACTTAAAACAATCATTTCAAGCTGATGAGTGTGTAAATACTCATCATTTTTGGTTTAATCTGAACTGCAAAACGCTTAAAAATGCTCAGAAATGCATCAAAATACTGAAAATATCTCAAAATTGCATTTTATATGTTTCAGATGCAAAATGTTTAAAATCAGATGAAAAATGAGCTAAGTTTGCATAATTGGCAGTTTCAGTCCCCTAACTTTCAAAAATGGCAACTTTAGTCCCTGGGAATTCAAAAATTGACAGAATTTACCCCTGGACATTTTAAATTGAAAAATGAACATTTTTAATCCTTTGGTAATTCTAATTAATCATTTTTTGGTCCTTATGAGAATTTTTGGAAAATTACAATTTCAGTCCTTCAAGTTTCAAAATTGGCAATTGTGATCCTTGGATTATTGGAGATAGCAAGATAGGCCCTTGGACTACAACTTCATAATTTACAGATTTGGTCCCTTGGTTTTGTGGAATTGCAAGTTTGGTCCTTGTTTACTTATATCCTAAATCCAAACCGGATCCCAAATAAATGATAACCCAACCCAAGCCCAATTATACCTGATCCAGTCCACCTTTATATCCAACCCGAATCCAACCCGAAACCACCCACGGTTTAAATAAAACCGCCAACTCCACCTCCTTTTTCCTGTCTTCCCCGACCACCTTGTCTGCAACACATCCAACTCCAGCCACCCTACTCCACTCCATGTCCCCTCCTCCTCAACAACCCCCAAAGCAGCATTTAATGCGCCCCTCCCCTGTCCCAGTTGGTATATCCCACTTTCCCGCCAAAAGTGATCCAACAGCTATTATCACTTAAACCAATCCAAGGGCCAAGATTATTGCTGGGAAATGCTCAGAGTAGAGAGAGAAGCAGAGTTGGTGTATAAAAGAAGCAAGAAGAAGGAAGAGAAAGAGAGCACTTAGTTTTAATTTAAAATTTATGTCGTTTTTAATTTCTTAAGTCTAAAATAGATCATTAGTTGTTATTTAAAGTTTCATTGTATCAAACTATGTTGTTTAAGTGTATTACAACTCTTTTTAAGTATTAATTCAAGTTGTTGTTCACATTTCATATTTTATGTCCACTGTTGCAATCTTCAATTTCAAATTCTGATATTAAAGCTTCAACTAGCTAATTGTTAAGGTCAAACAAGCTTCTACAGGCTTATTAAAGCTTTCTGTAAGCTCACATTTCAGTTTCAAGCAATATTGGATTTTGGTCAACAAAAGTCAAACAGGGTTCATTTGGTCTTGGAAATGGAAATGGGTTGAAGCAGAGATGGAAATGGGTTGATTCAGAGTTATATGGTTGGTTTATATAGGATAGAGGTTCTGGTTTCATTGTTGTTTCAAGCCATAGTGGCTAGGGACCATTTGTAAGTGATTTACAAAGTTTCAATGCATAACCTGTATTTGTAGTTATAACTAGTTCATATCTGTTTAATAAGTTGTATTTAGGTTAGCTTAATACATTTTGATCATTAATAGTAGCTAGTTAAGTGTCTATCTCAGTTTTGAGTTCATATCAATGTTTTAAAGCTGTGTTTGGATTTGCTGTCAAAACTTTGTTAGAGGTTTATTCATTGGTAGAAACCTGTTAGTTTAGGTTTGTTAGGTTCTATTTGACTCATTGCAGTCTTAAACTTGTGTTTGCATTAGCTCTAAGTCAAATTTCCTTTAATCTGTCTCATATGCACATCTGTTGGAGTTTTACAATGTCAAAAGCTTATTTTGTGTTCAAAATACTTAGATATAGCTTGCAGTAGGTGTAATTCATCATAATACATCATAATAAGTCCACAAATTAAGCTCAAAGTTGGAAAAAGTCAACTTTTCTCAACTGCTCAAAAAGTCAAAAACATGAAAAACCTGTTTTGAACTCAACTAGAGAGATTTTTCATGAGCTCATTTCTGAGCCAATCTAAGTGAAACTTGGTGTTCATTAACTTTAGCTGGTCTAATTTGTTATTACTATTTTTGTAGATTTTTACAAATTTTTTATAAGATGCAAAACAGCTTCTCTTTTAGGTCTTATTTCCCCTGTTCACAAAACTCAGTTTATGCTGAGTTTTCTCAGTCTTGTGTAGCCCTTGCACAGAGCTCAGTTGAGCTTGTCCAAGTCTCAACTTTGGATTATAGATAGCCAACCAGGTCTAGTTTAGACTCCAACAATTGGTTTTGAGTTTGGACTTGTTTAAGTGCTTATTTTCCAGTCTCCAAGTAGCACCAAAAATCTGTTTTGGCATCTTAACTTAAATCAATCAAATCACAAGCAGTTGCAATTCAGAGGTCAAGGTCATTTGTAATTTGTTGTTTTAAAGTACTTATAGCTTATTAGAGCTTCTGTGAAAGTTTGGTTCTCAGCTTGTAACTTGTGCTTATTCAAAGTGCTTATTAATAAGGACTTATAACTGCAGTTTCAATTTCCTCCACATAAGCTACTGTTTTTCTATTTTTCCTAGATTCTAAATATTATTTTAGACTTTTCTTGAATTTTTCACATTTTTCTAGGTCAGTTTGCTATTTTTCTTAATTAAAAACAGTTTTTAAGTCATTTTAAATAGCTTTTAATACAATTAATTCAGAAAAAGTTCAAAAAAATAATTTTTCATTTTTATTAAGTTAAGATAAATATAAAAAGCCAAAAAAATATTTTTCCAGATTTTTCTTAGTTAAATTTGTATTTTTAAACAATTTAATTAGTTTTTAGTAGTTTTTAATTCCTAGAAAATTCAAAAATAATCAGAAAAATAGAAAAATAGTTTTGAAAATTCTATTTTGTTATTTTAGATTTTTCCAAGTCAAAATTTTATTTTTCTAGATTTATTTCATATTTTCTTGTATTTTAGGCTATTATTAAATAGTTAAAATTAGCTTTTAATTAATAATAATTAGATAAATAGTTATAAAAATAATTTTCTTTTTCTAAATATTTTCTTTTATCAATAGGTTTGTAAAATTGTCATTTTCATATTTTAGATTTATATTGTGTAAGTTTCACATTTTCATTTTGTACGTTATTAGTTTTCAATTAAGTTTTATAAAAACATAAAATCAAAAACATCATTTTGAAAATAGTGATAGCGTTTATTTAATATTTTTATCTTTTTAATTTCCTTTAATTTGCATTTAAGCCTTTGTAATTTATAGGCTATTTCTGTAGTTATAATAGTTCAAATCCTTCTTTTACGTTCAAATCTCTCGATCACTATACGTTTGGTGATTCATTGCATGCTCGCTGGTCTGACATAACGACCCTGGAAACACTATACTCCTCTGATCTTCATTGCATTGGTGTCTGAGCTGTTTTAAGTTTCTTACAGTTGGCCATTCACAAGTGGTCAGCTTGCGTGAGAAAACTTGACCGTCTGGGAGCGAATCAAATTTTTGGCGCCACGCAGTCAGAGCTGATATCTTCCGTTTAGCAGGTTAGTAATTTGAATATTCACTCTTTGTTCATACCATCTATCTATATATATCCATATTTTCTTATAAAAATCCAAAAACCCATAAACATCCAAAAACGTATAAAACACAAAAATATTTTTCTTTTGTTTCTATATATATATATCAAAATATAAAAATACAAAAAGCTTTGTCGTTTTCTTGAATAAATAACAACATAAAAGATTACCACCGCAAACCAAGGCAGTTAACTACCTAACTGGGGGTTCGACCATAATAAGTTCCCGAACCAAAGATTTAAAACTTGCCTTTGTGTCCTTGTGATTGGTGTACCTTTTTCAAAGAAGCCATTCATCTTGTGATTATTGGTTAAGTTCACTGTTGTTTTGCCTCGATCTTGTTTTAATTGGATTTGTTGTTATATATACTTATCAGAACCAGAAAACCTAAAAAGATTCTTCTCACCCCATTTTTATAAATATCTTCATAATTCCCATTTCTCTCCTTAACTCTGAGGTCTCTTAGAGTTAACTCTAGTGTATGCGCACTCGCTCTTCTAGATCTGTGAGCCCATTTCGTGAGCTTGTCAAGATTCCAAGAAGGCGTGTCCGTAGACTTTCTGCTCCAGCAGTCGGATCTGAGATCCGTACTGCTCACACTACTTCCGCTATCATGGCGGAAGAACGTCCTATGTGTGAGCTTCTCCAGGCACCCATCGACGGGTATGGAGACGCTATTGTTATCCCAGCCATTGTGGCTGAAAATTTTGAACTCAAAACCGGGTTACTGAATCTTGTAACCTCAAGTCAATTCTATGGTTTTGAGCGAGATGATCCTCATGCTCATATTCGATGGTTTAACAAGATTGCATCTACCATCAAATACAAGAATGTCCCTACTGATGCTGTTAAGCTTCTTCTGTTCCCATTTTCTCTTGAGGGGCAAGCCCGGATTTGGCTTGAAAAACAACCCCCTCAGTCAATTAAGACATGGGAAGACCTGGTGAAGAAATTTGTGAATGAATTCTATCCACCTTCTAAAACCACGAGTCTTAAAAATGAAATCATCAAGTTCACTCAAAAGTTTGATGAATCCTTCAGTGAATCGTGGGATCGTTTTAAGGAATTGCTTCGCAAATGTCCTCACCACGGTTTCTCCGAGTTAATGAAACTCGATACTTTCTATAATGGAGTGAGTCAATCTGATCAAGATTCTCTCAATTCCTCCGCTGGAGGAAATTTCTTGAGCAAAACTGTCAAAGAAGCTTTAGCGATCATTGAAAACAAGTCTAAAGTCCGCACTGCACGAAGCAAGCCGGTTGTTTCCCAAGTCAGTGTTGGTCCTTCTTCTTCTTCATCGCCCGTGAGTCAATCTAGCACCGATGCTAAGATTGACAAACTCACGGAAGCAATTCAAGCTTTGGTTCTCTCCAACCAAAAGAAAGTCTCTTTTCCACAAACTTCACCTCCTGCTGAAGTTAAGAAAGTGGAAGTCTGTGTTACTTGTGGTGGCCCCCATGCTTATTACAACTGTATGGCCACCGATGGTAACCCTTTTGAAGCTAATGCTGTGGGCGGGATTTCTAATCAAGGAGGCAACCAATACCGTGCTCCTATAGACCCGAACCACCGTCCTAACCACTACCCTGGACCTCCCGGTTTCAACCAAAACCGTAATCAGAATAGACCAAACCAAGGTTTTCAAAACCAAGGTAATTTTAGTCCAAACAACGGTTTTCAAAATCAAAGTCAAAATTTCCAACACCAAGGAAATTTCAATAGAAACCCAGGTCAGGGAAATTTCAACCCAGGGTATTTTCATGGCAATAATCAAGGAAATTTCCAAAATCAAGGCCCTAATCCAAACAATAGAGGCCAGAATTTTCCTGTGCAAAATCAAGCCATTGTTCCAACTGGACCATCATCTGATGAGTTGTTGAAACAATTCATGAAATCCCAAGAGGAAATGAATAGGTTGTTGGTTAGCCAGATTGCTGACATTAAGAAGTCTTTAAATGATCGACCCTCGGGCTCAGGTACTTTACCTAGCAACACGATCGCTAATCCGAGGGGCGATGCAAAAGCGATCACAACCAGAAGTGGTGCTTCATATCATGGACCCGCTATTCCTACTACCTCTTCTTCTTCTCTCCCGAAGGTAGTGGAAAGTGAACATGAGGCGACAAAGGACCAAGTGCAACCTACTAGCTCACAAAGTACATCACATGTCCATCCTCAGGTTGTCCCGAAACCCAAAACCGAACCTGGAGTTGTTTTTGAACCTCCAGTTGATAACCCTAAATCCAAAACTTCTATTCCTTACCCCTCACGTTTACATGAGCAAAAGCTCCGCGAAAAAGCCAGTCATCAAATGGAGAAATTCTTTCAAAATTTTCAAGAACTTCATTTTGACATAAGCTTTGCGGATGCTATCATGTTGATGCCCAAGTTTGCATCAACTCTCAAACACATGTTGAGAAACAAGGAAAAGCTGTTTGAAATGGCTAAAACTCCTTTAAACGAGAACTGCTCAGCAGTTCTATTAAAGAAGCTTCCCGAGAAGCTAGGAGATCCTGGAAAATTTCTTCTCCCTTGTGTGTTTCCAGGAATGATTGAATGCTTTGCCCTCGCCTATCTTGGTGCAAGCATCAATCTGATGCCTTATTCAGTATGGAAGAAACTTTCTCTTCCGGAACTTATTCCTACCTGCATGACTCTTGAGCTTGCGGATCGTTCTATATCTCGTCCTCTTGGCATCGCCGAGGATGTATTCGTGAAAGTAGGAAAGTTCCATTTTCCAGCTGACTTTGTGGTTGTTGATTTCAATGCTGATCCTCGGGTTCCTCTCATTGTTGGACGAGGATTCTTGAGAACGGGCCATGCTCTTATTGATGTATTTGAGCAAGAAATCACGTTACGTGTGGGTAATGAAGCTGTTACCTTTAACCTTGATCAAACTTCGAGGTACTCCTCAAATTATGATACTGAGTCAGTTAATCGAGTCGATTTAATTGATATTGCTTCAGAGGAGTACTCTCAAGAGTTTCTTGGTTATCTTCATAGTTCTGTGAGTGGGGATTCCACCACATCTTCTCAACCTATCATTGCCGACTCTTCCCCCTCTCTCACTCCATTTGAGGGAGGTGACTTCCTTCTGGAAGAGATCGATGAATTTCTTGCTACTGATGAATCAATTCCACCTGGAATTGATGGTGTTTATGATTCGGAGGGAGATATTCTTTATCTTGAGCAATTGCTTAATGAAGATCCATTACCTTCACTCCCTCCGAAAGAAATCACAAATGAAGAAATCAAATCAGTACAAACTTCTACTGAAGAATTTCCCGAGGTTGAACTTAAGGACCTACCTCCTCATCTCGAGTATGCATTCTTGGAGGGTGATGATAAATTACCCGTCATAATTGCTAAAGACTTAACTGAGGAGGAGAAGACTGCTCTCATAAAGGTCTTGAAGTCACACAAGCACGCAATTGCTTGGAAACTCTCCGACTTTAAGGGTATCAACCCTGAGTTTTGTACTCACAAAATCTTAATAGAGGATGACTTCAAACCAGCAGTCCAACATCAGAGAAGGGTAAATCCTAAGATTCATGAGGTTATCAAACAAGAGGTTCTCAAACTTCTTGATGCCGGTTTAATTTACCCGATCTCTGATAGTCCTTGGGTCAGTCCCATTCATTGCGTTCCTAAAAAGGGTGGCATTACTGTTGTCACGAATGAAGAAAACGAGTTAATTCCAACTCGATTGGTTACGGGATGGCGTGTGTGCATTGACTATCGTAAGTTAAACGAAGCCACCCGTAAAGACCATTTTCCTCTACCCTTCATGGACCAGATGCTTGAGAGATTAGCAGGGAACGAATACTATTGTTTCCTTGATGGTTTCTCGGGATACTTTCAGATCCCCATTGATCCGCTGGATCAAGAAAAGACCACATTCACCTGCCCATACGGAACGTTTGCCTACAGACGTATGCCTTTTGGCCTATGTAATGCTCCTGGCACGTTCCAACGATGTATGATGGCAATTTTCCACGACATGATCGGGGAAACAATGGAGGTGTTTATGGATGACTTCTCGGTCATTGGGGACTCGTTTCATACATGTCTCTCCCATTTAGATAAAATGCTAAAACGGTGTGAAGACACCAATCTCTGTCTAAATTGGGAGAAGAGCCACTTTATGGTCAAAGAAGGCATAGTCCTTGGCCATAAGATTTCAAAAAACGGGATTGAGGTAGATAGAGCAAAAGTTGATGTCATCGCTAAATTACCTCATCCTACTACCGTCAAAGGTATTAGGAGTTTTCTAGGTCATGCCGGGTTTTATCGTAGATTCATTCAAGATTTTTCTAAAATCGCTCGGCCTATGACCCATCTTCTCGAAAAAGATGCTCCTTTTATCTTCTCTCCTGAGTGCATCGAAGCTTTTGAAACACTAAAGAAAAAGCTTACGGAAGCACCCATTCTAGTTGCCCCCGACTGGGATTTACCCTTCGAGCTCATGTGCGATGCAAGTGATTTTGCTATCGGTGCAGTCTTGGGGCAACGCAAAACCAAGCATTTTCAGCCTATCCACTACGCAAGTAAAACTATGACTGAAGCTCAAACCCATTACACCACTACAAAAAAAGAATTATTAGCTGTGGTGTATGCGTTTGAAAAGTTTCGGCCATACCTTATCTTGACCAAATGCGTGGTGTATACGGATCACTCGGCTCTCAAATATCTCTTTGCAAAACAAGATGCAAAGCCGAGATTGCTCCATTGGGTTCTCCTCCTACAAGAATTTGATATCATTATACGTGATAAAAAAGGAGCTGAGAACCTGGCTGCTGATCATCTGTCCCGATTAGAGAACCCTCACCAAAATGTGTTCGAGAAAAAGGAAATAAATGAAACATTTCCTCTCGAAACACTCAATGTGGTTTCTTTTCGTGGAGACTCTTCTACCCCATGGTTTGCTGACTTTGCAAATTACCATGCGGGTAACTTTGTGGTGAAAGGGATGTCGTCCCAACAGAAAAAACAAATTCTTTAAAGATGTGAAACATTACTTCTGGGACGACCCCTACTTGTTCAAAATTTGTGCGGATCAAGTCATCAGGCGATGTGTGTATGGTCAGGAAGCCAATGACATTCTTAAGGCTTGCCATTCTGGACCTACTGGGGGACATCATAGCCCCAACTACACCGCCAAGAAGGTGTTTGATTCCGGATTCTATTGGCCCACGATTTACAAGGATGCCCATGAATTTGTCAAAACCTGTGACGCTTGTCAACGTCACGGGAATATCTCACAAAGAAATGAAATGCCGCAAAACGCCATTCAAGTGTGTGAGATTTTTGACATCTGGGGCATTGACTTTATGGGGCCATTTCCTTCTTCTCGCGGTAATAAGTACATACTCGTGGCCGTTGACTATTTGTCAAAATGGGTTGAAGCAAAGGCTTTACCTACCAACGATGCCCGAGTTGTTGTGAAATTCTTGAAATCTCTTTTTGCTAGGTTTGGAACTCCACGAGCTATCATCAGTGATCGTGGTACGCATTTTTGCAATGACCAGTTTGATAGAGTCATGCAGAAGTATGGTGTAACTCACCGTCTCTCTACTGCGTACCACCCCCAAACAAGTGGGCAAGTGGAAGTTTCCAACCGAGGGATAAAAAGAATTCTGGAGAGGACGGTTGGCGAAAATCGTGCCTCTTGGTCAGATAAGTTAGATGACGCACTCTGGGCCTTCCGTACAGCTTATAAAACACCCATCGGGTGCACTCCATACAAGCTTGTATACGGGAAGGCATGTCATCTGCCGGTTGAGCTCGAGCACAAGGCGTACTGGGCCTTGAAACATGCCAACTTTGATATTCAGACAGCTGGTGATCACCGGAAAGTTCAAATGAATGAATTAAATGAACTCCGTGATCAAGCATACGAGAACTCTTTGATCTACAAACAAAAGACAAAGAAGATTCATGACTCAAAATCAAAACCGCGTTTTCAACGTCGGTGATCGAGTCCTTCTTTTCAACTCAAGATTAAAGATTTTCTCAGGAAAATTAAAATCCCGCTGGTCTGGACCATTTACCATCACTAAAGTATTTCCATATGGCACCATTGAGTTATCTCAACCCGATGGTCCAAACTTTAAAGTGAATGGTCATCGGTTGAAGCATTATTTTGGAGAGGACATTCCCCCTGTGGTTGTCCCGGATCTTCTAACTTTCCCCATGAACCAATGAATGCGGGGATCGAGTCAAGCTAGCGACTCGGGAATCAAAAACAGTAGCATGCCATATGGGTTTTCACCCATATTTCTGACTTCTTTCTATCTTTCTACCACCCTAGTGTGGGAGGGTTGCCCCACATGTTGTGTATATATGTTCATATTTCAAAAAAAAAAAACAAAAAAAAAAAAAAACAAAAAAGATTTCCAAATAATGGCCGTAGTATTTCCCTTTTAAGTTCTCAGTTTCGGCATAACCGCCGGTACTTTGAATATTGAGGGCAATATTCATTTCTAGTGTGGGGGGGAATTCTCACGAATTTTATCATGTAAATATACCGCCTAATTCCCCCGTTTTTGGCCAAAATTTTTTTTTGGAGTAAGTGTTTTGCACTTACTCATCATTTGGTTATCAGTCCGCCATGTCTAATAAACAAAAGGATTGGCTAATCCAGAAGCAAACGGCTCTTGGTAAAGATATCTCAAATCCGTTGACGGCTTGCAATTTGCCCAAAATTGTATGGTATTTAGCTCACCATATCTTTAATTAGTGAAGAGTTGGCTAGCCCGCAAGTTTATGGCTTGTGGTAAAGGCAGTGGAAAAACCATAATTGGTAATCAGCTCACCAAAGATAATATTGATAATTTATCTAAGAGTTGGCTAGTCCAGAAGCAAACGGCTTCTGGTAAAGACAAATCAAATCCGTTGGAAGCTGGTGGTTTGCTCAAAATCACATGGTTATCGGTGTACCATGGTTCTTACTTGAACTAAAACATTTGGCTACTCCAGAAGTAATGGCTTTTGGTAAAGAGATTCAAATCCATTAAGTTTTCTCAAAAGATTGCTAGGGACTAGCAATAGTTTAGTGTGGGGGATTGATGAGTGTGTAAATACTCATCATTTTTTGTTTAATCTGAACTGCAAAACGCTTAAAAATGCTCAGAAATGCATCAAAATACTGAAAATATCTCAAAATTGCATTTTATATGTTTCAGATGCAAAATGTTTAAAATCAGATGAAAAATGAGCTAAGTTTGCATAATTGGCAGTTTCAGTCCCCTAACTTTCAAAAATGGCAACTTTAGTCCCTGGAATTTCAAAAATTGACAGAATTTACCCCTGGACATTTTAAATTGAAAAATGAACATTTTTAATCCTTTGGTAATTCTAATTAATCATTTTTGGTCCTTATGAGAATTTTTGGAAAATTACAATTTCAGTCCTTCAAGTTTCAAAAATTGGCAATTGTGATCCTTGGATTATTGGAGATAGCAAGATAGGCCCTTGGACTACAACTTCATAATTTACAGATTTGGTCCCTTGGTTTTGTGGAATTGCAAGTTTGGTCCTTGTTTACTTATATCCTAAATCCAAACCGGATCCCAAATAAATGATAACCCAACCCAAGCCCAATTATACCTGATCCAGTCCACCTTTATATCCAACCCGAATCCAACCCGAAACCACCCACGGTTTAAATAAAACCGCCAACTCCACCTCCTTTTTCCTGTCTTCCCCGACCACCTTGTCTGCAACACATCCAACTCCAGCCACCCTACTCCACTCCATGTCCCCTCCTCCTCAACAACCCCCAAAGCAGCATTTAATGCGCCCCTCCCCTGTCCCAGTTGGTATATCCCACTTTCCCGCCAAAGTGCTCCAACAGCTATTATACCTCTCTAAACCAACCAGGCCAAGATTATTGCTGAAATGCCATCAGAAAGTAGATCCGAGAATCCAGGTTGTTGGATAAAGAAGCAAAAGAAGAAGAGAAAGAGAGCACTTAGTTTTAATTTAAAATTTATGTCGTTTTTAATCTCTTAAGTCTAAAATAGATCATTAGTAGTTATTTAAAGTTTCATTGTATCAAACTATGTTGTTTAAGTGTATTACAACTTTTTTTAATTGTTAATTCAAGTTGTTGTTCACATTTCATATTTTATGTCCACTGTTGCAATCTTCAATTTCAAATTCTGATATTAAAGCTTCAACTAGCTAATTGTTAAGGTCAAACAAGCTTCTACAAGCTTATCAAAGCTTTCTGTAAGCTCACATTTCAGTTTCAAGCAATATTGGATTTTGGTCAACAAAAGTCAAACATGGTTCATTTGGTCTTGGAAATGGAAATGGGTTGAAGCAAAAAATGGAAATGGGTTGATTCAGAGTTATATGGTTGGTTTATATAGGATAGAGGTTCTGGTTTCATTGTTGTTTCAAGCCATAGTGGCTAGGGACCATTTGTAAGTGATTTACAAAGTTTCTATGCATAACCTGTATTTGTAGTTTTAACTAGTTCATATCTGTTTAATAAGTTGTATTTAGGTTAGCTTAATACAGTTTGATCATTAATAGTAGCTAGTTAAGTGTCTATCTCAGTTTTGAGTTCATATCAATGTTTTAAAGCTGTGTTTGGATTTGCTGTCAAAACTTTGTTAGAGGTTTATTCATTGGTAGAAACCTGTTAGTTTAGGTTTGTTAGGTTCTATTTGACTCATTGCAGTCTTAAACTTGTGTTTGCATTAGCTCTAAGTCAAATTTCCTTTAATCTGTCTCATATGCACATCTGTTGGAGTTTTACAATGTCAAAAGCTTATTTTGTGTTCAAAATACTTAGATATAGCTTGCAGTAGGTGTAATTCATCATAATACATCATAATAAGTCCACAAATTAAGCTCAAAGTTGGAAAAAGTCAACTTTTCTCAACTGCTCAAAAAGTCAAAAACATGAAAAACCTGTTTTGAACCCAACTAGAGAGATTTTTCATGAGCTCATTTCTGAGCCAATCTAAGTGAAACTTGGTGTTCATTAACTTTAGCTGGTCTAATTTGTTATTACTATTTTTGTAGATTTTACAAATTTTTATAAGATGCAAAACGACTTCTCTTTTAGGTCTTATTTCCCCTGTTCACAAAACTCTTTTATGCCGAGTTTTCTCAGTCTTGTGTAGCCCTTGCACAGAGCTCAGTTGAGCTTGTCCAAGTCTCAACTTTGGATTATAGATAGCCAACCAGGTCTAGTTTAGACTCCAACAATTGGTTTTGAGTTTGGACTTGTTTAAGTGCTTATTTTCCAGTCTCCAAGTAGCACCAAAAATCTGTTTTGGCATCTTAACTTAAATCAATCAAATCACAAGCAGTTGCAATTCAGAGGTCAAGGTCATTTGTAATTTGTTGTTTTAAAGTACTTATAGCTTATTAGAGCTTCTGTGAAAGTTTGGTTCTCAGCTTGTAACTTGTGCTTATTCAAAGTGCTTATTAATAAGGACTTATGACTGCAGTTTCAATTTCCTCCACATAAGCTACTGTTTTTCTATTTTTCCTAGATTCTAAATATTATTTTAGACTTTTCTTGAATTTTTCATATTTTTCTAGGTCAGTTTGCTATTTTTCTTAATTAAAAACAGTTTTTAAGTCATTTTAAATAGCTTTTAATACAATTAATTCAGAAAAAGTTCAAAAAAATAATTTTTCATTTTTATTAAGTTAAGATAAATATAAAAAGCCAAAAAAATATTTTTCCAGATTTTTCTTAGTTAAATTTGTATTTTTAAACAATTTAATTAGTTTTTAGTAGTTTTTAATTCCTAGAAAATTCAAAAATAATCAGAAAAATAGAAAAATAGTTTTGAAAATTCTATTTTGTTATTTTAGATTTTTCCAAGTCAAAATTTTATTTTTCTAGATTTATTTCATATTTTCTTGTATTTTAGGCTATTATTAAATAGTTAAAATTAGCTTTTAATTAATAATAATTAGATAAATAGTTATAAAAATAATTTTATTTTTCTAAATATTTTCTTTTATCAATAGGTTTGTAAAATTGTCATTTTCATATTTTTAGGATTTATATTGTTTAAATTTCACATTTTCTTTTGTACGTAACGTAGTTTTTAAATTAAGTTTTATAAAAACATAAAATCAAAAACATCATTTTGAAAATAGTGATAGCGTTTATTTAATATTTTTTATCTTTTTAATTTCCTTTAATTTGCATTTAAGCCTTTGTAATTATAGGCTATTTCTGTAGTTATAATAGTTCAAATCCTTCTTTTACGTTCAAATCTCTCGATCACTATACGTTTGGTGATTCATTGCATAGCTCGCTGGGACATAACGACCCGGGGAAACACTATACTCCCCTGATCTTCATTGCATTTGTGTCTGAGCTGTTTTAAGTTTCTTACAGTTGGCCATTCACAAGTGGTCAGCTTGCGTGAGAAAACTTGACGGTTTTGCACGAATCACAAGCTCTCTTTGTTAACTTGAACACTCCACCTTGTCTTAATTGACTTCCTAGATCAGTGAAACTCTGTAGTTGACTCTTATTCATGCAAATCATTGCAATTTGAAGGATTTTAGTGGATTAAGCTTTAATTCACTTACCAATCCTTTCCCCTTATAAACGTCCTTGTTAGAACTTCCAAATCACCATTCAACATACTTATTCTCAGTAGCTAAAACCCCTTTTCACACCATCCCTTTCTACCACTTCACCATGAGGAAAATACCTAGTGTTAACTCATCCACTAAAGAAACCTGCTCGGGTTGTTCACGAAATCTCTTCAACCTAATCATCACCCGTTAAAGTCTCAAACACTATAATTCCCTCATAAACAACTCTACCAATTAAACCAATTCCCAAAAGGATTGTTCCCACAAGACAACCCTTGCCAAACACTACTATACCTCCTAAACCAAACACCCCTACTTCCACTAAACCATCACCTTTAGTACCTAGAGCTATCTCTTTCACCACTCCACATATTGAATATTTGACGATACATTCCGTACCTTGCAAAAAAACCGATTCTTGTTTACCAACCACACACTATCATCTCCACACCTCTAAAACTTAGAGGACTTGCCTTCTAGGCCATCTCATCCACCACCATTGCCAACATTTTCCTCAATTGAGAAAATAGCGCAACAACAAAACTTTTGTGTTGAAACAACACTAGCACCCGTATCTTTTTCTCCATCACCCTCAAATAGTCCATTTTGGATTATGAGGAATCAACAAAATCAACAACCGGATCACATGGAAGTAGACACCTCTCTACCACCATCTTCAACGCATATTCCACCACCTTCATCCGTAGTTGAACCACCTCCAAATGTGCCTCCACAAATACCTCCATCTTTTGTGGAACCTCCACCCTCTTCATCTAACCTTCCATCTCAAACCACTTAATTCCTACCACCACCATTCCCTAGCCATGACAAAGAGTGTTATCATTGTCAACATGTTGAAGGCTTAGTACATGAAGTACAAGACGAGCTACGTTTCATGTTCTATCAACTCCTCGAACGATTCGTTGAGGTCAACAAATCTAATCATCCTCAAGCATAGGTATTCAAGTGGTGCTCTCATCATAGGTGTAACTTAGACTTGCTAGGAATCATACTTCATGTTTTGATCATTTTCTTAGTTTTAGAGTTATGTACATCATTTCTCTCGTTTTATTGAGTGATATAACATGTTGTGTGCTATTCGGTTGTAAGAATTTGTTTGGTGCCATAGTACATAACTTGTTTTGATGTTAACATCACATTTCACATCCACATTGCTGTCATAAGAATGAAAGTATACGGATCCCTCATTTTTGCCTAGACGGATCCCTCACATGAAGGAACCGTGGGATCCGTGTAACAGAAGCTCTTTTTATCACTAATATGAATCTCATTTGCAGGAAATTATGCACCATATACTTGCTTTTGTTTTTTAGATTTTTAAAATACACATGAAGACTTTGACACCCTCAGTAAAGGGGAGCTTTTCGTCAAAGCAAAGAAATTGCAAAAATGCTTGCAATACTTTTACTTAGGATTTTTTTTCTACTTCACATCCTCCTCAAAAGAAGCACTCGTTAAGGGGGAGCATTTCGTAAAAAACAAGACCATTTGCAAACATAATTGCAACACACTCGCTTAGTTTACCTAATTACTTGACGCCCTCAAAAAAGGAAAACATCCGTCAGGGGGGAGGTAAGACGAGAATCCTTCTCTCCTCTTACTCTGTATTTTTCATACTCTTAATTTTCACACGTTTTTCTCAAAACAATGTGTTAGTTTCTTTTCGACACTCTTTTTGTTTTGACAAAAAAGGGGGAGAAGAGAGTAAAAAATCCAATTCAAACTTTTATGAATTTTAGTATTTTTTTTAAATAATCTTATGTTTTGTTATCAAGAAAAACGGGGAGATTGTTAATACAAATAAGCCATAAAAATGTTTATTTATATTTTACGATCTTGTAATGTTTTGTCGATAACAAACGTAAAATCATTTTAACGAAACAAATAAAATATGTAAAAGGTTTAAGCCAATAGTTTACTAACACACTTACATTTTCATATAAATCACTAAACAAGTAATATTGTTTACATCTTATAGAAATGCATATGTATAACAACTCTTGTTTACATAATATGGAATTGTACATATATACTTTGTATATATTGTAATGGGTAATGTAATGGGTAAAAACCTAAGTCCATGACCCATGATCCATTGACTAGGTACAATGAATGTTGTTGGGTAAAACCCAAAGTCCATGACCCATACCCATGGAGCTTGATCCATAACCCATGACCCATTGCATGACATCATGCATGAAGTCATGTTGGGTATTATCCATGATCCATGACCCATGACCCATGACCCAATGTCTAGATACATTGAATCTTGTTAGGTATCCATAAAACATTACTCATAACTGATGGTTTATAATCCATAACCCATAAACCGGTTTGCAACCCGAAATCTGGACTTAAGCTGACTCAGCAGCCAGATCCCTAGGATTGCACTAGCCGGATCCCTCTAGGGAGGGATCCGTGGGAACCGTGGAACAGTAGAAAATTTTGTCTATAAATAGTGAGCCATTTCTCTCTTGCTCATCACCCTTTTACACATACTCTCTCTTAGTATTGTAACATCTCTAACCTCAGATCCAAAGGATCATTCTATGTAGTTTTATGTTTGTGTGATTCTCTAGGTTTCTCTTAAAGGCGAGATCACCACCTCTTGAAGACGTGCAAGCTCAAGGTCATGAGTTGTTGAGCTTCATCATCATCAAGACCATTGAAGTGTCTCTAGTTGATAGTTCTTTTCTCCCTCCATAGAAGTGTTGTATTGAAGGCATTAGTGAAAGGTGCTGAAGGGTCGTGTCAAAGGAATTTGTGAAAGGTGCCGAAGGGTCATGTCAATGGCATTAGTGAAACGTGTCGGTCGTGTCGAAGGCATTAGTGAAAGATGCCAAGGCTGTACATTTGATATGGTGCATAGATGTACAAGATAGATAGTTTAGGTTAAAGGATATTGATATCCTTCTAGTTTTGTAACAAGGAGTGTGTCTCCTTTGGGGTAGTTGTGTTGTGGTGTAGTGTTGGGTAGTAGTTCCTCCTTTGTAATGGAACTCGGTATCTAGCCTTGTACCGGATAAAGTGTAGGCGATGTTGTGATAGGTTTGGTTCTACCTCGTGGAAGAACTCGGTGTCTAGCCTTGTACTAGATAAAGAGTAGGCGATGTTGTGAAGGCTTCTCTGCCACACTAAGGAGATTGTGTTGTGTAGTGCTTACGAACTCTCGAGTGGGGAATTCGGGGAGTGGAGTAAGGCAAGGAAGGTGTCCTTATAGCCGAACCACTATAAAAACTCGTGTCGTGGTTTTGTGTTCCTTTACTCTTTATCTTTGCATTACTTATTTATATGCTTATCTATCATCATCCAACACACACATTAAATAGATTGACATAAGTCGATCTAAATAGTTTAAAACAAAGTTTTAATCGGTAAAACTATTCAACCACCTCTTCTAGTTTTCCACACCATACATGCTATAAAATTTATACACCCGTGAGATTAGAGAATCCAATACACTTTATGTGAGGTGCTAGTATATAATTTCCATGCTTGTTTTAACTATTGTAGATCTTGTGAATGTTGTAAACTATTTCAAAACAATGTTAAATGCCCCTAACATGTAAATTGATTGGATATAAGCACATTTTCTTGAGGACAAACAAATCCCAAGTGTAGGGATATTTGATAAGGATTTAAAACGTGCATTTTTAGGGGGTCATTTAAGCTCTAAACTCATACGTTTGTAATCCATTATAACTATTGTAGATCTTGTGAATGTTGTAAAATATTTCAAAACAATGTTAAATGCCCCTAACTTGTAAATTGATTGGATATAAGCACATTTTCTTGAGGACAAACAAATCCCAAGTGTAGGGATATTTGATAAGGATTTAAAACGTACATTTTTAGGGGGTCATTTAAGCTCTAAACTCATACGTTTGTAATCCATTATTACCTTAAATCTTTCATTTTCACATTTTATGTATTTGGGACACAAAAGCTGGAAACCTACAAGTTTTGGATTAATTTGGACAAGAAAATGAAGAAAACAACAAAGTCACTAAAACATTATGGAAAAGGGCTACAGACGGCGTTACAACCTCAACATGATGCCGTCAATTGTATTTGGATGTGATGATTTGATGGAAATTTTACATGTGATGGCTCAAAGCATTTGATCAAGCCTATAACATGACGGCGTCACTTGTATTTAAAGTTCGCGATTCAGAGTAAACATTACACAATGTTGGAATCACTCCTAAACTAGAATTAAAGTGTTAGTAATAAATGTGTAATAGTTAGCTTAATTATGGCCTTTATGTTTGTTATTGAGCTTAGGCTTATGTAGAAGGCCCATAAGCCTAGGCCCAAGCCTAATAAGGAAAGGATAGGAACTTGGTGTGTTGCCTTAGTTCCCTCCTATAAATACTCTTGTAAACCCTCACTTGAGGGTTGGTTGTTCAATTCATTTCATTTCATACGCATAACTCTTCTCATATCTTACGCATAGTGTTTTGTATTGTTCAACCGATCATCTTATCTTTTTTTCTTACATATTGAGGCTTGTGTTACAAACATGGTGACCTAACAGTGGTATCATTCGCCAAATAGTTGGGTGAAAAGGTTTTGTTTTTGAAGTTATTTTTGATCTTACGCGTAACTCTCGGTTCACAAACTTTGTTACGCTTAAAAACTCAATTTTTACACTTTTTAATCCAAGATTCTTGTACTTTCAACGTTTTTAGGTATTAAAATATCTGTTTTTGGCAAACAGTTTCGAACTTTACGTGTATTTCATTGATTTTAAGCTTGGTTTTAAACGCGTGTTCATTCATACGCGTAACGTGTTTAGAAGTTTCGAATCATCTAGTTTCACACTTTTGTGTTATTTTGGTGATATTGAAGCTGTTTCATCACAGAAATCTGGTTTAGAATCACTTTGGGCTACGAATCCGTTTTGGTTACATTTTACGTGTAACAAAAGCCTAGTCTTACGCATAAGACTTCCTTGGCTTGATCTTCAGTTTTCGTGGTTTACTCAGTGTTTTCTTGCTTGGATAAGCCTGAAAACACTTCGACTTTGGATATCATTTACACTGTGATAGTGTAAAGGATTTTTTGGGCAAAACCCTAATTTTACGCATAAGCTTAATCTTACGCGTAGAATTCTTTACGCATAAGATTTTTCTTACGCCTGAGCCTTGTCTTACACATAAGCTAATCCTACGCATAAGTTTTCTACGCCTAACTTTCAGTTTACGCCTAATCTTAGTGTTTCTCAATTCTTACGCGTAAGCTAATCCTACACGTAAATATCATTTTACGCGTAAGTTTGGTGTTTTTACGCATAAGCATTACTTTGCCTTAACGTGCTTTCTACGCCTAAGGATACTTCATCAACAACATTTCATTCGACTACAAAGATCCATTTTACAACAACAAATTTATCAACAACAATTTAATCAACAACATTATCCACAACAAGGAGCAATTCCACCTCAAATGGTTCAACCACCACCTAGTCTTCAAGTACAACCTTACACAAACGTTTACAATCAACATCCATCAAGGAATACTATGAAGGAACTGACTTGGTTTGCAAAGATGTGTGAAGCTTTAAGTAGCCAACAATCCATTCATGAGGCAGGATCACTTGATAGACCTCCAATGCTCACTCCCGGAAACTATGATCAATGGGTGATTAGGTTCTTTAGGTTTTGTGATCTAAAGAAGCCACATGGAAAGTTCTTAAAGAAGGTCATCCTGGAAGGTCCATTTTAGATGCCTATTGTCGTTACACCCGGAGATCCAAATGCTATTCCACCAAAAGATGATCTTACAAACATTGCAACTGTTGCTAACCTTTCTGGTGATGAACTTCTACATTCCGAAGCTGATGAGCTAGCAATGCAATATATCCTTTTAGGATTACCCAATCCAATCCTTCCAAGTGTTGATGCTCAAAAGACTACAAAAGCAATGTGGGAACATATCGATCTTCTTATGGAAGGCACTGAACTTAATCAAGAAGACATGGAATCCAAAATTTACTTGGCTTATGAACACTTCATGATTGAACCCGGAGAGACATTAGAATCTTATCATCATCGATTCTCAGACATCATCAATGATTTGGATAAACACAACATCATCATGCCAAGAATTGCAGTCAATACTAAGTTCCTAAGTAGTCTTGGTCCTGATTGGGAGAAATATGTCATTTTCATCCGTCAAGCTAAGAATCTTCATCATGCTACATACGGATTGTTGTACGACTATTTGAAACCTCATCAAAAAGAAGTTGACAAAGAAAGGGCTATCCGTGGACTCCCGGCTCCAACATCACTTCCGGACAATCAACAACTTGCTTTGTGGGCTCAAACTAGTTATCCTCCTCAACCCGCTCCTCAACCCACTCCTCAACCAACTGCAACAATTACACCATATGATCCGTCACAGCAACAATCTCAACAAAATCAATTGGTTCCATACAACAACAATGATCAAGCACTTTACAGTGAAGCTAATGAGGACTCCGAAGCTTTCGATGCATTGCAACAAGGATTTGTTATGATTGCTAAAGCCTTCGGCCGATATACAAACAAATCCAACAATCGCATTCGTTCCTCATCAAACACAAGGAATCAGGCTGTTGTGAACAATGGACGTGTTGAAGTTCAGAATCGTGGTTATGGTTGTCAGATGGGAGGTGGTCAAGGGTTTAATGCTATGGGAAGGAATAACATGGGTGCTCCACAACAACATAGAGCTCAAGTGGTTGAACAAGGGAATGCTCATAATGGGATAAATGGTCTTCGTTGCTACAATTGTAATGAGAAGGGTCACCTGGCTAATGCATGCCCAAAGCCAAGGACTAGAGGCAGTGCTTATCACAAGGAGGTTTTACTTTTGGCTCTTAAGGATGAAGCTGGTGGAACTCTCACAAACAAAGAACAGAGCTTTATGGCAGATGCAGACTTAGATGATGATATGGAGGACTTGCAGGCTAATGCAGCAGTGATGTTGATGGCACAAATGTAAGCTCTCCACATGAGTGACACAGGCCTAGTGTATGACACTGATGGCTTGTCTCAGGTACCCGAACAAACCATATTCATCACTGATCTAATATCTCAGACAACATCTGAATCCGACAAGGCTCAGAATGTTCAACATGAGTCGTCCACATCTCATTCTGACAATTCTCAACTAGACCCCGTAGTTAAATTTGACGATCAAGATGACCTTATGGTTACCTTTGATACTCAAATTGACTCCGTAGTCATACTTGAGGATCTGAATAGTGATCATGTTGTGACTCACGTTGAACACGCTGAACCTTTGCCTAATCCAGATATTGATCTCTTACTTAAAGATTATCAATCCCAAATGGATGAATGTCGTTCATTAAATCAGCAATTACACAGTAAAATGCTGTTAACTGTGGGATATTGAATGCTTAAAACGACAACTCAATTTTTTCAAAACTCAAGAAAAACATGAAAAAGGTTTTGAAGTCGCTTTTGCTAAATCACACCAAAATGAAAAATCATTAGAACGACAGATACGTGATCTAGCCGCATCGAAGAATGCTTTGTTGTCTCAAATAGAACAACTGAAACATGAAAATAAAAAACAACTTAACGCTCTTAATTTGGAAACTCAAAAAGCCAAGGCTGAGTTGTTAACTTGTCAAAAACAGTTATCTGAATAAAAAAAGCATTCAACGAAACGAATAGATGCCTATCTTGAGGAAATTGTCGACTTACAACACAAAATCAAAGAGTTTCGAAATATTGTTTATAAACATGGTGAATCAATCACAACGATTCAAAAGTTTACTTTCAAACCAAATCCAAATGTTTATGGACCGAATCTTGCTGATTACAAACCTAAGTTTTCAAACAGAGCATTCAAACCAAATCCGGAAGTTTACAGTGCAGAACATAGAATTGATGATTCCATTATGAGTGTTGTTGAATATAATCGTCAAGAGGAATTCGATGCAGATGACGAGAGTCGGTCAAAAATGGAAAATGTGGTTTACAACAAACCTTATAATTATTCAAAAGCCGTCACTTTCGTCACACAAAAGGGTACTTCTAACACACCTCGGGTTATCACGCCTACGTCTGAGTCTTCTAATGTTGGTCCCCAATCCAATTCTTCACAAATTAATGGTCCTTTACTTTCACTCAGTGAAGTAAAATCAATACCGTGAAAACTCGTATTTTCAGGTCATATTTCAAAACATTACTCATGCTTCATCATTTATCATTTATCGTAAACTAGGTTTACGAGCATCAAATTCACATAACCGTAATGGTTTAGATGTGAATTCATGAACATATCATCAAGGGCATTTCATATAGGCTAGGTTTAGTCTACATTTCATGGGCATCAATAACATCATTTCATATCGGTTCATGCATGGTTTTGCATTTTTCATTAAACGTTTATTTTTCGTATTAAATAAACGCTATCGCGTAATCATTTATTTTGAATATTTGATCCGACACTTCCAAAAATATTCCTAATATATTTTTATACTCATTTTAAGACTATAAAAATTATATTATTAATTTACCCGATGTTTTCAATTTATTTCGTATATAAATTGTTATGTTTATATAATTACGACGGTTTTCGTATATGCAACTCGATAAATATTTATTTCACTCAACTCATGTAAAAAATGTATTTTTATAATTTTTATGAGTTCAATATATTTTATCTTGACCCGTTAAAATTTATTTATATCTAACGCTACCCTAAATATTCAAATGTGTATACAATTTACCACATGTCTTCAAGTAACTTACATACAATTACACTTATACATTATTTAAAAAAAAAATATATATATATATAATGATGACTAACACCCCTTGGCCGACTTAGGGGGGGGGGGGGGGGGGGGTGAGTCATGGGAACTTCCTAAATATCTACTAGTTAATGTATTATACGCTTATTAACACACACACAAAAGATCAAAAGGTGAAAAATCTCTCTTCCTCTCTTCCTCACAGAACCGGCCAACCACAAGGACAAGGAAGGATCATCCAAAAATTTTACAAGACAAGTTTTATACACTCTAGATTCACTCTTGATTAAGGTTGTGAAATAAAAACCTTGGGTGATTAGGAAAAACCTTTGTTCACTAAACCTCATCAAGTAACTAGTAAGCATTTCATACTCATCATCATCTTTCATATTCATGTTATGTTCATTTTATCATATTTAAGAGAAACATACAAGTTATATGATGTCTATACCACTTAAATAGTTTATAAGCACTATTAATTTATATTTGTTATCCTATAATTACTCCTTGTTATATATCACTCTTGGTGATGTCTAGGAACCCATGACACCCTAAGAAGGTGTATGGTAGGATTAGAATAGCTTCGGAGTTGTTTTGAATTGGTTGGAATAGGTTTGGCGCGAGAAAAACTCATTTCGACAAGTCTAATTAAGGGTCTGTCCTTATTTTGAAATTCTGGAATTTTCGACAGTAAGCAAAATATTTTGGGCTAGATATTTGGAAAATATACTTTAAAACGAAAACGTGGCCGCTTGAATGGGTTAAAACGGAGCTATAACGAAAAAGTTATGCTATTTTGAAGTTTAACGACGAAAACTATTAATTCCAGAAAATTCAGCATGATGTCTCGACTTTTTACGAGTCAAAAATGAGTCTTAAGCATTGTTAAATGTGTCAACTTATCAAAAATAGATTAGTATATGTTATCACGATTCCGTGGATATAAAGAACGTAGAAAACGGACTTATAACGACTAAGTTATTCACATTTTAAACAAGTTGCCGTAATTTTTAGTACATGTATAACATATATATTTTCTAATAGACAAATATAACGGCCACCAAGGACTATGTTGAGGGTCGTTTTTAACAATGACGAAGTACTTTTTATAAAGTGATGTCTTCTAGTAAAAGTAAGTTCGCCAAGCATATTTTTCAAAATGTCAAACCATTTGTCAAGCGGAGTTGTAACGAATAAGATACGGTCACTTAAATTTTGCCGAAACCCATACTTAAACAATATTTTGGACACAAGTACCATACTTTAGCTATATTTTTCTCTATGATCGGAACCTCTATGACAAAAACTTAAACACTAAAACTTTGAGATAATTATGCAAGCTTCTCAAAACCGTTGAGTTCGTTTCTTAACACTCGACGTACACCATTTTACGACTAGCTTTTCGAGGCCGTTTAGTCACTTTCATGAAAATTTTCGACGACATTATTTTACGACGAAAAGTTATAATTTCAAAATAAATCACTAAATGATTATCGTCGGATATCATTTCAACGTAAATACATTTGGAGTAATTTAGAAATGGTCAAGACGTTAAGAGATTATTTCTCGACGAGAAATATTATTTTCAAAAATTCATAAGTGGTATAAATATCATCCAAATTGCATGCGTAACATTACATCATAACTTATTACATATCATATCATTCATAATAGGTCAAGTTTTGTGATTCACGCTACATTTCGGTGTATCCACTTTTGTCATTATAATCATTGCAACAGGTGAGTTCCATAGCCCCATTTTCAATTGTTTTAATGCTTTTATTAAACTCTTTGGGGAGATACATGCTCATCAACTATTTTTTATGACATTCATGATTTTTTGCAACTATATGTTTATCTGAATTGAATGTTTAGTCATATTCTATATTATAAATCATTGAACTAAATGTCTTGGTATAATCATGAACTAAAGGTCTTGGTATTATTATTGAGCTAAAGGTCTTGGTATTATCATTGAGCTAAATGTCTTGGGATAATCATTGAGCTAAATGTCTTGGGATAATCATTGAGCTAAAGGTCTTGGGATAATCATTGAGTTAAATGTCTTGGGATAATCATTGAGCTAAATGTCTTGGGATAATTATTGAGCTAAATGTCTTGGTATTATTTGAAACAACACTCATATGTGTTATATCGATTGAATGTTGATAGATTAAGTAATGTACTGTTATGTGAATTCATTTGACATCATGCATTGGAACATAAACTATACATATTTTGGCAATGGGTTGTAAACACACAGGTTGCAAGTTTTGTATGGGTGGAACTTGGAACTGAGTGGATTTGCAATGCCTTTGCTGCATAAACGATTTTTAAAGGCTTTACATTTCAACACAAACTCTATGAACTCACTCAACATTTGTGTTGACACTTTTTAGCATGTTTTATCTCTGGTATCTAAGGCATTCACTTCATGGCATGCATGTGGACATATCATAGAGTCGCGGTGACGACGCGTCTCACTTGGGTTTTATGAACTTTAAAAACATCGTTTGACTTGTAACAAACTTATTTCCGCACAAGTTGATTTTAATTTGGGACCTACACTTTGTAAACTCTGATTATTTTATTAAATCAAACGATGTATTTTCCAAACGACACTTTAGGTCGTTCAATATAACTGTGATTGAGATGCTATGACAGTCAACCCCCAGGAATTCCATTCCGCTGCAAAACAGGTAATTTGGGGGTGTGACAGATTGGCATCAAAGCTTCAGTTATAGAGAACTAGGTTACATCATTGACCCTAGACTATAACTACATCATCATAGCATCTCATCATTTCATCATAAGTGCATGTTCACTTTACATGCGGTTTATACGTACATTTCTCGAGTTATTTACTTTCATTTCAAATCGATTGTCACATAGATGCCTTTAAATACCCATCCCATTATCATTTCCTCCTACTCCAATGTGGAGAATGCCTTGTCATTCCTTATCACAATTTTAATATCAGCTGATTCATCACCGATAACGTCGAATGCCGAGATAAAACCTTTAAGTAGGGAGAAGTCACTCTCACTCCTTTGTTTCACCACTAACATGTCGAGTTACATGTTATTCACACATTAAGTCACTAGACCATCATACATTTGAAGCACTTACGACACCTCATAACCCATCTTTTGGGAACCCGTCGATTATTTTGAAAAGTAACCTCAAACTTATCACCTCACATCACACCTCTTTAGAGCGCTTATTCTTAACATAGGACTTTGCTACGTCTCACCTTTCCTCTTATCTTGAAGAGTTATGGCACCAAGAAAGCTGCACTGAAAATGACACCAGCGCTATCCAAAGGTATATAGAGGATAGTATAGCCGAGGCACTAAGGAAAGAACGAGCAACGGTAGCTGCTGCTGCTGAGGCCACGGCCGCCTGCTGAAGCCGCTAGACTTGCTACTGCTACAGAGCCGCAGGAGGATCTGGAGTTCGAAATTGTACATACAAGGACTTTAAGAACTGTGATCCTACAAAGTTCGAAGGCACAGAAGGAGCCGCTGCTATGGTTCGATGGTTTGAGAAGATGGAGTCTGTGTTTCTTCTATGCAATTGCCCGGATGACTACAAGGTGAAGTTTGCCACTGGTACACTCTTAGATGGCGCAATGTCATGGTGGAATTCGTATGCACAGCCTATTGGCATCGAAAATGCTTACAAGCTCACGTGGGATCAATTCAAGAGGTTGTTGACAAAGAAGTATTGTCCACGCACAGAGGTGAAGAAATTAGAAACGGAATTTTATGAGTTAGTAACTGTTGGTTATGACATCGAGACCTACATTAGGAGATTTCAAGAATTGGCTGCACTATGTCCATCAATGGTTTCGGACAATGAGAATGTAACACCCCAACCCGACAAGGGTAGAAGTGTCACAGTCTGGTGTCATATCAGAACATACAAGTAAAATTTTCAAGCGGAAGTCTTTAAATAATAATGTACCAAGTCATAATAACCAAAGATTTACAAGGAAATTTACAAAATCCAAATGTTAAAATAAAATGAAATCTCAAAACAAAAACCCGCCAAATCAAGTCCAATTAATAAGGTCACTAGGGTTAGTCCACTCAGATAATCCACCTCTCAGCCCAATCAAAGCCCATCTTCCAACCTAAAACCTGCCGCAGGAAAAGAAATGCGGCTGAGCTTAAAAAGCCCAGTGAACAGATATAACAAAGCGAAAGCTAAATAAAATCTGAAATGCAAAATGAAACAAAGGAACGGATAACAAAGTCGCAGCGAAATGAGAGTAATGAGTCAAAGAGGATCCTGCAGAACACAATAATACAGATATCCAAAACGAACAGATAACAAGGAGAGCGAAGCGAAGCAAAGCAGCGATGACATATAACCAAGCACAATCAAACTAGACATACAAGAACTGAAACAAAAGCAAACATAGCAGACATAGCATCCACACAACGTATATGCCATACAATCAATTCAGGAAAATCAAAATACATACGAGCCAAGCAGATATCTACAGGAAAGCGGAAGCAATAAATAAATCAGTGAGCATGGCAATTCACACAGGTCAAAACTCTTAATTGAAAACATAACCAGTATCATAACAACGGAAGTACTAAATAGCAGTCAAAACAAGGCAGTCACACGTAACAAGTAGGAAATACAGTATGAGCAATATAATTAAATGAACTAGGGCATAGCAAGGCAATTAAACAAGTTAACAAGCCAGACGTCACAAGCTGAACCATTTACCCAAACAAACCGTAGCATAAACCGAAATGCAAACATGATAGGTCAACAACAAGCAGATACGGATACAACGGATAGTCATAGTCCACGAGATCAACTGAACGTAGTACACATAATAAACAGACAAAATTATCGATTACACATTAGCATGATCACCAAACAATACAGAGGGTCACATAACAGTGAGATCACATATCATCAGATAGAAACAGGTAACTCAGATAACCGCATATTAATCACATCATAGCAGGATAATCAATGGTCACATAAAACATGAATAGTATCATCAAATTCAATAAACATATAATAACCCAGTACGTGAATGGAACCATAGTCTGAAGTAACGGAAAGAAAGTGTGACAGATCAATGTAATGGAGTATCTATATCTTGGTAAAAGTGAATCATATAAGGGTCTTGAGTAATGAACAAGTAATACAGATTATGGTGCGTTGGGGAATACGGAAGGTACAATATAGGTTTATCAAAAGTGTAAGGTTATCAGAAATCTACCCGAGCCCGGAAACATATCATATCATATCATATCATAAGTAGCCATTGTATTCGGAGGGGTGACCTCGGAATACCATACATAATAGGAGGGAGACCTCAAGTAACAAATGGAGTAGCTTGCTCCCAGAATTGTGAAGACGCGGATTGCACCCGACATCATTCACCAAACAAAGCTCCAATCAGATCAAATCCCTCGAACATATCAAATCTAGGATGCATCCATACGCCCCCCAAAACATATAATGGCCAAATCATATACATATACTGAGCTCATAATCATATCAAAATGGGGACGGTGTGCAACATCACTCGTGCACACTGGAGTCATGCCATTGGTGCATCAATGACACGGTCAGGTTACCTTCCTGACTAGGAAACATATTTTGGCTCGGGTATCAAACTGAAGGGTCGAAGCATATTCATATCATATCATAAGGGTTCATATCAAAGTTCATATCAAAGTTTCAATCAATGTTTCATATCAAAGGTTCATATCAGAGGTTCATATCAAAAGGAGCATAGCAAAGTCATAGGGAAGCCCTAGTCATGAGGCTTAGAGTACAATGTAACAGTTCAAGCTAATATCGAAAGATGTATAAGAATCACGAGAAACCTTAAGAGATAAGGTCAGAATATCTGTACCTTATTCGGAGCAAATCACAATGAAAGTAAAATCAAGAAAGAGATCAATCCCGTCGCCCGGAACCTATATGAATTAAATAAAGTTCTATAAGAATCAGAAACACTCGTTTAAGACGGCTTTCCATTTTTAGCAAGTTTCCCGTTTTAGTAATCTTTCCATTTTAAGTAACTTTCTATTTTAGGAAACTTTCTATTTTAGGCAGGTTTCTATTTTTAGTAACTTTCCATAATTAGCAGGTTTCCATATTTAGCAGGTTTAGTCACATTTCTAAAGTTAAATAATAAAATGAGTATTAATATGATTTAAGGATCATTATGACAAGTTACAAAAGTTTAGGGTTTAAAATGTCAATAATGTAAAGTATAGGGTTAAAAGTGTAAATATAGCAAGTTTACTCATTTTGCTCATTAAATCCATTTAGTTATAATATTAACAAGTTAAACCATCAAGTTTCATAATTTACAAAATAACCCCTTAACTTTATTAAATCATGAATTACAAAACCCTAGTTTTAGATTATGATTACGTATTCGTTTTAACCCATTTTAGCTCGATTATTACAAGATCAATATACACCTTATGTGATAACATTTTAATTCGAATCACCCCTCCCAAAAATCAGTTTTTGTATGCCCCTAATTCAAATCAAATCAAACCATGAATCATTCATTAACGAATCCATTAATAACATACGTATTCATGTAGTTTCTCAAGCACATTAAACCCTTATTTAACATATATATAGGTCGACATATATAAACACCAATTTTCAGTTTTGTATTCATTTTATCATGTTATATACCACACTATTTATAAAGATTAAGAATCAAGGTTTTTATGTATACATATGTTATCATTTCATGTGACAATTATATATGATTTTATGTGTTATATAAATCAAATACAAGCCCTAGAAACATCATCCAAGGCCACGAATGGAATGAGAAATACAAGGGAAGATACGAGAGATGATTATACGTTACCCTCGTAGCGTGTACGTGACAAGGAACAAGAATCAAAGCACCAAAAATCAAAACCAAGCCTCCTAGGCTTACACAACCCACGGCCACAAAATAAACCACACGACCAAGCTCCTTTTCGAACCAAACAAAATCCCCACGTCCACCAATCGATCATACACTATCACGAGCCTCCAAGGAACCTTTTGGTTGTAAAATTTTCGGATCAAAATGATGAAGAAAATTGTATGCCGCCACTATGGAATGAGAGAAAACACTTTAGGGTTTCTTGTGATTTTTGAAATGAGAAGGAAATGGTAAATGGGATTTTAATGAAATTGATTTGTGAATTAATGAGGGGAGCCTCATGAGCCGGCCATATAGGGGGGGGGAGAGACCAAATTTATGATTTTCCAAACTTATCTTCTTATCATGTACTTAGTCCTCTTTGTAGTCCAAATTAATATGTGTACATTAGGTACTTTTAATTGTTACTAAGACTTAATCATTCATGTGTCTTTTAATTTATATCATAAGTTTATTACTTCATAATGGATGAATATTATTAATGATAATACTTGTTAAACGATGTTAAAGTGTTTCTCGGGTTTGTAAAATTTTAAATTGGAGGGCAAAATTGTCATTTCACGCGTTTGAGATTTTAGGGTTTTACAGAGAAACTACTGGAAAATTTCATTGGAGGACTTCCACAATGTATTCAAGGAGATGTAACTTCTTCCGATCCACAAACAATTGAAGAAACTATCAGGATAACTCAAAAACTCATGGCTCAAGTTGTGAAGGGGGAAAACATTATCCATAATAACCGTAACAACAACCACAACAACCAAACTAGCAACAAAAAAAGGAAATGGGAAAATGACCAGCAAGGTTATGATAACGACAACCAAAACTGTAACACTAATCATCATCAACAGAATAGAGGGCAAGAAACCGCAATGATTTATGTTACTGCATCAATAGAAGGCAGAGGTTATGCTGGAACCTACCCACTATGTAATCGATGTAAGTATCATCACTGGGTCTTTGCCTGTTAAGTGCTACAAGTGTCAAAAACTAGGACACCATGTCAGGAATTGTAGAGGCAAGACCATAGTTACATGTTTCGGATGTGGGGAGCAAGGACACTATCGGAACCAATGTCCCCGGAACCAAGGTTAACAAGTTGAAGGAACTCATGGGAAAGCAAATATGTTAGAAGGAGGAGAAGCTTAACAAGGTATCAACAACGCGAAAGACTGAAGAAGTTCAGAAACTAACAGTCTCATTTTCCTTATGTACTATGTCGTACTAAGTTTATGTCTTCCATCGTATCCGGATCTTTATAACTTAAGATGTACTACTTTCTGATAAACCACTCGTTGTAAAATATTCTCATTTAGTGTACTTTCTTTTCCTTCTGATTTGTTATCACTTACAAGGTTTAGATCTCTGTAAACATTGAGAGTTATAACAACTAAACCGAACGTCACATTATCGTTCCTTAATTATACATAGCCTAGCTAACTATGTCTAATTCGGAGGGATATCGTTCTCTTAATTATACATAGCCTAGCTAACTATGTCTCTTCGTCCCTGAGGGATCATGTTATGTTGGGAGCAGTTATTTATAAGTCTTAGTGCAAGCAGGGTTTTCACATAATCATAAAAGTCAAAGTGTTATTCATGGGAGATTCATCCAATACTTTCTTTACTATGATGTTTTGTACGTTTTAAATCATCGATAACCATAACGACATCTCTTCATGTCTTCTCTCCTCGTTATTCATCACAAACTCAAAAATTCGATAGACTAACACGAACTGAATTCAGGGACTGAATTCCTTTTTGGTTGGGCGAATGTGACAACTCGTATTTTCAGGTCATATTTCAAAACATTACTCATGCTTCATCATTTATCATTTATCGTAAACTAGGTTTACGAGCATCAAATTCACGTAACCGTAATGGTTTAGCTGTGAATTCATGAACATATCATCAAGGGCATTTCATATAGGCTAGGTTTAGTCTACATTTCATTGGCATCAATAACATCATTTCATATCGATTCATGCATGGTTTTGCATTTTTCATTAAACGTTTATTTTTCCTATTAAATAAACGCTATCGCGTAATCATTTATTTTGAATATTTGATCCGACACTTCCAAAAATATTCCTAATATATTTTTATACTCATTTTAAGACTATAAAAATTATATTATTAATTTACCGGATGTTTTCAATTTATTTCGTATATAAATTGTTATGTTTATATAATTACGACGGTTTTCGTATATGCAACTCGATAAATATTTATTTCACTCAACTCATGTAAGAAATGTATTTTTATAATTTTTATGACTTCAATATATTTTATCTTGACCCGTTAAAATTTATTTTTATCTAACGCTACCCTAAATATTCAAATGTGTATACAATTTACCACATGTCTTCAAGTAACTTACATACAATTACACTTATACATTATTTAAAAAAAAAATATATATATATATATATATATATATATATATATATATATATATATATATATATATATATATATATATATATATATATATATATATAATGATGACTAACACCCCTTGGCCGACTTAGGGTGAGTCATGGAACTTCCTAAATATCTACTAGTTAATGTATTATACTCTTATTAACACACACACAAAAGATCAAAAGGTGAAAAATCTCTCTTCTTCTCTTCCTCACAGAACCGGCCAACCACAAGGACAAGGAAGGATCATCCAAAAATTTTACAAGACAAGTTTTATACACTCTAGATTCACTCTTGATTAAGGTTGTGAAATAAAAACCTTGGGTGATTAGGAAAAACCTTTGTTCACTAAACCTCATCAAGTAACTAGTAAGCATTTCATACTCATCATCATCTTTCATATTCATGTTATGTTCATTTTATCATATTTAAGAGAAACATACAAGTTATATGATGTCTATACCACTTAAATTGTTTATAAGCACTATTAATTTATATTTGTAATCCTATAATTACTCCTTGTTATATATCACTCTTGGTGATGTCTAGGAACCCATGACACCCTAAGAAGGTGTATGGTAGGATTAGAATAGCTTCGGAGTTGTTTTGAATTGGTTGGAATAGGTTTGGCGCGAGAAAAACTCATTTTGACAAGTCTAATTAAGGGTCTGTCCTTATTTTGAAATTCTGGAATTTTCGACAATAATCAAAATATTTTGGGCTAGATATTTGGAAAATATACTTTAAAACGAAAACGTGACTGCTTGAACGGGTTAAAACGGAGCTATAACGAAAAAGTTATGCTATTTTGAAGTTTGACGACGAAAACTATTAATTCCAGAAAATTCAGCATGCTGTCTCGACTTTTACGAGTCAAAAATGAGTCTTAAGCGTTGTTAAATGTGTCGACTTATCAAAAATATATTAGTATATGTTATCACGATTCGTGGATATAAAGAACGTAGAAAACGGACTTATAACGACTAAGTTATTCACATTTTAAACAAGTTGCCGTAATTTTTAGTACAAGTATAACATATATATTTTCTAATAGACAAATATAACGGCCACCAAGGACCATGTTGAGGGTCTTTTTTAACAATGACGAAGTACTTTTTATAAAGTGATGTCTTCTAGTAAAAGTAAGTTCGCCAAGCATATTTTTCAAAATGTCAAACCATTTGTCAAGCGGAGTTGTAACGAATAAGATACGGTCACTTAAATTTTTCCGAAAACCATACTTAAACAATATTTTGGACACAAGTACCATACTTTAGCTATATTTTTCTCTATGATCGGAACCTCTATGACGTAAACTTAAACACTAAAACTTTGAGATAATGATGCAAGCTTCTCAAACCGCTGAGTTCTTTCTTAACACTCGACGTACACCATTTTACGACTAGCTTTTCGAGGCTTTAGTCACTTTCATGAAAATTTTCGACGACATTATTTTACGACGAAAAGTTATAATTTCAAAATAAATCACTAAATGATTATCGTCGGATATCATTTCAACGTAAATACATTTGGAGTAATTTAGAAATGGTCAAGACGTTAAGAGATTATTTCTCGACGAGAAATATTATTTTCAAAAATTCATAAGTGGTATAGATATCATCCGAATTGCATGCGTAACATTACATCATAACTTACTACATATCATATCATTCATAATAGGCCAAGTTTTGAGATTCACGCTACATTTCGGTGTATCCACTTTTGTCATTATAATCATTGCAACAGGTGAGTTCCATAGCCCCATTTTCAATTGTTTTAATGCTTTTATTAAACTCTTTGGGGGAGATACATGCTCATCAACTATTTTTTATGACATTCATGATTATTTGTAACTATATGTTTATCTGAATTGAATATTTAGTCATATTCTATATCATAAATCATTGAACTAAATGTCTTGGTATAATCATGAACTAAAGGTCTTGGTATTATTATTGAGCTAAAGGTCTTGGTATTATCATTGAGCTAAATGTCTTGGGATAATCATTGAGCTAAATGTCTTGGGATAATCATTGAGCTAAAGGTCTTGGGATAATCATTAAGCTAAATGTCTTGGGATAATTATTGAGCTAAATGTCTTGGTATTATTTGAAACAACACTCATATGTGTTATATCAATTGAATATTGATAGATTAAGTAATGTACTGTTATGTGAATTCATTTGACATCATGCATTTGAACATAAACTATACATATTTTGGCAATGGGTTGTAAACACACAGGTTGCAAGTTTTGTATGGGCGGAACTTGAACTGATGGATTGCAATGCCTTTGCTGCATAAACGATTTTGAAAGGCTTTACTTTTCAACACAAACTCTATGAACTCACTCAACCTTTGTGTTGACACTTTTAGCTTGTTTTATCTCAGGTATCTAAGGCATTCACTTCATGGCATGCATGTGGACATATCATAGAGTCGCGGTGACGACGCGTCTCACTTGGGTTTTATGAACTTTAAAAACATCGTTTGCCTTGTAACAAACTTATTTTCGCACAAGTTGATTTTAATTTGGGACCTACACTTTGTAAACTCTGATTATTTTATTAAATCAAACGATGTATTTTCCAAACGACACTTTAGGTCGTTCAATATAACTGTGATTGTGATGCTATGACAGTCAACCACCAGGAATTCCATTCCGCTGCAAAACAGGTAATTTGGGGGTGTGACAAATACCTAAAAATTGTCAAATTCTTAGATATTTTGACATTTTCACTTCGGATATCAAACTTTTAGAACGTGAGATTGATTTTAATTCTGAAATAAAAGTTGAACATTTTCAATCGCCTCAGGCGCGAGAACAAAGATATATTTTTTAGAAAAGAATTTTACCCCATGTCAAAAATTTGAAAAATTGTGCATTATATTGGGAAAGGGAATTTCATAAGGAACTTGGACTGATGAAAACAGTTTTCGAGAAAACAGAAACATCAATTTCAAATACTAAACGCAAAAAGAAAATGTTGATATCCATAATGTGGTGTTATTATATTCTGTTGAATATGCATTTGATTATATCTCTGCTGATTCTGTTGATTCTGTTGCAAATATTGAGAATACTGATTTTGTGTCGCAAATCAAGTCTTTAAAAGTTGAAAATGAACGAGTGACAAACGAGCGTTCAAATGCAAAACGTCGTCTTCAATGCTGTCAAAAAGATTGTCATACCCGTGAACTCGCTTGGCAAAACAAAATCACTCAGTTGCAAGCAAAAACCTTTAATTCAAAGCCTGAGCAACTGGACGATGAAAAAGCGTCTTTGAAGTGTCAAATCTCAAAATATGAACAAGAACTTTCAAAAATTAAAAATGCACATAGTGTCATATCGGATTCACTTAAAAAGACTCGTGCTAAAGCATCAAAAGATCTTGATGATCATCTTGCCTACACCAAAGATGTTTTCTGTAAGAGATGGTCTCACCTCGTCTTGAAAATCTTAATTTGTTACACACTATACGCGATCCGAAGGAGCGAGGTGGTGAAACTTAAGAAAAATAGGATAGTAACACAGTAATACCTGCACCCACACTGCAGATTCAAAATGACTCTAGAACATCTATTGACAAACCACAAGATACTAATGTGCCTCCCCCATCTACTGAAACAGGACTAGTTGCCTCTTTTCCCAACGTCCGCACTTCACAGCGTAGGAGCAATACAAGGAAGAATAGGAAGTTGCGACCTAAGAAAAGAACAATAAAGAATCTTTGAAGTAGAAGAACACCCTAGGACTTTGAATAAGACCCATGTTGCACCCACTTTAGCTATTGCGTCTGATAAATGTAATGGAAAAAGTGTTGTAACGAATGTTGAACCTTTAAGTACTTTTGATGTTAAGTCCGAAGCTTCGTTATTATATGTCGTAAAAGTATGCTTTCTGATTGTCATGATAAAAGTGTTGCTAAAACTATCTTGTCTCATTTACGGAATCCTAAGAAACGGAATACCTCTAGGCCCACTAATGCTTCTAAATCTATGCTTGGTAAACCACCCTCTTTAGATTCTAAGAAACGCATTGATGTCCCTCAGGTTCCAAATATCACCTCCAGGAATGTAGTACCACCTAGTGCATTCACTCAGACTAAAGCAAAGACTAGTTGGAGATGGCAAAAATGGATTCATAATACACTAGGATTTAAATGGATGCCTAAAATCATTGATGTGTGTATTTCACCATAACATGCGCTTCGGAACCCTCTAACTCTTCGGGTTCCACATCTACTTCTATTCCATCCTGTCGCCTTGTGTAATGCCAACATACAGATCATCCTTTGGATTGTTGATAGCGGATGTTCCCGATACATGACAGGCAATCTTAAACTCATATCAAACTTTGTTGTAAAGTTCATTGGCACTATCAGATTCGGGAATGATCACTTCGCAGCTATCATGGGCTACGGAGATTACATCAATGGAAACATCGAAATTAGCAGGTTTTATTATGTGGAAGGCCTCGGTCCCAATCTCTTCTCGGTCGGGCTTCGTGATGGAGATTTGGAAGTTGCTTTTCTAGGGAGAAAACTTGTTTCATTAAATGATCTACAAGGAAACAATCTTATGTCTGGCACTCGCAATTCAAGTCTCTACACTATCTCTATGCAAGACATGATTGCTTCATCTCCCATTTGTCTACTTTCAAAGGCAACATCAACAAAATCTTGGCTATGGCACCGATGTCTCTCACATTTAAACTTTCAATCCATAACCAACCTTGCTCGATACAAACTTGTCGAAGGTCTACCGAGATTCTGGTATTCTAAAGATCGCCTTTGCTCAGCTTGTGAACAAGGGAAAACCACTCGTGCGCATTTTCCTTCAAAGGTGGAACACAGCTCTCAGCATGTGCTTCATCTTCTTTATATGGATTTGTGTGGCCGGCTGCGTGCTGACGATTAATGGCAAATGCTACATCTTGGTAATTGTAGATGACTACTCTGGATGGACTTGGGTTTATTTTCTTCGAAGTAAAGATCAAGCTCCATAGATGATCATCACCTTTCTCATGAAAATTTAAGTTCACCGAACACATCCGACAAATCAGAACAGGCAAAGGAACTGAATTTGTGAATCAAACTCTTCAAGAATTTTATGAGAAAGTGGGGATTGAGCATCAAACATCTATTGCATGAACACCAGAACAAAACGGAGTTGTTGAAAGACGAAACCGTATGTTAGTGGAAGCTGCCAGAACGATATTAATCAATGCTAAACTTCCAGATTACTTGTGGGTAAGCGTCGATCAACTGCATGTTACACTCGTAATCGCCAATGATTACTAAACGTCACAACAAAACACCATTTGAGCTTATCCATAACCGAAAACCGAATCTCAAACACTTTCATGTATTTGGATCCCTTTGCTAAGAATGATCGCGATGACTTTGGAAAGCTCAAAGCCAAAGCGACATTGGAGTCTTTATTGGATACTTGTGATAATTTTAAAGGTTACCGATCGGAATCGCCGTACAAAGTAGGTTATGGAAATGATTCATGCAAATTTCGATGAGCTTACAGAAATGGCTTTTGAGCATAACAGCTTTGAACCCGGTCATAACCGTTTAAACTTCCCTCAAACCCCATCATCAGCTGAACCAAGCTCCCAAACTTACTCATCAACAAATGGAAAATCTATTTGCTCCTCTGTTTAGTGATGATATTGATAAACGTGCTCCAGGTATATCCAATGTTTCACTTTTCAACCCTGATCATATTCCAATACCGATACACCTCGCTACAATAACTACTGTTTAGGAAGCACCACCAGTTGACTCTACAACAGTTGAACAACCGCATCCAACGACGCGAACCCAACTGATGATATTCTAAACAATGAAGTACCCTCACCGTGCAGATTCGATCCAAATGTTCTTCAACCCGTTTGCTAATGAAACTGCTGCGACTTGTTGTTGCAGAATCATCAACAAACAATTTGAATCCTCAAAATCTGCACAATGTATACCAACATCAACCCTCAACACATCGTTGGACAAAAGACCATCCTCTAGAGAATATTATTGGTAACCCAAATCAACCATGCCGTAACGACAACGTCTTCACACGATCGGTGAACATTGCATTTATGTACTCACCGTCGCCAAAGCTAACCTAAAAACATTAAAGACGCAATGACAAAAGACAACTAGATTGAATCCATGCAAGAAGAACTCAATCAGTTTAAACATCTTGAAGTATGGGAATTGATTGAAAGACCAACAGGGGTCTTCGTCATTGGTCTCAAATGGATTTGGAAAAACAAATTGATCCGAAGGAAACGTAATCGAAACAAGTCACGTCGATGGCTAAAGGTTATAAACAGGAAGAGGTATTGACTTTGAAGAATCATTCGCCGGTTGCTCGTCTTGAGGTCGTTCGGATATTTCGCGTTGCTCATATGAATATAACGGTCTTTCAGATGGACGTCAAAAATGCTTTTCTGAATGGTCAACTGAAAGAAACAGTCTATATCAGCCAGCTAGAAGGATTCATTGATCCAGAGTTCCCCAATCACGTTTACAAACTGAACAAAGCTCTCTACGGACTCAAACAAGCTCCTCGGCGGGTACCGATAAGTTATCCTCCTTCCTCATTGCCAATAAATTCACCAAAGGTTCGGTCGACCCTACACTTTTCATACAATATCACGGGGCTCACATTTTAATCATTCAAATCTATGTGGATGACATCATTTTTTGGTCAACACATTTAAAATATTCAAATGCTTTTGCAAAACTAATGACAAAACATTTTGAAATGTCAACGATGGGTGAACTCACATTCTTTCTTGGAATGCAAGTTCATCAATCACCCCGTGGTACTTTCTTAAGTCAGTCCAAATATGCCCTTGAACTTTTAACCAAATTTGGAATGCAAACCTGTGACACCTATGCCACACCAATGGCACATACCAAGAAACTAGACGCTGATTTACTTGGGAAATTTGTGGACCCTACCAAATACCGAAGTATCATTGGGTCTCTCATGTATCTAACAGCTAGTAGGCCTGATACTGTGATTTTGCCGTATATCTTTGCTCCCTTATCGCCGTCAAGACCAACTGAAACCCACCTCTCAGAGGCTAAAAGAATCCTCAGATACATCAAGGGAACCATTAACTTGGGGATCACGGTATCCGAAGGATTCGGTTTTGAACTAATAGCCTTTTCGAAGTGATCACGCAGGATGCTTAGATTCACGAAAAGTACTTCAGGGCGTTATAATTTCTTGGTGATAAATGTGTCATGGAAATCGAAGAAGCGTAGGATTGTACATCGCCTGTCCTCAACAAGCGTAATATGTAGCCATGTCGGTGTGTTGTCCTCAAGTCATTTGGATGAGAACACAACTCAAAGACTATGGTTAGATATTTGATAAAATCCCGACATGACAATATTGCGATCTCGTGTAACTCCGTTCAACACTCAAAATCAAAGCACATCGATCTTCGATATCATTTCATCAAGGAGCACGTGGAAAAGGGTACAGTTGAATTATACTTTTGGTACTCAATACCAATGGCGATCTTCTCACCAAAGCCTTAGCTCCCGCTAGGTTTAATGAGTTGGTCCACCGGATTGGTATGCGGTGTTTGACTCCGAAGGAACTGGATGAACTTTTAAAACATTCTTAAAACCAGTCAAACACCAAAACCTCTTTTGTAAATATTTTTCAAAAACAAAATACAAAGTTATAAAAGCTGATAAAACAACAAAAATATTCTTCTATCTATATTTCTTTTAACATGGCAACTACAAATCTTCCGTCAACACTCTAATCTTTCAAAATTCAGTATTTTTTTCGATCAAGTGTTGAGGGGAGAAAGCAAATATTTTTCGGTTTCATAAAACCTTGTACTTGCATGTTACCTCATCCCGGTTGTTTCTTTATTAATGGTGGTCACATTTCTGGTTTACTGACACTCCTCGAACTCAAATTTATAAAATTTCATTATTTCTTAAGTCAAGGGGGAGTGTCGTCAAGTTTCTTTCCAAAATATCATTCGTTTGGTAACCAAAATGGAAGTTATGGGCGTTGGATGAAAATGGTTAAGGTGGAGGGACTAAAGATGTCAAATGTTCAAACTAATTTTAAACAAAAACACCTCCACCAACTTCTCTTACACATTCATTACTTACATTTATTACCTCAACAACCTTCATCCTACGCCTATCATACAATCTTCAAATCGGCTTTATTGATCATCATTTTGTATGTGATTTCATAATCTAAACATGTTTACAAACAATGGTTTTGATTTACTTGCAAATCCAACGGCTAAATCTTTTGTTTGGATGATGTTCGTGTTCTACGCGTAAGCATATGCACACAAGATCATCAAGTGTGTGTTTGTTATGATATAATGGTGTTAAAATGTTTAAAACAAAATGCTAAAACCAATTTTATCTAACAAATCCACCCAAAAACACGAATTGTCCATTTTTCAAAATTAGGGTTCATAAGTTGATTTGGGGGTTTTCATGTGTGAGTATTTATGGTTAATTTGATAGTTGAAAAATGTTGCTTATATGTTGAATTGATAATATCCATACTCATAACTTGCCCAAAAACAATTAAATTTTAGGGTTTAAGTTCATACGTTTTGGGTACTTTTGATTCATAGCTTGTTTGATGTTAAAACTTGCACAGAACATCTCATTAGACCTCTAAGTTACCCCAGAAATTGTTTGGTGTTAATCCTATGGTTAGAACTCTTATTTTTAGGAATTGAACTCTAGGGTTTATGTCTACGCGTAAATGACCTTCTACGCATAACTGCCTTAATGTGTATCCATGTTTAGAACTGACAAAGATTGAATGTATGTGTTAATATTGGTGTTATGATGAATCTATTTCGTTTCTCGCGGCGGAATAACTCATAATCAAGGTTACTTGAACATCTCACGATAAGGATCACCTTACGCGTAAATGTCATCGTAAGAGAAATCTTCACGCGTAACCTTACGCATAAGGTTCTACAATGGGGACTACGCCATCCTGTGAAGGATATCGTAACAAGAACCTCTACGATAAGGTTCACTTAGGAGTAAGCCTTACGCAGGTGGGTTCTATATTTCACGCCGTAAGCTTTACGCATAAGGCCCTCTTTCCTACGCGTAATATTTCTTACGCGTAAGTCAAGAACCTACGCATAAGCTTACGCTTACGCGTATAATCACTCCCTACGAATAAGCATGCAAAATCTACGCCTAAGCCTAGTTTTAACCAAAATTATGAATTGTTACGCGTGCAAACTTGTAAATAAATAAATCATAACCCCACGAAACCAAAATGTCACTAATAAGATTAAATGTTTAATAAGTTGTGAAAAATAAAAGAAATCTAGGACTTTAAAACTCAAAGTTAATCAACTCACGAAACTTATCACGACGTCTTTGGACTATTGGACTAACAAGTGACATTGGACTCGTAATAATCATCGACATATCACATTCAATAAATAGACAATAAAATCAACTGTTGACTAACGTGATGTCTTTCGATATGTTGGTTCTTTTAGCTAAATATCTTTCAGATCACGACATGGACGCTCAAATGAAAAATGTGGAAGCACCAAACGTTCTCACTGTTGAAAATATCTTCCCTCAAGGTTATCCAATGAAGATCAGAAAGAATAACCTTAGAGTTGATTTTGATAGTTTCACCTATTCAGAGTCTTCATGTGAGATTGCAGTGGATATTCTGAAGACTCACCCTATTTAACATGCTCACCAACTCGCTACGGCTGGAGATCTACATTCACCATTACGGCATACAATGCGAAAGAGCAAAGGTCAAAATGCTGTGACAGTGACTCTAAACCACAAACAAGTCACCATCACACCAACATATTTAAGGGCTATTCTTCTTGTTCCTGTCATCGAGCCAACATACATTGCCACACCAACTGAAGAGGTTGTTCTACAATTCATGGTCGATATTGGCTATGACGAAGCTGAAGGAGTGATCACAAAGCATTCATCCGTGGATCTTAAGAATATTCCCCAGCCATGGAGAACCCTCTACATTATGATTGTTAAATCCGTTTCTGGACGTGATAGTGGTTATAAGCATCCGAAGCTCATGGAACTACAGATTTTTTGGGCTTTGGTCAACATGAAACACATTGAAGTTGAAGCTCTGATATGGGATGACATGATGTCTTTCCTCAAAAGGCTTGGCACCAAGATTCCATATATCAGATATACCAAACTGTTGATCCAAAGAGCTCTAGGGTATAATCCGATATTCCTCGAGACTCAATGACCCCAACAATCACTCCATGTTGTTTGAACCTACACTCGCCGATTTAAGGAATCAACAACAAAGAAACAAGGTGTAGTGTTGCCGATCACCTTCTAACCGATGCGTCTGAAAACAACTTCATTCATATAAAAGGTATCTGGTAGCGGTTGATGAAGGCAAAGTAGGTTTTCTTGATGAAAAATCCTCTGGCACACCTACTAGGAAAACCAGGAGAGGCAAGGCAGGGAAGTGTTACAAGCACTGAGAGTACGAGGAAGTATCCCAAAAGGACTCATGTTCTCAAAAGGAAAATTCCCTCTAAGGAAGCCATTCCTATTCCCAAACCTGAACCACAACAAAAGTGACAGACGAGGACTCAGAGAACACTGAATCGGATGAAGAAGTCTTCTACTCTGAAACTCCAACCGATGACACTCAAACAATAACAAAACCTCCCAGTTCGAAAGCTGATAAAGGTAAAGGCAAAAATCCAATTTCTGAGCCCGAAGAAGAGGAGTGCTCGGATGAAGAACAACTGGACAGATACTACAGGAAAAACGTGAAGAGTATCAGACTCCAACACGTTGCCAAAGAGTTCGTAAAGGAACAAACTCGTGGCCCGGAGGGTCAAGTGGTGGTACACTATCTACACCAGTTCTGATGTGGTTAATCAACCCGATAAGGAACCGTACCACCACCCATGATCCACAACAACAACGCCGGAGGATACCATCACCTATGAATTTAAGGAACCGAAAAGGAGAAGTTTGAGAAAGAAAAAGCCGATGAAGATGTTGAAGCTGCAGCTAAGTCAAAAGCGAGAATGGAAGCTCAAGCTAAAGCCGATGAAGAAGTCAAGATTAAAGCGAACAATTGGCCAAGTCCGGAAAAGATGAAGAAGTTGACTATGATGATTTTCTTCTAGATAGTCCAAAGACGCTCAAAAGAAGAAACTTCGAACCAAAAAGGATCCCGAGTCTCCTCATATCTCATCATCATCAGACTCATCCTCTCATTCATCTCCACCACCATCCAAAGGCACAACCGCCAGATCCACATCCAGTCGTGAAGAAACCAACCGACTCTTGGATTTCCCGAGCTAAGTCAAAGATTGTCAATGCTGTCAAGCAAGTCAGGAAGAAAGACATGACCAACAAAAACTAAATCAACTCGACGACAGAATCAACTTTCTTCAAGACAGATAAACGAGTTGTTGAAAGAAAGGAGCATATCCGAAGTTTATCAAAGGAGATTTCCAAAAGGAAATGGAGAAGACAGGAAGAGAATATACTCACAAGTTTCTTCTCGACAATCGTTCTCCCGAGTTACAAGAGAGATGTTCACCGATGGCTCTATCCAAATCTCATGAAATTGGTCAAGTAAACAATGCAAACCACCCCGGTAACAATGACGATCAATCCAATAGAGCTGCAGCTTCTCTCGATGCGAGTTGATTTCTAAGTCGGTGCTACAATTGTCTCAACAATCTGCAACTTTCACCTCTGACGAAAGTAAACTATTTGAGGCATTACTGGAATATCAACTCAAGACTTCATGCAAGGAGCAAGCTGAAAGGCCTAAGCGTCCAAGAGACATTGATGATAAGGATAAGGACAAAGATACAGAGCCTAAATGTTCGAAGAAAATTGGTGAATCATCCCCCATGCCTCCACCTCCCCAAAGGACTCCAACCAAAAGAATATCTCCACCAAGTTCTGCTGCTGCTGATAAACCTCAGGACTCTGAGTTACCACCTCAGACAAAGAAAACCGGTGATCACTTCGAGTACACTGGTGGTGACGATGAAGAGATACCTGAGCCCCAACAACAACCCACCTCTCCCGATACAGCAAAGAAACCAACATCATCATCTAGGCCAAAGAAGAAGAAGAAGACGACTAAGGTTGATGTCATCTCATGGCTAGACGAAGATGACACCAAATATGACTGGTTTTCTACACTTGTTGATGCTACTCCCTCCCTACCTGAAGGTCAAGACATGGTAGAAGGTTGAACATTGGAGCATGTTAAGTTCCTTCAAGAAAATTTCGAGTGAAGAATGTAGGATCGATAATATTATTGTGTTGATGATTCGGGTGGTCTTGGATGATCAAAATACATGATTGCCATATTTAGAGAGAGAAAGATAGAGAGGGTGTTCTTGCTAGAGACTTGGTTTACACAAACGAAAGGTTAGATTGAAAGAAGCACCACCCCTTCCATGGATGGAAGGGGTATTTATAGTTACAGAAGACACGACCTCCTATCGCCTCAGTCGATCGTGCATACTGATGGGTAAAGACCCGTCCTTCCTCCACGGTGTAACACTACGCTAAACTAAACTACAAACTAACTAATAAACTTCTACATAACGTAAATAACTACAAATCTACGAGATAACATATGCTAGACTATAATTGGGGTGACCGACTCTTTAACATGGAATTTCCAATTCCTAACAATCTCCCTAAGGAGAGTCACCCATGAAATACATTTTGCATCCTAGCATTCTTTCTTTGTCTTTGTTCTTGAGCTCGTAGACTTGAATTCTTCACTTCCGCAATCTTTGTGCTTTTGTAGCGATTCTTCAAAGTCCGCATTGATTTGTACTTTTAGTGGAGGCCTTTAACTGATCCACATCTTTGATGATCTTCGAGCTTTCATTGAGATCATCAACCACAAGTAAATCTCGATCACCCTTTATTGAGTTTCCATCATGTGAAGTTGTGACTTTTGGACCGACATGCTCACACTTTTGAATCATGACATCTTTCCATCGGAGTAGCGGAAGCCTTAATGGATCATGATATTTTGCAAGGCGTAAGCATAGTATGAAATATCGATCCGGTTATGTAGATATGCACAAGTCATGATTTCTTCAATTAAGTGTGGATGCCGTGAGCATGCGGCTTTGGATTGACTCCTCAATTACGACACCGCAATCGTTGGGTATACCTGCGCATACTACGTTAGCAATAAAGCGCATTTAAAGTGTCTTTGATCACTTTTGTTGAATTGAGGTACACGCCCATGGTTCCCCTGATCGATACAAAGTACTGCATCGTGATCGTAGGATTCCTAAGAATCTCCTTGATGGGTTCGCAATGCTCTAGCTGTTCTCAAACTGAACGCCTCAAAGAAGACAACACGAGTGAGTGAACCAAGAATTGAGATTTACTGGTTGATAGAAAATGATTTGAAAACAATCGCGTATTGCTTAGAAGAAAGAGTTTTGCAATACGACGAAGGTTTTATGAGAAAGATCAATTTTCAATCAAAATACTTTTTGTATTTAAAAGAGTATACATTCGATGTGCTAGAGAAATGAAGAGATTCGCACATAGAACGGTTTTTCCAAAAGTATTTTTTTCAATCAGAGATACTTTTTGTGTTTGAAATATGAATACACATTCGACGTGCTAGAGAAAAAAAGATTTGCACATCGAACGGTTTTTCCAAAAGCATTCGTCAATTCCATTCCTGGACCAAGGTTGATTCAAGAGTGAATCGCCGCATCGTTTCTGTCCAGTTGTTACAAGCTTGATCTTTTGAAAAGATCTCACATGTCACCCACCAAGAGCTTGTTTGATGTTGGCTCTAGAAGGATTTCCATCTTCATTGTGAATATTTTTACATATCACTCGGATGTTCTGGCAATACCACAAGGATAATGCGTAGGACTCTTAATATATACTTACTTTCCACATTGTGTGAAACAACAAGTCCTCAAGAATTTAGTGTCCTAATGAGATGTTGTGGATGATCTCTTGGCTCTAGACTCAATTGTGCACATTTGGTTTCCTATGCCGGAGACTAGGGAGAGGGTCTCCTTCTTCAATATCAACAATCTCTAAGAGAAAGTCGATAGATTATGTAGGTTCCCCGTGAGAGTGAAACAAACCCTTTTAAGAGGAACTTGAGTGGCTTGGGAATTTTAGTGCAGTGCATCACTGGGTCCATGATGTCTTGTCTTCAATACCAGTCTTACCTTAGTAAACACTAGTAGCATATGTATTGAACCCGATATCTAAATAAGGTTGAATTATTGGAGGGCTACTTCTTTTCACCCTTTTCACATTCAATTCTTTTTCATTCTTCAACCCCTTCAGTGCTTATCGAGACTTCATTACTAGAACCTTGTTGGGTTTATTCCAGTACTAGCTCTGTCTCAGTCGGCACACTTCCCATATTCTCATTTTTCTCCTTTTTTCAATATACCTAAGGACTTTACACTATCTAGTGGATTGTCCTCAGGTAGATCCATCCGTTCAAGGATCGTGAACGAATACCTAACTTAACCATCCTTATAACTCCATGCATAAAGTAAATTGGTCGGTCTTTTGGTATTGTTCATTCCTTCTTGAAACCAATTAAAAAATCATTTGGAAAAACAATCAAGGTACTTGTGATACGAGATCAAAGCATTTTGTACCTTAATAGTTTTGATCATTTAGAAAACCTCCCCTCAACATGTGCATATGATTTAGAAATTGTTTAGCACATGGAGGCAAGAGGACTTTGAAATATTTTCTTTGATCACAATTTTCATAGAAAAAGCCATTTGATTTTCTTGGTAAATTCTCCCCCTCAATATGTGCGTAGGATATTTTAAAACATTTTATCACATAGAGGCAAGAGTTCTTTTGTAGCACATCCACGATCACAAAAGCCATTAAGAAAACCATTTGAAAACTCAATCAAGGTACTTTATGTTAAAACATAAAATCTTTTGTACATCGATAGTTTATTTTCCTTTAAAATGCTCCCCCTCAATATGTGCTTCAAGATTCGAAGGCGTTTAGCACATACAAGAGAGCAGTGATGAGTGTCTAAATACTCATCATTTTTGTACTATCTAGACTGCAAAAACATCTGAAAACACTCAGAAATGCATCAAAATGATAAAAATATCACAAATAAGTGTTTTATGTGTTTTAAATGCAAAAATATCAAAATCTGGTGAAAAACGTATCAAGTTTGCATAATTGGCAGTTTTAGTCCCCCAAGTTTCAAAAGTTGTCAAAATCAGTCCTTGGTAAATCAAAATTAAGCAAAAACATCATTTAAGGTCCATGGGATTCATGAGTTGTCAGAATTGGTCCTTGAAATGTAAAATTACAAAATTACAACTTTAGTCCCTCAAGTTTTGAAAATGTCAAATATAGTCCTTGGATTTATAAAAATGAAACTTTATGCAATATTGGTCCTTATACTATTGAAGTTTGTCAAAATTCATCCTTTTGATAACTTTGGAATATTGGCAAGATCAGTCCTTGAAGTTTTGCGAAATTGCAAAAGTGGTCCTTGTGTTTAATAAACTACAACCAAACGGACCCTTCTTTGTTATTAAAAACACAACCCAGCCCAACCCAAAACCCAAACCCAATGTTTTAAAAATAAAACCCGCCGCGCCACTGTTCACCTTCATCTTCTTTAAACACCTGTATCCACACCATTGCTAACACCTGCCTACCACCTCATCACCAACCTTTCCCACCTTGTCCCCTCCACCTTTACAACATCCCAAAAGCAATTAATGCTCCCTCCCCTAAAACACGTTACCAGACCCAGTTGCAAGTTTTTCCCGCCAAAAGTGGAAATCAAAGGTCTGGATGAATTAGACCACATCAAAGGCTGAAAACAAGTGGGAAAGTCAAAGAAGTCTTCCAGGAATTCCAAAAATATCTATAAAGAAGAAAAGAAGCAGTGTGAAAGAAGCAGTAGAGTAGCTTAGTGTAATTTTATTTTTCTTATGTCGTTTTTAAGTTTTTAAGTTTTCCAGTTCAAGTTTAAGATTTCAAGTGTTTTGTAATCCCATTTCAGTGTATCAAGAACCTATTTTCAGTTTCAAATTCAATTTGTTTACATAAATTCAGTTTATGCATTATTTTGTTAAAAATCTCAAATTTAGCTTATTGTTGTTATTGGTGTTGTTTATAAACTCAGTAAGCTCATAAAAGCTTTTATAAAGCTCTTTTAAGCTTTTATAACCCACAAAAGTAAGTTTACAAGTTAAAAAGCAAAAATAAAAAAAAAAATAGTCAAAAATAAAAAATCAATGGTAATGAAGATTAAAGACTAAAGCAGAGTCGATTTTGGATTGCTTGTTGGTTTAGAGCTTCTTGGGAAGCCATAGGAGTGATCTCAGTCCTTGGTTCTTTGTTTTATGTATTAACTCATTTTGTAAGCCACTTCCTTAAATTTTGCATTTCTTAGTTCAAGTGTTTAAATAGTGTTAATTTTAGTTCAAACCTGTTTTATTACAGCTTAATATCGCTTAATAAATAGATGTCTTAGTTCAAAAACTTGTTTTAGTGATAAAAGCTTCAAACTCCGCCTAATAAAGGGTGTTTGGAACTGCATGCTAATCTGTGTTAGAAAGTATTTAAGATGTTACTTGTTGTTGATCTGTGTTATTTTAATGTTTATTAGCTCAGACAAGTCATAAAGCATAGTCCTTACTTGAGTAAAAGTCAAAATTAGTTTAAATCTCACCAATTTAGTTAACTGTTAAGAGTTATAATGTGAATTTCACCATTGTAGCTTAAAACTTGATATTATAGCTTAATCTCATATTAATATAGCTTAATATAACATATACAATCATTAGAATCAATCACAAGTTCATAAAAGTCAAAGTGCTAGTGTAATAAAAAAGTCAAAATTTTCATTATCCCGTTTTTGATTAAAACTTAGAATTTTATTGTGTGTTTAATATTAAGATTTAGTTTATAAGCTCTTAGGATAGTAAAATTTAGCTGCTTAACTTAATTAGAAAAATAGTAGCTTATAATTACTTAGCTTTTAGACTGCTTATTTCTTTGTATCTTTCAAGGTATTTTTCAAAAGCATGCTCTGTGCACCAGTGAGTCACCTAGCTTCACAAGCTCTCACAGAGCTCATTATTGAGTACTAGCTTGTGTCCATTAGCTTTTTGAGAAGCTCACCTAGCTGACTCAAGGTTACAAGTGCTTATTTTCCATTCTTAGCTTATTTAACTAGCCTGCTAAGTACTTTTTATTTTGTCCATTTCATATAGTCCATTGAGCATTCAGTGTTTAGCCTATTTTTCAAAAGCTTCTCATAAGCTCTCCTGTGTACACCACAGAGAGAATTTTAGCTTTTTGGATAGCCTAGCTGGTATACTAGTCAGTTCCAGTGATCTTTTTCATTTATTAGCTTATTAAAGTACTTAAATACTTGCTTATAAGTAGCTAGAAAACCAAATAGTTAACTGTGTAAACAGTTTAAGCTTGTGCTTAATTTGGCTTATTTGGTGCTTATTTTCAAGTCATTTTGCTTTTTTCATTTGTAACATTAGCTTATTTACAGTCCCTTAGCTTATTTTCATTTACTCTTTTGCTTATTTTTTTAGCTTATTAGCCTCTTTACTAAAAACTTATGCTTATTTCATTTATTGCTTAACTTTTGAGAAACATAAGCTTATATAGAGCTTATTATTGGTTTTAGAAAAGTTGTAGTTATAAAAGTGCTTATTTCTGTACTTAATAAGTTGCAAAAAGAAAAATCGAAAAAGAAAAATGTTTAGCAAAGGTGGGGAGGCGTGCTCGAACCCCAGACCTCCCACCTTGAGAGTGATAAGAGTGCACTGGATACCATTGCCTTGGGTCTTTGACTGGTATCCTTTTACACAATCTAATACATAAGCCTTCTTGTCTATTTAAGCTTATACGAGCTATTTGGCTTATTTCCAGCTTATTTATAATAGCTTTTTCAACTTTTGTATTTTTTATATAATTTTATTAGTATAAAGTATTTTATAAAAAAGTTTAAGATTTTTCCAAATAGTTTTAGTATTTTTAAACATTTAATTAGTGTAAAATAGTAATTAATTCATAATAAAAAATATAAAAGTCAAAAAATATAAATCTTTTTCTAAAATTTTTTTTATCATATACTACGAAAATTTTTTACATTCTGAGGCCTTTTATTTCACAAATTTTACGTTTTGCTTGCGACTCAATTTTTAAATAACGCCGCTTTCATTTTAAGTCACTTTTTTAGATAATTTAAGTTTACGTTTTAGTTAAAATAGTTTATTTAAGATATTTTGTTTTATAAAATCACAAAAACATCATTGTAAAAATAGTGATAGCGTTTATTTAATATATTTTAGCTTTTTAATTTCTTTTAATTTGCATTTAAGTCGCTGTAATTTATATAATCTTTTCTTTAGGTATAAATATTTCAAAAACCTTATTGATCACTATCCTTAGTGATTATTCGACATCTCATTCTGTTTAACACCAATTCATCCTCCAGTGGGACTTAACGACCCGGGAATCCCTATATTCCTCCTCGATCTTAAATTGCATTTGGTTTCTGAACTGTTTTGAGTTTCTTACGGTTAGCCATTCACAAGTGGCTAGCTTGTGTGAGATAACTTGACGGTTCGGGACCAATCAATTTTGCGCGCCGCTGCCGGGGAGACTGTAAGCGTGTTTTAAGCATTTCCAGATCCATTCTTGCACATATACCACCTTTTGTAAACAATTTTTTTTTGTAAAGTTATCAAAATCAAAAAGTTCATTAACACTTTTCCTGAAGTGTTAACAACACCAAAATATTTTCATTCTTTTGTTTTACAACATGTTTTTCAAAAATACCAAAAATATTCCTCTTTATCCTCTTACCCTTTTGATTCTTCATTTCTTACCCTCTAGAACCATTTGATTCTTTCAATGTCTTATCCTCACCCTCTTGGTTGTCAATGGTGTGGTGGTCCTTATAATGGTGGCAATTGCCCCAGTTGTAGCATGGTGGAGTCAGAAACGGTCTGCGTATAACCGGATCCCTATTCCTACCATAACACAACCGATTTATTCCATCGGCCCACACTGTGAGACTCAGCTAGTTTTATCAGTTGTGAATCGTGTGGTGGTTCACACTACATTCACGATTGTCAATCGGAAACACGCTTGTCTATGGGCAGTTCTCGATAACAATTATGACTCCAAAGACATACGACTCACGGCCACATCGGTTCTCTTGTTGTGAGTAGTTGTAGAGGTCCTCACTCTAGCTCGGATTGTCAAACAGGGAATCCATTTCCTTGCAACAATTACGACTATTCGTTTCAAGACCAACCTCCACGGTACCAAATGATTTAGCGACTCCTCATGAAACTACGGCACCTTCTATCGAAGACTCGAGTTATTAAAGAACTTAAGGAGGAGTCGGCTATGTCGTTACAAAATTCTCATGAGAAATCCATGGAAGTTTTGTTAGCCAAGATGGTTGCTAAAATAAATTCCCAAATTGCCTTTGAAAATCTATTAGGGAATCAATTGCAAAAAGAAAAAGCCCGTGATCTAGCTCTCAATTTTGTTTCATTCTCGATGACAGTGATGATGAGGATACACTTGAAGATTCATCAAATTCATCAGTTGATATCCCATAGCTTGAGATTCATTCTCAAACAATCGCTATCACACCCAAGCTCCACTCACTCTCAACATGGGTGACGAGCATCTTGACATTGTTCCGAAAAGGAATCGACGAATTCATAAAGTCTAGTGTTGAGGACCTTGTCCCAATCGAGAGAGTTACGTGAAACTTTGACCATATGTGTGATATCCCTTCCCCTCTTGAGTGTTCAAAAGATCATTTTAAGACTTTCTCCGATTTTAGCAATGATTGTAAATCTTATGGAGACATTGAGAATGTTGAGGCATCACTTTCACATTTTGATGTTGGTCCTCTTCTTGAGGAGTTTACCGATGAACTCATTAACATCATTCCACTTTCATCGGAAAGTGATGATGATCTCTTTGATTTCAAAGCCAACCTAGGAGAAATTGAAAGTCTCCTTTGTAATGATCGTTCACTCATTTCTTATCCCAACAGTCCAGAAGAGAATGTTAATCACCTTGTTCCCGAAACATTCAAAGCTACTTTCACCAATCCTCTATTTGAATTCGAATATGAATTCACTTGGATTTCTAACAATCCAATCTTTGACGAGGATAGTGATGAGCCCATAATGGAACAAGGGTTCACAGATTTACATCACGTGAATGATTCTCTTTACGAGGAGTTCTCCTTTGAACTCACTCATATCATATCTCTACCAGAGTATGATAACTTCCACTTTGATCTAGACATAAATGATCTTTGTGTTCAGGAGGGAAATGTTCTCAGCCATGAGAACTTGCTTGATATCAAAATCCCATCCCTCCCACCGTAATATGTCTTGATCAAATGAGCTTAAATGATGAGATTCATGATCCAGAAATCATGAATTTCCCTTCTGATAATTATGAGTTAATCATGATTTTTATCATGATTTTTCCTTTCTTTACATATGGTGTGACTTTTCGTTCCCTTTTTCTCCTTCGGGAATGAAGACACTATTTTGATCCCGCATTTTCATTTATCATTTTTGAGCCGGTTCTATGTATATCTTCGATTGTGGAACTTTCACGTTCTTCAATGTTTATACAAACATCTTGAATGAAAGTCCGATGGAGATTGTCTCTTCCACTTATTTCCCCAAGAACCAATGAATGCGGGGATCGAGTCAAGCTAGCGACTCGGTAATCAAAAACAGTAGCACATAACATGGGTTTTCACCCGTGTGTACCACCTTAGTGTGGGGGAGATACCCCACATGTTGTATATATATCTTAAAAAATGAATGAAAATTGTAAATATTAAAAAATAGAATAATTGTTGTGTTTCCACACTTGGCTAATAATGATATCTTTTTACGTTCTAAGTTTCGGCATAACAGCCGGTACTTTGAATATTGAGGACAATATTCATTTCTAAGTGTGGGGGGGAAATTCTGGTGAATTTGATCATAAATGTACCCTTTTAGTCTCTTTTTCCCCCAAAATGGCCAAATTTTAAAATTTTTTGTAGTGAAAGTACTATGTACTAAACACAACAAATGGTAATCAGTCCACCATGTCTAACCCACATAAGGATTGGCTAATCCAGAGCAAACGGCTCTTTGGTAAGATATCGCAAACTGTTGACGGCTTGTAATTGCCCAAAATTGTATGGTATTCAACTCACCATATCCTTAAAAGTAAAGAGTTGGCTAGCCCGCAAGTTTATGGCTTGTGGTAAAGGCAGGTGGAAATCCATAATTGGTAATCGACTCACCAAAGATAATATTGCTAATTTATCTAAGAGTTGGCTAGTCCGTAAGCAAACGGCCGGTAAAGACAAATCAAAAACAGTTGAAAGCTGGTGATTTGCTCAAAATCATTTGGTTATCATTGTACCAAGGTTCTTACTTGAACTGAAACAATTGGCTACTCCAGAAGTAATGGCTTTTGGTAAAGAGATAAAATCCATTAACTTTTCATAAAACATTGCTAGGGACTAGCAATATCTTAGTGTGGGGGATTGATGAGGGTCTAAATACTCATCATTTTGTACTATCTAGCTCAAAAACATCTGAAAAACACTCAGAAATGCATCAAAATGATAAAAATATCACAAATAAGTATTTTATGTATTTTAAATGCAAAAATATCAAAATCTGGTGAAAACGTATCAAGTTTGCATAATTGGCAGTTTTAGTCCCCCAAGTTTCAAAAGTTGTCAAAATCAGTCCTTGGTAAATCAAAATTAAGCAAAAACATCATTTAAGGTCCATGGGATTCATGAGTTGTCAGAATTGGTCCTTGAAATGTAAAATTAAAAAATTACAACTTTAGTCCCTCAAGTTTTGAAAATGTCAAATATAGTCCTTGGATTTATAAAAATGAAACTTTATGCAATATTGGTCCTTATACTATTGAAGTTTGTCAAAATTCATCCTTTTGATAACTTTGGAATATTGGCAAGATCATCTTGAAGTTTACGAAATTGCAAAAGTGGTCCTTGTGTTTAATAAACTACAACCAAACGGACCCTTCTTTGTTATTAAAAACACAACCCAGCCCAACCCCAAAGCCCAAACCCAATGTTTTAAAAATAAAACCCGCCGCGCCACTGTTCACCTTCATCTTCTTTAAACACCTGTATCCACACCATTGCTAACACCTGCCTACCACCTCATCACCAACCTTTCCCACCTTGTCCCCTCCACCTTTACAACATCCCAAAAGCAATTAATGCTCCCTCCCCTAAAACACGTTACCAGACCTAGTTGCAAGTTTTTCCCGCCAAAAGTGGAAATCAAAGGTCTGGATGAATTAGACCACATCAAAGGTGAAACAAGGAAAGTCAAGAAGTCTTCCAGAATTCCAAAATATCTATAAAGAAGAAAAGAAGCATGTGAAAGAAGCGAGAGTAGCTTAGTGTAATTTTATTTTTCTTATGTCAATGTTTTAAGTTTTAAGTTTTCCAGTTCAAGTTTAAGATTTCAAGTGTTTTGTGATCCTATTTCAGTGTATCAAGAACCTATTTTCAGTTTCAAATTCAATTTGTTTACATAAATTCAGTTTATGCATTATTTTGTTAAAAATCTCAAATTTAGCTTATTGTTGTTATTGGTGTTGTTTATAAACTCAAGAAGCTCATAAAAGCTTTTATAAAGCTCTTTTAAGCTTTTATAACCCACAAAAGTAAGTTTACAAGTTAAAAAGCAAAAAATAAAAAAATAGTCAAAAATAAAAAAATCAATGGTAATGAAGATTAAAGACTAAGCGAGTCGATTTTGGATTGCTTGTTGGTTTAGAGCTTCTTGGGAAGCCATAGGAGTGATCTCAGTCCTTGGTTCTTTGTTTTGTGTATTAACTCATTTTGTAAGCCACTTCCTTAAATTTTGCATTTCTTAGTTCAAGTGTTTAAATAGTGTTAATTTTAGTTCAAACCCTTTTTATTACAGTTAATATCAGTTAATAAATAGATGTCTTAGTTCAAAAACTTGTTTTAGTGATAAAAGCTTCAAAACTGCCTAATAAAGGGGTGTTTGAACGCATGCTAATCTGTGTTAGAAGGTATTTAAGATGTTACTTGTTGTTGATCTGTTGTTATTAATGTTTATTAGCTCAGACAAGTCATAAAGCATAGTCCTTACTTGAGTAAAAGTCAAAATTAGTTTAAATCTCACCAATTTAGTTAACTGTTAAGAGTTATAATGTGAATTTCACCATAGTAGCTTAAAACTTGATATTATAGCTTAATCTCATATTAATATAGCTTAATATAACATATACAATCATTAGAATCAATCACAAGTTCATAAAAGTCAAAGTGCTAGTGTAATAAAAAAGTCAAAATTTTCATTATCCCGTTTTTGATTAAAACTTAGAATTTTATTGTGTGTTTAATATTAAGATTTAGTTTATAAGCTCTTAGGATAGTAAAATTTAGTGCTTAACTTAATTAGAAAAATAGTAGCTTATAATTACTTAGCTTTTAGACTGCTTATTTCTTTGTATCTTTCAAGGTATTTTTCAAAAGCATGCTCTGCAACCTGAGTCACCTAGCTTCACAAGCTCTCACAGAGCTCATTATTGAGTACTAGCTTGTGTCCATTAGCTTTTTGAGAAGCTCACCTAGCTGACTCAAGGTTACAAGTACTTATTTTTCATTCTTAGCTTATTTAACTAGCCTGCTAAGTACTTTTTATTTTGTCCATTTCATATAGTCCATTGAGCATTCAGTGTTTAGCCTATTTTTCAAAAGCTTCTCATAAGCTCTCCTGTGTACACCACAGAGAGAATTTTAGCTTTTTGGATAGCCTAGCTGGTATACTAGTCAGTTCCAGTGATCTTTTTCATTTATTAGCTTATTAAAGTACTTAAATACTTGCTTATAAGTAGCTAGAAAACCAAATAGTTAACTGTGTAAACAGTTTAAGCTTGTGCTTAATTTGGCTTATTTGGTGCTTATTTTCAAGTCATTTTGCTTTTTTCATTTGTAACATTAGCTTATTTACAGTCCCTTAGCTTATTTTCATTTACTCTTTTGCTTATTTTTTTAGCTTATTAGCCTCTTTACTAAAAACTTGTTCTTATTTCATTTATTGCTTAACTGTTGAGAAACATAAGCTTATATAGAGCTTATTATTGGTTTTAGAAAAGTTGTAGTTATAAAAGTGCTTATTTCAAGTACTTAATAAGTTGCAAAAGAAAAATCAAAAAAGAAAAATGTTTAGCAAAAGGTAGGCGAGCTCAACCCTGAGACCTCCCACATTTGAGAGTGATAAGAGTGTACCGGATACCAGTTGCCGTTTTGGTCTTTGGATGGTATCCTTTACACAATCTAATACATAAGCATTCTTGTCTATTTAAGCTTATACGAGCTATTTGGCTTATTTCCAGCTTATTTATAATAGCTTTTTCAACTTTTGTATTTTTTAAATAATTGTATTAGTATAAAGTATTTTATAAAAAAGTTTAAGATTTTTCCAAATAGTTTTAGTATTTTTAAACATTTAATTAGTGTAAAATAGTAATTAATTCATAATAAAAAATATAAAAGTCAAAAAAATATAAATCTTTTTTCTAAAATTTTCTTTTATCATATACTACGTAAGAAAATTTTTTTTACATTCGTAGGCCTTTTATTTCACAAATTTTACGTTTTTGCTTGCGCACTCGCGTAATTTTTAGAAATAACGCTCGTTTTCATTTTAAGTCACTTTTTTAGATAATTTAAGTTTACGTTTTAGTTAAAATAGTTTATTTAAGATATTTTGTTTTATAAAATCACAAAAACATCATTGTAAAAATAGTGATAGCATTTATTTAATATATTTTAGCTTTTTAATTTCTTTTAATTTGCATTTAAGTCGTTGTAATTTAAATAATCTTTTCTTTAGGTATAAATATTTCAAAAACCTTACTGATCACTATCCTTAGTGATTATTCGACATCTGTCTGTGTTTAACACCAATTCATCCTCCGTGGGACTTAACGACCAATCAGGAACTCTATATTCCTCTGATCTTAAATTGCATTTGGTTTCTGAACTGCTTGAAGTTTCTTACAAATTCATTCACAAAGTGGCATACTGTGTGTGAGAAAACTTGACGGTTCGGGACCAATCAAGCAGCCTGCACAATTGAATAAAAACGATCAACTTTTATCAAATTTCATTATTAAATCACAAATTCTCCCCCGATAAAAAATATCAAACCCTTTGAGATTTTGGATCCCAAGTGATTTAATAAGGTTTAGAAAACATAGGAGAAAATGTACGTTTAAATACTCATCTTGTTTTGATAAATGCTCCCCTCAACATGTGCATTATGTATTATAAACGTTGGCACATGGAAGGAGCCTTAGTGTTTAACTAAAACCAATTCCATTTAAAACAAATTTGAGATTTAAATCACGATTCTACCCTAATCAAAAATTTCAAACCAATTGAGATTTGTGATCCCAATTGATTTAAATCATTTAAAAGATTTAGGGGAAAGACGTGGCTTGATTTAATTTTGAAAATGATTGATGGATCAATTTTAAACATTAAAGATTGTTAGTGTCAGGTATGATAGTTTTAAGAGATCTTTAATTAAAATAAAACAATTTCACAATCAAACAAGAACAGAAAAAATTTCATTTTGAAAGATCTTTGAGTTTTAGAGAAAATCATACCATGACATAACATTAAATCTTTAGATCACCACTTATTGTTGTAACAACCGAACTTTTGTGAAAAAATATCGTTTGAAAATATTTTATTTTAAATCACTCTCCCTCAATCGAGCATAATTGAGTGACATAGGTTTTGATTAAAAGAAGTCCGGTGATTTTCAAAATTAAGACCAATTTATTTTCAAAACAATATTTTCCATTTTCAAAACAATATTTTCAAATTTGTTTTAAGAAAAATGGTATCATCCACTACTTTTCCTGCACAAGATACGTTAGGTGGAGAGAATCATAAGCTGCTTTTGTTGATGTTGTTGAAGAAAACCGTTCGATAAGATTCTGACACGTTGTTGCATGTTAATCCGAGAATTTTTTCTTCAATCACTTAGAAGAAAACCATCCGCCGGATGATTCCATGTTAATCTTATTAGTCCAATTAAGCTCCGTCTTCATTTGTCAACCCAAGTTATTCTTTTTCACCAGCATCCAATCATCTTCATTTGTGGATCCGGATCGGGAACATTTTATACCAATATACATATATACATATGGTGGTCGACATCACCCAAACAGCAATCGACTAATAAAAGTCAATGCAACATCTCAATCGAACATGTAAAGGCGTGGAAATAATGTGTTTATCAAACTCTAATCATCTAATCCTAACAATCATATCCTAGGCACCTAGTCCTTCAACGTAGGTTAACATCATTTTTAATTAAGCATATAGGATAATTAAGAAAGCCCGCTAGATGATATAGATTTGAAAACATTATCCCCCTCAATCCATGACTCATTTTATGAAAAGTTTAAAAGCTACCAAGTCATTGATTGAGTTTTCAATCTTACAAAACTCCAAACCTGATTGGTTTTAGCAACTCATTTTCTACCATTTAAGAGAACAACAAATATTTTTCTGAAGAATTTTAGACGGAAAACATTTGTGTAGGAACAGCAGCTCTTTGACATACATGCTTTCCTTGTTTAGTTTTAGGATAACCCATCTAAATATTTTGGAAAAAGTTCAAGTGCAGCAATTTCTTTAAAGAGAGCGGGTTGCTATCGTGATATAATAGCAAACCATTTTGAAGCCAATAAGTGATGAAAAATAATCAGAATCCATATTTTGAGACATGTTTGAAAAGAATAGTTACACTCTCCTCAACTTCATCTATGGTCACGTGCCATTATTGAATGACATTTATAAGACCATAGATGTTATCGATACCGTAAGACATGTCATGAGAAAACAATATTTTTGGTATTTTACAAATTTTTCTCATTTTTATGGGTTTTGTTGGTTTTATATTTTTCTATTTTCTTTTTCTTGGTTTTATATTTTTGTATTTGGTTTTTCTGAAAAATATATACAAAGATAGAGTAGATGACATAATTTAAGAAGATGATAATACGAGTATCGAGATAAGGATATCGAACAAAGACGTCGTAGAAGATAGACTTTCATCATCTCTTAAACTTCCACCACCAAAGCCCGAGGCTCCGAATCAAGATTGAATGTGAGCCTGAAAGAGAGACTTTGGCGCCTTCCCCAAACCGAAAATCCTTATGTTGAGAGATTTAGCTCTATTTCAAGCTTGCATTAGCCAGGTGCACAAGGAAGCACACCATTATCATAAATCCCGCTGCTCCATTTAAGAACGATAATCAGGATTCCATTCGGGTTTATATCATCCAATAGAAGAACGACAACGTTTCATCCCACACTTAAATAATCTTCAAATTCCTTTTCCAATCAGTCCGAGGCAAACCATTCCAAAATGTGTCAAGAGAACAATTCCCCAAGTAGTTGAATTGATGCAATACCTTTGTATAATGCTCAGATCTCTCCCAAATACACATCATGGAATGAAAACACCTTTCCATGTTCAAATTTTTTCTTCCTCGATGATCGTGTATGAAGCTCAAGAACCGGTACACCAATACCAAGAGATCTCCAATACACATCGGAGGGAATGAAAACAAATTCCACAATGTTCACATTTTTTTTCCCTCGATGATCGTGTATGAAGCTTAAGAATCAAGTACACACATTCCTACCTAAAAGAATAACCGAGCAACACCTCTATGTCATACATTTATCTCCCCCTAATATGTCATACTTGTGTACCTTTTTATTCGAAACTTTCTTACATCTCTTCCACATAGTTGGAATAAGAATACTAAACGCTTGATGAGTAAAACCTGAGTTTCTCTCGCGGTCATGACATTTGTTTTCCCGGGATATCTTCAATCACTTTGAAGAATTAAGTTCATCAAGTTTACTCACGTTTAGATGCTTGTCTCCTTCCCTTGTTGGTTTTGACCTCAGAGTCAAGAAATCATTATAAGCCCATATACTAGGAATTTGTTGAGAAGAACACTTGAACTCTTGTGAGAATCAACTTGTCGAAAACTCTCTCGCCTATTTTATCAACCCTGATGTAGACAATTTGAAGTGACCAATCAAGAAGAAAACCGATATACCATACTTGAAACTGAAGTCAACTTCCCCACATTTGTATCTTAAGCTTGCACCTAATGATGGAAGAATGGTGTATAGAATTTATGCTTCAAGCAAATCTCTAAGTACTCACTACCCAAACAAAGTATGAGACATTAACACCCTTCATGATTATCCACACATTCATATGCTGTGACACCGAGTAAAACAACTAATCCCTAATAGTGCTAGTTAACCGTCTTCAACCATCCACCTTGACTCGCCGGGTAACTAGATAAACCAAGTTCAACTCAAATTAAGCCCAGCAAGTTATCAAATAAGAACACAACTTTGTGAAAGTCAACTTCAATCTCAAATAAGTGATAAATGATTAACTCCAAGTAATCAACTTGTGTCAACTTCCAACACGAATAAATGTAACCGGATGTACATTCACCCACTTAATGAACCAGAACAAATGATTCCTCAACATCAATTCCATCTTCCTAAAGATATACATATAGAGACTGATATGGAAGATTCACCAAAAATGTCTTCAAGCGATGAGGTAGTCTTTTTCTTAATGTTCATGTGGTTGATTTAGAGTGCACAATAATCGCGGAAGATTTGGTAAAGGAATACCAAAGAAATATTTTTTTTCATGAACAATAATTCGTGAAGATTTGGCCAAGGAATACCAAAGAGCGGATTATTATTCAATAGTGCAACCGCTACAATAGTCAATAATATCAACGCTCGAGGAGTCACTGCTAAAGAATATGAGCAAGTCTAATTGGGAAAATTTACTTGGTCTCCCCAATTAGTGCTCTTTAAACCAAAATCTGCTTGATAAATGCCCGATTAAGAAGAAGTCTTTAGATAATCAAATGCAAACTCGTCTTTAGTCTTCTAACATGTAGGAGAATGTAGAATGACCAGACTCTACCTTCTTCAAGATTGTCCAATGGGAATAGTGTTAACATCTTCAACTCACACCAAAATGCATCCCAATTAACTTACATCTTGCAAATTCCCTTAACTAAAATCCCTCCCAATCAAACAAGAACAGAAAGATGTTCATCAAGGAAATCACAATCGTCGGGAACGAACACACAAGATGGTAACACCAAACTACCAATCACATCAAACAAGAACAGAGATTGTTCGGAATCATCATGTTGATGTATAACGCGAAGCATTAACCGGAAACACTTTGTCGATAAACTCATCAATCCGAGTGAAGATGTCAACCAATGGCTCTTAGAAGAGAAAACTCCATGTGAAGATGAACCGATAAGAAGAAGCTCGGTTCTTACATGAGTTTAGAGCCGTATGACCATTTATATTCTCAAATATCAATCAACAATGCAAAATTTCACACTTCTTCTCCCCCTCAATAATTGCATACGGAGATGCCATTCTTGACTAAATAAGTGAAATCATCCAAAGGTATTCTATTCACACTTCTCCCCCGCAAAATTAGCACATGATGTCGCCATCACAATATAGTTCAAGTAGAAAACAATCAATGGTAGTCCGTTCACTTGATGACCGGCGCATGGAAAAGTATGAAGCATGTTGATGAGAATGGTCATTAATAAGAAGATTTCTTCTTCAAGATAAAGCGCGACCGACACGCTTTTCTTTCTTTAGAGTACGAGGCATGAACTGCTGTGTTCATACGCCATAATGTGAAGTACGAGGCCTAATCGATGTGAACAGACGCCATAATCTCTCTTTCTCGCTCTCTTTGGCAAAACATGTAATCAACCCATTATCATTCAATAGGCTCTTTGTAGTGACAATTGATGAGAAAACCCGATATAATGAATTTGACTCAATAAACTACCAACTTCGTGACTTAAACTTGCACATATAAAACAAAGAGCGGTGCCGATTTCCATTAGCATCTCTAAGTACTCTCTATGTACTCTATACTCTTCAACCAACCAACCATCAAGTATAAGACGACATTACCTCTTAAAATCCACAATTGAATGTGACACTAAGCACTTCAACGTAACTCCTTAAAGTGATAGTTATTTTGAGTGGTGGTATGAAGCCAGCCCCCCCAAGTGGTAAAGAAAGGTAAAAGACACCCAACAATAACTAGATTTCCAAGTTTTGTTTTTATAATAAGCTCGAACAAGGATCTTGAAGAATCTTCATCCATCCATCCTCCATACCTTCAGATACTAAGTACACTCGCCAGTGATATTTCACTTCAACCTCAAATGAATAATACTGAATTAACGCCGTTGTCACATCTTCTGATTAAAAGCTCAAATCTAGCCTCCTTTGACTTTTAAGTGAACTATGATAATGGTTTCATCTCGACCATGGTATAAGCACATAACCCCGTAAAACCAAGTAATAAACCAAATCATGATGAATATCCAAACACACATCCAATTCTAGGAACCCTTTATCCCTTCTTTGAAGCAGAACCGTAGCACCAAAGATCGATAAGATCTCTCGAAATACACTTTCCTTTTCTTCTAGATGGTTCCATCATTACGGATTTTACAACTCTATGGTTTAAACCTAAAAATAGATTCTTTTCGGGATTTTACAAAACCAAGAATAAACCGTAAGATAGATCCGAAATGCATTTTTCTATTACCGGATGTTTCCATTGTCACGATTTTACAAAGTCTATGATTTAAACCGAGAAATAAGTTCTTTTCGCAGGATTTTACAAAATCAAGACTAAACCGTAAACAATGTCAGCTTGAATGTGTTATGACAACTTTGGTTTCAATATCTGCTTTTGGGAACATGCGTGTTCATCAACGTTCATTATCCAACATCAACATCATCAACCATCCAATAAACACTTTGGTAAACACATCATTCACGAATCGTCATTGTAGTGACCACATGGAGAAATATACCCGATATACCAAACTTGATCATGAAGTAAAATTCCCCATATTTGTTACTTAAACTTGTACTAATCCTTGAAAAAGAAACGGTGTACCCAATGTACAAAACCTCTTGACATTCTCAACAAGGTGAGACACCAAAGTGATAGTTACGCTGGGTAAACCGAGAAAGAATCACAAACGTAATTAAATAGCCAAGTCTTATACACACTTCTATAAATGCCCAAACAAGTCATCTCAAAGGAATGGTAGAAAGAAAGAAGATGAAATAAGAAAACATGCCCGAAAACTCACTTCAAATCCAAATAAGAGATACCGTGATAAACAACCCCCGTAGTCATTTTTGTTCAACCATCCATTCAAGTCGTGACATAATATCCTTCGTGAATATGTATAAGCCAAAGTATCAAACCATATCACACATCAAATCTCATCATCAAATTGCATAATCATCAAACTCATCACATCTCATCACCATCTTCCAAGAATAGTCATACATCACGCCCATTAGAATAAAATTTACATTTCAAATTAACAGTAGACCCTTTCAAGCTCATGAGAAGACAAATCCGATCCAACTCAAACACATTAACATAAACGGTATCCTTGTTTAATTAAAACCAAGAAACTTCTGTTAACAAAGTATTGTTATCCAAAAATTTGAAAGTGAAACATAAAATTTTGGATAGCTAGTATTTTCATTTAGGTTAACACGAAATATTTCTCTTAATGTAGATATTAGTGTGCTTGTTTTAGTGGTATAAGTGTGATCAACGAATGAGAACTCTAAACGCCCATATCACAGAGAATCATTCGGGCCATTTAACACTATCCAAACATGAAATATCATATGCATCCCAAGACACTAGTTTGGCTCAAGCTAAATTACTCATTAGGCCCATATCATTCATGATCCACGAGGCCCAAACAAATCTAAGATCCAACTCTTATAGCAACACCGGTTCATGTGATAGTCAAGACACACTCAACCCTAAATTATTGGGATATAAAACACTCACAAATCACAAACATTACCAAAACTCTTGTAACCCTAATCTCACTCCACAATTTATCCGCCTCTCTAAAAAAAACGTTTCTTTCACCTCTTGACTCAACCAAAACCGGATCTCAAAAACAAACTCATCTCATGAAACCCTACTCACTTTCTCAGAACCAAACGCACGCCCCCATTTTTTCATTCACAAATATCCGAACTCAAAACAAATTCCATTTAGTATTACTTCTTCAGTTTCTAAAGAAGACATCAAACTCTTTAGAGTTAACTCTCACGGTGGATTTAACGAATCGAGCTGCCATGTGGGATGGTGTAGTGAAACTGAGGTCGTGTTTGTTTGGTACATGGTAGTCAAGGTCAACTAGTCTAGGTCTTCCTCTTCATCTTCATCTCTCTGTTAAGTCGCTACGACAAGTCAAGTTGCTAACCTTTTGAATCATAAGTCGCTAGAAAAGCATAATGACAAGTCGCTAGGTCATTGGTTTGTCCCAAGTCGCTAGCGATTATGTCAAGTCGCTAATTCTGTCCTCAAGTCGCTAGCATAACTCGCCATTCAAGTACACTGAATCTAGACGACTTGTAAAGACAAGTCGCCAGGTCTGTTATTGGGTTCATCAAGTCGCTAGCAAGATATTACAGTTTTCTAATGAGTTTTCCACTCGTTTCACCCCATATTCATAACGAACCCAGAAAAACTGCATTAAAGATGATATTTTTTGACTGTTATGACCATGTTTGACTGCAATATGACCATTTTTTACAAAACAGACATGACCACACATATTTCTCAGCTATTGGAACAACAAAAAGAATGTCTTAAGATACTTTGGACAATAAAAATTGACACAGGACATATTTGAGATATAAAGTCACATGACATAATTTATTGACCAAAAGGATTGTTCAAAACTGTTTAACAACAAAAATAATAATCCGACCATAGAGATACAAAAATGCATTTAACATGTTTAAAACCACATCAATGAAACAACACATAAACCGGCTCGATACCATTTGTAGGATCGATAATATTATGTTGATGATTCAGTGGTCTGGATGATCAAAATAAATGTTTGCCATATTTAGAGAGAGAAAGATAGAGAGGGTGTTCTTGCTAGAGACTTGGTTTACACAAAGGAAAGGTTAGATTGAAAGAAGAACCACCCCTTCCATGAATGGAAGGGGTATTTATAGTTACAGAATACACGACCTCCTATCGGCCTGTGGATCGGGCATATAGTGGGTAAAGACCCGTCCTTCCTCCACGGTGTTACGCTACGCTAAACTAAACTACAAACTAACTAATAAACTACTACATAACGTGAATAACTACAAATCTACGAGCTAACATATGCTAGACTATAATTGGGGTGACCGAATCTTTAACATGGAATTTCCAATTCCTAACAAAGAAGATGACCAAGCCAGAGTTAAAACGCATCAAGAATGACGCTTTTCAATTAAAGCACAAATTTCGTAGTGCTATTGAAGTTGAATATCATCTTGAACATAGCACGAGCCACGCCTAACAACATCGACGCTCAACCCTGAAGCTTAACATTGACTTCAAAGAACAGACAAGGCTCCATACTACACGATGGACTGCATCTCTACCATTGGCCAACCAGATCAACTTCAAGATTCCATTCCATATTTCTTCAACAATGACCGAAGTTCTTCACATGGTAGCGTATGTCAAAGAAATATACATCACTAACACTTCCGTTCCGGCAAAGAACTTATCTTAACCTGCATAGCCATCAGAAAAGCTACTCACATATTTGTCAACAGCGTGGAAAAGTATGACCTTGATGCAATGTATGGGATTCACCATTGGTTGAACGCCGAGCAAATTCTACTACAAAGCCGCAGGTTCAAAAGTCAAAACACGCAAGTGGTATAGTGATAACAGATATTGTCGTTAAACATGTAACTCTCTCGTCAAAATGGGACTACAACATTTCTCAACAAAATCGTGGGTCAAAAGACATTGACGAAGAGGACTATGTTTTTTACTGTGAAGCGGACTTTCAGAATTTGTCTCTCAATGACATTGAAGATCTTTATCTTGCCAAGGTACAGGGAAGAATGAGACACTTCTCGACAGAAATCCAACGTGAATACATCAAGTCCTTGCTCATCTCATCAAACATAGTGATCCGTGAACGCAGTAGAAGATTTACAACTTGCCGTGGAATCGTATCAAACACGTGTCAACCTCACCAGACCTCAACTATCCCTTCCTGACATCAATCACCTTCCTCAATACACTCTCATCAGCAAACCGTTTGGCGTAGTCTACGTGAGTGAATTACACCACAACGGCTGATGGCGTGCAGAGAGCTTCATAAGTTTCAAGATCATCAATCCCTGAAGAGTGTAACGGATGGTTTAGCTTATCGGTTAAGGGAGATACATGAAGGCATAGGATCGAAGAAGAGATGGAATTCTAAGGAAAGACGGGATGTGCGCAGAGGATCATCACTGCATCGATGAAAGGTTGTTCAGGCGGACCAGTTCAGAACATTGGAAAGTTTCGTAGGCGGTTGTCCCAGCATTTCTCTCACAGGCTATCAACGTCCAGAACGCATTCCTGGAGTTATTGCTGGACTACCGGATACTTCTGGTAACCCTTGATTTGGTTTATTATCTTAATATTTGGATGTGTGATTTTAAAATTAACAATGGCTTTTACACACATAACAGTGTACAACCCGTTCTTGTAATGAAAGGACCCTGTGGTACGCTTCAGTGCCACAATCCGTATAAAAAGAGCGAAATCTTCTTACTTTTGAGTAAAACTTATCAAACCTTTTACTTTTAAAAGGTTTTGTGATATTGTCGTTTTCGTACATATAATTTGCCGGAAGTACGGAACTCCCGGGTCGTTCTCCCAACGAGGGTGTAATGGAAAATCGATTCGTTGTTTAAAGGTCGAGTGATTTGAATAGGATAAAAATATTTTGGGTTTTGGAACTTAATAAGAAAGAAACAATTAAGCATGTAAAACAAGAAAGCTAAACACAAATAAGCAATTATGCAAATTAAACTAAAAACATATAAGTTTAAGGGTTTTTGACTAATTAAAATGATAATGGTTAAAGTAAAGACAATAATAAAACTTGTAGCAAGTAAATAAACTAAAGTTAACGATAAAAGATAACAACTAAAAGTAACGAACTAAAATATGCTAAGCAAGCGAATAAGAAATATATGATTAAAAGATATACTTGTTAAGCAAATTATCAAGATCCTTAAGTGTGGTTTATTATTTCAATTAAGTCCTTTATTGATGAATTAATATCTTTTACAAATAATTATTTTGTCACAATAATTTTTCATAAAGAGATATCAATATCTAGATTAAAACCCAATTATTTTCACGGCTTTTGCCCGCTTAAACAACCAAAATTTCAATCCAAGTAACTTAAAATTACTAACCAATAGATTTTATAACTTTTATAAAACCGCACTTAATTCACGAAATAATCTACTCAACAAGTATATAAAAAGTCTACTCACTAAGCATTGCAAAACAACACATAGCAATTAATTCAATAAAAATAAACATAACTATTATACTAAAATTTATAACTACTAAAGATTCAAAAAGTAAAGAAAGTAGAACCCGGATGATGAAACGAGAGGAATAAAACCACCCGATCAAATAAGCACAAATTAACACAAAAGTTTACAACTTTATTAATCTTATCCACTAATTAGTAAGTAAAGTTTAAAACTTTATTCACCAACAAGCTTAAAATTACTAAAGCTTCAAACTTTATGTATTAAAATGCTTAAAGACCCTTAAGCTCGGCCTTAGTGGTAGAGATGATGATAAACACTAAAAGATACAAACTTTAACAAGGGTTAATCAATAATAAGCAATAATAAGCACTACTACTAAATATAAATATGCTAAAAATGATCTAAAAATTAAAAAGATTCAAACTTATAACAAAAAAAACTATTAGATCTAAGTCCACCCGAGACTAAGTTGTTCCATCCGAGGATTAAACGCGAATCGGGTATATTTAAGGACTAGATCTACATGAACAAGCTAATAAATAGCTTATTGTTCAATAAAACTTAAAAAGTTGCAACCTTTTTATGAAAAACTTGATAAAACTAATAGATCTAATTAATAAACTACATAAAAAAGCTAAAAATAAAGAAAAGTGCTCTCAAACTTAAGAGATGTCAAGGCTTATTTGTAAAATAAGCCGAGCTTAATAAGCTCATGCATCTCTTTTGTTGTTTGAATCGAGCTAGAGGATGAAGAAGAGAAGAGATAATAAGACATAATAAGCTAAAACTTATAAAATGTAAACTTTTTATAAAATAAGTGAAATAAAAACTATTTATGAAAAGTATTAAAGAAAGTTTTGTAGAAGAAAAACAAATAAAAGAACTTAATGGATAAACTTATAGAAAAAACTAACCCAAAAAGCAAAACCTAAATAAGTTATAATAAGCTAATATAACTTAATAGGTAAGAAATAAAAAAGATTAAGAGATGAGAAGAATAAAAAAGATGCAAAGATAATAAATAAGATGAACTAACTTGCAAGAATTAAAATAAACTTTTATAAAACTAAATAAGCATAAAAATAAAATACAAGAGTTTGGGTACAAAATACAAAAAAAATTGATAAAATGAGGTGATGGAGGTGGGTATTTATAAACCCCCAAGTTACATTTCTACTAATAATATTTCATAAAGAACCTTAAACTATTTAACTTGGTACCAAAAAATACTCTTCACAAAACTTGGTCCCCAAGTTTTATATATACAGCGAGTAGCAGATTGCATTTCATCTTGGGCTTGAGCTTCGATGTTGGGCTTGGATCTCGCTAGGACTTGCATACATGGACTTGGGCTTCATGGACTCACTTGGGCTTCATGGATTTTGAAAGAATGGAGAGCAGCTGGTCTTGAATTCTCGTGGGAGGCATGGCAACTTAGTGGTATATATTTTTTTTCGTGGACTGTTGATAGATTGGACTGCCTCTCGCTTTGAACTGTCACTATTGGTGGACTGTTTCTTTGATGAACTCTTGATAGAATAAATAAAAAAGGTATCAACAAATATGACATTGGTGGGGATAGAACCCTTGACCTCTTTCTTGGCAAACATGCACCCAACCACTAGACTAAGAGCCTTTTTGTGTTAACTCTTTTCATTTAATTTTCCTTTAAGCTCCTTTTCTTGCTGATCCATTTTCTTTCTTTTCTTTCTTCTATTTTTCTTTTTCTTCTTAATTAATTAATTCTTCGTTTGGTCTATAAATTTTTCTTCTCGCCTCGATGCTCCAAATAAAATTATCATTGGTCCCGTAACTTCGTGCTCCTTCCATTCTCGTGCTCGTTTGTGTCCATTTTGTCTTCTTTTTGTCCATTTTATAATATCTGTTACCTGCACATACATAAACACAAAAACACAAACATTTATGGCTTTAGGGGTTAGTTTTTGGTCTTTTTGGTCCGGTTTTGATAAAGAAAAATGTATATGTTTTCACATATACCAAAATACCCCAGACGAGAAGATTGCCGTGTCCTCACGCAATGTAATCAACTCACGCTTCTAAAACCAAGGATTTGAATCTCTTTCTACTAAACCTATGAAGAAGTAGCAAAGATTCCTCAAAAGCGATTAAGAACCCTTAATTCTAAAAACGCCCCGTTTACATTTCATTTCTCATATAGATATTACGGTTAAGCACTTTCCAATTATGAGTGACGGTTTGTTGAACTTTCATGTCGATCAATAACTCCAACATTTTTCAAACGACACGTTAGGATCACTAAGTAGGAAACACAACACAGCGTGAAGTGACCATACGGATAGAATACATCATCCTTGATTTTTCACAAGTCCCCAAACTAAGCGTAAAATCGAAATCATTGTTAAATATGACTCTAGATGCTAACACTACCCTTGGAAGTTACTTGTGTAGTTACCTTTTGCTCCCATTTTCCTATTTTCCTCTATTTATTTTATTTTTGGTGAGAAATGAATTTCTTCAAGTTTCTCGTTTCGATAATTTTAATTCCGATAAAAATATGAAGCTAAGTCGCTAATTAGTTATCCATCTTCTCTCAAGAACCATTGTCTCAAAAATGAGGTCCACATCAAGGAATTTTTATTCACTTATATTTTTGACTTTTTCATCATTTTTTTTTTTTTTTTTTGCATGAACTTTTACTTGTATGAGCTATGAACTACGGAGCTTCACGGGGTAATTCCAAGACTATAGGCTTCATGAAATGAGGATCCCGGCTGGCTAGGCTAAGACCTCACTCAATCCCGGCTAAAGATCCAAGGGTCCGATCTCGACACCGCAGCTCATAACTTTACTTATTACTTTTCACTTATCACTGATTGCTTATTCATTACGGATCCTTGATGTGTACCCAATTTTTAAAACAAAGATTCTTTTAAGAAGATAAAGAACTAACTATCGCCAAAAACTCAACATCTCTAATTATTTATTAGACAGATATGGGGTGAAACAATTTTGTGGGAACAAAAGCCATAAGTACCTTCGATGGGCTCTAAAGAGAACCAACTACTCCACGCTTAGCATCTAAACTCATAAGTAACTCTATCATTTCTCGATCTCAGAATTTAAAATCCCAAATACTGAGATCCGCAGATGCTTAGCCGATAATTTTTTAGATTACCTATGGTTAAGGGAACAAGCTAGGGCTCAACACGCCCGGTCAAGTCAGAATTCTATTCCTACTCTCACCAGCGGAAAGTCAACAAGGTGTCAAAACATATATTAATTTAGCAAATGCTTCGTCTAATGAAATTAAGTCATGCATATTTAAAGTCACTCAGGGAAACTTGCAAATTCTTGGCCTTGTGAGCTAGAATTCGCATTTTATAGCTTCTTGTCTAAGAGACTAGCAAACTTTTCAATCAAAAAGACTTAACAAAAGCTTCAAAATTTTTAAATTTTTCACAATTTTTGCACAATTTTTCATTTTCTAATGAAAAACGGGGTTGCGAGAGTATACGACGAAAAACAAGCAAGTGCGGTCAAATCAAATCGAAGATTACCCACCCCAGACTAAAACGAAACATTGTCCTCAATATTTAAAGGCAAGGGTAAAACGAAAATCTAAAGCCATCGGTTAGTTATGCTAATAGATAAACGATAATCGATAAAGATTTTGGATATCGGATTTCCATCAGAGCGTCGAAACATGAAACTCGAGCGGAGAAAAGACAAAACTTCGAGCACTAGAGTCTTCATGTTCGATGAAAATCCTGGACATAAACAACAACAACACGAAACACGAGAAATGGAAGAGGCGAACCTCCTCACGTCACTTATTAGAAAACATAAATAGGATAAAAGGATAAGCATGGGGTGCCTCCCACGAAGCGCTACTGTTTTTGTTAAACGAGTCGCTAGCTTGACTCGTCCCCGAATTCATTTGTCCTTGGGGAAACAAGCGGAAGGGATACCCGGATCAAAGATGGTATCCTCACTCCGGAGGGAAAGAGAATGGGTGGGTTGGGAGGGAAAGAAAATGTCGGGCTCAAGCACATAAGGAATAACTCCTCCCAAACTTACAAAAGGTATATCAAGAAAGCAAGATCCATCATCCGGTGGTTTTGCGGGCGGACAAAGGGATGACGGATCAAAGAGAAACGACTCCATAGAAGAAGGGAGTCCATGGTAAGGCAATAGATGTGTAGGCTCAACAACGAAGGCATCCATCGGAGGATCCTTATCTCGAATGATGTTTTTAACAAAGAACTCATCAATGAATATCCCGGGTTTGAAAATTTTGTCTTCACATGTGGGCTCAACGGGATAAGTGAGGGTCGACTCAACAGAGGAAGGAGAATCATCATTAAGCAAGCTTTCAAGAAAAAGGACATCTTGATCAGAGTCGCACCCGTCACTCTCAATACCCGGCGGTATTGGATCATCAAGAAATAAGTCGATTTCTTCCATATCAGAATCATAAGGCGGATTGTCAAGAGTATCGTCTTCAACCACTTTAGTTAATTCATCAATCTCCACAATATCCTCAGTGTCAGATTCATTACTTTCTTCATCTTGCATATCATCACATGACGGAAGAGAAAAGTCGGAATACAGAGATGGGACAAGTGGTGTGCTCTGAGAGCTAGCAATATCCACCACTTCCGTTGTGGTCTCTGAATCGGACTCAAAATCTTTGTCGAAAAGAGGATTAACTTCACAAAAGTTGTAGTCATCATCAACTTGAAAACTGGATTTGAGAAAATCCCTAAGTAACCTCGAGATGTCAAGAGAATCACATAAAAGCGAATCACAATCACAGAAGATACATCCTGGAATCGGAGAACATCTCTACATGATCATTCGAAATATCAAGAGAAGGCTCATCACAAATATCATCTACAACCTCGGACTCTCTTGGGATTGGGACAAGGATCTCAACATTAGACGTTTCCGTTTCCGGAATAGTACTAAGATGCTCATCTCCCATTATGAGAGAATCAACGGGTTCAACAATGTTCGAAGAAATAGAATCATCGACCTCTTCCAAAACGTCACTTCTCTCAACCGGAGTGAGTGAAGGGGAAGAGTCGGAAATGAAAGGCTTAGAAACGGGAGTGGGATTGCCACTCGGAGGAGTATAATCGTCATCAGAATCAGAATCGTAATAATAGGTAGTTGGACGATATTGGATCACTTTCACGGCTTCTTCAGCTAATAATTCACGATAGGTTTTCTGATTAGGATCTTTTCTGAGCAGGGGTTTATGAAGCAATTCTTTTATTTCCTTTAACTTTTGTAATATATCGAGACAACTTTGGTGAAATTCTTGATCATCTGACGGAGTTTGTGGTTGAATTTCTTGGTATTGTGGAGGTGGGTCATAAGAATAATCGTAATTGTAACAAGGTACTTGCTCGTAAACAATCGGATTTTGCATCTGACAATCGGAATTAACGTGCGGACCTCCACAATACTCACAAAGCATACGATGTTGTGACGAATAAGGGTAAGGTTCATAATCAAAGGTCGAATTGTTAAATTGAACTTGACATTTAAAACCTTGGTGAGGACCACCACAGTACTCACAAGAGTATGTTTCCGGCTCATGGTACAAAGGTTGGTTAGGGAAATTGGTTGTCTCATTGTAAGGATTGTGATGATACTCTGTTCCGGAATTTCCATTGCTACAACTGGGACAATTCCCACCATATTCGGGTCCTCCGCACCATATGCACAAGAGCTGATAAATTGAAGAATTATCAGGATAAGAGTTCGCAATTTCCACCATTTCCATGATAGGCTCGGATTCTAGAACGGGAGTCATCTCGGGCTTAGAAACATATTCCATTTCCCTCACCGGAGAAGGAGTAGGAATCGAAGGTTCTTCAATCAACTTTTTCAACCATGCTATTATGTCGTCATCAGTATGAAGAGTACCCTTTTGTTCTAGTCGCAGATAAAGACGCAGATCTGATTTGGATTGATAAAATTCTGGCATACATTACAAAATCCATTTCGACAATTATTACCGCACCAGTCGCAAATACATCTCAAACATCGATATTGATTCTCTTCCATCGGATTTTTACAATGAAAGCAATGTCGGGACGGTTTTGTTTCATGAACGATGGGTCATGAGGTCCTCCACATCGAGCACATTTAAGAGATGCCATAAGAATTATACTTTCAGAAGAAGAGAATTATCGGATTAGAAGAGAAAGAAGATAGAATTAAACGGTTTAAGAGGGTAAAGAGATAAAGAATTGACGGTTTAGAAGATAAAGACGATTATTTTTGGGTTTTTATAAAATCAAACATAAAAGGAAAACAAATTTTGAAAAGAAAAATATTTTTGGGTTTTTTTTTTGAACACTTTAGGAAAAGTGTTTATGATTATTTTATTTTTGTATTTTTATAATTTATGAAAAGTATTTACAAAAGCGAGGGAACTCCACGGAGAAGGGTCTTCAAATACCAAACTTCAAACTCCGAAACGAAAAATCGCTAACACACCTCCCCGGCAGCGGCACCATTTTTGATATTGTCGTTTTCGTACATATAATTTACCGGAAGTACGGAACTCCCAGGTCGTTCTCCCAACGAGGGTGTAATGGAAAATTGATTCGTTGTTTAAAGGTCGAGTGATTTGAATAGGATAAAAATATTTTGGGTTTTGGAACTTAATAAGAAAGAAACAATTAAGCATGTAAAACAAGAAAGCTAAACACAAATAAGCAATTATGCAAATTAAACTAAAAACATATAAGTTTATGGGTTTTTGACTAATTAAAATGATAATGGTTAAAGTAAAGACAATAATAAAACTTGTAGCAAGTAAATAAACTAAAGTTAACGATAAAAGATAACAACTAAAAGTAACGAACTAAAATATGCTAAGCAAGCGAATAAGAAATATATGATTAAAAGATATATTTGTTAAGCAAATTATCAAGATCCTTAAGTGTGGTTTATTATTTCAATTAAGTCCTTTATTGATGAATTAATATCTTTTACAAATAATTATTTTGTCACAATAATTTTTCATAAAGAGATATCAATATCTAGATTAAAACCCAATTATTTTCACGGCTTTTGCCCGCTTAAACAACCAAAATTTCAATCCAAGTAACTTAAAATTACTAACCAATAGATTTTCTAACTTTTATAAAACCGCACTTAATTCACGAAATAATCTACTCAACAAGTATATAAAAAGTCTACTCACTAAGCATAGCAAAACAACACATAGCAATTAATTCAATAAAAATAAACATAACTATTATACTAAAATTTATAACTACTAAAGATTCAAAAAGTAAAGAAAGTAGAACCCGGATGATGAAACGAGAGGAATAAAACCACCCGATCAAATAAGCACAAATTAACACAAAAGTTTACAACTTTATTAATCTTATCCACTAATTAGTAAGTAAAGTTTAAAACTTTATTCACCAACAAGCTTAAAAATTACTAAAGTTTCAAACTTTATGTATTAAAAATGCTTAAAGACCCTTAAGCTCCGGCCTTAGCGGTAGAGATGATGATAAACACAAAAAGATACAAACTTTAACAAGGGTTAATCAATAATAAGCAATAATAAGCACTACTACTAAATATAAATAAGCTAAAAATGATCTAAAAATTAAAAAGATTCAAACTTATAACAAAAAAAACTATTAGATCTAAGTCCACCCGAGACTAAGTTGTTCCATCCGAGGATTAAACGCGAATCGGGTATATTTAAGGACTAGATCTACATGAACAAGCTAATAAATAGCTTATTGTTCAATAAAAACTTAAAAAGTTGCAACCTTTTTATGAAAAAACTTGATAAAACTAATAGATCTAATTAATAAGCTACATAAAAAAGCTAAAAATAAAGAAAAGTGCTCTCAAACTTAAGAGATGTCAAGGCTTATTTGTAAAATAAGCCGAGCTTAATAAGCTCATGCATCTCTTTTGTTGTTTGAATCGAGCTAGAGGATGAAGAAGAGAAGAGATAATAAGACATAATAAGCTAAAACTTATAAAAATGTAAACTTTTTTTAAAATAAGTGAAATAAAAACTATTTATGGAAAGTATTAAAGAAAGTTTTGTAGAAGAAAAACAAATAAAAGAACTTAATGGATAAACTTATAGAAAAAGCTAACCCAAAAAGCAAAAACTAAATAAGTTATAATAAGCTAATAAGCTAATATAACTTAATAGGTAAGAAATAAAAAATATTAAGAGATGAGAAGAATAAAAAAGATGCAAAGATAATAAATAAGATGAACTAACTTGCAAGAATTAAAATAAACTTTTATAAAACTAAATAAGATAAAAAATAAAATACAAGAGTTTGGGTACAAAATACAAAAAAAATTGATAAAATGAGGTGATGGAGGTGAGTATTTATAAACCCCCAAGCTTACACTTCCCCTAATAATATTTCATAAAGAACCTTAAACTATTTAACTTGGTACCAAAAAATACTCTTCACAAAACTTGGTCCCCAAGTTTTATATATACAACGAGTAGCATATTGCATTTCATCTTGGGCTTGAGCTTCGATGTTGGGCTTGGATCTCGCTAGGACTTGCATACATGGACTTGGGCTTCATGGACTCACTTGGGCTTCATGGATTTTGAAAGAATGGAGAGCAGCTGGTCTTGAATTCTCGTGGGAGACATGGCAACTTAGTGGTATATATTTTTTTTTTCGTGGACTGTTGATAGATTGGACTGCCTCTCGCTTTGAACTGTCACTATTGGTGGACTGTTTCTTTGATGAACTCTTGATAGAATAAATAAAAAAAGGTATCAACAAATATGACATTGGTGGGGATAGAACCTTTGACCTCTTGCTTGGCAAACATGCACCTAACCACTAGACTAAGAGCCTTTTTGTGTTAACTCTTTTCATTTAATTTTCCTTTAAGCTCCTTTTCTTGCTGATCCATTTTCTTTCTTTTCTTTCTTCTATTTTTCTTTTTCTTCTTAATTAATTAATTCTTCATTTGGTCTATAAATTTTTCTTCTCGCCTCGATGCTCCAAATAAAATTATCATTGGTCCCGTAACTTCGTGCTCCTTCCATTCTCGTGCTCGCTTGTGTCCATTTTGTCTTTTTTGTCCATTTTATAATATCCGTTACTGCATACATAAACACAAAAACAAAAACATTTATGGCTTTAGGGGTTAGTTTTTGGTCTTTTTGGTCCGGTTTTGATAAAGAAAAAGGTATATGTTTTCACATATACCATTTTGCTCAAAAGAACAAGCACTTACCCTTATGATTTTCAAAACCTCAAACGTTAATATCACTTGTTGAGGGGGAGTATTTGGTTAAAAACTGTTCTTTGTGGTAATCTTCCCGCAAAACTCAAAATGGACATATTCGATATCAAAATTTCGTTAAAAATAACATATTAATATGCCATTTTTTAGGGGGAGAAAAATTATGTGATGAGAAATATGTTGTGAGTTGCGAAAAGAATCATCGTGTGAATAGACTTAACCAACGAATTGATGAACTCTGAAATGTTAGTAAATCGAAAGACTTGTCCGGGACGGGTAATAATTTGAAGCTAGTTCGCTAGTAATGTAAACGTGTCTCGCAAAGGACTTGTCCGAGTAGAATGTACCATTCGAGAAACTCTTGGTAGACATGAACTTTGACGGGTTTGACAACCTTTCGAGGTTGTCCACACCTTCAAGGTAGTTATTAGAGCTAGTTGTCACCTAAAAGCTGACAATGTATCTCTTTAACTATACAACGTAACCGTGTCTCGCGGGGGATTGTCTATCATGAGCTGATCAATTCAAAAGTGCGCGCTCTTTTCTCACCGTGCAGATTTTAGTAAAAACTCTTAAGCGCGTGTGGAGGGGGAGTAATTATGCAAAATCTTAAAACTATCAAACAGTGGTATTAAATGCTTTTACTCAAAACAAGCTGAGAGATTTTCAAAGAAAATGGTTTTGTGGCAACATAGGTTAGTTATGGAGTTATAAGGTGACTAAGGTTAGTAATAACCGTCCTATGATCCGCCAGAGCTAGAGGGATCTACCCAAGGACACCACCAATAGTTAGAATTAGAAGTCCTTAGGTATGATTATGAAAAAGGAGAAAATGAGAACCAGAGAAAGAAGGAGTTGAAGAATTAAAAAGAAATGCAAAGAAAAGGGTAAAAAGAAATAGCCCTCTAGATTATTCAACCTAGGGCAGACACCGGGTTCAATTTATATGCTACTAGTTGTCACTTGATGACACCGGTATTGAAGATCAAAGTCGTCTTGGACCCAGTGACGCATGCACTAAACCTTCTTAGCCACTCAAGTTTCTCTCAACAGAAGCTTGTTTCATTCTCACTGGGAACCCTACGTAAACTATCGGATTTCTCTTAGAGATTTCTTGTATTGAAGAAGGAGACCCTCTCCCTAGTCTCCGCTTAGGAAAACCAAAGCTCACTATTGAGTCTAGAGCCACGAGATTCATCAAAAGATCTCTTAGGTACACTTGACAATTCATCGCTTGTTGTTCAACAATAAGGACGCAAGTGATACATTATCGAGTCCATCACAGATCTTAGCAATCTGTCGAGAACATTTATGAGAGGTTCACACATGTGATCCTCGCGATTGAATGGAAACTCCTGCCGTGGTCAACATCAAACAACTCCTGACAGCAGGTCACTTCGGTAACTCCCCGCGATTACGCTTAGTGTGTCTCAAACATCTACAGTCGGAGGTGATGCCTCGGTGTACCTCAGCGACTCATCCGAATCTGTAGGTGTACTTTGGTACATCGTGTTATCTCACTTGTGGGACTCAGCTTTGGAACAAATTTTGTGAGAATTAGAGTTGTGTTTTCACACTATGCCTAACACTCTCGAAGTTCAAACCTGTAGCCTGGATTATCTCTAACCCATGTTTTATGTTTTCTTCTTATGGGATGCTTGCGGGTAGAAAAGATCGTGTTGATTCTCCACATGCTTATGCCAACATCATACTATATGAAGTTCTTACATGATCAAAGGCAACACAAAGTCAGAATGATTCTTCATCAAAGAATCTACAAAGTTTAAAGACGAGAACTCCATCAACACTGAATCCAACGTTGAAGAGCGCGTGAGCATGTTGGAGAAAGACGGGAGACACCGGAGTAATGAAGCGCACTGATGCAGCATAACAATAACATACTATCACTACCATCACAAAGAACATAGATCAAAGAACAAAGAAAATGATGACGCAAAGGTAATACTTCAAAGGAAACAATTTCTACACTCGGAGATTGTTCGAAATCAAGACACTTCTTTTCACAAGAAAGAAGAATTTCAGAAGACGTCAAAGCTACTATTACATCAGCACCTACAACTTTTATATTATCAATCACTAACACTTAGGGGGAGATTGTTGGAATCACTCCTAAACTAGAATTAAAGTGTTAGTAATCAATATGTAATAGTTAGCTTAATTATGGCCTTTATGTTTGCTATTAAGCTTAGGCTTATGTAGAAGGCCCATAAGCCTAGGCCCAAGCCTAATAAGGAAAGGATGGGAACTTGGTGTGTTGCCCTAGTTCCCTCCTATAAATACTCTTGTAAACCCTCACTTGAGGGTTGGTTGTTCAATTCATTTCATTTCATACGCATAACTCTTCTCATATCTTACGCATAGTGTTTTGTATTGTTCAACAGATCATCTTATCTTTCTTTCTTACATATTGAGGCTTGTGTTACAAACATGGTGACCTAACACACGAGATGATTCAGACTTTTTGAAGAGAGATGGCGTCAGTGACACAAGGTGACGTCGCCACAACGGCGGCAATGCAACTAAAGAAACCCTAATTACGGCGAGCTGATAGCGTTACAACCATAAAATGGTGCCATCACGGTTGTAAAACAATATATATATTCATATGTTTTCCATTATTCATGTAGCACTTTGGAGAGATGAAACCCTAGACGAATTTCTGCTCTTTACAAGGGCTTTTTAAAGCCACTAAATCCATGTTCTATTGAAGTTAAGTAATTCATCTTTAATCATAAATATTTCTATATGTTATTTGATTATATGCTTTCATTTTCTTCACTTTAACATGCTAGGCTAGATCTATTAAAGTTTTCTTAGATTGAATAAAACCTAGTTATTAATTATTGATTGTCGTCTCTTGTTTAATTGGGATTCTCGCGTGATGATAAGAAAACTGGCTTAATTCTTATATGTACTAGCTTGTCTATCTTATTAAACGCAACCATAGAGTCCGTTAATGGTTTTTCTCATTGTATTTATTGCTTGAATTGTGGCTTGTAGATCCTAGGAGACTTAATACACTAAGCTTTCTTAGGGGAGACTTATACGTTCATAGAGTTAGGGTATATGGCACCTCTTTGCGACCAATAATAAGGAATACAACGCTCCAATTAAAACAAGGACGTGAGAATTCGACTAATCAATAAGAGATAACTAGGGAGTAAATATATTCTAAGTAAACACATTTTTCTTATCATAAGAGTTACCACTTTACTTTTTCGCATACTTAGTTTAACTTTAGTTTTTTAGTTTTCTTTTAATTAATTAGTAGTTAAAACGTTCACTCTTCAAACCCCGAGATTTTAATTTGCTATTTAAAAAATATAAAAATACAAAAAGACTCATCCCTCACCTTTAGACTTATCTCGACATACACTTCAGCCTTCAAAATACTATTCCCCTGTAGAACGATCAATCCCCCGTGTCTTGCCTATACTACACTATAACGATTAGGTACACTGGCTAGAAGGATTGTAAAACTTGAGGTTTTGCAAAATTCCGCTATCAAGATGCAAATAAATGTTAGCTCGGATGGGATAATGTTGACGAAGAAATGTTAAGGCGTTTAAGCAGTTTCCTTCAACAAAGACCTTGACCGAGGTTCAGAGTTTTCATGAATTAGCGGCTTTTTCTAGAAGGTTTTTTAGAAATTTTAGTAGTATTATGGCACCGATTACTAATTGCTTGAAGAAAAGTTCGTTCAAGTAGACTAAGGAGGCAAAAGAGAGCTTCAAGGTTATTAAGGAATGACTGACAATTTCATCGGTATTTTCTTAGCCTAGATTTGATAATGTTTTTGAGTTAATATGATGTTTGTGGAACTGAAATCGTAGCTTTTTGTCACAAGAAAGTAGGCCCTGTGGCATGTCATAGTGAGAACCGGAATCGAGGCTTTTTGAGCTAAATGAAGCTCAACAAAAGTGGTCGACTTATGAGCAAGAGTTGTATGCGTTTGTTCAAGCTATGAAGAAGTTTAAGCATTACTTAATTCAACGAGAGTTTCTGGTCTATTCGGATCATCAAGCTCTTAAATATTTTTGAACTCAAAGGCATTTAAACAAAGTACATGCACGGTGGGCGAGTTTCTTAAAGAAGTTCAAGTATGTGATCAAACATAAGTCGGGTGCAGGTAACAAAGTGACAGATGCAGAGAGTTGGAAAATGATAAGGATTTGAAACGTACACTTTTAAGGGGTCATTTAAGCCCTTAATCGCCCAATTTTATATCCGTTACTGCTTAATTTCGTTCCTTTTCACTTTTTAGGTCTCTTGAAAGTAAAATGTTGGAATAATGCTTATTTGGACGAAAAGGAGTGAATATATGAAGAAAATGGCTAAGTCAAGATCGAAGACACTCAAGCTGCTGAAACTGAAGCTGACGGCGTCCCAACTAAAGGGCGACGCCGTCCCTCTCTACGGTTTTAATTAAAATACACCTGACAGCTCCAAGAGACTTTCTGCTCAAATACATCTGACGGCGTCAGGCTTTGAAGAGGAAGGGCGTCACTAAGACTTTTCATCTCAGACGGCCCAGATCCAGAATCAGACAACGTCCCTGCTGAATCCCGACGACGTCACAACTACAATGTGACGCCGTCCCAGTGATAAATTGGCCAAGACGAAAACCCTAATGACAGCGATCTGACGGTGTCCCACCAATAAGGCGACGACGTCGCAAGTGTAAAATTGTGTATAGAAATCGAATTTTCAGAATTTTAAGAGGTAGATTTGTGGAGTAAAAACCCTAAACGTTTGTAGTCCGAATTGGACAGTATCTTAGGGTCTCAAACCCTATTTTACTCATCAAGATAAGTGTCTTATTCCATTGATTTCATTATTTCTTCCATTAAATGTGTGTATGCTTGCTTGTTTAACATGTCCAGCTAAATTTCTTGTGTGTTTGCTTAGATCTATGAAACCTAGTTATTAATTATTGATTGGTTGTCTCTTATCTTAATTGTATTTGGCTTAGGAGTGCAATTAGGCTATCGTTGTGTTTAAATGCTTGAGTAATCTTTGTGAACCTTAGTTTATGAATCACTTAACGGATTTCGTAGTCTAAACATCCAAAGATAACCTTAAAGTTAGTTTATGAATCATCTAGCGGATTTCGTAGGCAATAACCTTAAGGTAGTCTCAAAGAGTTAGGGAAAAAGGCACACCCTACGACCTTGGAAAACACAACGAATTAAGAATAAGGACGTGACAACTCAACCATCAATAAAAGATAACTAGGGAGTAATAGTATCTAGGTAAGCACATTTTTAATCATCATACGAGCACACATAAAAAAGACATAGACTATTCGTAGTATTAGATAATTAGAATAGTAGAGTAATCGGTAGAAGTACCACCCCCAAATCCATTGCCCCGAGATCTTACCCTTAGTTTTCTAAAAAATATAAAAAGATAAAAAAGAATCTTCCTCAACCTCAACCTTAGCGTAGTACACTTCTTACTAGCATTCCGATTCCCCTAGAGAACGATATCATTCCCCGAGGCTTACCCAATACTACACTATAACGATTAGGGTTCACTTCCTAGGATGTTGAAAAACTTGCTCGACGAAAAGGAAGTTCCTTTGACCTTGAACGCGCTTCGTACGCGCATCAAGTTTTTGGCGCCGCTGCCGGGGAATAGAATAGCTAGTTAGATTTCTATCTCGTTTAGGTTCCCTTGCTTGATTCCTATCAAGTAAGATTCTTTCTCATTTTTTTAGCTTCCTCGTGGTCTATCCCCCTTCTTCATGAAATTGTTCGTAGCACCATCACTTTTCATCATAGAAGGTGATAACCCATCAAACAACAACCCACCACCAAATAAACCACTTCCACTCAAACCACAACCCATTAACCAACACCCCTCTAACAATCGTCATAACCGATATGTTAGTAGAAACAACGATCTTCAAGATCTGCATAGGGTATTTGAGAGTACAATTAGGGACACCATTGAAAAAGCGGTTAGCGCCTTGATTGTTGGCTCCATGATTAGCAATAGTTCAGGTAATGATTTAGTAAATGAAAATGTGAATGAGGAAAATAGTGCCAACTTCAATCTTTACCCCACTAAAGAAGAAGTTGCTTACCACCAATACATAATCGACAATCCTCGATTACCCATCATTAGGATATGCCCAAAGATTAGGAGAGGAAATCCTTGGAACATCAAGATCCCTTGTATGATTGGATATAGGAATGTCGAGCACGCCTACATAGATACGGACTCTCCCATTAATGTGATTTCATCATCTGTTTACAATGACATAATGAATGAGCGACTTAAGATTAGGAGAGACCCTAAGTATCCTGGTAGGGTTTGCAATTTTGTAGGAAGAGTCAAGGATGTACACGTCTTTATAGGAAACTTCACCTACTTTGTTGATTTTATGATCCTAGAAGACATAGGATGTATCATTGACTATAGCTTGTCCCAAGTTGTGTTAGGAAAACCGTTTGTTGAAAATTCTAAACTAAGCTATAAAAAATCCGAAGGAACGGTTAGATTTGTGGAAGGGGACGATGAAATTACATATAAGATGCCTTGGAAGATGAACATATATGGCCCTTTATCCCTTTATGAACGAGACAACATTAGAGCTTTTGAGGAAAAAAGCGAAGAAGATGTTGAAAAAGGTTTGAACTTTATGTGGGAGAAAAGGAGACTTTACTATAGGGATTGCTTGACCCTAGGACCTAGGTATAGAGTAGATGAGAATTTTGTCAATATTATAGAGTTTTCATCAAGAATGAAAAATGAGGCAACGTAGGAGCACGACTTCGAGTCTAGCTACAAGACTCATAAATAAAGAAAAACGCTTCGTGGGAGGCAACCCATGCTTAGTTATTTGCTTGTTTGTGTGTCATATATCTTTTCATTATTGTATGTTCTCATGTTTGAATTTGTGAAAATGCTTTATTTTGTCTTTAACCTCGTATTAATTACATATAAAGGTATTTCACAATAAGATAAGTGTAGGGAAGATTACATACGTTTTTAAAAGAACGTGAACATGAGAACTACAATTAATGAAATTAACATATATGTGTGTTTGTTAGAGTCAAATGCTTGTATCGAGTCATAATGGATGTTTTGCAGGAATTTTTCCAGATTCTAAAGGTGTAATTTTTCCAAAATTTTTCCAGAAAACGCAACACCGCCAGTTAGACAACCGACGGCGTCAGGATTATAATCTGACGACGTCAGGAGGAGCAGAAACAACTTATAAAATTTTCTCGTTTTCTGTGCTATTTATAATTTTTGGAAATTCTTAGGTCTTAATTTTCCAGAAAATCTGCAAACAACCATTCCACAAGCATAATATCCTAGTGTAGTTGAGTCATATATAGTTTTACCGCCGATTTTACGCGAAGGTTTCGTCTATTTTCTTAAAGTGTGCATGTTTTATTTATCAAGAAGAAGAAACTCAATATTGGATGGAGCTTATCACGCATACAATCTTCTTGGAAAAGAATTTAACCACTACTTCACACGGATCTTACCGAGCTAATCAGGGGAGTACTAGTTTCTTTCTCTTTTAATTACCTTCCTTATCATAACTTTGATACTTTCGGGGAACATTGGGGACAATGTTCAGTTTAAGTGTAGGGAGGGAGAATAAAACGGGAACTTTGAAACTATGCTTATCCTTGAATATTTGTCTTGTCCTAGTTCATTTGTATAATAAGCTATGAGAAATACTTGTTAGGGCAATTTTAGCACCAAATTTAAAATTTTTATGACATGTAGGAGTGGGACTTTAGTCTAAATAAACCGTCTCATGGATAGGAGTTATATGACTAGCACAAAAAACCGTTTACCACTCAAATTCCACCCCAAAAATGCGAGGTTCACCCCTAGATCTATAGGAATTAAAGCATTCACCTTTAATGCTTCGAGAGTGTACCGGTAGTATAATAGATTCTAGAACTTGTTTTGTGATGCATTCCGAGATCGCTAGTGAGACTACACTTGTGTAGTTAGGAATAACTAAATGACAAGAGGTATTAGGATAACCCTTGTTTGATACCCGTATTATAATTACTTCTTCCACATCGGTCGAGTAATTACCCCACACCCTTGCGATGTACTCATCTTTAGTACACGACACCCCTAGTTAACCCCTCAGAGCCTATCCTTTTCGCGGTTCTCGTGATGTTTCGCCTTAGCCTACCTTGTATGCACTCACCTTTAGTGCATTACTATTATCATACTAAACCCTTAGTTCAATTATCTAGTTACTTGCATGGTTGCTAAGTCGAGTCATATCTTTTGTACACAGTTTTGGGATGATTGAGACTCAAGGGTAAAGTAAAATTTTATTGAGTGACGGGAAAGAATGTTAAATTCAAATTCCCTTTATTTACGTTATTAAATACTCCAAGTGTTTTGATCTTTTCAAATCGGGTCAAATTAGTGTTAGAGTAATAAAAACTTAAGTGTAGGGATGCTCCTATAAATCCCTTATATTTTGATGTTATCTTATAGGATGGTAGAGTAAAAGTGTATGCAAAAACAAAAACAAAAAAAAACAAAAAAAAGTTACGGGCTACCATCCTACATCTATCTTTATATTTATGTTTTTCAATTTATGTATGTTTGTTTCAAGTTATCTAGAGTTTAGTGAGTCGATTCTTGGCATAGCAACGCCATTCTTTTCATGCTTGTAACATAAGATTTTTGACTTGCAACCACTAAATCGCCTATACAACCAAACCCTTTGTTTCCCTACCGTAAGTCTAACATTACAACCCTTTTAAAGAACTCTTAGATACTTGTTCCTAGGTGCTTACGCAAAAGCGGTGGAGGTTTTATCTAGTATCAAGCCTATGGTAATCTATGTACTATGACCAGGTAATGATTGTTTATCTTCCATTTCCATTTACTATATTTCATATACACCCGAGCGATGAGAGAATCCAAACACCCCTTGTGAGGTGCTAGTATATAATTTCCGTGCTTGTTATGACTATTGCGGTGCTTTTACTTGTTGTGAATTATCTTAAACCATTGCTTCATGCCCCTAACTTATAAATTGATTGGCCAAAAGCACATTTGCTTGAGGACAAGCAAATACCAAGTGTATGGATATTTGATAAGGATTTGAAACGTACACTTTTAAGGGGTCATTTAAGCCCTTAGTCGCCCACTTTTATATTCGTTACTGCTTAATTTCGTTCCTTTTCACTTTTTAGGTCTCTTGGAAGCAAAATGTTGGAATGATGCTTATTTGGATGAAAAAGAGTGAATATATGAAGAAAATGGCTAAGTCAAGATCGAAGACACTCAAGCTGATGAAACTGAAGCTGGCGGCGTCCAAACTAAAGGGCGACGCCGTCCCTCTCTACGGTTTTAATTAAAATACACCTAACAGCTCAGTAGAATTTTTGCTAAAATACACCTGACGGCGGTAGACTTTTTGCTAAAATACACCTGACGGCGTCAGGATTTGAAGAGGAAGGGCGTCACTAAGACTTTTCATCTCAAACGGCCCAGATCCAGAATCAGACGACGTCCTTGCTGAAGCCCGACGGCGTCACATCTACAACGTGACGCCGTCCCAACGATAACTTGGCCAAGACGAAAACCCTAATGACGGCGGTCTGACGGCGTCCCACCTATAAGGCGACGCCGTCGCAAGTGTAAAATTATATATAGAAATCGAATTTTCAGAATTTTAAGAGGTAGACTTGTGGAGTAAAAACTCTAAACGTTTGTAGTCCGACTTGGACAGTATCATAGGGTCCCAAACCCTATTTTACTCATCAAAATAAGTGTTTTATTCCATTGATTTCATTATTTCTTCCATTAAATGTGTGTATGCTTGCTTGTTTAACATGTCCGGCTAAATTTCTTGTGTGTTTGCTTAGATCTATGAAACCTAGTTATTAATTATTGATTGATTGTCTCTTATCTTAATTGTAATTTGCTTAGGAGTGAAATTAGGCTACCATTGTGTTTTAATGCTTGAGTAATCTTTGTGAACCTTAGTTTATGAATCACTTAGCGGATTTCGTAGTCTAAACATCCAAAGATAACCTTAAAGTTAGTTTATGAATCATCTAGCGGATTTCGTAGGCAATAACCTTAAGGTAGTCTCAAAGAGTTTGGGAAAAAGGCACACCCTACGACCTTAGAAAACACAATGCGTTAAGAATAAGGACGTGACAATTCAACCATCAATAAAAGATAACTAGGGAGTAATAGTATCTAGGTAAGCACATTTTTAATCATCATACGAGCATACATAAAAAATACATAGACTATCCATAGTATTAGATGATTAGAATAGTAGAGTAATCGGTAGAAGTACCACCCCCCAAATCCATTGCCCCGAGATCTTACCCTTAGCTTTCTAAAAAATATAAAAAGACAAAAAAGAATCTTCCTCAACCTCAACCTTAGCGTAGTACACTTCTTACTAGCATTCCTGTTCCCCTAGAGAATGATATCAATCCCTGAGGCTTACCCAATACTACATTACAACGATTAGGTTTACTGCCTAGGGTGTTGAAAAACTTGCTCGACGAAAAGGAAGTTCCTTTGACTCCGAACGCGCTCCGTACGCGCATCAAAAAACCACTCTATCGGTTACTATTAGTAATGATGTTGTGGGTTTTGAGTCGTTTAAAGGTTTGTATGCAAGTGATGAAGAAATATGCGACACTTGTGAGGAAATTAAAACCAAACAACATCGAGGTGATTTTCTTGTGTTTGATGGTTACTTGTTTAAAGGAAATCATTTGTGTATTCCTATAATTTCCTTTAGAAGTCAATTGATTAAAAAAGTGCATGCGGGAGGGTTAAAAGCTCATTTGGGGGCGTAATACAAGACTATTGCTTCCATGGAAGGCTGATTTTATTGGCGTCAGTTGAAGAAGGGTGTTGGGGCATTTGTACAAAAGTGTATAAGATATTTCGGATGTGGTGCATATTGCTTGTAAGAAGACTTCGGATGCGACACATATTAAAAGGCTATTCTTTTAAGAGGTTGTTCATTTACATGGAGTTCCAAAGTCAATTACTTTGGATCAAGATAGTAAGTTCGTTGTTCCCTATTCACTATAGTATAAAACAGTTTAAGTAAATAAAACTAATAGTGAATCAATGACTGAAAAGATATAAATAAAACACAAGAGTAATTTTCAACGTCATATTCTTATTAGAAATGAATCAGAAGAATACGTTACCCAAGGACTTGCGGAACAGTACTAGGGATTGAAATGACAAAGTGTTTATAACTCCTCTCTAAGCTCAGGCTAAGTCTTAGCACAACTACAAGTACTCACTGAGCTATCTCAGGGATTAAGTTGTATTTGGAGGAGTGAAAGATGGCTTGCGTGTATGTGTATTTTTACAATTCATAAGCTTAACCTTTCACTCCATCTCTTATGCTATTTATACAAGTATGAGTTTTAACTCTTTCCTAAGTGACAAACTGACAATTTTTCATAAGACAAAATACTGATGTATTTTGTCTCTGTTTACAAAGACTATATTAGGTAAAGGGACCAAGTCACTTTCTTCATGTCAGTACTGATGCAGAGCCTTAAAGGGAAAGTTGACTTCTTGAAGATAAGTACTCCGTCTTTATCACTTCAAGCATAACCGTTTTGTCCCGCCCATTCTTCAGTCTTTATAGTCTTCAGTCTTCAGTTTTAGTTTGGCTTCAATGTTTGTAGTTGGAGAGGAGTCTTAGGGATTCAGTGAGTTATTGTCATCACTCACTGAATCCACCATCTTCTACTTGACTCAGTCTTCACCCTTTAAGTTTCGCCTTACTGAGTGGAGAGACTTCTTCTTCGCATCGAGTATCTCGAAGGTGGCTCACAGAGACTATGCACTCAGTGACCTGTTAATGTTTAACGGACTAAACACTTAGGTTATTTTCTATTCAAATCCTAGATTAAGGGGTTTGGGTATTTACTGAACCCAACAGTCTCCCCCTATTTGGATATACAAATAGCCTAAGTGCTTGATCAGTGCAAGTGAGCTAAAGGCTTCTTCTTACACTGAATGTACTAATGAATACAATAAGGAACAATGAATATTTTAACCAAACATACATCATTTATTGATCAAATTACAAGGTTCCTATCACTAGTACAAAAGATAATTCAACATGATGTCAGTCCAGATGGATTCCTAGTGCTTCAAGCTTGACTTTCTTGGTGATGAGTGTTTCCCTGTCAGGATGGTCTCTTATCTTGGCATTTAAGTCAGCACATAACCTGATATTTGCAGGAGTTTGAATTTGAGAGGCCACTGGTATGTAGCTTAGCATTGTAGCTACACATGCCTGATCAATGTCACTCCATCTTTGAAATGCTGGGTTTTCATAGACATCAATGTGGAATAGCCCTCTTTCAGGCTTTTCAATCACTAGACAGTTCACGAACTTTACACCTTCGGGCAGCTCCCGCTGCATTCTAGTCCGTGCACTTTAATCTCGGCTGGAACTCAACTCTTTTCCTTTTGCCTGGATGATTGTGGTTGAGATCCTTGAGGTGCGCTTAAGGCAGGTGAATTTCCAGTTGTGGTGCATCCCTCAGTCTTTTCATACCTTTTAATGAGCATCTTCATCAGCTCCTTAACCATCGCATTCTTCTTCTTTTCAATTATTGGACCAAGCTCATCGAGTTCAGTGATCCCAAAGTCAATGAATTTTAGGGGATCATGAACCTCGAAGTGTCTTTATCATCCCTCTCAGTAAACATTCATGGCCAGTGGTTTGGTATTGGGGATGATTTTGACATCAATGATCTTTTCAGGTAGCCTTCGGCTTGTCATTGTCCAGTTGTAATGCTCAATTCTACTTTTCCTGAGGGCTTCAGCTTTCTTCTTCTTTGCTTCCAACTGTTTTCTTATTTCAGCCATCTGAGTAGCCCGAGCCTTGAACTTTTGTCCCTGCTGACCCTTTTCAAGCTTCTTAGCATCTATTCCAATGTTTTAGCTTCTTCAAAGCGACCACTTTTACCGCTGGCTCTCTGCTTTTCTTCCTCACAGGTTTTTTTCTTCTTTTGCAAGATAGGCACTTAGCTGCTGGTGTGAGCAGGTATTCAGTGTTGCCGATCTTAAAGGGAATCTTCTCAGCTAGTGGTGTTAGCATTATTCCTTTTCCTTTATCCTGTCCTAATGAAAATGATGCAACCAAGGGTGGTGTTGTTGTCATGATTGGTGTTGTGACTATCAGTGTTGTTGTTGTTGATGTTGGTGGTGGGATTGATGAGATGGGTATTGCTGAAACAGTGGTGATGATGATAATGGAGCTGCAGATATCGGTGGTGTTGGCTCCCCTCAGCAGGTGAGAGGAAGTCTCTTCTGCTCCTCTCCCCTCAACTATTGCGGCAACGCCGTGAAAGCAAGAGTTGGCTCGGACACTAGGGAAGCTTGGGTGGTCCACCTCTGAAGGCTTGGTAGAGTTCAGAATCATAGCCTTGATATCGATGTATCTTTTGGAGACCAGTGACCTTTGTTTCAAGATTAGCCTGAGAGAGTTCCAAGGTCGTCATCCTAGGCCCAAGATTCCATGCCATTGATGAGGAAGCCTTAGCCATATTGGTCACCTGAGCATCCAAAGAGCCCAGTGTTGTCTCGAAAAGATCGGACCAAGATTGAAGACCCTGAATATTGGCGATTTCAAAGATGTTGATAAGTTCAAGAAGGCAGAGGAATTCTTCAAGTAAGCCTCAGTAGCCTCCAAAGACTTTTGAGTTGAGTATTGGGTCTTCTTTTACCGATTCCCTGATTTCATCAATCTTGGTTCCACAACTCTGAAGGTGTGTGAGAAATTTAGCCAGGTTATCATCCAATTTGTGAAGTTGCTCATACATAAGTTCTCTGTGTTCATCAAGATTTTCATTGAAGGTGAGCACATCGGATCTTAGATCGCATAATCGCGCCCTCAGTGTGTTGATCCCACATTTGGTCAATGACCCCAGAGTATATCTTCCTTGAGGCTTTGGTGATCCACATGACTAGCTGCCGTTCAGTGATTGGAAGAATGTTGTCATAGCGGCTAAGTTCACCGAATCGATGATGAGGAGTCCGAGTCATTGTCTTCAGTGTTGAAATGGTGACTCAAGATGCTCTGTGGATCGTGCCGGGTTCTGTTTAGATTGAAATTCAACGTCCACTTCATCCCCGGCTGATAAAATCACATCTTCACTTTCAGCAGGTTCATCATCAGAAAAGAGTATCCCAGTAACATCAGCAATAGTCAACAAGGGGTTGGTGATGGGTTCCATATCAACGGGTGGTATATTTCCCTCTGAAGTCTTTGTCCCCGTTGACCCTCGTAAACCGGTGGGCGTGTGAGTCGATTGGTTTTGTTCCGATCGGCGGGTGTTCCTTTCCTCCGAGTCTTGTCCCTGAGACCTTGAGACACTGATGGGTTTTCCTGTTTTTAGCAGAGTCGTGAAGGTGATATCCCTATCGCTTGTTTGGTTCCCTCTGAGTCTTTGGGATCAATCAGGTGCCCTCGCACAAAGGCTTAGATTTGCTAATGTCATCCGTGCGTTGTGGAAGGCGCCCCTACCAGCGGGTTGTTTGTTTCCTGGATCTTGGGAGTAGTAGTGGGACCAAGGGCATGATTGTGATTTATCGTGTCCTTCGTTGTCACTAGGGTAGATGTTTCTTGGTCACCCTGGGTGGCAGATCAGTCTGGGGCTTCTTATGCCTTGTGGGTTGTGCTCCTAAAGCCTCAGGGCCCTGAGACTTGGGTTTGGTCTTAGTCCCAGTCTGAGACTTCCCTTTCTTTTTAGGAGCAGGTCAGAGACACTGATTCCTCTCGGTTGTTTACAGAACCATATGGGGTCAATTCAATATTAGTGACAAGGGATGGGTCCTTTTGAAAATTTGATTGACTCAGGATGTCAGGTAAAGCATAATATTTTTCTTCCTGAGGTTAATTGGAGCCCAGTAACACTTGTAAAGCACAAGAGACAAACCTAGGATACGAAACGTATTTCGTCCTAGTTTTGCTCTGGAGCTTGGTTACGAGATAACTATAAATGATCTCCCCTATGTCGATAGTGACCCCATTCATCAAGTAGTATGCCATCATCAACTTAATAGAGTTAACTTGTTCAGTGGATGAGTGGTTCCCGCTGAGGACCTGAATCACAAAAGTGAATAGGATCCCAAGCCAGGAAATGAGCTCTTGGTGACTGGGGTCTTGTCCAAAAATTTTGGATCTAAAACGATTTGTTTTAACCCTTCCTTCATTGTGGAGGGTTCAGGATGGGCAACATAAACTCCCTTGTTGTAATCCAACCCTGTTGAGGTGCAAAAAATTTTATAATCCAGGGTGAATTGTTGACCCCCGTTAAGACTGAACCTTATGAGATATTCCCTGAGTGGTCTAAGGTTTTCTCATCATAGAGAGGTGTCGGGTCAAAGGCCTACTGTAGCCCAAAACTCCCTGAGGAGGTTTTGGTACGAATAGAGGACACCAACAAAGGCTTTTAGTGGGCGTTATACAAAAATTTCATAATGTCCTTATAGGCTGGGACAGTTTGAGGATATTCAAAATTTCCTATGAAATTATTTGATTTAAATTCAACATTGCTAAGATCACTTATCCACTGTGAAGCAAACTGAAGAGATTGTGTTCTTGCCATTTCCATTAAAAGGTTTTTAGGGTTTTGAAAAAAATTTATTGACAAGAACAATCAAAGGTTTTGAATCTCTTAAGTTGTGATGAAAAACTTTTGTAAAGGTTTACAAAGAAGATTTTTCAGAAAGGATTTGAAGAACACAAAGATTTATGGGTTTGAAAAGAGATTTTGACAGAGTTTTGTAATAGAAATCTTTTGTGTGTGTTATAAGAATTTTGTGAGGGTATTTATAGAGTGTTTAGAGGGGTAGTTTGTGCATACTTGTGGATTTGTAAAGTCGGTTTTTGAAAACATTTTGAATTTCCACATTTAATGCCACCCTCCACTACCCGCAGTAAAATCCCATTTTTCAAGGAAACAGTTGTAGTGTACAGTAAAAGTGCACTTTTTGCAGTAATAAAATATCAACAGTATATTCTATGTGAGAGGGCATTTAAAGCCAAGTGGGATGAGGTAAGTTATTTGAGGGACCCTTGGTAAGGATGACAGTAAGACAAGGAGACATATATTCCTATATTAAATTGGCATAGTTACCAACCTAAGACATTTAAGTAACTGATACTTGGAGCATTTAGTTACTCATTCAATGCTCAATGTCAACTGTCAGGGTGGTGAGTCTTACTCATTCAGTGAGAGGTTATTTTGTGGGTTTCGTTCAGGGAGGAGGAACCATTTCAGAGAACTTACTGAGATTGGTTTTCAGATTCCTGACTTTCAATGTCAAGCATTCCCAATTCAGCTTTCGTCCCTAAAGGTAGGTTCATCCAAGGGTTTGGTGAAGATATCACCAGCTTGATATTCAGAGGGATGAAATGAAGTTCTATGTCTCCTTTCATTATGTGGTCCCCGATGAAGTGATATCTGATATCAATGTGTTTGGTTCTTTGATGAAGTACGGGGTTGTTGGAGATTGCAATTGCACTGGCGTTGTTACAGAAGATGGGTACCATTTTGTAATGGATGTCATAGTCACTGAGTTGACTTTTCATCCATAAAACATTGGCACAACATCCTGCAGCAGCCACATACTCAAGCTGAAGACATAGCCACCGATTGTTGCTTTTAGCACTCCAACAAACCAGCTTTTCTCCAAGAAATTCACGGACCCTATGGTACTTTTATGTCCATGTTGCAACCAGATAATCATAATCGAGTAACCTTTGAGATCAAACCTTGAGCACTTTGGATAATAAAGTCCTAGGCTTGGGGTTCCCTTCAGTACCGAGTATTCTTTTGGTCTGTAGTGAGGTGGGATTCTTTGGGGTTGGACCGATATCTTGCAATTAGACAGACGAGAATTGTATGTCCGGTCTAGTAGCGTTAGATACATCAGTAAGCCAACAATCCCCCTGAAGTGAGTTTGATTGACTGATTTGCTAGTGAGATCAGGTCCAAGGTTGTTAGGAGGACCATTGGAGTCTTCACCGAGGCAGTCACCGATATCTCATATTTCTTCAAAAGATTTCTTGTGTACTTCTCTTGACTGATGGAGATTCCTTTATCAGTTTGTCTGATTTGTAGTCCAAGGAAGTATGTGAGTTCACCCATCATGCTCATTTCAAACTTCTTTGTCATTAGTTTTTCAAACTATTTGCAAAGAGTGTAGTTTGTTGAGCCAAAGATGATGTCATCAACATATACTTGGACTAGTATCACATCTTGTTTAGTCCTATAGACAAACAGGGTGTTGTCTATCTTTCCTCTCACAAACTTGTTTTGAATCAGGAAGAATGAGAGAGTTTCATACCATGCTCTCGGAGCTTGTTTAAGTCCATAAAGGGCTTTGTCAAGCTTGCAAACATAGTCAGGGAATTCACTACTCTCAAAGCCTGGAGGTTGCTGAACATATACATCTTCCTTGAGATCACCATTTAAGAATGAAATTTTAACATCCATTTGGTAGACCCTGAAGTTCATTTATGTTGCATATGCAAGGAAGATCCTGATGGCTTCCATTCTTGCAACAGGATCAAATGTCTCATCATAGTCAATGCCTTCTTGTTGACTGTAACCTTTGGCTACATGTTTGGCTTTGTTTTTAATGACAGTGCCATTTTCATCAATTTTATTCCTGAAAACCCACTTCATTCCTATGACAATGACATCCTGAGGACATTTGATCAAGGTCATAACCTTGTTTTTATCAAACTGTTGAAGTTCTTCTTGCATAGCCTGAACCCAGCTTGGGTGTTTTAGAGACCCAGTGACACTTTTGGGTTCTATTTCTGATAGGTAATCAGCATATAGACATTCATTGGCTGAAGCTGCAGTTAACTTAGCAGCTATGCTTCTAGTGAGCATGCCCTCAGTTGGTTCACCAATGATTTTTATGTAACCACCGGTAAATTTCACCTCGTATTAAACTAATATAATATTCTAACGAAAGAATACTTATCCATTTTCTACGTCCAAATTTTTTTTAAGAAACGATATCCTTTTATTTGATCACAACAACTAGCCAATGTGATGAAACTCACATCTTTAATAAACATAAACATCCTTATATGTAAAACTATAAAAGTTTTCAACTTTTATTTACCACTTTACGTTATTACGTTAACGTACAATTATTAAACTTTCAAGTTAAACGTTAACCATTTATTTGAGTTTACATGAAACCCTAATTTATTATAACTACGATTTTTCATAAATAGTAAAGTACAACATTTTATACCTAGAGTACAAGTCTTTTAAGCATGGGTACAAGTCCTTAATGCATAAAGCTTAATGCGTATATAAAATCACATTATAAACCTCAATGTACTTACCTTAAAGCACATGATACAAACCTATATTGCACAAGCCCTTAAAATTGACTTTCATAAATTTTCAAACCTAATGTACAACTCTCTAATGCTTGTGGTACAAGTATCCTATGCATAAAGGTTACTTATTTAATTTACATAAGCTACATTAACCTAAGATTAAATTTAAATACATAAACTAACTTCACCTAAGCCCTAAAACCAAGTTACTACTTCACCTAGACTCCATGTACAACACACTAAGCCCTAGGTACTACCCTCTAGAGGTTAACGCCCCCCTTGTTACCATGGTTAGAATTGAACTAGATAATTACCACTTAGTTCCCTACATGTTACATGTAATTACCCTAACCACAATTAGTTACTTGCACATTAGATTAACACATCACCTCTTTTACCTTGATATTTTTACCATGGTAAAAAATGTTGGACAAAACTCTTGGCTAATTTTTGTACAACCTCCAATGGAACACATCACTTTGTTTCCTATACCTTCCACCCTTGTGGCTAGAAAATAGAACAAGTAACACAATGGAGTGTCTCTTTTTAGAACCATTCAAACCAAATGGACATCTTGTGAACACATCACCTTGTCCCTAATTCATTTGCCTATAAATACACACCATCTTACTCCCATTCACTCCATCCCTCACTTTTTATCCTACACCCACACTCAAATATACTCACACTCACTAAAATTCTGAAGTTGTGAGGAAGAAAAGAGTCTTGTTCCATTTGAAAGCAAATCTAGCTCTAGTCGAATCCCAAGTTTGTAAGTCTATTAAAATCATCCTATTTCATTTTAACTTTTAATATAAATTACACACTGTTAAAAAGGATTTTATAAGGAAAACGTAGCAATTTGAATCACTTAAAACGAGTACACGAATCAAAAGTTATGACCAAATGAAGTTACCAAAAATCTGTCCGAAACTTTCTGTGACGTATATCGGGCACGCGAAACGATGCATTTCTGGTCCGTTTCATGAAAAAGTTAAAACACGAAAGTTGTCCGGAACGACGTTTTGTTCCAAAAAAACAGGAGCACGAGTTCCAGAAAAAGTATAACGAACTCATAATTTAATAAAAAGCCCAACAGCTGTTATATATATATTACAAAAACAGCCCTGCCCCCCTACTTGCGCACCATTTATTTACATCGGGTTAAAGGTATTAGGGTCAAACAAAGTACCGTTGTAAACACCACCTAGGACACTCTAAAACGCCCCCATCACCCGGTTGAAAAGCCTAGTCGCCATGCTTAAAAACATCCCTTCATTATGGCTAAAAGTCCTAAACACCAAAAGTATTTTATAACGGGTATGTGGGGAAAACTCGGGATTTTGGACAAATTTGATTATGAACTATCTTAGAAACATTAGAAATGAGTAAAACAACATTTCACAAGGTTGCAGGCAAAAGACATAAAGTTTTATGGTTTAAAAACGAGAATTCCGATTTGGCAAGATTAGCCTAAGTAGCCCTTTTCTATAATTGATATCTTGCAAACTAAAGGTTTGCGAAGTATGAGGTTTACACCATTTTAAATAGCCCGCTGCAAGGATTTTAAAGCCCCAATAACATCTTTAAAAAATCTTATAGTCTCTTATATTCAACCAAAAAGTAGGTGACTCGTGAACTTTTCATAAAAAGACCATGCATGCATTTTACAAAATTTGAGTCGTAAGAGTTATAGAATGTTAGATAATAACTTAAAAAGAGTTAATTAACATATTACGATGTCCCTAGGCGACACCGTAAAAGTTAATGAGTTAAAAAGGAAATTTCCTTAAAACGCGTCGTGGCCAAGTGGCCATGTTCGTGGACTTGTATCTTTCTAACCAAAGATGACTAGAATGTGAGACCTAAACCATTTTGAAGATCTTACAACAAAGTGTTTAAAATATCAATTGCGATGTAAAAAGATTGGCTTGCCTAGTGTAAAATTTTTCCTCATTTGGGCATGTTATCGCCCAAAACCAACACTTTTCACATAAGACACCTAACCGCCCTAGTTTGAGAAATCATTGCGACCAAACCGTAAGAGCTTAAGACTTCTAGTTTGAACCATTAGAAACACCACCCGAAAAACTCTTGAAGGGATCAAGAACGTAATAAAAACCTCTTAAGGCCTCGCTTATATTTACTAGCACTTTTGTCAATTTAGGCCTAAAACAAGTGAATATTTCTTATAAAATTACAAGTATAAAAATTGTAATTTTTGAAAGATAAAGTTTTCTTGGGCTAAAAATGTAATTTCTTCAAATTTAATTATACAAGGGCTGATTTTGTCAATAACCTATAGTTGAGGGTATAAAGTGTCATTTTTGAAAGTGCAAGGGTAAAAATCGTAAATATTCAAAATGGTAAAATATAACATATCATATTTAACAACTTGGGTTTCGATAAAATTTATTAACAATCATCCGAGCCATAAAAATAAGTATGATAAGTATTACTAATTTTTGAAGAGACTTCATGTTTATCCAATTACCGATAAAACATTATCATCGCATAAACTTGAATTCGAATACTAAAAACATGACATACTAACTCAGGTCACAAGTCGGAGCAGTTTATCAACTTTACTTAATTTTTTTTCATCCAGACTACTGTAACATCGAGGTGAGTTTCATAGCCCCTACTTTTATGCGTTTTATACTATTTTTGGGGGAGATACATGCTCAATTACCTATTTTTACTTTCACAAGTATTCTAAACTTTTTCATATTACTGTGAGTCATAGCCCCTCGTTTCCTTATTTTGAACGTTTTGGGGGAGATACATGCTCAAATATTGCTTTATATGTTTACATTTTGTTTTAAACTCTTACGAATTACTGTGAGTTACATAGCCCCTACTTTTATGCGTTTTATACTATTTTTGGGGGAGATACATGCTCAATTACCTATTTTTACTTTCACAAGTATTCTAAACGTTTTCATATTACTATGAGTCATAGCCCCTCTTTTCATTATTTTGAACGTTTTGGGGGAGATACATGCTTAAATATTGCTTTATATTTTTACATTTATTTTAAACTCTTACGAATTACTGTGAGTTCGTAGCCCCACTTTTACTCATTGAATTATTTTATAAACTCTTTGGGGGAGATACATGATCAACTACTTGCATATATTTTCACAAGTACTCTATACTTTTACATACTACTATGATTTCATAATCACACTTTATACGTTTTGCTACAAACCTGAACACAAGTACTATCTGTATGCTATCCTAATTGTTATTGCTTAAGTTACTTACACTATTGCCACTGAAAGTCCCTCATATCATGAACTATTAATCACTTGCTAGTGAACGCGAATATAGTGAATAGATCTATTGGCAGTTGACGCCCCATTTGTGTTAGCCGGATAGGTAACCAAATGCACTTTATTTGAGAATACTAGGAGAATGGCAAACTCCTACCAGAGGGCATTGTTGCTCACATCATTATTATGATGTTTGTAACTTACGTCATTATTATGACGCGTTCGTGTTAAGGTTTGTGTTCATGAGACTTAAAGCAATATATATTGTGTTGCAATGATACAAATGTTGCAACTACTGAATTTATGGGTGCAACAACATGACCCAACCTTGAAACTTGTGTTCAACTGATTACTAAACAAACGAACTATGGGTGTATAACAACGTAACCCACTACTTATTTCATCAATATTGGTATTTATTACAATAATCGCTCAAACTCGAAACTATTGAACTCAACTGTTTTAATCATAAACTCTATGAACTCACCAACCTTTGTGTTGACACTTTTTAGCATGTTTATCTCAGGTTCATAATTTACGAGGATGGCACGAAAGGGCACGGATACTCAAGAAGGCTATATTATCATTCGAAAACTTATTTAATAAACTCAGTAAACCACTGGGACCTAAATTTGTAAACTCTGATATTTATATAAATCGAATGATAAATCTTTTAAAATGACACAATTAGAGTCGTTTTCTATTATTATAACTGTTGAGCCATGAAGTAACACCCAGCTTGAATTTCGCTGCGTATCACGAAATTTGGGGTGTTACTGATTGTATCGAGCCTCATTATAGAGAAACGGGTCTAATTGAGACCTAAACTATAACTACTTTTCACAAAATGTTTTATAGCCTTTTCGCTCTCCGTGCCTTCCATCCTCCAGGTAATTATGTGACTTCTAGACGCTTTTATGCTACACAAACATTTTAGTATACTGATATATACTTCTGATCACTTTATACAAAATAAACATACCTGCATATGCCTATTCTAAGGCATTATGACTTAATCACATTTCCCCGAGCATGTACCTACTTTTATATTTTTCAAATTTATGAAACCTTCTCAAGACATTGTAACCAATTACAATGGTCATTCTTACTTACCTTATTTACACTGAATATATATATACACACCAACTATTTTGAGTATTATGGCAACTTTCCTTGATATTCTTACTTCCATCTCTCAAAGATGAGTGAAAACACTCCTTCTGTATTTCCAGAACACCCAAATCTCTTTGTAACTCATCAGTTAAGTACAAATGTTAAATCAGAAATTCTTAAGTAGGATGACTTACAATGTCTTTATTTGAATGGACTGGAACGCCTTTTTATTTAAATAAAGAAATTGTAAATCGCCGAACCATAAGTTTATATTTCTTTATTTACATTGTGTGGAACGCCTCTCTATGTAAATAATAAATTATAGATAAGTGGGTTTATTCGTATCTGAAACGACATGAGTACAAACTCGAAGATCACAATAATTCACAAAGATATATGGCAAACACAAATAACGTAAATTTTTATTACATTAGAATCCATGAATATTAATACATAATGATATAATTAGCATCGGTAGTGCTAATGTTACAAAAATCACCAAATAAGGTATGGTATCGCTAATTGGTTGATCCACCAAGCTAATGAAAAACACCACCACACCTAGGAGAGCGAGAATCACGACTGGATGCGGGATCTTGATTATTCTGTATAATAAATATAAATGAGTTATTAAGCGTAATGAATGAAATATCAAGGGAGATATATCTATATAAACAATATTAAACGCTTCTTTTATAACAAGAAGTGGGCTTCAACACATTAGTAAAACAAACAAACACAACCCACATTTTAAAACGGGCCTCAGCCTAGATTACATAAACAAACACACCATTAAGTGTATTGGGTTTCAACCTAACAACCAACACAAGATCACAACTTAATAAATGCTAACGACACGACACAATAACCTTTATTTCAACATTCCTAACATAATGCTATTACCCCATATTCTATCCAGCACGATGGCTAGGATCACGAGTGGTACAAGAATCACTAAGACTACGGCCAAGAATTCGTAATCTTCATCCGTGACGTTGGCTAAATAGATAGCAGATATTACAACATACATGAGTGCAACAATGGTAATAATATGCGACATTTTGAAGTATGATATGAAAAATGTAGGTGGAAAAGTTAGTATGAAGGAATGAGGATTAAAATGGGGTATTTATAAAAGGAAAAAGTAGCCGTTGGGGGTACTGTTCACGACCGTTCGGGGTATTGTTCATGACCGTTGGGGGTTCCTGTTCATGACCGTTAGAAATTACTGTTCACCTTACTAAGGAACAAACTAATTCATCATCTACAAAAGCTGAAGTTCAAAAACTTTCTCTCATTCAAAAATTATTTTTTTTCGATATTAATAATTTGATTTTCACAAGCCATTATGAACCATGTTATTTTCAAAATTAATAAACCTTATAAAATAACAATCTTCATTCAAAATAATTTTTTCTTAAGTTTATATGACTTTTAGAATAATGTTATTCATATGAAAAAACAATAAATTCTAACTTATAAGCTTTCATAAGTGAAACCACATTTCATCCTCATTACTTCAACATTTAACATGGACTGAATCTCGGGACGATATTCAATTTAATGGGAGTGAGACTGTAACCACCGGTAAATTTCACCTCGTATTAAACTAATATAATATTCTAACGAAAGAATACTTATCCATTTTCTACGTCCAAATTTTTTTTAAGAAACGATATCCTTTTATTTGATCACAACAAGTAGCCAATGTGATGAAACTCACATCTTTAATAAATATAAACATCTTTATATGTAAAACTATAGAAGTTTTCAACTTTTATTTACCACTTTACGTTATTACGTTAACGTACAATTATTAAACTTTCAAGTTAAACGTTAACCATTTATTTGAGTTTACATGAAACCCTAATTTATTATAACTACGATTTTTCATAAATAGTAAAGTACAACATTTTATACCTAGAGTACAAGTCTTTTAAGCATGGGTACAAGTCCTTAATGCATAAAGCTTAATGTATATAAAAAATCACATTATAAACCTCAATGTACCTACCTTAAAGCACATGATACAAACCTATATTGCACAAGCCCTTAAAATTGACTTTCCTAAATTTTCAAACCTAATGTACAACTCTCTAATGCTTGTGGTACAAGTATCCTATGCATAAAGGTTACTTATTTAATATACATAAGCTACATTAACCTAAGATTAAATTTAAATACATAAACTAACTTCACCTAAGCCCTAAAACCAAGTTACTACTTCACCTAGACTCCATATACAACACACTAAGCCCTATGTACTACCCTCTAGAGCTTAACGCCCCCCCTTGTTACCATGGTTAGAATTGAACTAGATAATTACCACTTAGTTCCCTACATGTTACATGTAATTACCCTAACCACAATTAGTTACTTGCACATTAGATTAACACATCACCTCTTTTACCTTGATATTTTTACCATGGTCAAAAATGTTGGACAAAACTCTTGGCTAATTTTTGTACACCATACACCACTTTCCCCATAACCACATAAACCTTTACAACCTCCAATGGAACACATCACTTTGTTTCCTATACCTTCCACCCTTGTGGCTAGAAAATAGAACAAGTAACACAATGGAGTGTCTCTTTTTAGAACCATTCAAACCAAATGGACATCTTGTGAACACATCACCTTGTCCCTAATTCATTTGCCTATAAATACACACCATCTTACTCCCATTCACTCCATCCCTCACTTGTTATCCTAAACCCACACTAAAATATACTCACACTCACTAAAATTCTGAAGTTGTTAGGAAGAAAAGAGTCTTGTTCCATTTGAAAGCCAATCTAGCTCTAGTCGAATCCCAAGTTTGTAAGTCTATTAAACTCATCCTATTTCGTTTTAACTTTTAATCTCAATTGCATACTGTTAAAAAGTATTTTATAAGGAAAACGTAGCAATTTGAATCACTTAAAACGAGTACACGAATCAAAAGTTATGACCAAATGAAGTTACCAAAAATCGCTCAAACTTTCTGGACGTAGGGTCGGGCACGCGAAACGAGGCATTTCTGGTCCGTTTTATGAAAAAGTTAAAACACGAAAGTTGTCCGGAACGACGTTTTCTTCAAAATCACGGGTGCACGAGTCCAGAAAACGCATAACGAACTCATAATTTAATAAAAAGCCCAACAGTTGTTATATATATGTTACAAAATAGCCCAAATTTCCCCTACTTGCGCACCATTTATTTACATCGGGTTAAAGGTATTAGGGTCAACCAAAGTACCGTTGTAAACACCACCTAGGACACTCTAAAACGCCCCCATCACCCGGTTGAAAAGCCTAGTCGCCATGCTTAAAAACAGCCCTTCATTATGGCTAAAAGTCCTATACACCAAAAGTATTTTATAACAGGTATGTGGGGAAAACTCGAGATTTTTCATAAATTTGATTATGAACTATCTTAGAAACATTAGAAATGAGTAAAACAACATTTCACAATGTTGCATGCAAAAGACATAAAGTTTTATGGTTTAAAAACGAGAATTCCGATTTGGCAAGATTAGCCTAAGTAGCCCTTTTCTATAATTGATATCTTGCAAACTAAAGGGTTGCGAAGTATGAGGTTTACACCATTTTAAAGAGCCCGCTGCAAGGATTTTAAAGCCCCAATAACATCTTTAAAAACTCTTATAGTCTCTTTTATAATCAACCAAAAAGTAGGTGACTCGTGAACTTTTCATAAAAAGACCTTGCATGCATTTTACAAAATTTGAGTCGTAAGAGTTATAGAATGTTAGATAATAACTTAAAAAGAGTTAATTAACATATTACGATGTCCCTAGGTGACACCGTAAAAGTTAATGAGTTAAAAAGGAAATTTCCTTAAAACGCGTCGTGGCCAAGTGGCCATGTTCGTGGACTTGTATCTTTCTAACCAAAGATGACTAGAATGTGAGACCTAAACCATTTTGAAGATCTTAAAACAAAGTGTTTAAAAGATCAATTGCGTTGAAAAAACATTGGTTTGCCTAGTGTAAAATATGTCCTCATTTGGGCCAGTTATCGCCCAAAATCAACACTTTTCACGTAAGGCACCTAACCGCCCTAGTTTGAGAAATCATTGCGACCAAACCGTAAGAGCTTAAGACTTCTAGTTTGAACCATTAGAAATACCACCCGACAAACTCTTGAAGGGATCAAGAACGTAATAAAACCTCTTAAGGCCTCGCTTATATTTACCCGCACTTTTGTCAATTTAGGCCGAAAACAAGTGAATATTTCTTATAAAATTACAAGTATAAAAATTGTAATTTTTGAAAAATAAAGTTTTCTTGGGCTAAAAATGTAATTTCTTCAAAGTTAATTATACAAGGGCTGATTTTGTCAATAACCCATAGTTGAGGGTATAAAGTGTCATTTTTTAAAGTGCAAGGGTAAAAATCGTAAATATTCAAAATGGTAAAATATAACATATCATATTTAACAACTTGGGTTTCGATAAAATTTATTAAAAATCATCCGAGCCATAAAAATAAGTATGATAAGTATTACTAATTTTTGAAGAGACTTCATGTTTACCCAATTATCGATAAAACATTATCATCGCATAAACTTGAATTCGAATACAAAAAACATGACATACTAACTCAGGTCACAAGTCAGAGCAGTTTATCAACTTTACTTAATTTGTTTTCCATCCGCATCACTCAGTAACATCGAGGTGAGTTTTATAGCCCCTACTTTTATGCGTTTTATACTATTTTTGGGGGAGATACATGCTCAATTACCTATTTTTACTTTCACAAGTATTCTAAAATTTTTCATATTACTGTGAGTCATAGCCCCTCTTTTCCTTATTTTAAACGTTTTGGGGGAGATACATGCTCAAATATTGCTTTATATGTTTACATTTATTTTAAACTCTTACGAATTACTGTGAGTTTCATAGCCCCTACTTTTATGCGTTTTATACTATTTTTGGTGGAGATACATGCTCAATTACCTATTTTTACTTTCACAAGTATTCTAAACTTTTTCATATTACTGTGAGTCATAGCCCCTCTTTTCCTTATTTTGAACGTTTTGGGGGAGATACATGCTTAAATATTGCTTTATATTTTTACATTTATTTTAAACTCTTACTAATTATCATGTGAGTTCAGAGTCCCAACTTGTACTCGTTGGAATTATTTTATAAACTCTTTGGGGGAGATACATGCTTAACTACTTGCATATATTTTCACAAGTACTCTATACTTTTACATACTACTATGATTTCATAATCACACTTTATACGCTTTGCTACAAACCTGAACACAAGTACTATCAGATGCTATCCTAATTGTTATTGCTTAAGTTACTTACACTATTGCCACTGAAAGTCCCTCATATCATGAACCATTAATCACTTGCAAGTGAACGCGAATATAGTGAATAGATCTATTGGCTGTTGACGCCCCATTTGTGTTAGCCGGATAGGTAACCAAATGCACTTGATTTGAGAATACTAGGAGAATGGAAAACTCCTACCAGAGGGCATTGTTGCTCACATCATTATTATGATGTTTGTAACTTACGCCATTATTATGACGCTGCGTGTTAAGGTTTGCGTTCATGAGACTTAAGGCAATATATATTGTGTTGCAATGATACAAATGCTGCAACTACTGAATTTATGGGTGCAACAACATGACCCAACCTTGAAACTTGTGTTCAACTGATTACTAAAAAAAGGAACTATGGGTGTATAACAACGTAACCCACTACTTATTTCATCAATATTGGTATTTATTACAATAATCGCTCAAACTCGAAACTATTGAACTCAACTGTTTTAATCATAAACTCTTTGAACTCACCAACCTTTGTGTTGACACTTTTTAGCATGTTTATCTCAGGTTCATAATTTACGACGATGGCACGAAAGGGCACGGATACTCAAGAAGGCTATATTATCATTCGAAAACTTATTTAATAAACTGTAAAACCACTGGGACCTCATTTTGTAAACTCTGATATTTATATAAATCGAATGATAAATCTTTTAAAATGACACAATTAGAGTCGTTTTCTATTATTATAATTGTTGAGCCATGAAGTAACACCCAGCTTGAATTCCGCTCACAGATCACCGAAAATCGGGGTGTTACAGTTTACAAGCTCAATGTCCTGAGATTTTGTCCACTTACTTTGTGGTCTAGGATCTGAGCTTGAAGAGGTCACTGGAGACTCAAGAGTATGAGCCACAGAATCAATAAGAACATCTGTTGAGATGTCTTGATCAGGTTGGGTTTCATGAATCACAGGTTCCTGATCATTTGGATCAGTGTTACCTATCCCAGTAGGGACTGATTGATTATCAATGAGTTCACTGATAGTTGGTTGTGACAAGTTGTAAGGCAAGACATAGTATGAGATGTCTGCATCAGCTTGGTATGAGGAATTGATTTTAGTGTTATACTCATCAGGAGGATATCTTGATGAGTTATCAATTCCTATTTCCTCCACTGAGGTGTTGGTCAACCTGATGCTTTCTGAACTCTCATCAAAGGTGACATGAAAGGTTTCCTCAACTTGTTGTCTCCTTGTGTTAAATACCTCAAGGCTTTGGAGATCAGTGAGTATCCTAGAAAGTATCCATCATCAGCTTTAGCATCAAATTTGCCTAGATGATCCTTGTGGTTATGAATAAACACAGGACATCCAAACACATGAAAATAGCTGATATTAGGAAGTCTACCTTTGAATATCTCATATGGGGTTTTGTTATGTCTTTTGACAATGATTGACCTATTTTGAGTGTAACAGTCATTTTGACTGCCACCCGAAATGTTTTGAGAGAGTGAGCCATTTAACATAGTTCTAGTAGCCTCAATGAGAGTTCTGTTTTTCCTTTCAGCTACCCCATTTTGTTCAGGGGTGTAGGGAGATGAAAATTTTTGGGATATTCCCTTTTCATCACGTAACATCTCAAGCTCTTCATTTTTGAACTCAAGTACCATTGTCATTCGATTTGTTTAACAAGAATGTCATTCGGTTTTCAATGTTCTTGATGAATGACATTATTGTGTCGGCTTGCTGACTCTTTTTGGAAGGAAAGTATACCCAAGTGTATCTTGAAAACTCATCAACAATGACAAGTGTATACTTCTCATGTTGGATTGATCTAGACCCTGTCCAAAGAGATCCATATGCAATAGGTGAAGGCAGCTTTTGATGGAGAAATTTTGTTTTGTTTTGAATGATGCTCTGTGATGTTTGCCTTTTTCACAGGCTGAGTATGGTTTATCTTTTGCAAAATCCAGTGATGGTAAGCCAAGGTCCTTGTTTTGTTTTGCCAGGTTGTTGATGTTTTTGAAGTTTAAGTGAGAGAGTCTCTTGTGCCACAACCAGTTGATAGTTTCAGTGGCTTTGGTAAAGAGACAGGTTCCATCTTGAGAAAGAGTAGACATGTCTAAGACATAAACATCATCTCTTCTAGGAGCTATCAAAACAACTTCTTTGTTGGCATTGAAAATGGTGCCTTGTTTCTCATCGAATTGCACAATGTACTTAGCATCACATAGCCGACACCGATGAGATTGTATTTTAGACCATTGACATAAGCTATTCTAGAGAAAACTATTTCATTGCAGTTCATGAACCATAACCTTTATTGGGACATGATGAGTTATCACCAAATACTACCTTGGGTCCTGGTTCCTTTACATACTTGTGCAGATACTCCTTCACACCAGTCATGCTTCTTGAGCATCCACTGTCTAGATGCCAAATAGGCTCCCTGGAATGTCTCTGCAAAAGTAGTAAACTGAATTAGTTTCTCTTAGTGACCCACTTACTGGTGGGCTTGGGTTTCAAGGTCTCTTTGAATTTGGCAATTGACTTATGGTCAGTGGTTGAGTGCATTGTACTACCACAGGTTTTGCATTTGGAGACTGAGGATGACTCAGTGATTTTAGGTTGCTTGGAACTTCTCCTTGCATGGATGACACTGTCATGCTGGGATGTCTCATGAGTGGATTTCGCAAATCTCACAAAGATGTGTTCATGAGACACCATCCCGATGATGATCATTGAAGCCACAGTGGGGCAAAGAGGAAAGGGTTTAGCTCTATGTTTTGAGTGACTTGGAGGATGAAGCATACTGATGACCAACTTTGGTATAGTTTTCTTCACTGAGTGAATTTACATATTGTAAGGGATCAAAAGTTATGTGATCATCCTTTGCGATCATACAAAACGGATTCTATAGCGTTGTCGTGGTATGACTGGTATAGTGGCATAGATCACACTTATGCTTGGATTTGGGGTTTGACTTAGACTTTGAGGAACTAGAGGAAGCTGACTTTGTCTCCTTGATTGATTCAGGGACTTTTTCAATGGATTCCATCTTTTTAGTTAGCTTCCTCACAAGTTCACCATTGTTGAATTTGGTCCGCCTTCTGGGAGCTGAAGATGTGGAAGTCTCAATGGGAGTAGACTCTTGTTGAGTTGGTTTTGATGGTCTTTTAAGGATGGTTCTACCAAGTACAGACCTTTCTTTTGGTGAATGAGGATTGAATTGCATTGGAGTAAGCTCAGAGCTTGGTGCAAGACCCGAAGAGGTTTCGTGGGTGGAAGCGTTGCATTAAACTCTCCTCGACTTAATGTGTTCAGATATCGGGCACATCAGGGAGTCCAAGCATGCTCTTAAGAGCTTGACTCTCGAGCTCTAGAATTCTTCCAGAATCGAAATTAGGAAGCTTACTATCAGGATTAACCCGATCAATCCAATCACTGGGCTTGGGAGTAGTCAACACATTGGTACTCATGCCACCAGACACAAATGATTTAGGAGACTGGTCTTTGTTATGAGAATCAGAGAGATGATCTTCACCTATGACTCTCTTTTTGCTGCTGGGGGCTCCCACAGTATCAAAAACTCTTGGATTCTTAGCAGTCCAACTAGCAATGATATCTTTTTCTTTCTTAAGTTCATCTTGAAGAGCCTGATTTCTTTTAACTAATTCAGTGTTTTGAATTTGCAAAGTGATAGCCTCAAGCTTATTTTGTTTTAAAAGAAGCAGTTCATCCCTACACTTATTTTGTTCAAAACTTAGCTTGTTATATTTTGAAAAAAGATTTAATCGCTGCTCTTCAACAAACTTAAGGTCAACATTGAAATAGTTCATATAGGACTGCCAATCAGAGTCATCATCCATAGAAAGTAGAATATTTACCTTCTTCATTGTGATGTTGACCCATTCTCCATTCCTGGCATGATTTTTTCCAACGCTAGCTTGTCCTATTCTCAGAGGGTCATCGACTGACATGCACCATTTCATCATCTCGATGACACCGCTCTTCATCCCAGTCGAAGGTTTCAAAGAACAAGGCCTTTGTTTTACCCCGCATGATTTAAGTTTGTGTTGTTTCTGAGAGTGAGGCCTCAAGCAATGCTAGCTTAGCTTTGGCTTTCTTGTATTTAGCTTCAAAATCCACGCTTTGTTTTGATCGATTTGTTTTGAAAATTTTGATGAGACTGATAGATCTTTGGTTGAAATTTGCTAAAGCCCTAAGACTGATTAGACCACGATGGTTTGTAAGACGCGTTCAAATTGCTTTTGAAAAACAGTCTTTTGCAAAATGGCCTCTTTTATGACACTTAAATCATTCAGTGTCTTCAGTTGCTTTAGCAGTTGAAAAACCTTTGTTTCTTTTTATAACCCTTCGAGAGTTAGCAAGGAGTGCCCTTTATCTTGAAATTCACGTTCGGTCATTTAGGTACTTCTCACTTGATCTCTCATCGACTCATCATCCGAGTTTTCTTGGAAATCTTGAACCACATTGTTAGAAAAGAAAGCAGTTGATATTGGTGATGAGGTGGTGGTCGTGGACTTCTTGACTTCCAGAGACTTCTTTAAGTCAGGGTATCGTCTGTTGATGAGGTTTTCCTCATAGACAAATTTCCCATAAATTTCGGAAGCTCAAGATTCGGATATGATTAGCATTCCTAAGTCCCTGAGAGAAATTTAACCACTTCTCAGGGAGACTATTGACAAAACCAACATTAATTTCATGTTTGGACAACTTAACACCATCATTTGACAGTTCATTTAAAAGAGTTTTGTAACGTGTAAGTTTGAGACGAGTTTCGAGTCCTTAGCCCTAAAGGTGTTATACTCAAGTTTCAGGTCCATTATCCTGTTTTCCTTGGTATCGGATGGGCCTTCATGACTATGAACTAGGTCATCCCAGGTTTGTTTAGTTGTACTACAGCTTATAACAGACTCCATAATATCGTCAGGAAGACAAGATATAATGATACTTTTGAGCCTTTGGTCCTGGTTGACCACTCTTCTCTCATTATGAGTCCATTGAGCTTCAGGTTTTAGCAAACCTTCATCAGTCTTTGGGATAAATGAACCTTCATTTATACACTTGATATAATAAGGTTCCATCTCAATCAAATAGCAAAGCATACGCTTTTTCCATTTGTTTAATTTACCAACTTCAAGTCGGGGCAACAAATTGAATAAGCTCCACCCTTTTTATCGACTAGTTGGGGCACATCAATTTCAGCCATTTTAGGATCCTGATTTAAAAACGTTTAGAGCGGCTTAAAAATAGTTTTATAACCAGCCTTGCTCTGATACCACTTGTTGTTCCCTATTCACTATAGTATAAAACAGTTTAAGTAAATAAAACTAATAGCGAATCAATGACTGTAAAGATATAAATAAAACACAAGAGTAATTTTCAAAGTCATATTCATATTAGAAATGAATCAGAAGAATACTTTACCCTAGTACTTGCGGAACAGTACTAGAGATTGAAATGACAAAGTGTTTGTAACTCCTCTCTAAGCTCAGGCTAAGTCTGAGCACAACTACAAGTACCCACGAGCTATCTCGGGATTAAGTTGTATTTGGAGGAGTGAAAAGATGGCTTGCGTGTATGTGTGTTTTACAATTCACAAGCTTAACCTTTCACTCCATCTCTTATGCTATTTATACAAGTATGAGTTTTAACTCTTCCAAGTGACAAACCGACATTTTGCATAAGACAAAATATGATGTATTTTGTCTCTGCTTACAAAAGACTATATTAGGTAAAGGTACCAAGTCACTTTCTTCATGTCAATACCGACAGCCTTAAAGGGAAAGTTGACTTCTTGAAGATAAGTACTGCCTTTATCGCTTCAAGCATAACCGTTTTATCCTCCCGCCTATTCTTCGCTTCATAGTCTTCGTCTTCGTTTCGTTTGTCTTCAGTGTAAAAGTTGGAGAGGAGTCTTAGGGATTCAGTGAGTTATTGTCATCACTCACCTGAATCCACCATCTTCTTTGACTCTTCACCCTTTAAGTTCCGCCTTATTGAGTGGAGAGACTTCTTTTCACCTGACTGAGTATCTCGAAGGTGGCTCATGAGACTATGCACTCAGTGACCTGTTAATGTTTAACGGACTAAACACTTAGGTTATTTTCTATTCAAATCCTAGATTAAGGGGTTTGGGTATTTACTGAACCCAACAAAGTTTCTTCCACATTTTTGGTTAACACTTTGGAGGCGTTTAGGTACATTTTTTAACTTTAGCAGTATTGCTCATCCTCAAACTGATGGTTAAACTAAAGTGGTTAATTGTACATTGGGAAATATGATACGTTGCTTGTGTAGAAAGAGTTTGCTTACATGTAGACTATAAAGTAAAGCCAACAATGTAAGGAGTTTCTCAACGACTTCAAGTTTCACAATCCATCGGTCTATGCTAATATGTCTTAGTAAAATCTAGATCTTAACGTTCTTTCATATTCAATTTATATTTATAGTTTATAAAAAGCATAAAAGTTTTTAACCCAAAATACTTAAAAACTATTTATGGCTCGATTAGCTCGTTCGGCTCGTTAAACTCGAGTAGCTCGTTCAGCTCGAGATAACTTAACGAGATTCCGAACGAACTGAGTAGAAATTTTCATTTTAAGGCTCGGCTCGTTAGTATAATCGAGCATAAAAACTTTTTCGAAATTGACTCGAGTTTGATATTTATCAGGCTCGAGATCGAGCTCGAATAGCTCATTAAAAACTCATTAACACCCCAAACTACAGGTCTACAAACCCAACAATGTGAACAACTAAACGATTTAAAGGCATAAAAACTGCTTTTGTTTCAAATTTATTCTATGTGGCTAAATTCCTTAAATTTTAAAGTATATCATTGAAAATTTTGATTATGCACCCTCCACGATTACATATTAACATTGATTATAAAATTGTGATTATTTTTTCTTTCTCAAAATTATAGATAGAGTTGTGACATCAATAGTATATACATTTTTTCCCATTTCCATAAGCTAGCTAGCTCTAGATAATTGTACCATGTCTAGCTAGTTACTTTTCATCATATTCGCACGTACCACACATGGGATGCTCAATTTCTTTACCTAATATAATCAAACCTCACATAAAGTAACCATTAAATTTCTCATGGGCCAACTCTTAAAACTAGAAAGTGCATCCGATTCCTTTCTTTTGCATTTTCGTAAATAGCAACTATATGATTACCCTAATACCTAATTCCATGGGTGTGCCAATAAAGTTTTACCAACAAAACGAGCAAAACAGTAACATTCAACCAAACAATAATAGAGATGTTATAGCTAGAAAAATGTGTTTGATAGATTATCCGGAAAAATATGTAACATTTATAATTCATCATCATATATATCATACAACTTGTCAACGTTATGCGATAACTTTCGGCATCTTATCCTTTTCCTTTATTCCCATCGAGCAACATTTACAAATTCATCGTATGCTTCCAATAATTATATAAAAGTAACGAAAAAGATATCGAAAGTGTTAAAACGAAAAAGAACTTAACGTACAACGTCGATTCATTAACATGAATACGTGAATAGTGACTCCATAACTAGCGTTATTATCTCTTCACACATTAACACTACACCTTTGCGACAACTGATACTTCATTCCTGTACCAACTTGGATCCCGGGTATCACGGAACTCATCTTATTATTCCCAAAGGGGATATAAGCAGGACAAGTGACATGAATATGATATCTCCCGGAAATAAATCTGCCAACTCTCCATCTAACACGTCCATTCATTTTAACATATATCATAATCGCGCCATTAGATTGATCTTGACTCAAGGATTCTCCATTATAAGGTGCAACAGGAACATTAGTCCCATAAATAAAAGGTGACCAAACATTTGTGTCCTTGTGTCCTTGGTACACAGGCTGGATCCCAGTGAAATAAGTGATTTGTTGGTTATGATACATTGCAAAAGTGTCTAGCTTATCATAGTAAACCCCGATTCTGTCGTTAGGGTTATGGGATGAGATTGTTACTTGAAAATTCGAGGATAGTAAGATTGGGGCGGATACGTTGAAGTTGTAGATTGTGGCGTCTTGGAGTACGAACCTAGGCTTTCTTGGCTGGAGAATAGCCCATGTGATCAAGAAAGTGAGGAGTACGAGGAACGCGAGGATTAGGAAGGCGGCACATAGTTTTCGGAGAGCCTTACGCTGTTTATTTTTATGGTGAGTGCATTCTTTGACCGACATGGTGCGGAGCTGCGGTGACAATAGTGGTGTTTTTTTTTAGGACTAAGGTGTGAAAGAAGTGTGGACAGCAATTGGTTTTGCTAAAGAAATGTAGACAGTAGGAAGGGGTTTGGTTTGGTTTTTATGGAAATTTAGTGTGTTGTGGTGGCTTGTACAGTACTAGTGACAATGCATCATGTCATATATTCTTTTTTAACGTTGTATTCACAAAATTTACAGTTTTTCTTTTGTAGTCGACATGATAAGTATTGATGGGAATTTTTTGTATGAAATTTTATATTGAGATTGACAAAATATTGAGGAAATACATGTTTCGTAATGAAATCATAATTGATTTCAGTGATATAGAAGGTTTGTGCAGTGTACTAACCAATAAGTGAATAATTTATTTATTTATTTTTTTATTTTTTTTTTTTTATTTTTAAATCTGCTCCAGGTGGCTTGAAGTGTGTGCCTATACGACTGTCACAACTTGTTCACTATTTTTACATCAATATAATAATAAAAAGGGAATAAAAACATTATTCCATTTATTACGAATATAAAACAAAAAGACGTTCAATGTGTTTATATCGTATGGAAGCAATATCATTACAAAATTCATGAAAGGATGTAATCCTAAAATGTTACTGTGGAATTGGTCTATGTAATGCACAAAAGAAAAAATAACAGTTTATTCCAAATAATTAAATATTGATAAAAAAAAGTTAGTTGAACCATAAACTTCTGAATTGTAATCAATCCCAAATTAACACCTTTAATGATTGTTCATATGTACCCTTTGGTAAAATGTGATTTAATGGATTATTTTCATAGTTAATGACTTGTACAATGATTGAGACATAGCAAGAGTCCAAGTTTAGCACTGACTGTCCTTGTATTATACAAAAACTTTGTTAAAAAGACAAATACAGGTTGTGTGTTGCATGTGCTCACATGCACCTTCGTACACAATCAACTTCATAACTTACTCTACCGACATCGTGTTTTGTATGTTTTAATTCATGATAACTTTCACATTGCCTGTTTTTGCCAATAAAGTTTTATGTATAATTATATCACTGTTAATCAGAAGTTTAACTTCTACTCCCAAAATCATAAATATTTGTTGCTTCAAGTTAAATTTATATCTTGAAATGATGAAAAGGATCCCTAATTAGTTGTAGATGTCAAGTCATGAAAAAAGAGACTTTTTCTCCTTTTGAGTTAGTGGAATATTAGAAAAAGATTAAGATACCAACACCACTGAAATACAATGATTATTCCAAGGTTCTTCATCATCGGTGCAAAAATAATAAAAGGTTCTTTGTTCCTGAAATTCATACAAAGTTAAACCTTTTCCCCATATGAAAAATTAGTCCTGACTCCTGATTCCTCTTGACTTGAAATTTGTATGAAAAAAAAAAAAAAAAAAAAAAGTTATTGGTATCGAGTCTTTATCAACCGACGATTGAATTACAATTGTTAAGCTGACGTAAATGATAAAGACTAATTACAACGTCTAGTAAGCTTTTATTGAAGATTCTATACTATTCTTATTAGTTGTTAAATTCTACATTAATTCAATTTGTTTTAACTTTTCATGTCAAAATAAGGTACAAAAGAAATTTTCCAGTGTTTTAGAGGACAAAATCTCTAAAATTCAACCGAGTATATTCACGGATTTACAACAAACGCTTCACGATAAAAATATATATTGCATTTGAGGCCGTTCATTCACTGAAACACAAATAAACAGATTTCTTTGTCTTAAACCTGTACATTGTTTTTTGGCAAAAAAAGTAGAATTGTCTTTTCTTGAATATTGCAAAGATTTTACAAACCACAAAGTCAGAAACCAATAAAAGAGAATACAACCGAAATGAAAATCAGGTAAAAAAAGTCTAGATCGAACCACTACTACAAAAAAGGACATAAAGTTCCTTAATCAGAGTTTTGGAAAAACTCTAAAAAGATTGTGGGGGGTATAGAGCCATGTTTTTTCTGATAGAACCGGGCTCTATGTTTTTGCTAAAGTACGATTTAAAAACTAATAGAGATTACTTGATTCACCAAATGTGACAATTTGATTTGGTGTTAAACCAAAAAGTAAAAATGCTAACTTTATTATGAAATAAACTAAAAATACAAGACCATTGTTGTATTTCTTTTAGAAACCAGCGAGTAGTATATAGCCGACACTTTAGTGTATGTGTGGGCCCAATCCTTATCAAGATGTAGAAAATTCGGAAGAGGACTTTTCAACTTCGCTATAAACCGAACGTGATTGTTTCACACTTTTGCCAAACTCTTGCCTTTCAATAATGTAAACACAATATACTCAAATAAAGTGACTAAAGTTGTAGGCTAAGAGACATTTCGAACAAGCATGTTAGTTAAGGGCCGAGTGTTTCGATTTACTATATGATCGAGTTCGAGTCAATAGTTATTACATGTGAGACATACTTGTAAATTCATCCATGTCAGCCTATTTTAGGATTGCATAAGCTTCTCAAACAACCCGTATGACGGGTTTATACGCTTGAACTTGCTAAGCTAAGATTGAGCAAATTCAAGCATGAGTTTAAATATGGTTAAGCAACCAGATCAATTTGGTTTGTAGTGAGATATAGAGGGATTTAGATAATAGGAATCCTTCAAACTTAAATAAGCTACATACAAAGTTGAAAAGATAAGTTAATCCCAACACCTTATAATTCATATCTAAATAGTTATGGGTTCGGTTTACTTCTTAGGCTACTCTTTATGGTGGGTGATGCACCGGCAACACCACCTCACCGTTTCACACGTGATCCTCATAGAAGGCACCCACCACCACCTCCATCTCACCCATTCTTGTATCCGTAATGGTGGTGTAGAAATTGTGGCTCTCATGAGTGTTTTTATTACTATTATTTATTTGGTTTGTTAATGTACGTGGGGTATATTACGAGATATGTTTGTATAAAGTGATAGAGTATAATTTTATATTTTTGATTTGGTTGTGGGTTAAGTGGTGAACTATATAAAGGTAAAGAGTAATATATTTTGTGGTATGTTGAATACTGATGTAATGATGATATGGAGATGGTGCCGAATGTGGCCATATAAACTATTCTTAGAGCTTTTATAGATGGTAAACATGTTCATTCGCATTATTTTATTGGTTTAACTGGTTACTCATTTAAAACTTTGTAAGAAATGAAGTAAATTTATGAAATCTGAATTGACGGTTTACATTTAATTTAGTTGAAATTGTTGTCTTCCTAGTAGTAATATCTGGTTATTTATGTCACTGGTTTTGTGATGATGAAGACGTGATATAAGAGACAGCTAATGAGGTTTGGTTTTGGAGAATGAGTATGACCTGCAACTAGCCCGGGCCATACCTAAATTTGGAGCCTTCACATAATAGTTTTTGGATATTGGCCATTCGTTTTTCTTATCTTATCCTCGAGACCTCGACATAATATGATGTCCAAATGAAAAGGTACGAAGGTCAAGCAATGAACTTGAAAAGTGTCATTTTAATTAATTCGAAAAACTTTTAGTGGTATAGTCATGCTCACGGCATGTTCACTTTCGAGAGATGGAATTAGTGACAAATGACATTAGCTAACACACCACATGATCCTATAGTAATAGCTAACACACCGTTATAAAAGTTTGTTTTTAGTAAAAATTAAAATAAAAAATACTGATTTAAGTAAAAAAAAAAAAAAAGTATCTATAGTAATTCGGGTTTCTTCTATTTCTATGAGTAAATTTATTCTTTCCTGTTTTTAATTACATGGCATATCGGATAGCTTTTTCAGGACACAGTGCACGTTTGCAACATGTTGTTTAAAATAAACAGATACGATAGTGGTACACTATTTTTTCAAAAGTAACGGTTTTGTTTAGGGTTAATGGCAAGTAATAGCAACGTACTTTCTCATTTGTGCTATTATCAGATACGAACACAAAAAAATACAACAATACCCATTCAACTTTCAAATTTTGTTTCATTATCAACGTTTAAGACTCACCTCTTTTACGAAAAAAAAATTGAAAGCTGGATGGATATTGTGGTATTTTTTTTTAAGTTCGTATCTGATATTTGAACAAATGAGAAAGGTTGTATCTGGTAATGAAACAAAATTTGAAAGTTAGATGGGTATTGTGGTATTTTTTTTTTTTTTTCGTATCTGATAATAACACAAAGGGAATGTCTAACCAATGCCCTAAGGGCATTGGTTAAGATTTGTCTTTTTATGATTTTTAATAACTATTTATGTGGATCCCCGTCCAAATATGCAATTTTATGTCAACTACAAGGACCATTTATGTAATAAAAAACCACAAGAAGACAAATTTTAACCAATGTCCTTAAGGCATTGGTTAGACATTCCCTAACACAAATAAGAAAGTACGTGACTATCACGTGTCATTAACCCTTTTGTTTAAACAAGCGTGCAACCACTTCGTTAAAGTGGTTTGACATACTCTATATTTTGATTTCCTTACTCTTTACAAACATAATAACTCGATAATCTCTCACATGGCGTAAGGTCACAAATAGTGTGTTTGCTCTATGACATTGGATGATTGGAACGTATAAAGAAAAGAAGGAACGAAGGAGCTGAAAAGTGGGGTTTCATAGGCATCTTCGTGGAACCACTTGATAAAGAGTTTACCTTTTACTGACAATTTCAGAATATTTGGTACTATATATCAAATCCAACCTCTTCCATATCAACTTTGGGAATCTCAACTTTTTATCATTCATTTTTTTCTACATTATTGCTTGTTTAAACTCGAGGGTGATGCTCATACTACATCTTTTGATACATGTATCGCAATTTGTGCATTACAATATTATACGGTACAAACTGTAATGTACAAATTGTGATGCATGCATCAAAATATGTGGTGTAGATATCAATTCCCCTCAACTCAATCATGTAATATCAAAAAGTTATAGGGGTGATATGGACACCACTAAAAGTGATGTACACATCACCAATCATGCATAGCGGTGTTATATTGTGTGCATTACTGGTGTGATTTAGTGATGAAAGAATCAAAAAGTGTGGTCTGCATATCAACACTCAAAAGTTATCAACATGAATTATTTGTGTGTCGATTCAAACAATCTTAGTGGGAAAGGTGTGTTAACTATTCTTGCTCGTCATTCACATGTGGCACTCACAATGGCGGCGCCATTGCTTCATTACCACACCACAAGTGGTCGGCGCTATTACTTGCGTGGGTAGACTCACGCGTGCCAAAACACATCCTATTTGAATATTTTGATCGTTTACAATTCAAACGCATACTCTTAATATATTTTTTAAACTAAAACAATTCAACTAATTTATCCCACCTTTATAAATGCTACCTATACATTAACCATTTTTCACACAAAAATCTTATAATTCTTTCTACAAAAATTATGTTTTGCTCACTTTCACATACCGTCGATGAAATCAAAGCTGGTGTTCAAAAACTAATTGATGGGGATGAAATTCGTAAGGAAGAGATTCTCCAGTTAGCTGAGAAGTTTGGAATTGCACGTAATGCTAAAGATGATCTGAAGAAAGCATACGCGGAACGCGAAGACATTACGCAAGAAAAACTAGCTTCGATTGATACTTTTTTAGAAGAAGAATCTTGGACAGATTACGAGATTAAAAAAGAATTGTATAAATTTGGCGAGCAAAATACAAGATAACGTTAGTTCAAAAGTTGGTTGGATACATAAAAATAATAATTAGGATGATTGATAAGGTTTTAAAATGTACCTTTTTGAGGGGTCGTTTAAGCCCTTATTTGATCACTTTTGTATCCGTTATTACTTAATATCGTTCCTTTTCACTTTTTAGGTATCTTGAAGGCAAAATGCTGGAATGACACTTATTCGGACGAAAAAGCGCGAATATACGAAGAAAATGGCCAAAGTCAAGAATCGAGACACTCGGCTGGAGCGGAAGGGACTGCATCGCACAAAGTAGTGACGCCGTCGGACAAATTTTATGACGGCCAAGAGCCAAATTGCTTATTTACAAGTGACGACTTCGTGTTTTAAAAGAGTAGGTCGTCGAAACTCGACGGCCTAGATTTGATCCGAGACGACGTCATAGATCGAAGAGGACGGCGTCAAAAGAATAAGGTGACGCCGTCGCAAGACTAACGTGGCCAAGACGAAACCCTAATGACGGCGACCCGACGACGTCACAAATCAAAGGGTGACGCCGTCACATTTGTAATCTTATATATAGAATCCGAATTTTTTAGTTTTCAGTGTGTAGTCTTTTGTAATAAAAACCTAAACCGAACTAAGGCTGTCTTGTACAGTATTTTAGGGTTCCATACCCTATCTTACATCAAGATAAGTGTTTTACTTCATTAATTTAATTATGTCTTCAATTAATTGTGTGTATGCTTGCATGTTTCCCATGTCCGGCTAATTTACTTGTGTGTTTGCTTAGGGAATATGAAACTTGATTATTGAATATTGATTGGTTGTCTCTTATCTTAATTGTTAATGATCTAGTATTGCGATAGGTCATCCGTTGTGTAGTTAATGCTTGATTAATCTTTGTGAACCTTAGCTTATAGTACCTAGAGTCATTGTAGGCTAAACCATCCGAAGAGTACCTTAGAGTTAAAGTTTATAAATCCTAGAGATTTAGTAGTCATTAACCTTTGGTAGTTTCAAAGAGATAGGGATAAACGCATACCCTACGACCTTAGACACACAACGCGATTAAGAATAAGGACGTGACAATTCAACCATCAATAGGAGATAATTAAGGAGTAATAAAACCTAAGTAAACACATCTTTAAATCATCATACGAGCACACAATAATTACACATAGACTACATACACCTTAGTTTAGATAATTAGATAAGTAGAAGTAATCGGTGGAAATACCAACCCCACAAATCCAAACCCCGAGATTCGTACCTTTCCATTTCCTAAAAAACATAAAAAGATAAAAAATAATCTTCCTCAACCCCAACCTTTGCGTAGTAACTTCTTACTATCATTCCTATTCCCCCAGAGAACGATATCAATTCCCGTGGCTTACCCTAATACTACACTACAACGATTAGGTTCACTGCCTATGGTGTTGAAAAACTTGCTCAACGAAAAGGAAGTTCCTTTGACCCCGAACGACGCGTGTAGCGTTATCAATGATTGTGTTTTTATTTTCGTATTGTAATTTGTATTTTTATTTAAATGAACGAGAATTTAGTTTGTTGGATTTCATACATGTACAACTTCTATTTTGAATTCGTATTACTTCAACGGCTACTTTACCCCCTATAATAACCCTTTTAACATCATTCATTTTTCGCCCAACTTCTTTTTAAACTCTCCCAACTATCATCTATTTCTTCACACAACGGATACTATGGCTACATAACCAAATGATGTGAGACTAACAATCCTCTTGCGCCTACGAGAAGAACTTGATGTTGATATTGTACTTGTTGAGCAATTGTTGAACTTAATTCATCGCTTTATTGATCGAGTTCGTAGTCGTAGGCCTGAAATAATAAGGGTGGGTTCATTGCCTAATCATCTTGTTATCAACGACGGTCTTACGCTTGAATGGATGACTAGAGCCGATATGCGGAACGTAAACAACTTGATGTTGGATAGGAACGAATTGTAAGACATGAATAATAAGAGAATGCATATCACCTAATATTTATAGCCGAACACTTGGGCTTATACTAATTCTAGTCCAAAACGAATACAAATCAAAACTAATACTAACAAATCCTTTAACAGCCCCCGCCCAGTTGAATCGGAAGTAAAATGAACACTCAAACTGTCTCGAAACTCAGTAAACAAAGTAGTCAGTACTTATAAAAGAACTTATAGATTCACCAATGATGTGCTTTAAGACATTAAAAATAAACTGTCTCGAAACTCAGCAAACAAAAGCAGGAGGTACTTGTAAAATAACTTGTAGATTCACCAACAATATGCTTTAGGACATCAAAATTTTCACAGTGATTATTGAAGAAGTAACACCAGACGCAATATTGAAGAAGTAACACAAATGGTCGAGCTTTAGTGTAGGTCACGGTTCTATCATTGTCTTGTAAATAGTGATAGTATTTCTAGAGAGAGAAAGATTTAGAGATAGAGAGTGAAAGGAAACCTTGTGTGTGAATAATAAAGTGTTATTGCATAAGGAACTAACCAACCTCACAAGAGAGGTTTACATACTATTTATACTACATGTAGATTAGGGCAACACCCTTTTTATCTTTCTAGAGGCTTCTACACAACCCATGGGCTTACTTCATGGGTCGTGGACTTTTACAAACATATAAGCCTAGTTAAATAAAAACCTATTACATAGAAACTAATGACCAACATTTTCTATTGATTACACGTAATCCCAACAATCTCGCCCTAAGGGTTGGTCATATGTGGTCATCGTTCATAGGTTCCTTGACGTCCTTTTGATCTTTGACATTTTTTGTTGTTGACGTCTTAAATCTTTCCTTCTTTGTTCTTTGTTCTTCTGATCAAGTGATGTAGTTGTCTGCCTTTCATCAACGTCTTTATTACTGGTGCTTTACATTTTTTCCTACATGCTCATTATTCTTGTTGACTTTGGATCTTCATACTTATGTAGTTCTCATTTCTTTGCTTTGATCTTTGTCTTTAAACTTTATAGATTCTTTGACTTTGATGTAGAATCATTATAAACTTTATTTCGCTTTGATCTTTGGTGAGAACTTTCTGATGTTGGTATAAGCATGTGGAAATGGAATTCTGTTTATGATAATGGTGGTGGTGATAGTCACTCAAGGAACTCTGGGTCTTCATACCTGCACGTAAATAGTTAGCAATAAAGTTCCCAACGTAAGTGTTTAGATATTTTGTAAAGATACATACTAGATCGTTGGTGCGTTATTTGACGACTCTCAGACCGGAGGGTCACTGGCATCTCCCCGTACTTAATATCTTCATATTGTCGTTGTGAGCCACTGGAGTACACCGATGTATCACTCCACGACTGTAGACCATTTGAGACCACCATGAACACTAAGCGTAACCCACAAAGGATTACTGAAGTGACCTGCTGTCAGGACTATTTGATGTTGACCCTGGTGGGAATTTCCATTCAATCACTGAGGATCACATTTGTAAATTCTCTCATAAATGTTCTGGCAGATTGCTATGATCTGCGTATGACTCTAAAATTTACAATGTGTGTTCTTAATGTTGAATACCAAGTGTAGAAATTTTAAGTGTTCCTAAGAGATCTTTTGATGAATCTCGTGGCTCTAGACTCGATTGGTGCATTTTTTTTTTAGTAGTCGGATACTGGAGTGGTGTCTCCTGTTTCAATATCAACACATCTCGGAGTGAAAGGTCGATAAATTATGCAGGGTTCCCCGTGAGAATGAAACAAATCCTTTTGAGAGGACTTGAGTTGCTAGAAGGTTAAGTGCACTGCATCACTGGAGGGCTATTTCTTTTCACCATTTTCTTTACTTTTCTTTTTAATTCTTCAACCCATTCTTTCTCCTTTCTCACATTACTCCTTTTTTCAATCATACCTAAGGACTTTCTATTTCTAAACTATTGGTAGTGTCCTTGGGTAGATCCTTCCGGCTCTGACGGATCATAGGACATATTTCCTATCCTTAGTCACCTTATAACTTCATGACTATCCTATGTTACATAAAACCTTTTCTTGAAAATCTCTCAAAGTGTTTATGATTATAAAACATATTTTGTTAATAGTTTGAGAGTTTTGTATTTTCAGAAATACTCCCCCTCCACATGTCCTGGTATTGTTTTAACTTAAATCTTGCACATTGAGGGTAGAGACCGCACTTTTTGAATTGATCGACTCTTTGATAGACAATTCCCCGCGAGACACGTTTTCATTTTTTAGTTAAAGGGATTCATTATCAGCGTTTAGGTGACAAATAGCCCTATTAACTAACTTGATGCTGTTAACACTCATTGATTAAGAAGGTTAGACCTATCAAAGTTCATTTCTACTAAGAGTTTCTCGAAATGATACATTCTACTAAGACAAGTCCTTTGTGAGATACGTTTTCATCATTGGTAAAACCAGCTTGAAATTATTACCCGTCCGGGACAAGTCTTTTCGATTACTAACAGTTTGTGTTTCATCAATTCACGGGTAAATTTCTGAGTCGAGTTCGTATGAGATCCCTTTCTATTCTGATCAACATATTTTAATCTCATTTCTCCCACTCAAAAATAGCATATACGTGTTGTTTTTGAAAAACATTGATGATTAAAATATGCTTTTTGAGGTTTTAGAAATCACATAGGAAGAAACAGATAACCAAGAACATTTAATTTGAACAAAGAGTTTTAAGTACTCTCCCTCAATTTGTGAAACAACTTTTTGAAGTTTGGAAACATGTGAGGGAATACTTGTCTCTTGAACAGAATTCTGAAACACTTTTGAAAAGTTGTCTGAAAATTTTTGAGTGAATTCTGCTCAAAAGTAAGAAGCTTTCACTCTTTAAATCAGGATTAAGGCACTAAAGTGTACCCTAGGGTCCTTTCTTTATAAATATCCTACGAATAGAGTATTATGCTAGTTATTACAGAAAATCCTATCTAGAGTTCAAAAGAAAGAAAAATAAAATCCTAACTATTACAATCATTTGGGACGACGATAAGTGAGGATGTCAACCGCCTTCGGTCTTCCTCCAACATAGCTCTTCAATCTTCGCAGCTGATCTCTATGCTTCAACAATTTCTAAATTTTTGGACATATATTTGTTGGCTTGCTTAGCATCCTGTCTGTACCATTTCATCTCCCTTAACCAACCTTGTTCATGTCCAGCTTCAAAGTCCCGTAGAATATTTTGTAGTTCCACATATACTTTCTTCAAAGTTTCATTGCTAAACTTGTGAAGTTCATCAAAGTAAATCACTCTTTTCCCGATAAATTTGTTGAGATAGATGAGTCCAAATGGTTGAACAAAAGAATATGGTATCTTTTCGTTGATGTGAGGAAACTTGAGCTTTGGTTTGATGAGATTAAGCTTCTGTTGATAACTCTCGACCCCGAGCTGGACATCTTCTACTCTTACGCGTATGACGACACTCCTGATGTGGATCAAAAGGGAGTTCACGATGTCAAATTCTGTTGCACCAGGTAGATGATGTAGTTTCCCTTGAATCTTTAGTAGATACATGTCTTCAATGTCTTCGAGGATTAGGAACTTGTAATCGGCTTCATTGAAGGTATATTCTTTGTTGTCTGATCTTTTCACTTTGATTTTAAACAAGAACCGATGTCCCATTCTTTCATCTACTTTAGTTTCCAATATAGAGATAATCCCATGTTTGTTGAAAACCCGGTGTTGAGCATGAAGTATAAACTTCCATTTGTAGTTCTACTTCCTCAATTCTGGCCAATGGTAGATTCCTAGAACTGCTTCATCATTGTAAGAGACGAGGGGAGTTGAGAACCTATTGGTGATTTGTTTTTCAATCCCTTCTTTGGTGTATAAGGCAACTGGATATTTGGCTAGAGAGGTAGCATATCTTTTCTCTGGGTTTGTATCTCCATACATGAAGTATTCCAGGTCTCGGTTGAAGAATTACTTGTTTGGATTCTTCGGGTGGTGAGATTGTCCGATGAGAGGTAATGGTTGGGAGTAATCACGGTACTCAAGGATTGGATCATGACTTGTGAGTGTAGGGTCTAGTTCAAGATTTTCTGATAAAGCACGAGCGAATTGGTCTAAGTTGTATTCGAATTCCAAGCAGGTAGCAAATGAGGTTTTGAAAGGTGTATAGCCGGCTTTTATGAGTTTGACGATGTCAGATTGTATACTTTCTAAATCTTCATTGCCTGCTTCAACTTCTTTGAAAAATCGACAATAGGACCGTCAGGAGGAATTACATCTTCTAGAATGTCGGGATAGGAGTCAACCATGTCCTTAAACCATGAGTATTCTAGTTTAGAAAGATCCACCCATTCTGGTACAGGTTGCATTGTCAGGTTCGATGGTAGTTCTGGAATGGTTTCCTCTTCCTGAGCACTGTTAGGAATTAGAAAATTCCATAGTGAAGAGTCGGTCACCCCAAATGTTATCTAGCTTAAGTTAGGTCGTGGACTTGTCATTAGTTACGTTATTTAGTAGTTTATTTATTAGTTTCTAGCGTAGTATAGTGTAGTGCAACACCGTGGAGGAAGGACGGGTCTTTACCCACTGTATACCTGATCCACAGGCCGATAGGAGGTCGTGTATTTGTAAGTATAAATACCCCTTCCATTCATGGAAGGGGTGGTGCTTTTCAATCTAACATTCCATACTTTTGAGAACCAAGTCTCTACCAAGAAAACACCCAACTCTCTAACTTTCTCTCTCTAATGGTAAACATGTATTTTGATCATCCAAGACCACCCGAATCATCAACACAATAATAATTGGATCCTAACAATTGGTACCAGAGCCTAGGTTATCGTGTTTTGATGATTTATTGTGGTGTTTAATTTTCGTGTTAACTGTTTTTACATCATTTTTGGTTCGAAAATGTTTTTACATTATTTTTGGTAAAACAGTAATACGTATATAGTTTTGGTCAAATAATAAGTCTTGGTCCTTTCTCATGAACAATATCTGTCTTTGTGTCATCTTATTGTCCAAAAAGTGATATTAGTATTTTCATTCTTTTTAGACTTTTTGGTACTAATGTATGCTAATGGTCTTTAACGATAAAATATGTTGTCAAACCTGTCAAAAGATGCAGTTTTTATGCATTTTTTTGGGTAAGTATGAAGATGGTCGCAAAACTTGTCGGAAAACTCATCGGAAAATGTCATTTTTCAAGTTAGAAACTTGTCAAAAAAGTGTCCAGATTCATCAAATCTAACTAGCGACTTGTTATTTAACAAGTGGCGACTTGTACATCTATTACAGTAGCGACTTGGATATTTACTGATTTTTTTGAAAATCAGTAGCGACTTGCTTTGAGAAAAACAGGTAGCGACTTACTTTGTGAAAAATGGGTAGCGACTTGAAATAATGGCTAGCGACTTGACTCATGACTCTTAATGGTAGCGACTTGTTTTTGGAAAAAGTTTCTAGTTGTAGCAACTTGACTGTAAACAATAGAAAAATTGATGAAGTAAGAATGATAAAAGGGTAGCGACTTGTTTGCTTGACCAGACCATACAACAATACCAAATACAATCTCGTGACCTCAGGTTATCCATCATCGGTACATGTCTAAACCGTCATCATCACTCATCTAAACCAACAACAACTCTAAACAATCAAGACTCATCTCATTCTCTTCGAACAAAAACAACAACAACTTAAGGATCTCAGATTTATGATTCGTGGTTCACTAGTGCAACACCATGACTATCAAGAGTCTATTGCTCGAATCGTTCATACCATCATTGATCAAAACGTTTTTTTTATAATATTCGAAGGTAACGAAATGATGTCAACAATTTTGTTGGATCAAATCATTATTTTGGTAATGGTCAATCAAAACGAAAAACAAGTAACTTCATAAATTATAAACCTACCTGAGACTCATCTATGAATCTTGATGCAAACCTTCGCCATCCATGTGGCTGTGATGTCAGTTGAAGCCATCTCTGTGGCATAATACTTTGGAACCCGTACTGTCCTCACCTCTAGCCAACCCTGTGGTGAGGTATCTTCGAATGAAAGGGAGCATTTTTTTATTTGTGAGATTTGATGGATTGATTATTTGTGTTTGAAAATATATTTGTGATTGCTTTAAAGCTGCGTTGAAGGTGTTATTGGAGGAGAGGAGGATGAATAATGGGATTAGGGTATGAGGCATATTTTTGAGATGGGGGTTGAGTACTGATATGAGAGTAATTAGGGTTAAAAGTATGATGTGTGTGTTATGTGAAATATATACCCGTGAAGTAGGTTAAAGGACCCTTTGGATCGGTTTACTCATTTTGCTTGGGCATTATTTGGACCGTGTACATGCTGAAATACGCTATTGTGTTATGTTGTTGTGAACGGGCCCTCAAGCATTTGGGCTGTGTGATTGTCTTCAGCCCACGTAAGATTCATGGAATGGATTTGTCATTTGATACTCGAAATTCCCATTTGTTCCAAATATCTGTTGGAACCGAGTGTTGTGCATGAGAAAACTTGGTACTATACCTGAATTGATATTTGAAAATATAATTTGATGAGATTCGGATTTCATTGATATTCGGAGTCGATATAATTGGTACTATACCTGAATTGATTGGACCGGGATCAGATTTGAGTATGTTGATTGTTGGGTGTGTTCAATTTATGTACTTGACTGACGTGGGATACATTTTATTTCGTTTGGATCGGGTTAACTATATTTGGTTGGGCCAGAGTGGATTTGCGTGTTTCATTATGATTGGGCTTTAAAGAGTTTAATGGGGGATTAATGTATCTCATGGGCTAAAAGTCTTAAAATTGTTGGACCAATTAAGATGGACTTTGTGCGTTTTGTATTAAGAAGAGATTTGTTAATGATGAGATTTGAGTCGTGCAATTTGATGATGTGTGATGATGAGACTCGTTGGGTTATGCAATTTGATACTTTGATGTATACACTTTCACGAAGAATATTGTGTCACGGCTTGAAGTGTTTATTGACAATGTTGACTACAAGGTTGTTTGTTTGATATTTCTCATTTGGATTTGAAGTGAGGTTTTCTGGACGCGTTTACTTATTTCGTCTTCTCTCTTTCTACCCTTCCGCGAAGATGACTTGTTTGGGCGTTTATTGAGTGTGATAAAGACTTGGCTATTTAGTTGCGTTCGTGATTCTTTCTCACTTAACCCACAACGTAGCTATCACTTCGGTGTCTCACGCAGTTGAGAATATGTCAAGAGGTTTTGTACATTGGGTACACCGTTTCTTTTTCACGAGGATTAGTACAAGTTTAAGTAGCAAATCTGAGGAATTCTACTTCATGATCAAGTTTGATATATCGGGTTTACTTCTCCATGTGGTCACTACAATAGCCGACAGAATGAATGAAGGATGTGTTTACCAAAGTGTTGATTGGATCGTGGTTGATGTTGTTGATGTTGGATAATGGACCGTTGATGAACCGCTGCATATTCTCCTAAAACTGATATTCACCGAAACCAAAGTTGTCATAACTCTTTCAAGCTGACATTGTTTACGGTTTTGTCTTGATTTTATAAAATCCCGCGAAAGAATTTATTTCTCGGTTTAAATCATAGACTTGTAAAATCCCGTGACAATGGAAACATCCTGGTAATTGTAAAGTGCATTTCCGGATCTATCGTACGGTTTATTCTTGGTTTTGTAAAATCCCGCGAAAGAAACTATTTCTTGGTTTAAACCATGGAATTGTAAAATCCCGTAATGATGGAACCATCCTGGAGAGAGGAAAGTGTATCTCGGGATCTTATATAATGCTGGTGCTGCGGTTTCAGTTTCGAAGAAGGGATAAAAGGGTGTATTTCATGAATTGGATGTGTGTTTGGATTATCGTCATGGCAGTTTGGTTATTACATGGTTTTACGGGGTGATGTGCCTTTAACCATGGTCGGGATGAAACCATTATCTAAGTTCGTTTAAATGTCAATGAAGGCTAGATTTGAGCGATTAATAAGAAGATGTGACAACGGCGTTAATTCAAGATTATTTATTTGAGGTTGAAGTAAATTATTACGAGCGAGTGTACTTAGTATCTGAAGGTATCGGGGATGGTTGGATGAAGATTCTTCATGATCCTTGTTCGAGCTTATTATCAAAAACGAAGACTTGGAAATCTAGTTATTGTTGGGTGACTTTTACCTCTTCTTTACCACTTGGGGGAATTGGGCTCATACCACCACAAAATAACTATCACTTTAAGGAGTTACGTTGTAGTGCTCAGTGTCACATTCAATTGTGGATTTTCAAGAGGTGATGTACGTCTTATACTTGATGGTTGGTTGGTTGAAGAGTATAGAGTACTTAGAGATTCAAAGGGGCATGAATTCTCGACACCGCTCTTTGTTACACATGTGCAAGTTTAAGTCACAAGTTTGGGTTATTCTACTTCAGGGTCAAATTCATCATATTGGGTTTTCTCCATCAGCTGTCACAACTAAGAGCCTACTGAATGATAATGGGGTTGATTACATGTTTTGCCAAGAGATTGAAAAGAGAGAGATTATGACGTATGAACACAACAGTTCATGCCTCGTACTCTAAAGAAAAGAAAAGTGTACGTTTCAGTGCGCTTTATCTTCGAATGAAGAGAAATCTTCTTATGACGTTTGAATACTTCAGTTCAAACCTCGTACTCTAAAGAAAAGAAAAGTGTACGTCTCAGTGCGCTTTATCTTGGAAAGAAGAGAAATCTTCTTATGACGTCTGTTCACATCAGTTCAGGCCTCGTACTCTAAAGAAAAGAAAAGTGTACGTCTCAGTGCGCTTTATCTTTGAAAGAAGAGAAATCTTCTTATGACGTATGAACACAACAGTTCATGCCTCGTTCCTCAAAGAAAAGAAAAGTGTACGCTTCAGTGCGCTTTATCTTTTGAAGAAGAGAAATCTTCTAATTAATGACCATTCTCATCAACATGCTTCATGCTTTTTCCATGCGCTTCAGTCATAAAGTGAACCGGGCTACCATTGATTGTTTTCTCATTCCACGTGCTCGATTATAATGACGATGGCGACATCATGTGCTAATTTTGCGGGGAAGAAGTGTGAATAGACTACATTTGGATGATTTCACTTATTTAATCAAGAATGGCATCTCTGTATGCAATTCTTGAGGGGGAGAAGAAGTGTGAATTTTTTGCATTGTTGATTGATATTTGCGAATTAATGGTCATACGGCTCTAAACTCATGTAAGAACCAAGCCTCTTCTTATCGGGTCATCTTCACATGGAGTTTTTTCTCTTCTAAGAGCCGTTGGTTGACATCTTCACTCGGATTGATGAGTTTATCGACAAAGTGCTTCCGGTTAATGCTTCACGTATACATCAACATGATGATTCCGAACAATCTCTCTGTTCTTGTTTGATGTGATTGGTAGTTTGGCGTTACCATCTTGTGTGTTCGTTGCGGCCTTATTGCTGATTTCCTTGATGAACATCTTTCTGTTCTTGATTGATTGGGAGGGATTTTAGTTAAGGGGATTTGCAAGATGTAAGTTAATTGGGATGCTTTGGTGGGATGCTTTTTGGTGTGAGTTGAAGATGTTAACTATCTATTCCCCAACTGCACAATCTTGAAGAAGGTCGAGTCTGTTCTACATTTTCTGCTACATGTTAGAAGACTAAAGACGAGTTGCAGTTAACGATCTAAATACTTCTTCTTAATTTGGGCATTTATCAAACAGATTGTCGGTTTAGGGGAGAGCACTAATTGGGAGAAAGTTATAAGTCAGATTCAATTCCCAATTAGACGTGCTCATATTCTTTAGCAGTGACTACTCGAGACGTTGATATTGACTATTGTTGGACATTTGACACAAGGTGATTACTTAGGAGTTAATCATTTATCACTTATTTGAGATTGAAGTTGACTTTCACAAAGGCGTGTTCTTATTTGATAACTTTCTCGGGCTTAAGAATTTGAGTTGAAGACTTGGTTTATCTAGTTACCAGCAGTCGAGGTGGATGGTTGAAGACCGGGTTAACTATCACTATTAGGAGTTACTTTGTTTTACTCAGTGTCACACGCATATGACGGTGTGGATAAACGCAAGAGGTGTTAATGTCTCATACTTTGTTTGGGTAGTGAGTACTTAGAGATTTGCTTGAAGCATAAATTCTCTACACCGTTCTTCCATCATTAGGTGCAAGCTTAAGATACAAATGTGGGGAAGTTGACTTGAGTTTCAAGTATGGTATAGCGGGTTTTCTTCTTCAGTGGTCACTTCAAATTGTCTACAGAAGGGTTGATATAAATAGTCGAGAGAGTCTTCGACAAGTTGGTTCTCACAAAGAATTCAAGTGTTCTTCTCAACAAATTTCTAGTATACGGGCTTTCAATGAGTTGCTGATTCTGAAGCATCAAAACCAGCAAGGGGAAAGGAGACACGCATCTAAACGCGAGTAATCTTTATGAGCTTAATTCTTCTAAGTGATTGAAGATATCCCGGGAAGACAAATGTTATTACCGCAGAGAAACTCAAGGTTTGACTCATGGCGAGTAAACTTGATGGACTTAATACTTCTAAGTGATTAAAGATATCCTGGGAAAACAAATGTCATGACCGCAGAGAAACTCAAGGTTTTACTCATCAAGGCTTTTAGTGTTATTATTCCAACGATGTGGGGGAAGTGATGTAAAAGAAAGTTTCTAAAGATAAAAGAGGTACACAAGTGTGTGATTCATTGGGGAGAGAGATTGTGTACATTGGGGATGCTCAGTTATTTCACTTGAGTGCTTAATCGGTGATTCGAGATATAATCACTTATTCGGTGTTGACATCCGCAGAGATTGTCACCCGAGAGATAATCGTGACTTGGCCCGCTTCTTCAATGTTATCGCTATTTATTCCTTGTGTATTGGTATACTTCGGATACTTGAGTTTCATACACAATCATCAGGGAAGAAAAATGTGAACATGGGGAGGTGTTTTCATTCCCTTCATGATGTGTATTCGGGAGAGCTCTTGGGTGTTGGTGTACTTCGGGTTCTTGAGCTTCATACACGATCATCCGGGAAGAAAAATGTGAACATGGGAAGGTGTTTTCATTCCCTCATGATGTGTGTTCGGGAGAATTCTTGAGCATTATACAAAGAAACCGACCGCTTCAATTCAACTACTTGGGGAATTGTTCTCTTGACACCTTTTGGAATGGATTGCTTCGACTCAGTGGAAATGAAATTTGAGAAGATTATTTATGAGTGGGATGATACGTTGTTGTTCTTCTTGATGATATAACCCCGAATGGAGATCCTCGATTATCGTTCTTAAAAGGAGCAGCGGGATTTATGATAATGGTGTGCTTTTCGGTGCACCTGGCTAAGGCAAGCTTGAAATAGAGCTTTGAATCTGCTCATCACAAGGATTTTCGGTTTGGGGAAGCGCCAATGTCTCTCTTTCTTAAAGGCTCATGTTCTTTCTTCTATTCTGGAGCCTCGGAAGCTTTGGTGGTGAATGTTTAAGAGATGATGACTTCTATCTTCTACAACGGGGCTGCTCGATATCCTTATCTCGGTACTCGTATCATCATCTTCTTTTACTATATCATCTTCTCTATCTTTGTATATATTTTTCAGAAAAACCAAATACAAAAATATAAAACCAGCAAAAAGAAAATAGAAAAATATAAAATCTACAAAAGCCCATAAAAATCAGAAAATTGAAAAATACCAAAAATATTGTTTTTCTCAAGACATGTCTTCTGGTATCGATAACATCTACGGTCTTAGAAATGTCATTCAATAATGGCACGGGACTTTAGATGAAGTTCGAGCAGGAGGTGTAAATATTTCTTTCTAAACATGTCTCAAAAAATGGTTTACGATTATTTCTGATGAACCCGTGGCAAAATGGCTTACAGTTATTTCAGATTGTAACCCGCGCTTCAACCTATGGCTTACAGTTATTTCAGACTGTAACCCGGGCTTCATATGATGGCTTGCGCATTACTTCAGAACCCGCCTTTAACCATGGTTTGCTATTATTTCAGATAGCAACCCGTTCTTTTAAAGGAAGGAAAGTGTTGCACTACCTATTTTCAAAATATTTCGTGCACTTATCCTAAAAACAAAACAAGGAAAGTATGTCGAAGGACTGCTGTTCCTACACAAATGTTTTTCCGTCTAAAATTCTTCAGAAAAATATTTGGTGTTTTCAAAAATGGTGGTAAATGAGTTGCTTTAAAACAATCAGTTTCAGAGTTTTTATTAATTTTGCAAACTCAATCAATGACTTCAGCGCTTTTAAACTTGTCAGAAAAATGAGTCATTGATTGAGGGGGATAATGTTTTCGAATCTATATCAACTAACGGGCTTTCTTAATTATCCTACGTGCTTAATTAAAAATGATATTTGCCTATGTCGAAGGACTAGGAATTTAGGATATGATTGTTAGGATTAGATGATTATAGTTTGATGAAACACATTATTCCCATGCCTTATATGAACTGATTGATATGTTGCATTGACTCTTATTAGTCGATTGCTGTTTGGGGTGATGTCGACCACCATATATTTGTATGTGTGTTCACTAACGTATGCATGTATATTGGTATAAAAGAATGTTCCCGATCCGGATCCCACAATTGAAGATGATTGGATGCCGAAAGGAAACGGTAACTATATCTTGGGTTGACAAATGAAGAAACGGAGCTTAATTGGACTTCTATGGAGAGTTGGCATAAATGCAACATAAGAGGTCTCACTGCATCAGCAGATGGTTTTCTTCTAAGTGATTGAAGAAACAGAGCTTAATTGGACCTCAGTTGGCATTAAAAATGCAACGTAAGAAGAAGTCTCACTGCATCAGCAGACGGTTTTTCTTCCAAGCCCTACAGCAACAACAGAAGCTTCTCAACCACCTAACATATCTTTGTGCAGGATAATCGTGATGATACCATTTTTCTAAAACTTTGAAAAATATTGTTTTTGAAAATGGAAAAATATTGTTTTGAAAATATATTGGACTAAATTTTGAAAATCACCGGACTTCATTTTATCAAAATTTAAGTCACTCAATTATCGACTTCGGTCATCGATTGAGGGGGAGAGTGATTTAATTTAAAATATTTTCAAACAATATATCTTCAAAAGAGTCCGTTTGTACGAAATTATGTGGTGATCTAAAGATTTAATGTTATGTCATGGTATGATTTTTCTTTCGAATCAAGGTCTTTCAAAATGAAATTTTTTGTGTTCTTGTTTGATTGTGAAATTGTTTTGTTTTACTCAAAAGATCTCTTAAAACAATCATACCTGACACTAACAATCTTTAATGTCTTAAAATGGTCCTTATCTGTCATTTTTCAAAGTTAAATCAAGCCACGTCTTTCCCCAAAATCTTTTAAATGATTTAAATCAATTGGGATCACAAATCTCAAAAGGTTTGAAATTTTGATCGGGTTAGAGACCATGAGATAAATCTCTTATCTGTTTAAATGGAATTGGTTTTAGTCCTTTAAAGGCACTCCTGCCTCCATGTGCCAAATGATTTCATACACAATGCACATGTTGAGGAGGAGGATTTATCCAAAAACATGATGAGTATTTAAACCAGGCCACATATTCTCCCATGTTTTCTAAACCTTATTAAATCACTAGGGATCCAAAATCTCAAAGGGTTTGATATTTTTGATCGGGGGAGAATTTGTGATTTAATTATGAAATTTGATAAAAGGTGATCGTTTTGATTTAATTGTGCAGGTTGCTCTCTCATATGTGCTAAACGCTTTCGAATCTTGAAGCACATATTGAGTGGGAGCATTTTAAAGGAAAATAAACTATCGAGGTACAAAAGCTTTTATGTTTTAACATAGAGTAGCTTGATTGAGTTTTAAAATGGTTTCTTAATGGCGCTTGTGATTGTGGATGTGCTTCAAATTAACTCTTGCCTCTATGTGATAAAAATGATTTCAAAAATCCTATGCACATATTGAGGGGGAGAATTTAACAAAGAAAATCAAATGGCTTTTTCTATGAAAATAGTGATCAAAGAAAATATTTCAAAGTCCTCTTGCCTCCTTGTGCTAAACAATTTCAAATCATATGCACATGTTGAGGGGGAGCATTTTCTAAATGATCAAAACTATTAAGGTGCAAAATGCTTTGATCTCGTATCACAAGTACCTTGATTGTTTTTCCAAATGATTTTTCGATTGGTTTCAAGGAAGAATGAACTGTACCAAAAGACCGACCATTTTACTTTATGTATGGAGTTATAAGGATGGTGAGGTTAGGTATTAGTTCCCACGATCCGCCAGAACCGGAGGGATCTACCCAGGGACAATCCACTAGATAGTGTAGAGTCCTTAGGTATATTGAAAAAAGGAGAAAAGTGAGATATGGGAAGAGTGCGGATGAGACGAGCTAGTACTGGAATTTACCCAACAAGGTTCTAGTAATGAAGTCTCGGTAAGCACTGAAGGGGTTGAAGAATGAAAAAGAAATAAATGTGAAAAGGGTGAAAAGAAATAGCCCTCCATTAATTCAACCTTAGGGCAGTAACCGGGTTCAATACATATGCTACTGGTGGTTACTAAGGTAACGCCGGTATTGAAGACAAGACGTCATGGACCCAGTGACGCTCTGCACTAAAATTCCCAAGCTACTCAAGTTCCTCTTAAAAGGGCTTGTTTCATTCTCACGGGGAACCGACATAATCTATCGACTTTCTCTTAGAGATTGTTGATATTGAAGAAGGAGACCCTCTCCCTAGTCTCCCATAGGAACCAAATGTGCCCAATTGAGTCTAGAGCCAAGAGATCATCCACAATATCTCATTAGGACACAAAGTTAATGATGACTTGCTGTTTCACACTATGTGGAAAGTAAGAATATAATTAAGAGTCCTACGCATTATCCTTGTGGTATTGCCAGAACATCTGAGTGATATGTAAAAATATTCACAATGAAGATGGAAATCCTTCTAGAGCCAACATCAAACAAGCTCTTGGTGGGTGACATGTGAGATCTTCTCGTAAGATCAAACTTGTGACAACTGGATAGAAACGATGGGGAGATTCAATCTTGAATCAACCTTGGTCCAGGATTGGAATTGACGAATACTTTTGGAAAAACCGTTCGATGTGCAAATCTTCTTTCTCTAGCGCATCGAATGTGTATTCATATTTCAAATTCAAAAAGTATCTCTGATTGAAAAAATACTTTTGGAAAAACCGTTCGATGTGCGAATCTCTTCTTTTCACTAGCACGTCGAATGTGTACTCATTCTCTAATACAAAAAGTATTTTGTTTGAAAATTGATCTTTCTCATAAAACCTTCGTCGTATTGCAAAACTCTTTCTTCAAGCAATACGCGATTGTTTTTCAAATCATTTTTCATCAATCAGTGAATCTCAATTATTTGCCGTTCACTCACTCCGTGTTGTCTTCTTTGAGACGTTCGGTTTGAGAACAGCTAGAACAGCTACTGTGAAACCTGTCAAGGAGATTCTTAGGAATCCTACCGATCACAAAGTATTTATACTGATCAACGGGAACCGTGGGACGTGTACCTCAATTCAACGAAAGTGATCAAAGACACTTTCGTGTGTTTTATTGCTAATTGTTGTTTGCGGGTACATTTGGACGGTTGCGGTGATCGAATTGAGGAGTCAATCCAAAGCCGCATGCTCACAGCATCCACACTTAATTTGTAGAAATCATGACTGGTGCTTATCTACATAACCGGCTCGATATTTCATACTATGCTTCGCTGCTTTGCTACAAATATCATAAACCAGTAAGGCTTCCGCTACTCTGATGGAAAGATGTCATGATTCAACTGTGTGAGCATGTCGGTCCGAAAGTCACAACATCACATGATGGCAACACAATAAAGGGTGATCCAGAGATTTCTGTGGCTGATGATCTCAAAGAAAGCTCGAAGATCATCAAGATGTGGATCAGTTAAAGGCCTCCACTTAAAGTACAAATCTATGGACTTTGAAGAATCGCTACAAAAGCACAAAGATTGCGGAACTTGAAGAATTGAAGTCTACGAGCTCAGAACAAAGTCAATAATAGAATGCTAGGATTCGAAATGTAAAACATGGGGTGACCTCCCTTAGGGGGAGATTGTTAGGAATTAGAAAATTCCATAGTGAAGAGTCGGTCACCCCAAATGTTATCTAGCTTAAGTTAGGTCGTGGACTTGTCATTAGTTACGTTATTTAGTAGTTTATTTATTAGTTTCTAGCGTAGTATAGTGTAGTGCAACACCGTGGAGGAAGGACGGGTCTTTACCCACTGTATACCTGATCCACAGGCCGATAGGAGGTCGTGTATTTGTAAGTATAAATACCCCTTCCATTCATGGAAGGGGTGGTGCTTTTCAATCTAACATTCCATACTTTTGAGAACCAAGTCTCTACCAAGAAAACACCCAACTCTCTAACTTTCTCCCTCTAATGGTAAACATGTATTTTGACCATCCAAGACCATCCGAATCATCAACACAATAATATTTGGATCCTAACAAGCACCCCCAGTGGATTGAGGTTGAAATTATTCTTCCTTAGGAGCATTGGAGGGTGGTTTAATAGGTTGAAAAGATGATGTTCCAGCTGTTCTTGGTCTTTTGTGTGCTTCTCTACCTTTGTCAGGGTATAGATCTTCATGTCACCTTTTTCGTGCTTTGTCTTTCTTACAAGACTCGTCTTTCTTTTCTGCTCTCTTGATGGAGTTAATCAAAGCTCTTCGTAACTCTTCTTTTTCAGGGTTAGCGTCAATTAATTCCAAAATTTGACCTTTGTGTGCAGAGATAGAAGGCTCAGGAGGTATGATCTGCAAATTAACTAGAGTTGTTTGAAGTTGACATGCCACAAACGGTGTCTAGTTTGCCTTTGACATATGTAGACAATACATCTGGAAATGATTCATTCAATGATTGGATCACCATATTAGGCATAAAATCCTTGACCATATCTTCCATTGTCTTTTCAATGTCTTTTGAGCTGAAGTCGTTGAGGGCAATTTGTTGAGTCTATAGATGTTGTTGTAGCTGTTGAAGTTGTTTCTGAACATTAGCCAAGGATTTTTTATTCTGAACAACTGCCTTTGCACGCTTCACGCTCTTGACTCGTAGAGCTTCTGGATGCTTTGACGAGACTTTTATCTTTAACGTTGGAATTTTCTTTAGAGATTGTGTAGATGTGCCGGTTTCTTCATTGATTGTTTTCAGGTTCAAGTCATCCAACTTTGGTGGTGTTGTGTGTTGGAGATGAAGGTATAATTGTTCTTGAGAAGATGTGTGTGATGTTTGTTTGACCGGAGGTTATTTTGTGTTGTCAGGGGACCTCTGTTTGGCAAAGTACTTGTTAGGAGCATCATCATCATCATCGTCGTCATTATCGTCACCTTTATCATCATCAATTTTCTCTTGTTCTTTTCGGATTCATCATCAGAGTGAATGAATTCGTCTGTGTTTCTTGATTTTTCTCTATCTTAGTGAGTCTTATCAGAGTCATCCTCACTCAACACGTGTTCTCTTTCATCCTATGTTGTGCCACTAGATTGTATACCTGCCATCTGCTGTCGTTGCTTAGCTAATTAAATCAAGTATAGTCTCTTGTTTTCTTTGGCAGGTTTCTTCCAGTTTCTGTTGTAGCACACTGCCTCAGTTAGAGGTTCGTCAGTTGCTGCATGCTTATCTTTAGCCGTAGCAAGCAACTTAGCAGTCTCAGCTCCTATATCAACTTAATGATCAATTTGTTCATCAGATTGCATCTTTTCTTGCTTATCCTTGATGATCCTTTCACGTTCATTTTGAGCACTGATCTTTTCAACATAGGTAATGTGTTCTCTTTATAGATCAGTTAACTCTTCATCATGAAGTTTCAATGGATGCTCTTTCTTCTTTCTGGGTTGTTTGGTAGTACTCTCAGAGTCACTAGCTCATTTTCCTCCTGTTCCTCTCCCAGATCCTCTTCTTGTAGCAATTCCCTTACTCTCCTTATCAACATTTCCAACAACCTCTGCCAACTCAGTAGCTTCATGTTAGCCGTAACATTATTTAATAGAAGTGATGGTCATTCACGTTTAGGAACTTTGTAACGTGTGTTAGATATTGTACTAAAATAGTCGACGGGCTCGTGGATTGGGCTAAGCTAAATAGCTATTAGTTAAGTTAAGCTAGCCTTTTATCATTTGTAATCCAATCCAACCCAATCCAAGCTATGGAAGTATAAATACCCCTCAAATGATCATTTGAGGGGTGTGCTTGAGTGTGTTTGTGTGTGTTTTCTTAATGGTATAATAAGTTTCCTTTCATCTTATTTTCTCTCTACATACACGCATCATATCTTCAAGTCACCTTCTTTCCATCTTTATTCTTCTTTCTTACGCATACGTGTGTTTGTGGTTTTACGTGGTATACTTGTGTGGTAAGCTTGGTATACGTGATAAGGTTGAGAAAAACAAGGTCCTACAATTGGTATCAATCGCCTAACAATGGTTTAGGAGTGTTTGTGTTACATTTTTTTGGTTAAAGCTTTTAAAAAGTTGCATTTTTTATAAAAAAATGTGGGCTTTTTGTCCTAAAGTTTTGATTTTTACGTGTTATTAAGCTTAAAGTTGTAGTTTTTATTGATCATTAAGTGTTTTGGAAGAAGTGTGTGCAAAAGAAATCGTTTGGAAACGTGTTTTTGGGTGTAAATTTGTGTTTTTGCAAAATTCTGGGCATTTTACGCGTAAGGAGTGCAAGTACAGAAAGTCAAAACCCTAGTTTTACGCGTAAGGAAAAGTCAAAACCCTATTCTTACGCTTAAGGGTCTACGCGTAAGAAATCCAAATCCTACGCTTAAGCTTTTGGTGAAGAATCTCCGTGCAACAACGGTTACTCAGTGTTTCCCTCACTTGGATAAGTTTGTGGAACACTTCGACTTGTGGATATCTTTTACACTTGGACGAGTGTAAAGGATTTTGGTTTTAAACCTAAACTTACGCATAAGCCTAAAAACTTACGAGTAAGCACTTCTACGCATAAGTTAATTCTTACGTGTAAGGTTTCTTACTTCTAAGCATTTAAGTTTACGCATAAGCTTATGCTTAAGCCTAAAGGTTACGCGTAAGATAGTGTTTACGTATAAGGAATCCTACGCATAAGTAGTCTACGCATAAGCATCCTACGCCTAAGCAAATCCTACGCCTAAGAACAAGGTTTACGAGTAAGATTCTGAGCAAAACTTCAAACGGCCATAACTTTTGAACCGTAACTCCGTTTTCAGCGTTCTACCCATCAAAACGACCATGAGAACGAGGAGAATGACACGCCGAATTAACTAAAGTTCATGCGGGTCAACCTTCAAGTCCTAAAAACGCTCCAAACATAAGTTATTAAGGTTTTTAAGTTTTTAGACCAAAATTTCATTACAACAACCGAGCTTAATCTTCATCAAACACAACTCCTTTATCGTTGAATCGATCCTACATCAACTTTATCATCAAATACCTTCATCAATGGCTACTCAACAAGAAATTCATGCAGCTGGTGCCGAAAACCTTCCTCCTATGCTGGAAAAAGGTGGATATCTTCAATGGACAAATCGTATGCTCCGCTACATCAAGACCAAACCTAATGGAAAACTCATGATTCAATCCATTACGAATGGACCCTTCAAGCCTCAACATGTCCAAGACCCTGGACGTCCTGATGCAACACCTCCCATTCCACCATACTTTCGTGCTCAACATGAATCCGAATACAACGAAGAGGATAAGAAGCAGGTCGAAGAAGATGACATGGCAATACACATCGTCCAACTGGGACTACCAAGAGACATCTTTGCTGCTGTAGATAGCTGTGAAACTGCTTACGATATGTGGGAACGTGTTACACGGCTATGTTATGGAACAGAAATTGGTCAACAAGACATGGAGAACAAGCTGCTAACTGAATGGGAAAAGTTTACATCAACTCCAGGAGAATCCATTGAATCCTACTATGGAAGGTTTTGCACTTTGATGAATGGGCTTATCAGAAACAAGTTGGCACCCAGAACTATCGTGAGTAACATCAAATTTCTCAACAATCTTCCAGAAGAATGGGGACGATATGTCACTATTGTCAACCAAACAAAGGACTTACATCAGGTGAACTTTGATCAACTCAACGATTTTCTGAAACAAAACCAAGCTGAAGTCAATGAAGTAAGGAAAGAAAGATTGGCAAAGAATCATGATCCCTTGGCACTAATTGCAAAGACTCCAACTCCTATGAATTCACAACAACAAGCTTCATCATCTTCCACTAACAGCAACATGCAGCAATACATTCCTCAACCACAAGCTTTTATCCCTCAACAAAAATTCTATCCACCAGAACAACAAGTCATTCAACATCAACAATATCCACAATACCAGGAACAAGGAATCACTGATCTTGAAACTGAACAAGAAGAGGCTTTGTCAAATGCATTTGCTTTTTTGACTAAAGCATTCAGAGGACGCTATTCCACACCAACTAACAACAACCAGAGGATTTCATCAAACACTCGCAACAGGAAAATTGCACAGCCGGGTTTGAATATGGGTCATCAAGGACAAATGGTTGGAGTTATTGGGAACCAACAGGGATATGCTACTGGATTTCACATGGGTAATCAGGCGGTTCCGTATCAGGGTAATCAGTTGGGTCAGAATGTTGGAAATTGGATAGGAAACAATGTTGGGAATAGAGCAGTGGGTAATCAGAATGGGAATGTTGCAGCTCTAGTCGTTGGGAATTATGGAAATGTGAATCAAGCTAATCGGGTTACGTGCTTCAACTGTCAAGGAGTAGGGCACATGGCAAGGAATTGTCCTACTAAGCCGAAAAAGAAAAATTCTGCGTATCTTCAGAAAGCTATTCTGTTGGTACAAAAGGAAGAAGCAGGATTGCAGTTGAGTGCTGAGGAACATGACTTTATGGCTATTATGGATGAATTGGAAGACCGAGAAGACATCAATGCAAACTACATCTTCATAGCAAATCTTCAGGAGGCTAAGTACAACACTGATTCTAACGCACCTCCTGTTTATGACGCCAACGCAGTATCTGAGGTACCAATCATCAATCCATGCTATAACAATGTCATATTTGATGTGTTTACTCATGACGAACAAAGATTCTGGACGCCAGCACCTACTTATGATACATGCATGGACAATCCGAGTTGTAGCAATACTAACTCTGAAACTCCAGATGTGGATCCTAATGGAGGTTGTGTGGCACAAAATACTGAGACTAATGAGGAAACACGTGCCTTATTTGAAACATTAATCAATAATTGTGGCATTGAAATTGAGAAAGTGAAAAAGGTCAATCGCGATGTTAAGGCCGCGAATGATAAATTGATCGCTGAGCTTGAGAGGTACAAGGAGAATACAAAAGCTTTTGAATTTCACAAAAACAAAGAGTCAGAATTGGAAATTGGTTATCGAAATTCCGTTTTAAAAGAACAACAATTGCAAATCAAATATAACACACTTGATGTTAATTTGAACTTAAAAATAAAATCTTTAAACGTGGAAATTTCTGATCTTAAAAACCAAATTTCTACACAAATAGCAACTTATTCTGATCTTGAAAAAGAGAAGAAACAGTTGATTGCCGATTTTTCAAAACGAGAAGATTCTCTTCTTGATGAAATTCTTGATAAAGATGAAAAATCAAAAAATTGGAAAATTTGCTTGTTACAACGGGTCATTCAGCTAAATCAACTAATATGCTGATTAATCAAACAAATCCGTATTTTCATACAACTAAAAAAATGGCTCTTGGTAACAAACCTCCTTGTTTCCTCAAGAAAGCTCAGAAAGAATGGAATGTTTTGAACAATGGAAAAGCTTTACATGAACCCATAATTGTTCGTGATTCTCTTGAAACGTTATAACTATCTGATGAGAGTAGATAAAAAATGCAACAATAGAACCCAGATCTAAAACCAATTGATTATAACAAATGGAACAAAATTTATGGCATTTCTTTTGTTCCTCAAAAAGAAAAATCAAAGTTTTCCATAACACCTAGTGTTTCAAACAGTGTGTCAACGCCAGTTTCAAAACCTGTTGTTGTCTCACAATCTCTTTCGAAAATCGAACAAATGTCTTCAAACAATCCTTTTAACACAAGTGATGCTAGAAGCATTTTAGATGAAATTAAAACTAGAATGGGGCAACTTCAGGAGCTTGTTAAATCAAAAATCAACATCAGCACCAACAACTGGTTTTCTAGTTTTCACGATGAAATGAAAAAGGTTTTTGAAAATGAAATTGCCAATCCGCTAAACCACGTCAGTGCGAGGGTGATTCACTTTGAACAAGCATTTTTGAAAGAAACAGGTGACTTTGTCAAGGACCATAAATCCCTGGTAAAGCAAGCTAATGAATGTTTTGAACATATCAAAGTTTTGAAAAATTTAAATGATTCTCTCGTCGAAGATGTTCTGACAACTGATATTATGTCCATTGTTTTACAAACATATTCTGTTGAAGATCATGAAAGACTCCAGTCTGAGACCTCTGTAATTGTTTCAAAATATGAACAAGCTCTTGAAAAACTTGAAAAAGAAAATGTCTCCTATTTTAAACAACTTGATCGAAAATCTGAGGAATGCAAGTATGACAAATTGTCGTATGAGCGTGCCTACAAGGACATGAAAGAGCAAAATGATCATTTGAGGGCTCAGTTGGAATCTCTAAAAGGAAAGGTTGTGGATACTAAGATTGCAAAACCATTGAATGAGGAGATGGAAAATGCTCCAAAATAGGTTTTCAAACCAAAAATGTCTATTTCCATGCCTCCTCTAAAAGTCAATGAGCAAAATGATTTTCCAAAACCAGTCACTCCACCTGCCTTGCCTAAGCAAAAAGAAACGATTGTTGATAATGAAAAAGCGGTTATCGAAAAATCAAAAGTTTTAGCACCTGGCCTTTTTAGAATGAGTACCACTAATGCCTCTGCCTCAACATCTAAAACATTTGGAACAAACGACATAAGTTTAAACAAGCACTCTAAAGAGACTAGGAAAGCCGAAACAACTTCTCTTGATAACAAAGTGAATCCTAATGCGTGTGCCTTACCTTCTACAGGACTAGAAAGCACCTCTAGGAGCAGCAGACTAAAGCCTAAGAACAATACAAGGAACAATAGAGTCTCTCCTGCCTCTTAGAGAAGTAGCTTGAATAATGAGAAGAAAGTAGAAGAACACCATAGGAATTTACCGCTTTATAATAAGAAAGACATTTCATCTGAATGTAATGAACCTATGAAACTTGCTAAATCTAATGAATGTGTTAAATCTCTTTGTTTAACTTGCAAGAAATCTTTAATAATGTTCAAGATGATTGTGTTTCTAAGAATGTAAATGATAAGCCTGTTAAGAAGAACGTTCCAAAAAGAACTTATGCAAAACGAATAGGAAGACTAGTTGCAAGATTTAGGTCTTACACTACTGATAAAAAGTATACTATTTACTTTAGGGATGATATGTGGAAACCAACGGGTAGAATTTTCACACTCCAGAATGGCAGAATGAGTGATACACCAGTATACCTAGTAGAAAACTTCTATGAGTATGATCTGGATTTTACCTCTAACCCAACGGAACCAAAATCAAAACGGTTTCCAAACAAATCTTCTTCTGTTCTTGGCAGGTTATCGAAATATGTCTTTGGATCGTCGACTCGAGTTGCTCCAAGCACATGACCGGGAATCTGAAGCTGCTGATCAATTTCGTCTAGAAATTCATGGGAACCGTACGCTTTGGAAATGATCATGTAGCAGCTATCATGGGTTATGGAGATCTACCTTTTGGAAATATTTTGATCACTCGGGTTTAGTATGTCGAAGGGTTGGGACACAATTTGTTTTCAGTCGGGCAGTTCTGTGATGCAGATTTAGAGGTTGCATTTAGGAGAAATGCATGCTTCGTTAGAAACTTGGATGGCATTGATCTCTTAATTGGGAATTGTTATACAAACTTGTATGCTATCGATATAAACCAAATGGCCTCTTCATCACCAATATGTCTTATGACACGAGCATCTGGAATAAAGTCCTGGTTGTGGCATAGAAGATTATCCCTTCTCAATTTCGACACCATCAACAAACTGGCCAAAGACAACATTGTCAACGGACTTCGAAAGTTCAAATACACCAAGGATTACCTCTGTCCATCATGCGAACAAGGAAAAAGCAAAAGAGCATCATATAAACCCAAACCCGTACCTACTTCAGAAGCAAGGTTACATATGTTGCACATGGACTTATGTGGCCCAATGAGAGTTGAAAGCATAAATGGGAAAAAGTATATTCTTGTTATCGTCGATGATTATTCGAGATATACATGGGTTAGGTTTCTGAGATCAAAAGACGAAGCACCAAGCATCATCATCACTTTTCTGAAGCGCATTCAAGTACTTCTTCAAACTCCAGTAAGGGTTGTAAGAACACAACGCACGCGAATTCACAAATCGGAGTTAAGAGCTTATATTGAAGATGTTGGAATCACACATCAGACATCAGTTGTTAGAACTCCACAGCAAAATGGGGTAGTTGAAAGAAGAAATCGTACTCTTGTGGAAGCTACTCACACAATGCTAATCTATTCTAGTGCACCATTATTTCTATGGGCTGATGTCGTTGCCGCTTGTTTCACTCGAACCGATCCCTAATCCATCCAAGAATCAATAAAACCCCATATGAACTAGTGAACAACAGAAAACCTGATATCTCTTACTTTCACGTGTTTGGCGCTTTGTGCTATCCGATAAACGACAGAGAAGATCTAGGAAAACTGAAAGCGAAAGGTGATATTGGAATCTTCATTGGATACTCAGATAACTCGAGGGCATTCAGGGTGTATAACAGAAGAACTAGGAAGATAATGAAGACGATGAATGTGAATTTTGACGAACTTTCACAGATGGCTTCTGAGAGACTCGCTCTAGAACCCGCGCTTAATCCGATGGCTTCTAATCAAAACAGATTAGAACCAGCACCAAACCCGCAGACTTCTAGACACATCAGTTCAGGACTCATACAACAAAGAGCTCCATCAACTTTTGCTGACACACCTCATGAACAAGAATGGGAGAATTTCTTTGAGTTAATGTTCGATGACTACTATGGTGGAACTTCGAAAAATGCATCAAACCATCATTCCGCTGCACCCGCTCAAAATCATCTACCACCACCACCAACAGAAGATGCATCTACCACAGTCAAAACCAATGCACCAACTCTATCAACATCATTTTCATCTACTCCAGCAACTCCAATTCTTGAAACAATCTTACCAGCAGTTGATGAGCAAAATCAAAACATATCATTTCAAGAAGAACCTACTCTAAACCAGAACGATGCAACGTTATATGAAGACTTATTTGAAAACCCGTTTGCTACGGAATCAGCTGAATCATCTTCAAGCTTACGAGAACTATCTAACTCGCATACGTATAACATTCGGTATCCTTCTACTCTGAAGTAGACTAAAGACCATCCAATTGAACAAGTTATTGGTGAACCTTCACGGCTAATTCAGACGAGACGCCAACTTGCCACAGACTGCGACTTGTGCATTTACCTTTGCTCAATTAGCACTAAAGAACCAAAGAAAATTCGCGAGGCAATGGCAGATAATGCGTGGATAGAAGCAATGCAGGAGGAACTTCTCAAATATCGTCTACATGACTAATGGGATTTGGTTCCAAGATCAATTGACATTCGCGTAATTGATCTCAAATGGTTATGGAAGAACAAAAGGGATGAAGAAATGACTGTAATTCGCAACAAAGCTCGCCTCGTGGCCAAAGGATACAGACAGGAAGAAGGGATAGACTTTGAAGAGTCATTCACTCCGGTAGCTAGACTTGAAGCAGTCAAGATTTTCTTAGCCTATGCAGCTCACAAAAACATCACGGTATATCAGATGGACATTAAGACCGCATTCTTAAATGGAACTCTAAAAGAAGTGTACGTGATTCAGCCAGAAGGCTTCATAGACATGGAACATCCAGACTACGTCTACAAACTCAAAAAGGCAATCTATGGTTTAAAGCAAGCTCCGAGAGCGTGGTATGACGAACTGTCCTCTTTCCTGATTCAAAACAATTTCACCAAGGGAACTGTTGATCCTACCTTGTTTACACAAAAATGAAAAAACGACATTTTGATTGTTCAGATTTACGTGGACGACATCATTTTTGGGTCCACTAATCCGAATCTTTCAAAACATTTTGAAAATCTCATGAAAAGTAAATTTGAAATGTCCATGATGGAGGAACTAAAGTTTTTTCTTGGTTTACAAATACATCAATCCCCTCGTGGAATTTTTATTAATCAAGCTAAATATACAACTGAGATTTTGAAAAATCATGGTATGGATAATGGAACACCAATGGTAACTACACCAAAAATTGGAGCCGATTTACTTGGGAAACCCATCGATCCGAAGAAATATCGGAGCATGATTGGTTCTCTCATGTACCTTACTGCTAGTCAACCCGATATTCATTTTGTTGTTTGCTTATTAGCACGGTTTCAGGAAAAGCCTACCGAACTGCACCTCAAAGAGGTTAAAAGGATCTTTCGGCACCTGAAGAAATCCATTCACATGGGACTTTGGTATCTAAAGGAATACGGATTTGATCTAATCGCCTTTTCAGATGCGGACCACGCAGGTGATCAAGTTACATCAAAAAGTACATCAGGAGGAGTACAATTTTTGGGTGAAAAGTTAGTAAGTTGGTCTTCAAAGAAACAAGAGTGCACTGCACTTTCAACCGCTGAAGTTGAGTATGTGTCTCTATCTGCGTGTTGTGCTCAAGTTCTATGGATGAGAACACAACTCACAGAATATGGCTTTACTTTCGATAAAATGCCTATGTATTGTGACTCGAAAAGTGCCATAGCCATATCATGCAATCCTGTTCATCACTCTAAGACTAAACATATCAGAGTTCGCTACCACTTCATAAAAGAGCACGTGGAAGAAGGTACTGTTGAATTATTTTTCGTGAAGACGGATTACCAACTCTCCGATTTATTTACTAAAGCCCTTTCAAAAGAACGGTTTGACGATTTAGTTCGACGAATTAGAATGCGAAGCCTAACACCTGAGGAGTTAAAACGTCTTCTCGAATCTTCTTGAAAATGATTTTCCAAAAAGCTTCGTTGTAAATACTTTTGAAAAACAAAATACAAAATTTGAAAAACCAACAAAAGCAAAATATAAAAATATAAAACTTTCAAAAAATTCAAAAACAATATAAAATCAAAAATCCAAAAATATTCTTCTCACGACATGTCTCTCGTATAATCGATCTTCTGTACGTTTCTAGAAATGTCATTTAATAATGATACGGACATGTATAGATGCTTGAGCGAGAGTTCTTTAAATGTTTTTCTAAAACATGTCGTTTCTCAAAATTTCTTTAAAATATGGCTTTCGTATACTTCAGTACGAAACCCGTACCAAAAATGATGACTTTTGATTAGTTCAAATCAAAACTCGTGTTTTTAAAGAAAAATCTAGTGTACGCTTCAGTGCACTACATTTAAAACTGGTGAGAAATCATCATCATCTTGAGCACCTTTTTCAAGATTGTTCAAAAAGATTTTCAAAATCTTTCAAAATATTTTGTGCTGAAGATAACTCCCTCTAAAACCCTTTAATTGATTATGCTTTATTAAAGGGGGAGTATATAACCAAAATGTTCCAAATTCATGCTTAAATCAAATCCGTTTGTCTCCCCAAAAGATTCTAAAATGTTGTTTAATCCGTTGATATCAAAAATATCACGAATATGCTATTTTTGAGGGGGAGAAGACGTGATTAAAATGTGATCAAAAAGTTTAATGATCATTGTTTGAATCTCAAAAGAGCTCAACTCAGTTGAAACCATTGAATTGACGAGGAATCAAAGTCAGTAAATGTACCATTTCGAGAAACTCGTGATAGACATGCACTTTCATGGGTCTAACCTTCTTTTCAAGAAGAGTTTACAATTTCAAGGTAGTTATTAGAGCTAGTTGTCACCTAAAAACTGACAATGGAACTCTTTAACTATGCAACGTAACCGTGTCTCGTGGGGAATTGTCTATCATGAGCCGATCAATTCAAAAAGTGCGAACTCTACCCTCACTGTGCATTTCTCAAAACTTATAAGCACATGTGAAGGGGAGTGTTTCTGAAAATATAAAACTCTCGATGTGTTTCAAACATGCTTTCAATCATAAACACTCTGTGAGATTTTCAAGAAAATGGTTTACGGCAACATAGGTTAGTCATGGAGTTATAAGGTGACTAAGGTTAGGAATGACCGTCCTATGATCCACCAGAGCCAGAGGGATCTACCCAAGGACACCACCAATAGTTAGAATTTAGAAGTCCTTAGGTATGATTGAAAAAAGGAGTAATATGAGAAAGGAGAAAGAAGGGGTTGAAGAATTAAAAAGAAATGTAATGAAAAAGGGTGAAAAGAAATAGCCCTCCATAATCAACCTTAGGGCAGAAACCGGGTTCAATTCATCTCACTCGGTTGTCACTAAGTTGACACTGGTATTGAAGACAAAGACGTCATGGACTCAGTGACGCACTGCACTAAACCTTCTAGCCACTCAATTCCTCTTAAAAGGGATTTTTTTCATTCTCACTGGGAACCCTACATAAACTATCAACTTTCTATTAGAGATCGTTGGTATTGAAGAAGGAGACCCTCTCCCTAGTCTCCGCTCAGGAAAACCAAAATGCACTAATCGAGTCTAGAGCCACGAGATTCATCAAAAGATCTAATAGGAACACTTAACATTTCATTGCTTGTTGTTCATCAATAAGGACACAAGTGATACATTCTAGAGTCCTGCGCAGATCTTAGCAATCTGCCAGAACATTTATGAGAGGTTTCACATTTGTGATCCTTAGTGATTGAATGGAAATACCTGCCAAGGTCAACATCAAGCAGCCCTGACAGCAGGTCACTTCGGTAATTCTTTATGGGTTACGTTTAGTGTGTCTCAAACGGTCTACAGTCGTGGAGTGATGCTTCGGTGTACTTCTGCGACTCACCTGAACTGTAGATGTACTTCGGTATGTCGTGTTAGCCTTCTTGAGGGCCTCCAATTTCAGGAACAGCCTTTGCTAGAATTAATAGATGTGTTTTCACACTATGCTGTTAACACCCTCGAAGTTCGAACTTGTAAGTGCTAGAAATACCGCTAAGGAGATTCCTTTCACGAATCGAATCCTGAAGATGTGGGTCGTTACTTGAATTTATTCAATGTAATGCCAACTGTCCCTTATGGGATTAGGATGGCTGATTCGCCCGACCAAGGTAAATCGAATCAAGACATTCATCAGTAGAACAATCGTAATAATCATTTCTTCAAGAAAAGATTACAATGATCGATTGGTGTTCGTGACTGTACCTGGGAAGTTGCTGCTGATGGATGCTCGCGGGAGGAAGAGATCGTGCAGATTCTCCACATGCTCATACCAACAACACATGAAAGTTCACATCAAAATCAAAGGCAACATAAAGTTAAAGATGATTCTTCATCAATGTCAAAGAATCTACAAAGTTTAAAGACTCAAGAACTACATCATTGGTAATTAAAAGTCAAATAGAAGTGTGAGCATGGTGGAGAAAGACGTGGAGACACCTAACCAAAGAAGTTGACGTATGACAGAATGCCACATTAACTGATCACAAAGCATGAAGGAACAAAGAATTAAGACTATTCTATATCTACACACAAAGTTCAAGCTCAAGGAAAGTAAAGACCTAATCAAGTGGAGCATCTTTTGAATGACCACCCCTTAGGGGGAGATTGTTAGCCGTAACATTATTTAATAGAAGTGATGGTCATTCACGTTTAGGAACTTTGTAACGTGTGTTAGATATTGTACTAAAATAGTCGACGGGCTCGTGGATTGGGCTAAGCTAAATAGCTATTAGTTAAGTTAAGCTAACGCAATCCAAGCCCAAGCCCAAGCCCATAAGGGTAATATGTATGGAAGTATAAATACCCCTCAAATGGTCATTTGAGGGGTGTGCTTGAGTGTATTTGTATGTTTTTTCTTTATGGTATAATAAGTTTCCTTTCATCTTATTTTCTCTCTACATACACGCATCATATCTTCAAGTCACCATCTTTCCATCTTTATTCTTCTTTCTTACGCATACGTGTGTTTGTGGTTTTACATGGTATACTTGTGTGGTAAGCTTGGTATACGTGATAAGGTTGAGAAAAACAAGGTCCTACACTTCATAAACCTTAGATGCAGATGTTTCTTTGATGGCCTTGAAGAGAAGAAATTCAGGTATCTTTCTTTCGGGTTTCTTAGTATCAGTGGCCAGAATCCTTAACCCTGAAAGCATGTGATCACGATCGGGTGAGTGTTGTTTTTCATCTTCTCTTCGGTCGATATCAAGTTAGTTTTTCATGAAGTAGGCTATTAGAAGTTTGGTGTAGCAAACCCTGTATTTTGCTTTGGTTTTGAAGGATTAGCGTTGCTGGATCATGTCATTCCATATCAAGTTTGTATAGTCGATGTGTTTAAGATAAACTATTCCCCAAAAGAATTGTAGATGTTCTAGTGTGGGATTCTCTTTTTCAGTTTCTTTGCCGGTGACACAATGATTAATAATTGAGTAGAGGGTTAACCAAGGTTGAGGAATGTATTTGCGGTTGACTTTGGTAGGAGAGGTGATCTTCAGCACTGAGTCTACATACCCCAAGTGATTAAGAAACTTGACGACCTCATCGAATGCAGGGAATGAAAGAAAACCAGTGTTTTTGCCATGGTTAGACTGTGGAAGCTTGAGAACGTTCCTGAGAGTGTGGATGTTGAATGTAATTTCAATGCGGTTGATCATACATGTCATGGCATCTTGTTTGTTGTTAACTGTGAGAGTGTGGCAGAACTGATTCAGATAGATTTCAGGAACTGATGCTGTTAAAGTCAGAAGATGTCTGCAGTAGTGCTTCTTCAGAATTTCCACCATAACTTGGCAGGTGGGGTGACAAGAGAGTTTTTCCAAGTCAACTCTCGAGTTAGATTCCCCCATTCTTCGTTCATCTCCATCTAGAAACATTTCCCTCCATGTTAGCCTGGGGAGAGGAGCATCGACCTGTTGTGCCATGATGATTCTTAAATAGAAACCATAACAAGGAACACAGAATACTGTTTGATTATGTTAGTGTTAGAATTATAAACACATCTCCCGCTTCTTGTACTTGTTGAGAAACAAAACATTTCTTTGAAGACTTATGTTAGTATAAATAAGTCGTAAAAAAGTTTGTTTATATTTGGCGATCTCGTTAAGTTTTGTTGATAATAAATAAAAAGTTATCATAAGTATAATTCTAAGAATACATGTTGTTTTGATAAATATATACATTTGGTTATTTATATAAATGTTGTAATAATAATGTGTTGTAATAAAACATGTAATAGGTTAGGTAATATCCATGACCCATGACCCATACCCATGGAGCTAAATCCATAACCCATGACCCATTGCATGATATCATGCATGAAATCATGTTGGGTATTATTCATGACCCATGACCCATGACCCATTGACTAGGTACATTTTATCTTGTTGGGTATCCATGATCCAAAGTCCATGACCCATGGTCCATAACCCATAACCCGGTTTGCAACCCAAAATCCAGACTAAGCTGACCCAGTAGCCGGATCCCTGGAATTGCACTGACCGGATCCTTTGGGTGCGGATCCGCTGGAGCCGTGGAACAGAAGACACTTTTGCATATAAATAGTAAGCCATTTCTTCATTGGTTCTGACCCTTCTTCTTACAACTTTCTCATATATTATCTCACTCTCCTAACCTCTGATCACTTAATCATACTTGTAGTTCTTCTCTCTTTTGTTGTGATTCTCTTTTAGGTCCTTCACGAAGGCGAGATCAAGCTACTCTACAAGTCATCCATGCAAAGGGTCCTTGATTGATTTGTCCATCCACAAGATTTCAGTAGCATATCTTGTATTTCATATTTCACATATATGTTATGTAATAGTTGTGTAAAGGCTTGGTTCTACCTCGTGGATGAACTTGGTATTTAGCTTTGTACCAGAAAAAGTGTAAGCGACGTTGTGAGGCTTCTCCGCCGATTTGAAAGAGCTTGTTGACATAGTGCTTGAACTCTCGAGCGAGGTACTCGGGGAGTGGAGTAGGGAAAGGAAGGTGTCCTTGTAGCCGAACCACTATAAATCACTTGTGTCGCTACTTTCTATCCTTTACTTTACTTGCATTCTTTACTTACTTTATTTATTGTTTGGTACTATCTATTCATCCATAAGAATTCACATAAGATTGAATCTAAATCTTTGAAACTTAAATTAAAATCGGTAAAACTATTCAACCTCCCCTGCTAGTTTTCCACAAATTATTTCAAGTTTGAATATTAGGAAGGAATTGCAAAAGTTTCATATTTGTAAAAAAACATTTTAGATTGAAAACCACTTAGAGAGGTAATGAAAGATTTCCCATTTCATCATCCTCATTATCCAAGTTTAAAACTTCACTGTTACTATATTTACATTGTCACCATTCAAATTAACAGAATCACTAGGAATAGTCACAACACAAATCAAATGCAAAATATCACCACCACAACAAGAGTGTCTTTTTTGCAACGCTCATTATCATCATATGGGTTATCATCATAGTCATCTTTCCAACGTTCGTATAAGCTCTTCATCCCGGTTCCATCTCCGCTTTTTGAGAATTTCGTAGCCTTTGAACTTGTCGATGCCATAAATCTCGCGATATCATTAGCATCCTCTTCCACTTCATTCTTTCTATCATTATTCTCATTATCCAAGTTTAAAACTTTGTTAACTATATTTACATTGTCACCATTCAAATTAACAGAATCACTAGGAATAGTCACAACGTCCTTTTCAATCATATTAAGAACACTAAAAGGATTTGAAGTCACTATTTTTGTACCACTTGAACTAGCCATATCACCCTTAAGTTTCAAATCAGATTTAATACTATCACCAGCCATATTAGAATACGTACCTTTCAGTTTATCCTGCTTATTTTCCGTCTTCTTTGTTCTCATAGGTCTGTAGACTAACCGAGACTTAGGACCAGTATGAAGACCTCTAATAGTTTGTCTTTCCGTCCTCACATTCACATCGGATACAACATTCTTAGGACACTAGTCCAACGAATGACCAAAATCCTTACCGGTTGAACATCTAGTCGGCTCCCACTCATAATCAACACAAATCAAATGTAAAATATCACCACCACAACAAGAGTGTCTCTTAACTCAACATCTGTACACCCCTAAAAAATGGGTCGCAGCAGAAAATTTATGTCACGAGTGCTACCAATTGTTATCACAACACAAAGTATAGAACAACGGTTTAAAATTATGAAACTTCATAAATAAAGGTATAAAGTTTACATTATTCAAAAAGAGTGCAGAAATACATGCTCATAGTGATAAATCGGTCCCAAATATAAAACATCATAGTATGACCATGCCATGCCATTTGCCAAATGCCTCCAAAAGTAAGTTATGCAGCAGTAACGATCAAACACTTGAGATAAAACATGCTAAAAAGTCAACACAAAGGCTGAGTGAATCCATAGGTTTAATAGTAAAACAGTTGAACATAAGAATTCCAACTTTAAAAGACAGTGGACTACGTTGTTATGCGCCCATAATAGAAAGTATGTATTAGTGCATCTAAGCTCATGACACTCAAAACGTTGACAAGTTTCAATAGAAGTTGATACGATGATATCAATAGTTTCCCTGAAGTAGGTATTTTACCATATACCTAGTAATCTCAAATATAGTACGCCGGGTTGCCTTTCCGGCCAACCAAGCGGGACGCGTCAATCCTTTAGGCCTATATATTATATTCACGTTCACTCGCAAGTGACTAATGGTTCATGATAAAGGGACTTTAAGTTCTTTGGCAATAGCGGTACTTAATGCTAATAATAAATTCAAGTAAGCATAGAATTTATAAAGCGCTTGTTGATAAGGTTTTAAAATGTACCTTTTTGAGGGGTCGTTTAAGCCCTTATTTGATCACTTTTGTATCCGTTATTACTTAATATCGTTCCTTTTCACTTTTTAGGTCTCTTGAAGGCAAATTGCTAGAATGGCACTTATTTGGACGAAAAGGCACGGATATACGAAGAAAATGCCCAAAGTCAAGAATCGAGCCACTCAGACTGCTGAAATACAAGGAGACGGCGTCAGGTTCTACAGGTGACAGCGTCAGGTGTTATCTGTGACGCCGTCGCATAACTTTTGTGACGGGGCAGTAGCCAAATTTCTTATTTTTAAGTGACGGTTTTAGGCTTTAAAAGAGTAGGTCGTCGCAACTCGACGCCTAGATTTGATCCGCACGGCGCCGAGACCGGGGACGGCGTCACAATCATAGGGTGATGCCGCCGCAAGACTAACGCCAAGACGAAACCCTAATGACACTACCGACGGCCACAAATCATAAGGTGACGCCGTCGCGATTGTAATCTTATATATAGAATCCGAATTTTTCAGTTTTAGTGAGTAGTATTTTGGAGTAAAAACCTAAACCGAACCAAGGCTGTCTTGTACAGTATTTTAGGGTTCTAAACCCTATCTTACCACAAGATAAGTGTTTTACTTCATTAATTCAATTATGTCTTCAATTATTTGTGTGTATGCTTGCATGTTCTCCATGTCCGGCTAATTTATTTGTGTGTTTGCTTAGGGAATATGAAACTTAATTATTGAATATTGATTGGTTGTCTCTGATCTTAATTGTTAATGATCTAGTAATGCGATAGGTCATTCGTTGTGTAGTTAATGCTTGATTAAATCTTTGTGAACCTTAGACTATAACACCTAGAGTACTTGTAGGCTAAACTATCCAAAGAGAACCTTAGAGTTAGAGTTTATAATTCCTAGAGATTTTGTAGACGAGACCCTTTGGTAGTTTCAAAGAGTTAGGGACAAACGCATACCCTACGACTTTAGACATACAACGCGATTAGGAATAAGGACGTGACAATTCAACCATCAATAGGAGATAATTAAGGAGTAAGAAAACCTAAGTAAACACATCTTTAAACCATCATACGAGCACACAATAATTAGACATAGACTACCCTCACCTTAGATTAGATAATTAGATAAGTAGAGTAATCGGTAGAAATACCAACCCCCAAATCTAAACCTCGAGATTCGTACCTTTCTAATTCCTAAAAAACATAAAAAGATAAAAAAAAATAATCTTCCTCAACCCCAACCTTAGCGTAGTAACTTCTCACTAGCATTCCTATTCCCCTAGAAAACGATATCAATACCCGTGGCTTACCCTAATACTACACTACAACGATTAGGTTCACTGCCTAGGGTGTTATAAAACTTGCTCGAAGAAAAGGAAGTTCCTTTGACCCCGAACGACGCGTGTAGCGTTATCAAGTTTTTGGCGCCGCTACCGGAGAATAGAATAGCTAGTTAGTAGTCCACCTCGTTTTGGTTTCTTTGCTTGATTCCTATCAAGTAAATTTTTCTTTTTATTCGCTTCCTTGTAGTCTATCCCCCTTCTTTGTGTTTGTGTTCGTAAAACCCTTTTCAATTGTCGCTATGGCAAGTGAAATTGCATTTGAATCATTAACAAATGAGGAACAATTGAAGTTCGCAGATTGGATTGGTTTTTATTGTTCTAATGACTTTGTGAGTAAACTTAGTGATATCCAAAAGGAGACGGGTGTAAGGTTTGATGGATTTTATATATTTTGTGTTTGTGTGGCTTCTATTCAACGATCGTTGTCAGGCTCAACTCCTTTTAGTGAGACCATCTGGAGAATTTTTCAGAAAAGCCTCCTATGCATAAACCATCAGCTGGTACAACTTGAGGAAATGGATAAAGCGCGTGAGGAATCCTTTAGGCAAATAGAACATAGTAGTCAAGTTTTTTAGAACAATTCTTATGAATCGGACCAAGAATTTGAAATGGCAAAAGAAGGATTTGAGATGCTTAGGAGTGTATTTGGGTTAGATCATACTAAAACACATGATGAACATTTAGGAGATCTAGATATAATGGAGAATGAGGTGGAAACTCCAAGCCCACAAGCCCTACCATCACTTGAGGAACACACATTGCCTATAACTTACCCGAGAGAAGTAGAAGAGACTATAGGAACCCCAATTGTAGAACCTTTGAACCAAATGCCACTAGAGAAAGTAGGTTTAGATGCTTGTTGTCATGACCTCTCTCTTAGTCTTAGGGAAGCTCCTAATTTTGATGAACCGGAGCCTCAACCAGAAACCTTACCCAATTTTCCGTCTTTAGATGTGAATCTAGGAATTGAATTAGGCCACAATCCACCCATCAAAATAAATAGTCCGGGTAGTTGCTTGATAAAGGTGGTAGACTCTAGGCCATGTAGAGTGGAAGCTAATATAGGAGTAACCCATGACCTTACACACTTATATCACCCATTCATGGTTGATAACAAGAAACATTATGGGTTTAAACCGGGTTTATTAGGTCAAGATGGATCCTTAACTAAGAATCTTTTGAAGTTGGTAGAAGATGATCCATTTCTAGGGTAAAGACTTGATTCACCCGCTACACTAATAGAATTAGGTAAGGTTATAATGAATGGAGCACACTCCATTGAACATATAAATCACCCATCACCCTCTCCTCACGTAACAAATTTCCACCCTAAGGGTGTGTATCGCTACTATCACCCGCACTAATGCTTAAGTGTAGGGAAAACCTCCCCTTTATCCGTTAAATAAGGGTAGAGTCAGGCTCGTGACTCGAACAAAAACAAGCGCTTCTTGGGAGGCAACCCATGTGTATTTGTTTTTCATTTTTATTTGCGTGTCGTATATCTTTTATTGATTGTTTATTCTCATGTTTGAATTTGTAAAAATGCTTTATTTAGTTTTTAACCTAGTCTTAATCACATATAAAGGTATTTTACATAAAGGATAAGTGTAGGGAGGATTACACACGTTTTCAAAAGAAACGTGAACATAAAAATTACAATTATTTAAAAGATATACATGTGTGTTTGTTCGAGTCAAATGCTTGTATCGAGTCATAATGGATGTTTTGCAGAAATTTTTCCAGATTCTAAAGATGTAAATTTTCCAGATTTTTTCTAGAAAATTGCGACCAGCTTTTGTCAGATAACCGACGGCGCTCGATCGCAACCGACGGCCGGAAGGAGTAAGAACAACAGATTACTTTTTTCTCGCTTTTCGAGCTACTTATAAATTTTTGGAATTTTCCAAGTCTTAATTTTCCAGAAATTCTGTAAACATCCATTCCACAAGCATTATATCCTAGTTTAGTAGAGTCTTATATATATTATTACCGCCGATTTTACGCGAAGGTTTCGTCTATTTTCTTCAAGTGTGCAGGTTTAATTTATTAAGAAGAAGATACATAAGATTGGAAGGAGCTTTTCACGCATACTTTCTTCTTGGAAAGAATTTAACCACCACTTTACACAGATCCTATCGAGCTAATCAGGGGAGTATTAGTTTCTTTCGTTTTTAATTACCTTCATTACCATAACTTTGATACTTTCGGGGAACATTGGGGACAATGTTCAGTTTAAGTGTAGGGAGGGAAAATAAAACGGGAACTTTGAAACTATGCTTATCCTTGATTATTTGCTTTGTCCAATTTTATTTGTGTAATAAACCATGAGAAAATGTCGGTTAGGGTAATTTTGGCACCAAATTTAAAATTTTTCATGACATGTAGGAGTGGGCCATTAGTCTTAACAAAAGCGTCTCACGGATAGGAAGTTACATGACTAGCACAAAAAACCCTTTACCACTTAAACTCCACCCAAAATGTGAGGATCACCCTTAGATTAGTAGGAATTAAAGCATTCATCTTTAATGCTTAGTGTGTGAACCGGTAGTATATTAGATTCTAGAACTTGTTTTGTGATGCATCCCGAGATCGCTAGTAAGACTACACTTGTGTAGTTAGGAATAACTAAATGATAAGAGGCATTAGGATAACCCTTGTTTGATACCTGTAATATAATTACTTCTTCCACCTCGGTTGAGTAATTCCCCTACACCCTTGCGTTGTACTCACTTTTAGTACACGATACCGCTAACACCTCTAAGCCTATCCTTTTCGCGGTTCTCTTGATTCTTCGATTTTCCAGAATATCAATGAAGAGCATTGTTTATACCCCACCCCCAAATGTACACCCAAATCGCCTTAGCCTACCTTGTATGCACTCACTTTTAGTGCATTATTGTTATCACCCTAAACCCTTAGTTCAATTATCTAGTTGCTTGCATGAGTTGCTAAGTCGAGTCATATCCTTTGTACACAGTTTTGGGACGATTGGGACTCATGGGAAAAGTTAAAGTTTATGAAATGACTAGAAGGGAACGTTAAATTCCCTTATTTGCGTAATAACGTACCCCAAGTGTTTTGATCTTTTCAATTCGGGTCAAATTAGTGTTAAAGTAATAAAAACTCAAGTGTAGGGATGTGCCTATAAATCCCTATCATTTTGATGTTACCGTAGAGGATGGTAGAGTAAAAGTGTATGAAAAAAAATCGAAAAAAAATAGAAAAAGAGAAAAAGAAAAAAATAGAGTGTAAAAAAAAAACGGGCTACCATCCTACATCTATCCTTTAAATTAATGTTTGTGTGTTTCAGTTATCTAGAGTTTAGAGTGTCGAGTCTTAGCTTAGCAACGCCATTCTTCGTATGCTTGTAACATAAAGATTTTTGACTTACCACCACTAAATAGCCTATCCCACCAAACCCTTTGTTTCCCTACCGTAAGCCTAACATTACAACCCTTTAAAAGACCTCTTTGATAGTCTTTCCTAGGTGCTTACGCCAAAGCGTTGGAGGTTTGATCTATTCTCAAGCCTATGGTAATCTATGTACTAGGACCGGTTAATGAGTGTTTATCTTCCATTTCCACTTTGATATATTTCATATACACCCGAGAGATGTGAGTATCCAAAAACCCCATGTGAGGTGCTAGTATGTAATTTCCGTGCTTGTTATGACTTTTGCGGGGCTTATATGTGTTGTGGATTGTTTTAAACCAATGCTTCATGACCCATAACTTATAAATTAATTGGCTAAAAGCACATCTCCTTGAGGACAAGCAAATACCAAGTGTAGGGATATTTGATAAGGTTTTAAAATGTATCTTTTTTAGGGGTCGTTTAAGCACTTATTTGATCACTTTTGTATTCGTTATTACTTAATATCGTTCCTTTTCACTTTTTAGGTCTCTTGAAGGCAAATTGCTGGAATGGCACTTATTTGGACGAAAAGACGCGGATATACGAAGAAAATGGCCAAAGTCAAGAATCGAGCCACTCAGACTGCTGAAATACAAGGAGACGGCGTCAGGTTCTAAAGGTGACGGCGTCAGGTGTTATCTGTGACGCCGTCGCATAACTTTTATGACGGCAAGAGCCAAATTGCTTATTTTTCAAGTGACGGTGTCAGGCTTTAAAAGAGTAGGTCGTCGCAACTCAGACGGCCTAGATTTGATCCAGACGGCATCAGAGACTGAAGGGGACGGCGTCACAATCATAGGGTGACGCCGTCGCAAGACTAACGTGGCCAAGACGAAACCCTAATGACGGCTACCGGCGGCGTCCACAAATCATAAGGTGACGCCGTCGCGATTGTAATCTTATATATAGAATCCGAATTTTTCAGTTTTAGTGAGTAGTCTTTTGGAGTAAAAACCTAAACCGAACCAAGGTTGTCTTGTACAGTATTTTAGGGTACCAAACCCTATCTTACCACAAGATAAGTGTTTTACTTCATTAATTCAATTATGTCTTCAATTATTTGTGTGTATGCTTGCATGTTCTCCATGTCCGGCTAATTTATTTGTGTGTTTGCTTAGGGAATATTAAACTTAATTATTGAATATTGATTGGTTGTCTCTTATCTTAATTGTTAATGATCTAGTAATGCGATAGGTCATTCGTTGTGTAGTTAATGCTTGATTAAATCTTTGTGAACCTTAGACTATAACACCTAGAGTAGTTGTAGGCTAAACCATCCAAAGAGAACCTTAGAGTTAGAGTTTATAATTCCTAGATATTTTGTAGACGAGACCCTTTGGTAGTTTCAAAGAGTTAGGGACAAACGCATACCCTACGACTTTAGACACACAACGCGATTAGGAATAAGGACGTGACAATTCAACCATCAATAAGAGATAATTAAGGAGTAAGAAAACCTAAGTAAACACATCTTTAAACCATCATACGAGCACACAATAATTAGCCATAGACTACCCTCACCTTAGATTAGATAATTAGATAAGTAGAGTAATCGGTAGAAATACCAACCCCCAAATCCAAACCCCGAGATTCGTACCTTTCTAATTCCTAAAAAAAATAAAAAGATAAAAAAATAATCTTCCTCAACCCCAACCTTAGCGTAGTAACTTCTCACTAGCATTCCTATTCCCCTAGAGAACGATATCAATACCCGTGGCTTACCCTAATACTACACTACAACGATTAGGTTCACTGCCTAGGGTGTTATAAAACTTGCTCGAAGAAAAGGAAGTTCCTTTGACTCCGAACGACGCGTGTAGCGTTATCAAACTCATTCTATTACCACACGAAAAACTATTAACGAATCGTTTTACAGCACGAAACGAGAACAACATATTACAAAACATTTTTAAATCGGATTCACCATACAGAATTAAATTAAAATAAGTTTTTAATCCAAACTTTATCCACGAAAATTATTAATTGTGCAAGTTTATACGAATAAGGATAGATTAAGAGGAACATGATGGTTTTGGCGGTGTTGACTTACCACTCGTGAGAGAATGGAGAGGAGACGAGGCAGAAATGATTCACGAGCCAAAACACAAGAACAAATACGAGCGATTCATGATTCTAAACCCACGATCTAATACCTTTATGTGATCCCAATAGCATCACTATACCCAAAAACAAACTTCACGACCTAGAAACCTAGTGCCAAGCTGCGGAGGGTGATGACACGATGGCGGCGGCAGCAGTAGTCGGCGATGGTGGTGGCCGGTCAGAATGAGGTGGCTGCTGGAAGTGGAAGAGGAGGGAGGAGGGTTGGAGGCTGTGATAAAAGTGTGAGTGTGAAATAGGGTTTTGAAACCCTAATTCTCTTTCTTTTATTCAGGTGTAAAATGCTGCAAGGACTAAAACTGCCACAGGGTGAAAGTTGTGGAGGGTGGCGTAACATAGGGGTGAGGGGTGTGTTGAGCGCATTTTGCAAATCTTTTATAAATAAAGGGGTGTGGGCCCCGTTTAAGGTAAACATTTCTCGTATTTACTATAATTATTAAATCAAATTGTTTTATGAGTTTTTGGTTGTGCCGGTTCACGTAATGTGCAGTTTCACATTTAACGAGATAACCTCTTGTACTCGATTCAATTTGGCTCTGAAAAGTCCAAAATGAAAAAAAAATAATATTAAATATAATTTATTATTAAAATAGGTTTTGAAAAATTACCGCATGTTACAATATCAGCTTGAAGATCTATCATTGCTCTCGCAAAACTGGACCGACCCCAAGATTCCATACACATTAAAGTTGTATATCTAACATCAATGGTGTAATAATTTTTGTAGCAATGGCACTCAATCCATCATTCATGAATCCCGTGATTGGCACATCATGGAGTGTGCCGTGACTGGCACATCATGGAGTGTTTCGTGATTGGCACATCATGGAGTTTAACCTAAACCATTACGCTCTTCAAGTCTTCCTTAGACACTATCAAAGGAGACCACTTGTGAAAAATCAATGGAACATTACGTATCATCCATGAACCATTCTCAAACCTTAATTCCATACCAGTAACAGAATTAAATTTGAAGAAGAAAATACTTTTCCAGTTCATTATAGAGCGAACAAGACCAAATATATTCCACGCATTCTTAACATAGTTTTCAACCACAGGATACACAACTCTTTTACCCAGAAAGAACCAATAAACAATGTTCTTGAAACGCTCCTTAACTTGTAAGACTAAATCTTTAGAAACTGCAACATCAGCTCCATTACCAGCCGGGGCGATTAGGGTACAAAAATTAGCAACTTTCTTAGTCGTATCACCATTAAGACGATCAGCATATGACCCAGGACCCTTACCATTGGATTTATCACATGTAGTATCCACTTTACCAGACATATTAGGGGAACCAAACGATTCGGACAAGCTTGGAAACGACTCCACAATAGCTTGGCTATCAGCAGGAACTTCATTTAGTTTCTCCATTGTACCTCCCAAAGTGTCCGACCCTTTTAAAGGTAATCCATCATCTCCCACTAACACGAGCTTACCCTCAAGCATTTGACGTTCCAAATCATGAATCTTTGCAGCGATAGTACTCTTTGTAACCTCAGTAGGAGTCATAGAGAGAAACTCCTCGTTCAGATCAGCCCTAAACACATGCTCCACATTCGAATCCACCTTTTGTTGCACATTTGTGGTATTAGCACCACCCTCTACATCATTACCCTTGTTCACAGCTTTAGAAGCAGCATTCATACCCCTTATATGTATAATTTCCCTCCTTCCCGAACTCGAAAAACCCTTTTCCATACGCACATCATACAACCAATAAAACCAAGCACAACAACTTCAAGATACCACTTACAATCACAAACGAATAGGGAAATAATAGATCTACAGTCACGACACGAAAGAACCAGCTGCAAAAGAAACAAACCAAACCCTAAAAAAACATTTTCGGGTTTTTATAAACGATCACTCACCACCAGACTTAGATTACAAACACAGATCGCAACGCCTCAAATAATTAAAATCGATCTTATAGAGGAAACCCTAAGAATCAGAATGTTAAGTCGACCTCCCAGAATAAAATCAAGAAGACTATAAACTGGAATAAACCGACTTAGGCAAAGATTTAGGGATTAATAAAGTGTAAAAAATCGATTAGTAACGAGAATGATTAACAATTTTAGCACATAAATGACTGAAATAAGAATACCCGATTAGGGTTTAAGGTTTTCTTCAAAATCGCAAGATGAGGGAGTTTTTTTTTTCTTTCTTTGTTACAGTATTTATCCAATGGCTCAAAGTTGTATTTTACTTAAAATGATACGGTGACTCCGAAGTAATTGATTACACAACATGGGCTTAGTCTAAAAACTCATGATCGTTAGGTAAAAGAGACAAAATGAGAAAGTGATAAAGAGAAAAAGGAATATATTGATCGATAACTAAATTACAAGGCAACAAATTTGTAAGGAGCTAGAAATCAATCATCAAAAAATGGACTAAAATTATCTTATACTATCATTTCTCTTGAAATAAAGTTCATAGATATGTGTACGTATTTTTGCGTATTTGTGTATTCATGGATGCATCCAGTAGTCCAAATTCCAAAATGCTAAGAAGTAAATCGATATCAAGATGTCGTGATCGGTTGGACTTGCTTTATTTTGTTTTAGCAGCATTACTAATAAGAATATAAGAAAGATACACCGATACAGTACGTGGATTTTTCAATAATAGTTATGTTGATGGAATCAAAACAAATAATTTCTAAGGTTCAACTAATTTCTAAAAGTAATATGATTCTAATAGATTTTATTGTGACTAGAGTCCAATAAATATATGCTTTGAAAGCTACTTGGTACGCAAATCAGACTCATAGCACCGTCCATTGTTCCCTAACAATTTGAGAAAAACAAAATGCTCTTGATGAGACATCATTTTCTGGATTACATTTCACTATTCATGTATCGTACATTTTGCAATTTACTTGCAGTTAGATATATTCCATAATAAGAAATTGAACCAAGTTATGACTACAAAAATGTAATTACTAATAACAGATCACTAGATCAGTAATTTTCTATAATGTGATTCTTAATAGGAATAATTATGTTTCTTGAATGATCTTTTACCAAACAATATATTTTTGTTCACACGTTGTAGTGTGTGCCAAGATCTAATTTTGTAATTATGAAATAAAGTTTAACAATAATATCCTTTTCTAACACTAGCCGGATACCCGCGCATAGCGGCGGCGATAAGTATAGTTATATGTATTTGCTTACCCGTTTAGTGAATTCGTTTCACAACACTTCGAATGTATATGTGTTAGTTGTAAGTGTTTGTTTGGTACCCGTAACTTTCCCGTAGCTTTCCCGCGACATCATTATTCCCGCATATAGAAATACCCTCGATCTCTTACGCGTCATACACTACCCCAAAAGTATATGATTTTGACGAATCAAGATTATATTGATTGAAATAAATGAAATAAAGGTTAAAGTCGTAAAAATTTGAATTAAAATAAAATAAACCCATTAAAAATATAAAAACTAAAAACTCATAAAAATATATCAAAATGGATATTGAATTAAAGAGCATAAAATTTTAGAAAATATGGTGAAATTAGATTATAAAAAAATAAGTAGATAAAAAGATATTTTAATTTGAAAATAAAGATGAATTTTAGTTGAGTAGTGAATGTCATTTTATAATTGGAGCTCCTTATCTTAATTTTTAGTGGTTTGGAGTTAGGCTTGGAGTTTGTTAGAAGTTAGGCCGGAGTTTGTTAAGTAACACGTGTCATCTCATGATTGGAGCTCCTTATCTTAATTTTTGGTTAGGAGTTAGGCTTGGAATTCTTTCCATAATAAGCAAGTAAAAAAATCTGAATTTTTAAGCCTTCTAATTTTAGAAGGCCTAAATGCATTATAAAGTAGTATAGATAAAGAGTAAATATCAATTAAAAAAATGATGTAAATGAACAAATATAATAGATTTAGCGGTTGATTTGTTAATTGTTATGTAACAAAACTTAAAGCAAGGTTAAAATGTAAGCTTAGAGAGATGGGTTTCGTGGCGCAAAACTCACGGCAATCTCATGTGGCACGGTGCCAAATTGGCGTTATCACACCTAAGGCACCGGCGTCAAACCTCAAGCCAAACAATTGACGTCGCAGTAAAAAGGAAATGCAATTTTTTTTCCCGATTTAAATGAGTTTTGACAATGTGCGTGTGTCGAGGAAGAAGATGGGTAAAGAAAGTGTATGGTGTGTGTTTAGTTTTTTATTTAATATAAAGAAATGTGTGTGTGCGCGGGGTTTTTAGAGTGGATTTAGTTTTTTCTATTTAATCTAAATATAGTTTTTTTGTTTTTCATTATAACTTTTATGTAATTTTATTTTTATTATAATAATAAATAATTAGTTGGTATGAAAAAATAAAAAAGAATAAAAAATGGTGGGTCATAAAATTTGGCTTGAGAGATGAGTGAGAGAGTATTTTGATGTTTGAAGTGAAAAAAAGAATGATGAAGTGGTGCTGACGTGACTTTTTGACTTGAACCACCACACCTAGCTCTCTCTCAATGTTTTAAATAGTAAACTGTAATTTTAATAAACTTTAGGCCATCTTGAATCATTGTCTTCAAGCCATATATTTCTTTATATCTGAAGAATGGAGGATACAAAAACATCTTCAATCAAGCTTTGTAATTGAAGATTTTTTCGAAACATTGTTGAGGATCTTTCATAATTGGTGTAGGATCGTGTTCTAGGTTGATTATGTGATTCGGGAGGTCGGGGATGATGGAAGTAAATCATAGCCATAGAGAGAGAGAGAGAGAGAGAGAGAGAGAGAGAGAGAGAGAGAGAGAGAGAGAGAGAGAGAGAGAGATAGAGAGAGAGAGAGAGAGAGATAAAGTAAAAGAGTGTGTATTATTGATAATGAAAGATGAACAATACACACAAGCTTCACCCTCCTAATAAAGTCTAGGAGAGCTTATATAGGGCAACATCCACATTACTTTACAATATTGACGCTTTTAGTACCTTCATATGTGCCTAACATTATAACTAATAAAATCCCGTAAATGTCGTTCCATTTACGTGTTAGGAGCGATTCCAACAATCTTCTCCCTAATGGGACGACATAAGGGATTACTTATAACATTTCCTACAAGTACAAATACAAATAAAAAAGGTCTTCATAGGCTCTTCAAATGTTGAAGATGTCTGTAGTTGACGCTCTTGCATGTCTTTAGCAGCCTTTTTTACACTTCTTTTTGGCGAAGTTTCTGAATCAGCTTCCCCCCAAATTGACAACCATCTTTAGCAGATTCGAAACTTTGATGTAGTAGACATGTCTTCTAATATTGAAGTTTTAAGTGCGAAGCGGAATTTGTAAATGAAATAGTAAACCACACTAAGCAAATCTGACAAGCATTTAATCACAATTATACTCAATGCGGAAAATCCGTTCGAGGGTAACATGCAAGAAATCAGCAAGATCTTCTCACGTATGTAAACGTTTCACACCAAAAAAAAACACGAAAGACGACATAATAATACCTGATGCGAATCTACTAGAAAAGTCAATGGTACATATGCCTATAGCCCTCTTCATTGACACGGTAAACTCAAACACGTAACACGTACATCACGTACACTACTCCCCCTGATTGTTGTGGTTGATCGGAATAATAATCACATGTGTACATACAAATATTCGATAATATGACCATGTGTGAGGCATCATAAACGTGGTTAAATCATCATATGTGGGTAACTTCACACAAAAAACCCATGAATGTTGACACGATAACACCAAAGTAAGACGTTTGAACCACTGATTGTCTCGTTTCTTCCCCCTGATTGCAAATATTCATGAAGGAAAAGGGTTTTTGCAAAGAAATCAAAGAAAGCTAATGGAAACCCACCTCTCTTCCCCCACGATGGTTACGAGGAATCGAAAGCATACACACTATGTTTACGATGGAATCGAAAGCAGCGTAACCATGTATGTACAGTTAATCGAACAAAAGTGAAGTACCATAAATATCCCGTGAGAATCAACTGCTGATAACATCTCTACTCTTTTATACTTCTCTCAACTAACTCTTTACCAACCCCATTATCATTCTGTCGGCTCTTTGTAGTGACTACTGATGAAGAAAACCCAATATGACGAACTTGAAACTGAAGCAAGATAACCCGAACTTGTGACTTAAACTTGCACTAACGTTTGAATAAGAACCAATAATGAGAATTTCAATAAAGTTGGAATCATATACCCATCTAACCATTCTTAACTGTATATGAACTTCTCTCAAATTATCCACAGTTTTTTGTGACACTTGAGCACTACAACGTAACTCCTTAAAAGTGATAGTTATACACTATGAGCACAACAAACTAACTCCTTACATTAGGTATAACTAGACAAATCAAGTCATAATCATTTGTACGGTTAAAAGCTCTAACAAAGATCTCGAAGAATCATGCATCCAACCCACCCAGATATCTTCAGATACTAAGTACACACACCCGTAAAATCCCACTTCAACCTTAAATAAGCAATAACGAATTAACGCCATAGTCACATTTTGCGGTTAAATGCCCAAATCTAGCCTTTTGACAGTTTAAGTGAACTTTGATAATGATTTTTTCCCGATCTTATAAAAAACGTAACCCCGTGAAAATTTGTAATAACCAAAATACCACTCTTTTTCCAAAATAACTATACCAAAAATTAACATAATGTATTTAAAATACATTTGATATTAGATTTTCAGCACAAATGTTAATCATTTTGGATAATATACAAAGTGCAAGCCCATTCCATATGGCATTTTAACTAAACCAGTTAAGCCTTTACGGATCAAGCCCAATGTCCAATCATGTGATATAACAATAAGTAGCCCAAATCCATTAAATGGAATGCCTGATCCATATGAACATGAAACCAACTATAGATAAGTCAAATGTGACTCACTTCCCACAAACCCTAAACACATACAATTAAGAAAAGCGCCTCTCTCTCATCTCTCACCTAACTGCTCTCAATCTCTTCTCTCAGTCAAAAATAACCGATCTCATCTCCGTCACAACCTCAAACTTATCTCCATCATCATCACAATCTTATCCGAATACCAACAAACAAACATGTGTTAGTTACTATCTGCTACGACTGCCCAACACCAAAGACCACCTTTTTAATCTATTTCTTGCGGCTTCTAGATCTTGTTAAGGATCTCAGGTAGGTTTCTACTATGTTTTTGTGTTTTGGTTTCGTTTAAACCGAATCAAAGGAACGTGAAAACAGTTAATTTTTTTATCTTTTCCTTTAATTATTCGGATAAATAAAAGAAGTTAAGGCTTCAATAAGGGATCGATGATGATTTATACTTTTGTTTGTTTGACCTTTTAATGGTCTTGATATAACCTTGAGTACAACGAAAGATGAACTGAGATCTTATGAATTTTTCTTTTAATTGTCGATGTTTGAATGATTGTGAGTGTTGGAGAATGATGTGAGGGTCATTGGTAATGTCTAGATTAGAAATGGTTATGGTTTTTGCTCGGCCATGGCTATGGATACTCGCAGCCATAATATGTGTCTCATAACTGAAGTCACAGTCTTGTATGAATTTTTGTTTTTGGATGATGATGGTTATAACTGAAGTCACAAGAGTGTTGTTGTATATTGGTTTTCGTGAATGGTCAAAGTTTGGTCAATCTGTCTTCATCTTCTTCTTATTCATAAATTCGATAACAGGTAGTTAGACCACATTCGATAAGTGGTTTTTTAGACCAAATTCGATAACAGGTGTTAAACCAAGTTCGATAACAACCTATTGAATTTCTTTCCAAGAAATTCGATAATAAATTCGATGAAGCCCGCAATTCTATAAAATAGGGTCCATCGAATTTTCTTTCCAAGCAAAATTCGATAAAAGAGGGCCCATCGAATTTTCTTACCAAGAAAATTCGATAAAGAGGGTTTTTGACATTTCTGGCCACTTTTCCGACCATCTTTTCCCACCACTTTTTTCGACCATCTTTTTTCCACGAATTCTTCACTGGTTTGGTACAAGCAGTCAAAAAAATTATGTTACATAAAAAGCTGTGAACTTTGGACTGAAAAACCACAAGTAGCCATATCTTGTAAATCTGAATATAAAGCTAAAAACGGACCACTTTTTTATACAAGATAGCTGGTATGAAACTGTTACCAATACTTGTGATAGAAAAAAATAGACAGGTAAAAGTTGTGATAAAACAGCTTCAAAACATATTCGAACCACCACAAAAAATATGATTTTGACAAGATAAAACCAAAAAAATCAACCAACAATAACAACCTGGCTCCTTATACCACCTGTAGGATTGTGTTTTAGGTTGATTATGTGATTCTGGAGGTCGAGGATGATAGAAGTATATCATAGCAATAGTTAGAGAGAGAGTAGAGAGATAAAGTAAAAGAGTGTGTTTTATTGATAAAGAAAGATGAAAAATACACACAAGCTTCACCCTCCTAGTGAAGTTTAGGAGGGCTTATATAGGGCAACATACATATTACTTTACAATATTGACGCTTTTAGTACCTGCATATGTGCCTAACATTATATCTAATGTAATCCCGTAAATATCGTTTCATTTACGCGTTAGGAGCGATACTAGCAATTGGAGATCACTGTTCATCCTCCGAATCATAAAATAATGATGTATTAATATAGGTACATCATGTTATTCGTTGAAGGTGCATTGATTTAGTATAAAATGATTTCAAATTAAGATGTAGAGTGTGGATCTAATGAGAAGAATTATTAAAATGAAAAGTGTGAGAAAAAATTATAGCCACATATTTTAAATAAGAATAGAGAAATAATAGGGATATGCATATATTTTTGTGAATGCATCTAACATTTGTGGTTGTGGTTTCTTCTCAGTCTTCTCATCTTAATTATATTTCTCATTTGATCCTTACTCTGTTGAGTACATGGTTTGCAAACACATATTTTTGAAAGAAGAATATTAATGAAAGATGCTCTTTTTCTTTTTCAAATTTGAAGATTTGTAGAGTGTGATTGGATTCCAATTATCAAAAGTTATTTATGTTAAGAGAAATGTTATTTCTTCTTGCACATTCTCATTTATTTTCTTATTGCTTAGATGTTAATAATGGTGCGGGAAAAAGGGGACTATGTTTTTCTTTTGGGATGAATTCGTAGAATAGCAATGTATCTTTTAAAGTTTTCTATTTTGATACGTATACTTTTTTTAAGTTGTTGAATAACAATGTAGTTTCCATAAGTGTTCTAATTTGGTACGTGCACTTTGTTAAGTTATAGAATAGCAATTTACTTTCCATACGTGTTCTAATTTGGTACGTCATGGAACACTTATGGAAAGTATGACGTACCAAATTGGAACACTTATGGAAAGTACATTGCTATTCTACAACTTAAAAAAAGTGCATGTACCAAAACGAAACACTTTAAAAAGTACATTGCTATTCTACAACTTAAAAAAGTACACATATTAAAACGGGAAACTTTAAAAAATACATTGCTATTCTACGACTCAATCCCTTATGTTTTTATTGAAAGATTGACACCTAAGTGGTAAAAGTAAAATAATGTATAAGGTGATATATCATTTCTCTAATATGTGAATGGCCGTTAAATTTGTTCTTAAGTTGTCTTAACTACATTATAATGTATTTAGGTCATTTTTAAAAAGGACGTCTTAAAAAAATTAATTTATATATTTACTGTAAGAGGAAGGCTTAAAATTCAATACATCCCAGTATTCAATATTAAATGCATATGTTTTCACTAAATTAAATACAGTTTTCAAATTATTTACAGCCCATTATTAAAAACGTGTAACCGCTAAAAATCATTATTATTAGTAATGATTATTAAAAAAACATATAACCGCATTCACTATATAAATACACACAAACCATTCTATATCTATCTCACACACATCTAAAATATCAACAATAAGACCGAGTATACACGCCGCTATAAAATTTAGTCACAAGATCGCATTGCACGGATACCCTGCTATATTTTAGAAGTGACATGATATCATACATTGTACAAAATGATGTATGTAAAAAAATGATATTTTTATCTCTTTCCTAGTAACAGATATACCTCGTATAACTTGATGTTTAAGGCAAGACGCTAAGAGCACACGGTATGCATGACATTTAACATGCCATTCATTTTATTTTTGTGCCATTGGTGAGCCAAATGGTACCGCCACTTTGTGCCATTGGTGAGCCAAACACATGTGAGCTAGTGAAATGACTCAAGCCATTCGTTTCTTTTGTGTGTGTGTGTGTTTTTTTTTATTGTGAGTTAGTGAGTATTTTTAGTGGGGTATTTTGTGGGACCCAATAACATGGTAGTGGTGTGTTATGAATGAGGGTATTTTAGTTATTGGTGTGTTATTGGGAAGTGAATGAAGTGTCGCTGAAGTGGCATACCAATAGCATGTTATCCGTTATTACGATACCTTGTGCTCTAAGCAAAAGAGTTTCTCTTTCATCTCATCATATGGCACTCTAATGTTATTGTTATGATTAGTGGAACTTTGATTTTTCTTTTTATTAAGACGGCCAAAACATAAATTCTTACATTTTATACGGAAAAAAAAACGTGTGAATAAACATTAATTATGGTTGTGTTTGTTTTTCTAATAAAATCACTTAATACCTTTTGATAAACCATTAAAAGCTTTTGATAATTAAATGTTTTATTTGTTTTTTCTCTCCTTTAGATGCGTTATAAGGTTTAAATCTCGTGTCTAAGGGGGGCAATCGAGTCGTGTTTGTATTGACCTATTCGGGTTCGCGTGTTGGTGGGTTGGTATAACCTCTACTCAAACACGACCCATTTATTAATCATGTCAAGAAACTCAACCCTAACCCAGACATGCATAACACGTGTAACCCGTTTATGACCCATTTAACCTGTTTAACTAAATAGGTCACGCAGTGAATAAGGTTTGTGGTTTGTTATTTTAACTAGTTTAAATGCGAAAATGATATAAGGATCTAAAATATAATAAAAATAACATATAAATAACTATGCGACAAATTTTCAAAGTTATAAGTGTGAATTTCAATGATATTTGAGATATAATTGTAATTCGCTCATATTAAGTACATACAAAAATACATTTAATCCTTATCCAACATAAAAAACTATGTTATATTTTTTATTTGTTAAGTCTTGTATACTTAAACGGGTTCACGGGTTGACCTGTTTAATATTTACTCAACCCAAACACAACCCGTTTATTAAACGGGTTAGACGGGCTGACCTGTTTTTGACCCAAACTTATTTATCCTCAACCCAAACCCGTTTAACTTTGTGTCGTGTTCTTGTCATTTATCGTGTCGTGTTAAGAATTGCCGCCCCTACTCGTGCCCAACAAGATTTGGAAAAAGATCTTATTATCTTTTAATGATATATAAAGTAGTTTTTTGGACTTTAATCATTTAGACATTTAAGAAAACAAAGTTATTTGATTCAAATTCAAAGTTTTTCATCACAAATTCTGATTCGGATGTGAGAATTGGATTTAGATCAGAACGTCTTAACGAACAAACAACACCTATTACTAACAAGATATAAAATATAACTCAGCCTTTGGTTTTCTAACTCTTTGAGGGCTAGTAATAGATATTTCATAAATTATCCTTAATTAGACTTGTGCTTTTTTACGCTATTGCCTTTGAAGTTTGGGAGTTTCGAGACCCTCCTCTGCTTCCACATAAGTCGCGTTTGATTGTTCTCAAGGGTCGAACCACAAACCACAACAGCTATTTCCTTGTTTACTTTAGAGGTAAGATACCAAAGTAAATCTATCTTAACTAATAAAACAGAGTTTTTATACCTCTCTCTTCATCAATTTTTTCCAAATATATCTTGGCCTAAGGTTGTGACACGTGTCCACAAAATCTTTTTAAATTCATTCTTTAAATGTTGTCGTACATGTAGGTTTCATCCGATTTTTGTGAAGCATTAATTAAAAAAAAAAAAAACGTCACTGAATTGAGAATGGTAACATTCCAAACTTTATAGTCCTAATTCTGGTATGCTTTATATAAACAGAAGGTTTACAACTCATTTATAGAAGATATAATTACAGTCAAACACGGCGTTATACTTTTGGAAGGAAATAATATTTACGTTGTCTTTATTTAACAATTATCAATATATACTATTAGGCGAGCAACAGTGTTTGCAAAGCAAGCATTAATTGCTAAGTTTCACAACTTGGCAAAAATAGTCCCTGAGGTTTAAGTGTCGTTGCAAAGTAAGTCCTTTAGCATTAATCGCTATCTATAGCCATTTGGCAAAAATAGTCCCTAAGGTTTAAGTGGCGTTGCAAAGCAAGTCCTTTAGAATTAATTGCTATCTATAGCAACTTGGCAAAATTAGTCCCTAAGGTTTAAGTGTCGTTACAAAGTAAGTCCTTTGAAGCCAATCCCGCTGCATCGCGCGGGTTTCCACACTCGTTATATACTAAAAGGCAGGACCCAAGGTTTTGCAAAACACGCATTTAATGAAAAGTTTTCCAAATTGGCATAAATAGCCTCTGAGGTTCAAGTGGCGCTACAAACTAAGTCCAAACAATAAATGCAAAGTTTCACAACTTGGCAAAAACAGCCCATGAGGTTTAAGTGTCGTTGCAAAGTAGGTCCAAACATTAAATGCAAAGTTTCATAACTTGGCAAAAACAGTCCCTGAGGTTTAAGTGTCGTTGCAAAGTAAGTCCTTTAAAGCTAATCATTTGCATCGCGCGGGTTCCCACACTCGTTCTACTCTATTTCAATAGCGATTGACAATTCATGCCAAGTTAAAAGATATTCCTTACTAAAATTTGTAATAAAATGATGTTATTCTATAGGCTCAATTCTTGGTTTGAATTTTGGGCATTAAGTTTGAAATTCCAAATCATATACGAGAAACTATGCCATCTAATATGCATTACTATTACATTATATGCAAGTCGGTAGGAATGTTTCATACCTCTCGAGTTCACTCTATTTTCAACTTGGTGTTTATGTGGTTAGTTGTGTTTTCATTGGTTATGCTACATCAATAATGGTTAGATCATTTGAGCAAAGCATTCAAAGTAAAATAACAATAACAAAAAGATACGAGTGTTTTTGTATGGGCATTTAAAAAACAAGAGGTGAAATTTAATCTTTTTGAAAATTTTCATTTTATTACAGGAGGTATTCATATTGTCAAAGGAGTGTGAGATATGCTCTGTGGTTCCTTTTCATGTTTGGAGGTGAGTATTGCCAATAAAAGTGGATCCTTGAAGCATTGCCGGTAAAGAAGAAATGAATGAACAAATTCACTTCATGACGAATTTTAATTTGTTGTCGATTTGATTAAAGAACTAAAGGTAAGCAGATATTAATTAGTTTAATTTGATTCTTTGGATGAAACTAAATATCTATTTATTTTAGAATAAATAGCATTTTTAACATTTACATGTCTTTACATCTTAATGTTGCTATTTTGATAAATGCATGAATAAAAAGTGATAGTTGAATGCTCAATGGACAACATTAAAAATGAATAAAAGGTTTAGCACAAAGTTACCGATCATGATCTTTTACTTACACAGTTAAAGATTTTTGATTGCTTTTTGTCTAACTTCAGTTTAATGCTTTATTATGTTTTGTGCAAAATGCGGAGTCAACAATTGTGCATAATTATTTGTTTTGTGTATGTTTGTTTTGTAGATTTTGCTTCATTCTAAATATCTAATCCAATTTAATCAAAAGGTTAGTTTTCATTTTTTTTTCCTTCTTAAATTTGCTTCAGTAGACTAGGATTTTTTTTCTTCTTATAATCGACATCTTAATTGAATGTTATGATTCTGCATTTATATTGAGACAAATACCAAAAAGAAATAGTAAATCAGTTTAGAGTCCAAGTTAAAACAAAAGGATACGGAGTAAAATGTGTATGTTATTATAAGGTTGCTCTTTTAAGCTTTTGTATCTTTGCTTTATTAAAATTATATATTCATTTGAATAGCGTTTACCAGTGTAATTCATCTAATAAACATGACAAATGGAAAAATGTACTTTGTTGACAACAATATAATGACATAATATCATTTTTGCAGGTGCCTCTATAAAGCGGGTGGCAAAATATATAGAAATGAGTTTTATGACAAAATTGTATTCAATTTATTATCTTCTCGAAATGATGATAATTGTGACGGTATTATATATAATAAGTCGTGTTAATATACACTATGTTTTTACGTTTATAATAGAGTAAATTACATAAATGGTCACTATGGTTTGTCCATTTTTTCACATTTAGTCACTGAACTTTTTTTTTGACATAGATAGTCACTGAAGTTTCAAAGCGTAACAGATTCAGTCCATTTCATTACATAAATGGTCACTGAAGTTTCAAACCACAGTGACCATTTATGTAACGAAATCGAAACCTTAATGACTGAATTTGTAACGATTTGAAACTTCAGTGACCATGTATGTCAAAAAACAAGTTCGGTGACTGAATGTGAAAAAATGAACAAACCATAGTGACCATTTATGTAATTTACTCTTAACAATACATTTATTGATTGAATTGCAGACACAAGTTGTAATTTGATTCAGGTTGCTATTGATTGAAGATGTCGTTAGATTATTTCCAGCGGTGTGTGTTTAGTGTTTACTATGCTTTTGCAAATGCTTCATCACTCATACGCAAGGTCTATATTTTTATTTGATACTTCTTTGCAAAACCTGATTGTTTGTTATTAGTATTGAATGTTTAATTTGATTTTTCGTCTTTGTTTAAAGCACGTAAATGTGGCATGGATACTATCCAATATGAATAATACCAAAAAAAAAGATATCGATTTAGATATATGATTGAATTAAAGTCATATATGTACTATTTTAGTTAAAGTAACTTTTAGTGATTTTTTTTTCTTTTAAAGAGTAATGTTAAATTTTACCGAGTATATTATCTTTGTTTTGTTTTGAAAGCTAACTTGGAAGATGATGACCAATTTTTTTACTAAGGATAGCTTTGGATGCAAGTATTGCTCAGTTTCATAAATGAATCATCTTGGTGCTGATATCATATATCGAGTGATCACATGTATATATTATCTATGTTCAGTTCATTGCGTTAAATTTATGTACGATTTATATGTCCTCATTTGAATAGAAGTATCGTGTTGAGAACCATTTTTTGTTTGATATCACAACAACAAAGCATGCTTATCCAATGATAATAATCACGCCCTCGAATAAATAGTTACTATTAAAGATGGTAAGAGTGTCTGTATCTTTCGCTTTGATCATCAACACAAGCCAAGTACTATCTATTAGGCAAACTAATTCATATTTGGCACACCATGTTTTCAAGCATTGTCAACTATACGTTGTGTCCAACGTTAAGAGAAAAAAAAATGAAGATAATTTTAGCCACGCAACCTCACGAATAGCACAACAAATGTGATAACTGAACTCACTCAAGTTTTTCTTCCATCTAAATTATTATTTTCTACCAATTTTTTATGTATAAAGTTTCTAAATCCAATATGCATATGTCAAATGGCCGGTTCAAAAGAACTTAATGTATCTAATTGGTTATCAAAGATAAGCTAAGTCATCGACAATTGGGTCAACACGCTTTTGGATTTGCGCAATAAAATTAAGTTTATCAAAACCAAAAACTACAATTATGTTTATGTGACTTTATGTTCTTTTATGGTTATTTGACTATTTGTTTGATTACACATATCTTTCATTTGTACGGGCTTTTTATTTTTGACTGTATATAATCATGTATTTCTTTCTAAGGCTAATTGTGTAATATACACGTTATCATCAAAAATTTTGGCTACTCTTTAAAATACCCGTGAATTTCACGGGTCTTTTAGCTAGTAAACACATATAATATACTTTCAGCGATTTATTTTTATTTTATTTATTTATTTATTTATTTAATATAAAACTATTTAGATGGTTTTGGTAGGCCCAAGCCCGGTCTGTGGGATTTGGATCCATTAGGATTTACAAATGCGCCTTGCGATAAATGGATAAGTTACTAAACATTTTAATTGAGTGACAAATGTGTTCTTCTCTTTTGCAGAAACTAAAATCTAAGTTAGAGTTCATGTTTGAACAAGCAAGCAGGTTGATGATATTTAAAAGAGAGTAAACTTTCTTGAATGTGTCTACTGACAAAACTCTATTTTAAAATGTGTCTTTTTTCTTTTCTGTTAAGATGCTTTGTTTTCTTTAAATTTGAAGATTTTTCAGAATGTGTCTACTAACAGAACTACAACTACTAACAAAACTCTACACTTCAGCAAATGAACTGACTTATTTTATTTTTTTTAAAATGAACTAACTTATTTTATTTTAAAATTTAAATTGTCAAAAACAACTACGCTACTGTGATGATACGTTAGCCTAACTAATATAACTGGTAAAGTTTCAAACATCCTAACAAACATGGTACGATCATGTTAGTTAAATGCTGATTGGCATTTTATTCCTTTGAGTTAGATGCATTCCATGTTCACGTCATACAATAAGCACACTGAACTAAAAGGTAATCATATTATAAAATGATCAAAATACGAAGTACAATATTTTAGGCTTTTTTATAAACATTTTTGCATGAAAAAATAATACGAGTTCTAATGCTTTTCCAGTTTTCCTTCTGGAGGAAAGCAGTACTTGTGTATATTAAATGATGTCGGCCCAACTAATCTTTTAGCCCAAATTTGAAAGAACCTTTTTTATTTTATTTTTTTTCCAAGAAGGTTTATAAACCATCAAGTTAGGGAGTACTGAATGTTGGATCTTGACCCGACCACCCATCCCCCATTTTTGAGAGCGTGACACGAAAGAGAGAATCAGGTGCATGGAATTAATCATGGACTCAAGGGCCGTTTGGGCCAAAGCTGCAGAAATATCCTTTTGGGTTTATAGTTTGGGGTTATGAAAAATATTTATAGATAGTGGGGTTACAAAATATTTGTAGATAGTTAGAGCGTTTAGTTGGAGAACAAATTATTTTGTTTTTTATTTTTAATTTTTTAAAAATTTGAAAAGAGAATTTATCTCCAAAAAAACACTTGAAAATATAGAAAATGCGTTTAGTTGATGTTTCTATTTTCTATTTTGACTTTTTGAAGAAAGGAAAGGAGGGGTGTGGGTTACAAAGAAAAACAACTAAAATTTGTTTTGTATTTTTCTTTGTTAAGTTAGTAAATTGGGGATTTGTGTTTTGCAAAATATTTTGTTGGGAAACGTTGATTTGAATGCGATATCTGTTTTCTTTGTTTTCCACAAAACATTTTATGGAAAACAATGGTGTTTTCTCAACTAAACACAACCTTATAGTGTGTTTGGTTATACTCTATCTCTGTGAAAAAACGAAAAGAGTTTTGAGCCAGTGGACGTCGGTTGTATAGACCGAGCTGTCCGAGCTGCACAAATATGTTGCGATCTTGGTGTGTCGTTTAATTACTTCTTTATGAACTAGTTTTAGGTCCCCGTGCACCCACTGAATTTTAAGATAGATTTTTGTTAGATTTATTTTCGCAAACTATACATGAACATGGCTACAGAAAAACATGAAGTCTTTTCAATAATTAAGTATTTTAAAATATATTATAACTTGTAAAGAAACTAATGAAGTATAAATTTCTATAATGTATAATAAAATTTAAGTAGCAAAAAAAATGTTCGTAACTCCTCATGAAGTTCGTTGTTTATTTGTAACTTTATTGTGTTCATCTTATTCATTCTTTTTAGTCTTGACAGATTTATATAATACATCTATTTCACTATCTTTGTCCTTGAACCAAGTTGTTGATGGAATATTGTCGTTAATATAAATCTTTAATTTTTTTTATTGATGCAAATAGTTGCGTACCTGTAAAATTAAAGGTTAAATTAAAATAAGACTTACTTTACATGAATTTGAAAATAATATAAATAAGAATAAGAAACAAAGAGTTAAATAAACACACATGAATTCAGGTAAAGTAGTATAAATAGTACTGTGTATCTTATTCTTGCAACCCTTGCAGCCCCGCTTGTTCCTGAAGCTGTGGATAACAAAAGTATCATACATTGAACCCATGGACCTGGAGATATAAAGAGTAATCAAAGACAGGTTCAAACAAAACTATGGTACATTTTACCACCGACATGCTTCAAACACAAAAGAACTTATCGAAGAGATACTTTTAAGACTATAAGCAAAGTGATAATGGGTCTACAACTATAGCTGAAAGCACGAAATGATATTACAATAGCACATGACCATATGGCAGGATTACAAAAGTATGAGAGAAAATATATAATCAATTCGTATTACACTATTACTTATTTTCATGGACTTTGGCAGCTACAAATGGCATGCTACAGAACATCTGATCATCGAAAATCATGGCTCATCCTACTAGTGTTCTTATGACAACAATGGACAGAAACAAAAACTGTTGAGCTCACCTTATGTATGCTGATCAAATTCAGACTTAAAGATCGTATTTTAAGATAATATTAAAGAAGAAAGAACTATAACTCATCTTGTGGACTCTTGACAAATGTATGTGAAAGAATTATATTGTCGATACCACTCTTAGGATCCATTTCAAACTTTCCAAGTCAATGTTAAAGAACATCTGCCAGTAGGTTGAAATGTACAACATTAGATGTAATTAATAATACCACACACACATGAATCTTGGTCCCTTTGTCCCACAAAAACTATAAGAACTGAATGCCAATAGAAGCTATAAACAATTAACCTTTGGCATGTAAACTACTAAAAAGTTGTCATTGAGAATATATTATTTTATTGCTTTTGGTAAGCTCAAATTAAAATAGTGTAACTTTGAATGTATAAATAACTATTCTGACCACCACTTTACCATACATATATCATAAATCAATTCTTTGAAATTCTTAAAACAATTGAACTTTCAGTTATGGTGATTCTTGACATTCGGAATACATAAGTGTTTTTCCATATCAAATTTATCGTTTTCACTTACAACTTTTATCGAACACCTTGCATACCTTATTCACAACTTGCTAAAACTCTTTCCTTTCTTATACCAAAATCACTCATTTTTTAAAATTGCTAGTGTTTTTATAATAACATAATTATAATATTTTAAAATCAGTTTCTAATACCTTTGATGTTCAGTAGTGAATGCAGTGGTTATGGTTTGATAGTTATGGTGACGATGTAATACTACAAATTAAACATGTAATGAGAGTTTAATACATAAAATCGACAAGTAATAAGCATCGATTGTAGCAGATCTGATGTTGCAAGGTTTATATAGACATGGGTCCACAAAAACCTTAAATTTGAAAATCACCCAAACACGAAATTGTCACATGAACACCTCAATTTGGTTACGAAATTGAAGATATAACACATTAAAATACTAGATTTCTTGATCAATGGGCTTGAAATTCGGAGCAACGATGGTGAATGGTTCGAGTTGGTGGTTGATGTTGACTTGATAGTTGAATGGTTTGTGGTTGGCAATGGAGAAAACAGAGAGAATGAGAAACAAGATATAAAAGGACAAGTGTGGTAACTCATGAAATTTTAGGGGCAATGAGAATTGGAGGTACAATTAATTGGGGAAATTTTAGGCAGGATTCATGAAAATATCTAAGAGGGAGTTATCAAATTTTTGTGAAATAATAAAAATACATGTAAAACTTCCAAATAATTAGTATTGCATGAAAAAAATATAAAAGGGTTTTGTGTTATCTTATTTTGTTAGCTTATTCCCCAAAAAAATAAAAGAAATACGGAGTAAGTAGAGGGGTCTTGGAGGGGTGTGCAGTAAGTGTCGTCACACAGGGCCTCCACTTGTTTCGTAGTGCTCAGTTAAGTTTGTCCAAACAAATAAATGAACACGAATTAAAACAATGTTTATAATGGTTTCTCCTTATTTCTTTGATGTTTTCAACTCTTCACTTGGAGGAATGGGCCTCTAAAAACCCTAGTTATCACGAGAAGACTTATAAGAAAGATAAAAGGAGTAAGAAAGTTGTAAGCTTTAATTATTTTCACGAGAAGACTTATACACGGAAAATACTCGAAACTTTCATAGTTTCCGGTTTGAAGAATACGAACCTCTTATATCATTTTCGACAACAAAATCAATAAACTATCATGTACAAGCTCTGATACCAATTGTTGGATACTAATTGTATCAAGATCAAGCACACTGATGGAAGGATTTACTAAGAACTGGAGAGAGAAAGTAAAACCAAAATGTGTGATATTAGATTACACACACATAAGAATGAGAACCACACCTTCTCCACAATTTGGAGAGGTGTTATATCCTTCCTAAGCCTCGTGGGCTTTCACTAATGGGCAACGCCCTTGGGATTTTAATAGTTACTAACTAGTTTACATACTTAGCCCGATTACAAAACTAAGATCTCCACTTCTAATGCTAACATACATTGCTCAAAAGAGCAAGATAGTCTGCTACAATAGAACGTGTTGATATTGAGTTGTTATGAACAAATAAAGAAGTTATGTTACTTAAAGGATTTGAAGTCCGAGATTTCAAATCGAGAAACATACAACTACATCGCGGTTTCAAAGGGCTTGTACTAAAGTTCTCAAGGACTTAGGAAAATCAATAACAATGAGTCATGGTTCTTATTTGTTGTGTAATTCCATTATACCTTAATGGAGTAGAATGAAGTGCATCGTTGAACGCTAAGCCGAGTTTAACGTGATTTAGCTAAGTCTATCATCCAGTAAGACTAAATCACTGGTACCAAAACTCTTTATGTTCATTAACAGTAAGACAATGGAAATCAAGGAGATTGGAAGTGAGGCTCAGGGTCCTTCAGGGAAGGATCGTCAGAAAGATATGAATAGTGGTGATTGGTAACTCCTAACTACTTTCTGGTACAAGCTAAATCAATCGCCCGAGAATTGAGGTAATATCGTAGACTCGTGTAAATCGACGAGACATTACGAGTAGATTCTACTTAGCATATTTTGAATCCATAAATGGAAAACATTCCATTCTAAAAGGCTCCTTACCTGATTTTCATTGAGGGAAACCGAAGACAATGATTACAGCTATTATGAAACAAGAATATTTTGGCGAAGATGGTAAATTTCATATGCATTTGCGGGGAAAATGTTAGAGGTAACCATGATCGAGAAGCGACCACAGAGATAAAGTTAATGGAATTCTCTGATCGTGGCGGACTATCCCAAATACCTAAGGAGTTAGGTCATTTGACTTTGTTTCTATATGGGATTAGATCTAGTTTCCAATTACAGTGTAAAAACATGACGACAGTGTACTAGCGTCAAGTTCAGAGCGAGATAAGGAAAGATGGCTTATTGGCCAACACGGTAATTCGCAGATCCAAGTTGAAATAGACTAGAGAGAAGGATATTTTCCTAGGCCCCTTGTGTAAGATGATTTGTGAAAAGTTTAGCCAGACGACGAAGTGCTTGAAGCACTACGGGAGACAAATCATTCATGATAACAAGAAAGGATGAAAGTATCATGAGGTTAAAATATACATGTCGGGTACTTTCCAAAACATTGGTAAAGTGCGAAGGGATACAGTCATATACCCCGGGCTCAACCAGAAGTTTAAGACGGGCTCAAACCTGAAGTTTGAGCAGGACTTAGCCGGGCGTAGCTGATGATGGTGATATCACTACTTGGGTACCAAATCGGTTTATGTGAGTGAGGTACTTAATTGTCCTGCTTATGACCTCTTGGTACTGTGAAAGGACTGCTATGTTGTAGTATTTACACAAGTGGGAGTCTGAAGGAATTATGTTCAAACATTAGAACGACTTTCACACTTATCTTCACAGAAATTCCGAAGGGTCACATGGTGCACACTAAATAGAACATACAAGTAGAAATAAGAATCAAGTTCACAAAATGAAATGGAAATGAAGTGGAAATGAAAATCCAGAAGTATTTTCATTGAAAATGAAACTATGGCAATATTTTTATTAAAGGGGTTGAGCGGTTATTCCCAAAGTCTAGTATTCATTTGGTATTAATATTAGAGGGTAATTAATTACAAAAGACAAAACATAACCCTAACAAGGGATGTTTGGTCGTTCGTCCCTCCCTAAGGGGTTTAGTTTGAGTTCTACTCAAACTAGTAAACTTGCTCTACAAGTTTAAGGATTCTAGAATGATCCATGAAGCCTATAAATACAAAGGCTTTCTAAGGTATTCATTCACTCCTCTTATAACTATAACAATGGTCGAAATCATCTCCCCTCAACTCTCCATAATCGGTCGACTATTACCCGTTCATGGTCGCCTAACTCGCGTAAGTTTGTAGCCCTTGTTCTACATATGCAATACTGGTGGATAACTGACACCACCCATGCATCGATCAACTTTAATAACCCTTTTGAAGCTCAAGAAGAAAGAAGAAGGAGATTCCGTGCATGCAACTAACTGCAGATCAGAGTTGGAGCTTACACGATGCAGGAAAAGGTAAGTAATTTTGTAAACACTCTTAATACGTGTTTAGGTTTAGGATATATATCTAATTAGGAGATATGGACTCAGAGTTTGGTCTGCATAGCCTTTGTATGTTTATTTTTTGATGTGCACGTTTTATACGTCATGCGGGTGACCACCAAATCCATACAATCCTTACACCGTAATCATTGTAGTAGCAACATTTTTATAGGAATTGATTCGTGTGCATGGAATACCAAAGGCTATGGTTGTTGACCGTGGTAAGGTGTTCATGAGCATCTTTTGGAATGAAATATTTAAGCTACAAGGTACTACACTAAAAAGAAGCACAACTTACCATCCGTAATATGATGGACAAACGGAGGTAGATAACCGAAGTCTTGAAACATATCTAAGGTGTTTTTCTTTTGAAAACCCAAAATGGTCTAGACGGTTGTTTTGGGTGGAATATTGGTATAACACCTCGTATCATTCATCGGCTAATATGACAGCTTTTAAAATACTGAATGGTTGAGATCCACCTCGCAGTCCCTTATGAAACTAATTCCTTGCCATCATTCGAGGTTGATAGTTATTTGCATGAGAGGGACATAATCTTAGATGAGTTAAAAAGAAATATTATATAGTCACAACCGATTATGAAGACCAAAGTAGATGGACACAAAAGATATGTTTAGTTTGAGGTAGGAGAAAAAGTTTTTTTGAAGCTCAGTCCCTATAGACAACGAACCGTCGCTAAAAGGGTTACTGAGAAACTAGCTCCGCAGTATTTTGGTCCATTTGAGGTGCTACAAAAAATTGGAGTTGTGGTTTATTGATCGAAACATCCTGAATCAGCACACTACAATAAATGGGGTAATTATACACACGTATTATAGCATATCTCCACGATTTCATGTGTGGCAAAATTAAAAGTACACGATGAAAATAGCGTGGCAAATCTTGGCGTCACAAAATACTTCACACAATTGAGCGTGGAGAAATCAATTAATTGCCACACTAGAAAGTGTGGAGAAGTTGGTAAAAAGTCCACACTTTTCAGGGTGGACAAGTTTTCAAAAATGCACACCCTAAATAGCATGGCAAAATTTCAAAAGTACACGCTTTAAATTGTCACCATTTTGATAATTTTACGTTTAAAAAGATATATATAATACCATACAAAAGATTTCAAATCCGTAGCAAATTCACATACAAATTCTTAAACATATTAGAAACATATTTGAAATCTGGCTGTCACAAAGTTTTCAAATCAGCTGTCACAAATTCGAAACCATCACAAATTAAACATATTTGAAATCTGTAGCATATTTACATACAAAAGAAACTGTCACAAAGCTGTAGCATATTTCAAATCTGTGCATATTCGGATTCATTCATCGAGGCTGCTTGGTTTTGCAAAAGATTATTGAAAGCTAGCTCGTCGATCTTCTGTCTTCAAGTATTCATTGCTAGCTTTGATCTTTCTTCTTCAAGAACCTCCTAAATAATGAAAAAGAAAACCAAAAGTTATAGTTAAAACATATTATGGACACTTCCACATGTTAAGGGAAAAAATATATGGACATTAATAGTAGAAGATGCAATTATGCAACTAAAAGTTATTGTTAAAACATAAAACCTATTCTCTTCCAAGGACTTTTTACTTCGATCGAGGTTCTATACACCGACACCAAGTCAAAACAGAGTATATATAACTATATAAGAGTTTGCAGGACATAGTTACTTCGATCATGTACTTCGATCCCAGATCGGTATATATAACTATATAAGAGTTTGCAGGAAAAGCTAATGGCTATGCACGATTATGTTTCTTACAACTCAAGTTACCCAGGAAAAGCTAATCCCAGAGTATATATAACTATATAATATATTTAGGTAATGCGTGGTCAAGCTTCTAATGGATGTACAAAATAAATTTCGAATCAAATTGACTTATAGTTTTGGTGTAGTACTCCTGGAGTTAATTACAAGCCTCTCTTGTTGAAGGACACGTTGAACATATTATTGATCCTAAGTTGCAAAGGAACTTTAACACGAATACAACATGGAAGGTAGTAGAACGGCTATTGCACGTGTTTCCTATGAATCGGCCAAAAGGCCAACCATGAACAATGCAGCGATGGAGCTTTAAGAACTGTTTGCAAGCTCAACAGACTCATCGTTGCATACCAGATAATGAAAGTCTATCCTTGAACTTAGAAAGTATGAGTGAACCAATGCCAAGATAGTGAAGTCTTGAAACTGTCAAGTGTCAAATGTCGTGGTACTTATGTATTGTACTATTGTATTGTAATATATTTGTCTTTGTAAGCAATCCAAACATAAGTCATTCCAAATATACTAAATCCACACATAAGCATATCATCAGATGTTATAGAGTACTTAGATGTGTGTCCAAACTGTTCTCATTTTTATATGTTGCTAGTTTGCTACTATCTCGTGATTATGGCTAGTGGGCTTACTTTAGTGGGCTACTATCTCGTCATTTTTATATGTTGCTACTATTTATTTCAAGTGATAGAGCATCTCATATTTTCCAAGTGTTGGAGGGTTTTGCTCTTCAGATATTTAACTCGATCATATACTATGTTATCAAGATTTTCAAAGCGAGATCCATGAGGTAATCATATACTACATAGCCAATATTATCAAATAAAAGTATCTAAAAGAGCACTAGATGAGATTTTGCGACCCTTACGCCTAGCCATGATATGTAACTAGTTTCTAACAGAGGACCCAACAACGTCATCCAAATAAATGACCCTTTCCTAGCTTGTCCAATGACAAAACTATAATAATCAATTGAGGTACATTAGCTAGAAATTCGAAATCAAACCCTCTAGGTTACCCCAACCAAGTCATAAATCATTTGAGCAGTCTTAATAGCCTCATATACAAACATAAAACATACTGAACCAATAACTACATACTCATTCTCATTGATAATCCTCATCCCAATGTTTTAACCTTCTAATATGAATACAGTCAATATCGAAAAACATCAATCAACATACAAATTTAAAAAAATTAAAATATATACCCGGGTAGTGATCCATGATGGGTGAGTAGTGGTCCGTAATTGGTGATGCGTCAAAAGAGGGCTGAAAAAAACATAAAATACTTCAAACAAGGGTCAGAATAAAAATTATTAGATAAACAATAAACCACTAATCTGTTTGTCACATGTACGAGTAGCAGCAGAAGTAGAAGCACCATTATATAGATCAGGAAACGCAGTTTCAACAACTTTGAGCATTCCGTAAAGCTCATTTAGCTTTTGTCCCATATCCTTGAGTTGCAAACCTTGATTCTCTAATTGCTTTTTATGAGTCTCTATTTCCTTATTTTGATTCTCTAATTGCTTTTCTCATTTATGTATTGTTTTTAAACTTGTACAAATGAAGAATCTAACAAGAATCGAAAACATTTTTAAGACTGTTTATGTATTATGTTTCCTATTTCCTTATAGACTTATAGTATATCAATAACTAATTACGACATGCTGTCATCAATAAGAGTACAGTATAAAACCATATTATCATAGCGGCACACATCATTATCAGCATTAACATACGACACGCAACATGCTATAACTACATCTCAATAACAATTTATAACACATCGACAATCGATGATATACTTAATCTCTTAATTTCACTTTCTATAACTAAACGAACTCAAGTCTCCCTATACGAGCAAACTAGCTTGTAAACTATGAGTTACTAAATTTATTTAAGTTATAACAATCACAAAAATGGCAAACAATAACCTAACGTCCTACCACTAGCTTCAATCACAGATAAAAGCATCATAAACACCACATGCATAACAAAATATACACACGTAGATAGATAGATACATTATTCAGATATTTCACATAAATGTATATTAGTATGACTCGAATAAAACCAAATCACTACCATGATGAATTGAATTTCATCCTAATTAGTTTTCCTCATTCATGTATCCGTGAACTTCTCATCTCTTTCACTAACCTCTATCTTAGAAACATAATGTCCTAATTAGTTTTCCTCACAAATTAAGCAAATAAGTCAATCACAAATTAAGCAAATACACCTAATTAGTTTTCCTCACAAATTAAGCAAATACCTTATCTGCTGCAAATGGAACGATTAACAAACCGAATCATGAGCTCATTTTCTTCAACGATTTAACTACTGAATTAACTACCGATTTGACTACTGATCGTTATGAATAGATACCGAATCGCTCTGCTTCAACGATTTAACTACCGATTTAACCATCAAACTGATTTAACTACCAAAACTGATTTAACTACCGAATGAAGTGATAATGTAGATCTGAATATAGTTGAATGAAGTGAAAGCTGAAGCTGATTTGAACGATTAGGGTTACGATTAGTGAAAGCCGATTTGGGGATTAGGGTTCATCCATTTATGAATTTATTTGGTGAGTTTATTTGGGGATTTATGTTTGAGTTTATTTGAACGATTAGAACTTTTATGAATTTATTTGGTGAGTTTTTGGGGGATATTAGAATTTTTATGAAGTGAATTTGGGTGAGAAGTGATGGGTACATCATTGAATTTGAGGTATAAAAAGTGCACGGTTTATATGGTAGAATTTTTTTGTCTAATTTTTGTATCAGTTTTTTTCCACGTTCTTTATCGTTGCTTAAGTTTTTTATTGCTTTAGTTTTTTTACACGCTAAAAATTGTCAACTTTACTTTTTTTTACACGCTAAAATGTGTGGCTAATATAAATATTTTATACACAGTTTTAGGCGTGTACAAAACAAAATTAAACTCCACCCTTTTCAAATCGTGGACAAATAACCGTGTACAAACTCACTTTTTCTAGTAGTGGCATCAATCCATCCTTGTTTCTACGTCTCACACAACTCAAAAAGGCTATTAGAGAACATCCTGTTGAACCAGATTTCTCAGATGAGTTATCTTTGGACACGGAATTATTTTTACAGCTACAAGAAGTTTTGGCTGTTCGTGAAGGGAGCAATCGGTCAAAGGGAAATCGTGAGATACTTGTTCGTTGGAAAATTTTACCTGAATACGAGGCTACATGGGAATCTATTGAAAATATTCGTCAACAATTTCCAGTATTTCACCTTGGGGATAAGGTGACTCTTTGGCAAAGGGGGTATTGATACAAATGTTACTCCAGGTCAAACTGATAAAAAATAGGTCACGTATTTCACAGGTGCAAAAAGAAGCAAATGGAGAGGCTTTCTAATATATTTGTAGTTCTGTAGGGATTGAAGTTTATTCACTTTTAATATTACGTATTATAGTTTTCGTAGGATCCTTTATTTACGTTTCTTGTCAGGAATGTTTGGTGATTATAGACCAAAAGATTAATCAATTTAGGCAATGGGAATTAAATCAAGTCAATAGACTAGGAAGGAACCTTTCTCAAAATGCAGGAGGTTTGTTTTATTGTTTTCTTGTTTGTTAAATATAACACGAATATTCTACCATATTTTGTTTGATCAATAAAAGCATCAGCGAATTTGCTTCGAATCATTCTCATCACGCCTACACAGGATAGGATCCTCTCAAGTTATAAATAACTTGATGATCAAGTTAAACAATTATCAACCATTGAATTAAATCCAATGGCTCAAATCAAAAGAACATGAGATGATTTGAGCCATTGGATTTAATCCAATGGTTGATACTTGCAACTTGATCCATCAAGTTATTTATAACTTGAGAGAATCCTCTCCCCGCCTACACATAACCGAGATCAATACCTTAAAAAATGTATAAACTATCCAACCCATCTCATCCCAAAAGGCTATTACTCTAATACCATTTGTAACACCTCAAACTTAAAAGCAATCAACTCTCAGGTATCTTATTCTCGGAATTAGTGGGACGCTAGCTCCAGAACACAACTATCAAAATATTGCTACAAGATCATCATATCCAATTGTTCCAATCAATTGTTGAATTCCAAAACTTGTTAACATGATTACGTTAATATACTTTGCCTAGCTAATGGAAATTTATGTTAATATATAAACATTCCTAATTGGGTAATTGACTATTAAAATCAAACTTGTGCCCCACGTCTCAACATTCTTTATTTGCTCCCAATGCTTGAAAAGTCACATATAAGACTAATAACAGGATTGACATATCAATATCACTATGTCGAACATCAATTTACAAAAACAAATGAGATTATCTTAACACAATGTTAATAATAATAATTATAACTATCAGTACTAAACAAACTTTCGGTCCTTTTGGTCACAAATTTAAACCAAAGGTGAATTTTAGTTCTTACACAAATACTAACCAAAAGCCCAAAGTATGTTTAGGCTTCAAAACCCATTAACTTGGAGAGCAAGTTGTCTCCTCGACACCACTAACTTGGAGAACAAGTTATCCACTCGGACGACAAATCGGCCCTACAGGTGACCGAAAACTACCCGCAACAACATCATCATTGACACAAAAGTGAAACGACGCCTTCACCCCATGCTCCTCCGCCTTCATACACTCCTCACACAATGCTCGAGTCCGTCCACCTTCAACAAATCCCGAAAAATTCATATTTAACTGCGGATAAAATCCGCAGTTATTCCAATTCATGAAACTATTCACATAGCTTTCTTTCATCATCAGATCATTCAAATACATCAAATACTCATTAGCAGGATTATACACATACTCAAAACCACTCGTTTTATTTGGTAATTTCCTCCTTCGGTCTCTTCTCGACCTTTTCAACACGACAAGAAAATAACAATCTTTTTCTCGCATCAAAACCCCGAAATTAACCTTCCCTGTGACCAAAGTCTTGCGTCTCTCTGAAGAAACCTTTGTTTTATTACTATCGACAAAATAAGTCGTTAGGTTATTATACGATATACCTATAGTTTCCTTCAACATCATTTGAAACTGCTTAAAATCAAGCGACGCACGAATTTTCACGTGACCCACGTCGATTTCTCGCTCCCCGTCGTATAAAATCAAAGGAAACACCACATATTCTTCCTCTAGCTCAACCATTTTTTTACTTATAAAATGTGTAACTTTTTAGATGTGTTATAAAAATAAAAATGGCTTGAGGTGAAACAAGGGATGTGTATATATATATAAAGAGTTTAGGGTTTTATGTTAAGTCGGTTAAAGGGTACGATGGTAATTAATTTTGGTTCGAGATTGTTGTTGTATAGGTTACTTGGGAAGCAGGTTATGACGTGTAATGTTAGGATCGGTGGCGAGTGAGTTACACGGGGATGCTATTTTGTGGTTTTTTGTGTGATAAAATGCGAAAGTTTATCTTTTTGTGTTTGATAGAATCAAATGACGGTACCGTTTCCGAATTGTGTGGAAAGTTTATGAAAAATGAAATTTATGATATGATATATATAGTATTATGATATCTATTCCCCAAATAGGGAATATAATGGCATGAGTAAATTTCATTGAAGTTTTTTAATATACTTGAGGGGTGCAATTAGAGACTTGAAATAAATTTAAAAAATAAGCCAAGTTCATCTTGATAAAACAAGTTTTATGGCAAAGTACAAAAAGTAGTTAAATCAACCCATCATGTTCCAAAAAGTTTCAAGTTGATTTCGAAGAACTTTTAAGAATTTTTTGGCAAAGACAATAAAGTTTATGAATATTGATAATAACACTTTTTAGAATTGGCTTAACAACTAAGTTTCAAAATAAGTGTCCAAAAAAACATTTATAATAATCACCACTCATTAAGATTTCTCAAACACAATTACAATTAACTTTCCCGATTACCCATTTTAGCAAAAAATGCAGATTTATTGATATGTATGCCTGAATATTAGCAATTTTTGAGAATAGTTGGTTGTTAGCAAGTCTTTGAAGAGGTGGTGTTAGAAGTTTTCTAAAGTTTGTAATGTTCGGCCCCATAAAACAAAACTCACATGATAATCTTTGACTACTATATAAACAATATTTGTTAAGATTCTGAAATCGAAATAAATTCGTTCGGCATATATAACAAAACGTACGTTGCCAAAAGGCTAAAAAGAATTAAATCCATTTGTTTCACTTTATAATCCAAAGTTCCAAACACTTATGTAGATTCCATTAAACTCATACACCACAACACGCCCGCAAAACAATGTGATGGTATCATATGAAAGATGAAACCATGTTTACATAGTCTTTTGCTTAAAGCCAAGATAGAGAATTAAAAAAAAAAAAAAAAAAGGCCTAGTACTATCAAACATAGGTTGTGCTCTAGGCCCATTTTGTGTTGAGATTAGTCGGATCTTAAGACAGACCTTTGTCATATCGGGTGTGTTTGAGAAGGGCCTTTTTACGGGGTTTATGGGGCTTAAACTTTAAAAATAAGCTGGGATAATTATAAAATAAAATTTTTTTTTGTCACACGAGCTTGAGCTTATAGAGGCTTATATAAACTATAAGTCTTTATAAGCCCAAGTCATTGAAAGAGGCTTATGAGGGCTTATGAGGTCTTATAGCTAGTTAAATTACTTAAATATCTTTAAAAATATAATAAATTATCACGCAAAAGCCGAAATATCTGAACTTAATTTGAAGTATTTTTATGCGATTTTACATTAATAAGTTTCAGTTCCAACTAATTCGCCAAACAAATTTATTAAAATATAAACTCTATCTTTCGGCTTATAGTATAAGTCTTAGCCCCAGCTCCAGCTAGGGGTGGAAATGAGTCAAGCCGAGCTTGAGCATGCCAGAGCTCGAGCTCGGCTCGTTTACGTTTTAAAAAACTCGAGCTTAAGCTCGGCTCATTTTGAGCCTGAAATTTAAACTCGAGCTCGACTCGTGGTATATTATATAGGCTCGAGCTTGGCTCGTTTATACGATTTGACAATGAAAAGTTAAAGCTTGGATCGAGCTCGAGCTCGGCTCGTAATATATCTTTATTGAGCTCGTTAATAAGCTCGAGCTCGAGCTCGGCTCGGCTCGGCTCGGCTATATGTTTAAAACTTAAAATATCGTAATATCGTATGGGCTCGTGAGCCCAAAAGAGCTTGTATGTAAAACTCGGGCTTGAGCTCGATTAATAAATGAGCTGCCACTTAGGCTCAAGTTCGCGCTCGAGCTCGTTTAGGCTCGGCTCGTTCGAGCTTTTTACCGATCCGATCCCGAATTTTTCACATGCGACTCGACTCATTTTCACCCGTAGCTCCAGTCCCAACCCATTCCTCCAAACATACCCTATACTACAAATTTGCCCGAGGTCTCTCCAAAATCAATCTCGTTATTTTCAGGCAGGGTATCATGACTTCTATATCCTATCTCTCATCATTTCTCTGACACATTTGGATATTATTGTTGTTTGTATGTACGTTCGGACACGCCCTAGTTATCAAACTTCTTAAAACTGTATTACTAATTTTAGCTAGATTTCAACACACTTGCACCACATCACATGTAGACTTTCGACTTGAACCAATTTGGCATAACACCGCTCCCAAAAACAAGCCCAGTTACATATAACAGATTACGTTGTTTGAACTAACTAAAAAAATAAGGCTGTTTGCATAATATGTAAAAGTAGTTTGTTTAGGCTGTTTGCATAATATGTAAGAAGGGTTTTTTTTTTTTTTTTTTTCAATTTCATCTTTCTGATTCTTTCTTTCATCATATATTAATATATGTTTGAACTCTTGAGTGTTAGAAAATATTAGCAACAACACGGCCCATTATACGATTCCCCCCTTACCTTGTTCAGTTTCTTGCTTCGACTAAGTACGGGCATGTTTGATTTTGCTATTTTGTATCTGTTAGTAATTAAAGGACAAAGCAAATAAACAAAATCATCAAAGAAAGCGAAAGCTTTGTCTAAATTGCAAACAAATTCAAGGATACAAATGTACCAAATTTTAATTCAAAAGTTTCAAAGAATCCTAATGAATGTCATTGCCCCTATTTATAAGAAAACTAATGAAAAATATTACGGAATACCAAACAACTCAAATTAGGAAACATACAAAATCTAAAAAAACAAATTTACCAAACGCTTTATAGTTTAAGTCATTATTCTAGCAATCTTCACCATTACTTCAACTCCTCAACATGTCCCAAACCAAATTCAAAATTCAAATGTCCAAAAGCTAGATATACTAGCCTAACAGACGATCGATTCCAAAAACAATCAAAAACAAACGTCGGTAACTTCAACCGTACAATAAAAAATAACTGATCGACAAATTCAAAACGGTCGCCCAAACCAAAAATAAATCGGCGCATACGATCTTCAACAAAGACGAATCAAATTCAAGTAACCAACTTCAAAAGTCTTACAGTAGAAGATCCAAAAATTTTGAATTAACAAATTCCAACGATCGAACAAATCCAAACAACCTAATAATAATAAAATCTACAAATTAAAATCAATCTACGATACCAAATACAAATTCTAATGACCCCTTTATTTGATAAGTATTATGGTCTAACTTAAGATTCATCATTCAAGTATCAACCATATTCAAATTAACGATCATTCTAATAAACCTCTTGTATGACAAGGATTATGGCCCAAATCCGAATACAAATTGCTATATATATAAAATGAGGACACAAAACGGTACCCATTCTTTGTCGTTTAGGGCTGCTACCTTTATGGGCCTTTTTTGCTGCGTTTTTCTTCAGCCCATTCACCACTATCTTTGGCCTCTTTGTAAACTGTTATGTAGCTACATCTGGTCAAAGAGTAACACAAGAGTTCAGAAAACAACACCTTCGTATACGTGGCGTCTCCTTTGCATACGTGTCTTCACGCTGTACGTTGTCCGTCTCACTCAGCGGTGCCGATCTTCATCTCCGCTGTATTTCTTTCAGACTGACCTTTTGTTGGAGGTAGGTAATCAGTGGTTCAATTCTTGCCTTTTGTTGTTGGTTTTTTTGTGGTATGTGTTTTCGTTGGTTTTTTTGTTTGTGTTGGCTGCCAGAACAATTTCCATCTTTCTCACATACATAGCGGTCAAGTGGAGGATGACGGTCCCGATGGAAGTGACGAGATATCTCGAAAAACAAGTAACCAAAACCGAGTTGTTAGCATCCACAGTTTCAATTTATGCTCGGGACTTGGATGGTGACAGCTTAATTTTGGAGAAAACGATTTGTGATGAACAAGAATGTTTGTTCTTTTTTTAGTATCTCTCAGGTATGTGTTTTCTTTAAATCTTTAGGATTTTTCAAGTTTTTTTGTCTTCAATTATTTATATGATGCTGATGGTGGGGGAGGTTAATAAAGGTAAAGTTTCTTTTTCGTTGGGTTTGATAACGATTTAGTGTTTACGGTTTTCATTTGATATTTTTTCTTAACATGTTGCGTTGATTTCTTCGAATGAGGGTTTTTAATTACGGTACTTTTGTTGTTTTGTAGGGAGTGTTTGGATGAACTTATTATGACAGCTTATGTTTAGAACATGTATACAGGTGATAAAAAGGGCACGTTGAGTACATGTGTGGGTCTATACCTTTATAGTAGTTTGCAAGTAACAGCTTCAAACGGTCTCCTCATATATGTCTGTCTTTATGCTTAAAACTCTGCTTATTTCTTGACGGTCTCAGACTCTTTAAATCATAAAGGAATCGTGAAGAACAAAAAAGGTTAGTTTGCGTTCCATGTTCCGGGCATTTCATCTATTGTCAGTATTGCTGCAACAACAAATGCAGCAGCATGTTCTTCTTTTGATCGGCATCTAATGCCTCGACAAGTTGATGAAACACGTATGTGTAGGTACCATCGCTATCAGTGATAATATAAAGCTCTATTGACACAACATATAGCTGACCATTTAAGCTATACTAATTCTATATACATGTTTTTGTTACAGTTATAACTAAACATCTCAAAGGAATGTACGTGACACATATACCAACAACAGACACACGCATTTTATGAATCAAGGTGAGTGAACTTATTTGTTATTATCTGACCATTAGTGAACTTCCTGCAAACCGCTGTTGTTACAGGCATACAGAAAGAAAGCGCGACTGCTTCAGAAACTGCTTTTGTCAAAAATGGATCAGGCGATTTTATGAATCAAGTTGTGCGTAGTATTTGTGGTACGGTTGTTCAGTTATTGTATACAATATGCAAATATTTTAAAATACACTGACAGACAAATGACTTGATGTTGCAGTACATGTGACCGAAATCTCGAAAAAGGAACGCTACATGTTCCATAGGAATGATCGACAGCTACGTTCGGCGTTTCAGAGTATGTTAGCTTATGAGTTACTATGAATATAGATATGGTTACTGCTATATACAACTATTAGTTTAAGTTACACTAATTGTTAAAAAATTGCTATTGTAATAGGCGTTAACAAAAATCCACAAAAGAGTTGTAGCAACAGGCGTGCGTGTTTTGTGGTCAAGGTAAGTTAAATTGTTACTGCATTTGCATTATCGATATAGTGCATTCAGTATAAAGCTAATACTTTAAGCTATACTAATAGCTTCAGCATCACAAGAGAAAGCACAGAATTTAATGAGATTCAGAAAGAGAAACAGAAGATGCTTCAATACGGAGCTTTCATTGTTGACATCGTCCTCACTTCTCGGATAAACTAAAAAACTTCTACCATATTCATAGCTGTTATCGAGGTAACGCAGCTGCTATTCCATAGAATTCATATAATTACTATTCAATGTTAAAGTACAAAAAATATAGTTGGCATTTATACTACTGGCCTAAACAGGCCTAAAGTATTTGACATTGGACTTATGTAAAGACTTGAATGATATGAAAACTATTGTAAACCTCATTTAGTCTTTTCCTGAATCACTATGTCGGTCCAGCTAATATTGCAAATGACCATATGGAACACAGTAATGTGATGATTCCGAGGTGGGTTGTACTATACACATATTTTTGAACCGTGCTTTCTTGGTGTTATTCCTGTCTAATCTTATGTATTTTTGAACCGTGCTTTATTGGAACGCAGTAATATGATGATTAGGTGAACGGACATTCGGGTTCTTGACAAACCTTGATTTTATGGACAGAGGAACTAACGCTTTAGATGCGACGCCTTTCTCACTCTCTCTTGGTATTATAGGTGTCACGATGGAGTCCGGTCGGCCAGGTAACAGGCCAAAATGTTTGGCTGAAATAAAGTACTTTTTTCCCCCAATATGTTAAAATGGCAATATTATGTGTCAAAAAGAAAAGCCCCTTTAGGCGACTTCTAAAATGTTTCTGTTTTTAGCTATCTATTAATTCCTCTATTAGAAAAGATAAAATCTTATGGGTGTAAAAGGCCATCTCTGCTTAGCAATATGGTCATTTAGTTGAGCCTTCTGGACACATTATTCTGATTTTAAATATCATTCATTTACAGGTCCTTGAAGGCAACATCGATTATGCATATATCCTCAGCTGATATCAATTAAGATACTGATAAAGGGAAGCGGTGATTTTGTTACGAGTCGACTATAGTCATTTGGCTAATAAAATCGGCTCGACTATTCTTTGAAACTCCTATCTCAGGTGTGTTCTGTCCGCTTAAGATATATGTTACTTATGAACCTATCTGAGATAGTATGTAGTTAGTGATGTTAAGTCTTATGAGTGGTTTTATCGCACAAAATTTATCTTCAATATGAAGCTTCTATCTTGCAGCATTTGGGAGCCTGTTATCAAATAGAAATTACCCAGCATCACTTCTTTCATAAGCAAAAGTATTGATGAGGGGGACGCTGAGTTGGACCGTCTTGGGAGGCAAATTGCAATTGATACAGGGGTGAGTAGCTTTTCTATATGTAGATGATGGTACTATAAATATGATGCAACGTATTTCAAGTTTTGTTAACTGCTTGCCTACGGTTATGGCTGCAGCTATGAGAAAACATATTTTAACTTACCCGGATACTAGTGCAGGAATCACTTGCGTGGAGTGGGCGACACATTGCGACTATCATTGGCGCTACTTTCTCAGGTACAATATTTTTACGGAGACTTCTCTCTCAACTGTTATACACTTAACGGGTTTGGGTCACAGCGTCTGATTTTTCTAACTTTTGCAGCGACTTAATGCACCTCTAATGGTCACATTCTGGGAATGTATTGGGTGGTTAAGGGTGGAGCCTTTTTGTCAGACAATTCAGCGGATGAATCAAATTTATTATGAAAGAAGTGACATGCGTGACTCGCAACAGAAGTTACTTAGATTTGTGGTAACCTGTAGATTGGGGACTGAAATGGGGATCAAATGGGTGCGTTTGGGATGCTGAAATGGGGGCTGCGGTAGGTGTTGAAGTGGACTGAAATGGGTGCGTTTGGTTGGGTTTGGCCACGTAAGCTTATACAGCTGCCAAAAATACGCCCCCGCGACATCCAAGTACAAATTCCAGGTTTCTGTGTGTTTTGTATATTTTTTGGAAATACTTTGTGCATAATTTGACCGATAAATATCAAATGCCCCGCCGCAACGCGGCGATTTCGGGGCAATCCTTGTTCCTATATAACATGATCGTAGGTTAGCATTCAAACAAAAGGCTAATCAGAAACCCAAACAAATCGATCCCAGTAGCAACTCGAACAAACAAAATCCCCAAACCAAAATATTCAAAAAGAAAACCACACGTCCTTTACATAGGGCCCAAAAGGCCTAAAAGGCCCAATAACAAACAAAATTACCTAAAGGCTAATCGAATTCAGTCCAAACACACAATCAAATTCTAAAAAGAACTTTTTTTTTCTTCTTTTTCTTCGTGACTCGATGAACCTAGCTCTAATATCTAGCTCCGATATCTCTCGATAATAATCAAAAGACCAAGAAAAGTAAATAAAATCAATAAACAAAACGAAAGCTTTATTCAAATTACCAAATAAATTCAAACGATACAAAAGTACTAAATTCTAATTCAAATGTACAAAAAAATTATAATGTCACTGATCTCTATTTATAAGAAAATAATGACCTTAAAATATTACGAAATTCTAAACAAACTCAAATTAAGAAACATATCAAAACTAAAAAAACCAAATTTATCAAACGACTATTAAAGTTTAAATCACATTTCTAAAAGTATTATTTTAAAGTTTGAAACCAAGAATAAGAAATGTAAACACATGCTATTCTTATGGGGCATTTTATGAATAACCTGTTAATCAGTATATATCCTAGTCAAATATTTACCCTCCATGAATAAGCTGAACGGGTATAAGCTTCTCCAGGTAATTGCAAGGCACTAAGAACTTGCACCAATACACAGTTAACCTAATTTATGTCAACTTTACCATTTGGCAAGACATCGTCTTATCTTTTATTTTATATTTAAATTTATATTATTTATAGATTTAAGATTATTTAAGGAGAAATTGTTTTTTACATACTAGAGACCAATTCATTTTTATTAGATATAATGGATTAGATTAATAATAACAATTAAAAAAACTCACTTTCATCTTTTTTTTTTCAAATATAAAAATCTTTCAAACTGTTAATCGTCAAGCAAATAAAAATATACCATTATGACGAGCATTTAATTATCTTTCTATAGATAGGCACTTTGATATACTTTCGACAAAAAAAAAATTTCGTGTTCTTCACGTTTTATTTTTAAGTTTTTTTTCGTTTTTTTAAGTTACTGAAATTTGTATGAAAAAATCATATATGATTTAACACTAATTTAAATACCACATGTGATATTAGTGTTAAATCATATATGATATGTATATCATATATGATTTATCATATATAATTTAACACTAGTATCACATATGATATTACATATCATATGTGATTTAACACTAATATCACATGTGATCTTCAAATTATTGTTAAATCATATATGATATTTCATGCAAATTTCAGTTTCGAAGAAAAACGGGAAAAAAAAGACGAAAAACGTGAGAAAAACATTTTTTTTTTCTTTTCTCGAAAGTATATCAAAGTGCCCGATAAAAAAATAATTAAATGCTCGTCGCGATGGTGTAATTATTTTTGCTTAACGATTAACGGTTTAAGAGATATTTAAATTATAAAAAATATATGAAATAATAAAATGCTTTTAATCTCAGCCATTAATTTATTTTTAGATGGATGGTGGAGATGAGTCAGGTATGTAAGAAAAGTTTGGTATATAAAATAACTCTACTCATTATTTATAATATAGAAAAACACTAAGAATAAAGTCCAAAATACATCCCTGTGGTTTGCCCTTTGTCTCGCTTTACATCCCTAAACTTTTTTTGGCATAAAACCATCCTTCCGTTAGTAAAGTTGGCACAAATACATCCCTCTGTTAGAAAATTCAGTTAATAAGGACTCCACCGCCACCTACCACCCAACGCCACCACCTACCACCTCCACCGCCGCCACCACCACCAACCACCACCGCCACCCACCACCTCCACCACCGCCATCCATCTCCACCACTACCACTGCCACCACCAACCACCACCGCCACCCACCACCTCCGCCACCGCCATCCACCCCCTATCTGCCACCACCGCTCACCAACGCCCACCACCACCATCGCGCCACCCACCTCCACGCGTCACCACCACCATCCGCAGCCACCCACCACCAACATCAATAAAATAGGTGGTGGTTGGTGGTGGTGGTGGAAGTGAAATGAGGGTGGTAGTGGCGGTGGTGGGTAATGGCATTGGTTGGTGGGGTGGCGGGAGTGGTATGGAGGTGGTGGTGGTGGTGGTGGTGGCGGTGGAGGTGGCAGGGTGGTGTGAGTGGAGTGGAATCTGGTGAAGTGGTGGAGTGGCGTTGGGTGAAGGTGGCGATGGAGTGCAATTAGTCCTTAGGACTAACGATGCAATTTATTTTATTTCAACGTTAGTCCTAAGGACTAACGGTGCAAATATTTTCTCTTTCGTAAGGAGATAACGGAGAAAATTTTGCGCCGTTAGTCCTTATTAACTGAATTTACTAACAGAAAGATGTATTTGTGCCAACTTTACTAACGGAAGGATGGTTTTGTGCCAAAAAAAAGTTTAGGGATGTGCAAAGCGAAAGCAACCACACAGGGATATATTTTAGACTTTACTCAAACACTAAAGAAACAAAAACACAAGTACAACATGTCACATTATTAGAGGCAATCTTAAAAAGTATGAGATGTGATTAACCAATTACCTTATACAACCTCTTTGAGGAGAGTTATTTTACATATCAAGGGACTCATCTCCACCATCCATTTAAAAAGAAATCAATGGATGAGATTAAAAGCATTTTTTTATTTCACATATTTTTTATAATTTAAATATTTCTTAAACCGTTAATCGTTAAGCAAAAATAATTACACCATCGCGACGAGCATTTAATTATCTTTATATAGATAGGGCACTTTGATATACTTTTCAAAAAAGAAAAAAACTTCTTTTTTTTCACGTTTTTTTTACGTTACTGAAATTTGCATGAAAAAAATCATATATGATAAAACACTAAATTGAATATCAAATGTGATATCAGTGTTAAATCATATATGATATGTAATATCATATGTGATATCATATGTATATCATATGTGATTTTACACTAATAACACATGTGATATTACATATCATATATGATTTAACACTAATTAGTGTTTTATCATATATGATTTTTAATCAAATTTAGCGTAAAAAACGAAAAACTAAAAATACGTGAAAAATACGAAAAAATATTTTTTGTCGAAAGTATATCAAAGTGCCTATCTATAGAAAGACAATTAAATGCGTGCAATGATATATTTTTTTTAACGATTAACGGTTTAAATATATTAATATTTTAAAAAAAATGATGAAAGTGGTTTTTTAAATTGTTGGGATTAATCTAATCCATTTAGATCAAATAAAAATAAAAGGTGAAGATTGATCTCTGGTATGTAAAGAATCTTTTGTCCTCAAATGATCTTAAATCCTCACCAAAAAGTTATTTGGTGCCAAAATTATTACCTACCTTTTCATTTTAAAAATTATTCACTTTTTATTTAATCAATCAGAAACGAGTTTGGTGAGTGAAGATATTTGATTAATTTAGTGTAGTTATCTTGATTTTCATAAACTATGTATTTTTTGTCGGCGAACAATAATTTTAAAAAATTAGGTGAAGCACAATACCAAATACTGTTATTGGTGTGTTATCTCGGTGTCACCTAACATCTTTTTAATAACACCCGGTGACTAAAACATCCTCCTAGTAATAACACTCAATAACTGTTATTTGTGCATGCAAATCCCATAACACATCACCAAAAATACCTCACTCCAAAAAAAAAAAAAAATTACCAACGGCATCTGCCCGTGAGGCAACAAAGGGACGAACGATTTAGCAGCACCTTAGGATGACATAGCCTTAAAATTAAGGGCGAGGTTTAAACGAGGAAAGGCTTACGGTGGATACGTAGGCACCCAGAGACGAGGAAGGGCATAGTAAGCGACGCAATGTTTCGGGGAGTAGAAAATAAGCACATATTTCCCGAATAGGTTAACCTTTAGGGACCGGTGCAGGATGGCGTGTAATGGCGGCGCCATTGATATTTTTTTTAGCGAATGGCATGCCAAACGCCCTTACACCGTGCTCTCTTAGGACAAAAAGAGTAATTATTTTTCAATCCATCAAATTTGTTTTAAGGGGTGTGTTTGGGTAAAATCTTATTTAAATATTTAACCTTTTTAACAAGTAGCTTATTAGCTTATGGATCAGGAGATAGTATTTGGGTAAGTTTGCGCGGTATCAAAATGTAGCAATGATGACTAAAAGTGACCAACACTCAATAGTGATTGAACAACTAGGAGAATTTAAGATAAAATTGTAAATTATCATAAGCCCTTGCAAAATAAGCCAAAAAAAGCTAGTTGAAAGGAGCTTATTAGAAACAGTGTATTGCGTATATAAGCTAATAAGCTTGAGCTGTTTGGCTCCATACTCAAAATAGCTTATTGTGTTTTTAAAAATACGATAAGCCAATAGGCTACTTAAAAGTAGCTTACTCAGACACTCCCTAAACTGAAATAGAAGCATACAAAGACAGTATAAGATCGGATTTGCTGAATACAAGAAAGTAGCTGACGATGATCTTCAAGATTACAACTTCGCATCGTTTAAACATACAACATAAAAAAATCAACACAAAGACTTAAAAAGAAGAAACAAAATCAAAAGGCGATACTATCTACATTGAGCAAATATATAACTATCTACATTGAGCAAATATATAACGATAAAAACACAGTACCTTTATCTATCGACCATCAGCCGAAGTAAAGGAATCAGCAAATCCAGTAGGTCTAGCAGGAATACTACTCTTACTATCATCAAGATCCACATAGCCACTATCTTTCCCTTCTGCTTCTTGCCATCCTTTGACCATTTGAGTCAACGGAAGACTATAATCAATACCGCAATATTCCTCAGCCTCGTTTTCCATTGGTTTCCATTTCTCCACAAGTGGTGACAACACGTTAACAGCGTGTCCCATATCAGGCCGCTGACTAGGCTCCCTAGCTGTACAATGTCCTGCCAGGTCAGCTATGACTGAGATTGTTTCAAATGTTTCTTCATTTGCGTTAAGAGAAGGGTCTACTGCAGCCATTAGTTTCTCTTTGTTTGATCTAATGCTCCAAAACCATGCTGCTAGGTACTGACTTTCCTCGGGCCGGTCTTCATCTAACGCCATTAAACCGGTTAATAGCTCCATAAGGACAACACCATAGCTAAAAACATCGGCCTTTGTGGTAATTTTACCTGTCACTGAACATATATACAAATATTCAATTATAGAACTAACTGTAACATAATGTTTAGATTAGCTATAGTTTTTTATATGCGTTCCTCTCTTTAAAAGTAAAGGTTGTGAATATTTTTTGGGTATCTTGATACTGGAACGGAAATGGAAGGAAACATAACTAAAGTTGACGATTTAGACCCATCAAAAGAATCACGTCTAGCGAGTACTATAAAATAAATTAGCTTAGAAAGAAATAGGTAGAACGCGTCAAACTGGTCAAAAGTTGCTCAAAGTGTATATTTTTTTATTGGCAAATTACATAAAGAAGGTAACCAATATTTCCAAAAACAATGGAACTTTAAATAACAGACATGTCATCACCTGCCAAGTTGATTACCGTAAATCATATTTTTTGAAATTTGGTAACCTTGTATTACAATTTTGAAAGTTTGTTCTGGTTAAAAAAAGTGAAGTACCTTTAAAGAACTTGGAACGAAGTTTTGACTGAACTCAACCCGACCCGTTTGACCCATGCAGACCGAAACAACCTTTGACCCGTTACCCAATCCCAACCATTTTTTTTCAACTCTAAATATATGTAAAAGAAAAAAGGTTACCGGCATATTCAGGAGCAAGGTATCCAAACGTCCCAGCTAGCCGAGTAATCACAGACTTCTCACCATCAGGAGCAAGTTTGACCAACCCAAAGTCAGAAACTTTGGCTCTAAAATCATCACCAAGTAAGATATTAGACGATTTAAGGTCTCTGTGAATAAAGCTCTGATGAGCCAAAGTATGAAGATATTCCATCCCTCTAGCCACATCCAATGCAATATTTAACCTCCTTTTCCAAGAAAGCGGTTCCAATTTAAAGTTATTCCAGTGAAAAAGATGCCTACTTAAAGCCCCTTTAGGCATGTACTCGTAAACAAGAATTCTTTCAGGCCCTTCAGCCGAATACCCTAAAAGTGACACCAAATGACGATGTCTAACCTTTGAAAGAACCGCAATTTCGGCTTGAAATTCATCCAAAGCTTTGTTGCTTATAACACCAGACTCCATTCTTTTCACTGCTATTTTAGTACCATCCTCTAATTGGCCTTTGTAAACGACACCGAAACCACCACGACCGAGCTCATTCTCGTGCGCAAAGTTTTTAGTAACGTTTCTTAGAACTTGAACCGAGATGATCAAGTTTCCAGACTCGATAACATGAGATTCACCCCCTGCACTGCCCATTTGACTAACCGAACCACTGCCTAAACTCGTTTCTGTGTCATTGGCAATTGCAATCTTGACCACGTTATCTGAGTCAGACGGGTCCTGGGGATGAATAACGAGGGAGCCTGTTGGTTGACCTGTGTTGACTTTTTTCTTTTTACATAAGTAGATACATAAAGGCACAATTAAAAGAACTAAACTAGCAAAAACCGCAACAGGAGCAACAATTGCAACTATATCGAACTTCTTTGAATGCTCCTTCCTAGGCATAACACCATCACCAGTCGAGACATTACTAGGTTCTTTTGTACTAGGTTTTGCCCCAGTGTCTTTTGAAGTTGGCGATTGATGGTCATCTGGCGGTGATCCAGTTGGTGAACTGGTCATAGGACTTGGGGCTTTCGACGAATTTGATTGCAACAACGGGTTTCCAGTTAACACAAGTTTCATATCAGGACTAAAATCAGGCATAGGAGGTGAAATATCATTGTTACTCAAATCCAACATAGTCAAAGACTTCAAATTAGTCCAATTCGACGGAATCGCACCCGTTAGCTTATTCGAACCCAAATCAATTCTAGTCAAAGAATCAATTGTCGAAATCGAAGGACTCAAAGTTCCCGAAAGATTAAACTTTGCCAAATGAATCCCATTCACCTTTCCGCCGGTACAAGTCAATCCAACCCAAGAACCTCCACACGGGTCATTACCAAACCAACTTGAAACAAGCCTCGACGGGTAATTCAAATCGTCTAAAAATTCCAACAATGCATTAACTTCCGGTGCACAAGGAACACCAGGATCCTCTACACAAAATTTATTTGCCGAGAAAGTAAAATTCACAGCATTAAATTTAGGCACGCTACCCATAAACCGATTGTTATTCAAATCCAACTTATCCAACTTTAAACTAGCTAACCCATCAGGAATCAAACCAACAAGATCATTACTATTAACATTAAAATCCTTCAACTGAACCAACCCACCAATATTTTCAGGTATCTTACCCAAAAAATGATTCCCATGTAACCATAAACTAGTAAGTGACATCATACCACCAACAACATCAATCCCACCACTCATCTGTTCGCCAGACTGACCATTTAACCACAATATTCTCACACTAGACTCATTAAAAGAACTAGGAATCCCACCCGAAAATCGATTCAACGATAGTTTCACGACTTCTAAAGACGACATACTTCCTAGGAAATCAGGAACATGTCCAACAACATTACAACTCATCAATGACAAGTTCCTTAACTGAACCGAATTTTGTAGATCATCAGGAATACTCCAACCACTAGTCACATTTATAGGATTGTTATCTAAAGCCATAACTTCTAAACTATCAAGACCTTTAAAAAAATCTACAGGTATTGAATCAAACATATTATAATCCAAATAGGCATATCTTAAACTAGACAAGCCATTTAAAGATGGCAAAGATCCACTAAACTGGTTTTTTTGCAAACCTAAGTTACTTAGCATAGATAACTTATTTAAATTATATGGTAACACACCTTTTAAGTTCATACCTTGAACTTGAATTTGTGTAACTCTTGTTTGTGAACAAAATATATGTGGCCAACTAGGGGGCCCACATGGATCATTTCCATTATCTGGCCAGTTTAACAAGTTTGCATTTGTTAAACCTTTTTTAAACTGGTTCAATATAGCTAGATCATTAGGATCTGTTAGACTATAAACTATGGAAATGAGACAAGTGTAGAAAAGGGTGACAGTTATTATGGGCTTCATAGGATAATGGCAATAACTATAAATGTGTGTCATGGTGCAAGATCAAGAGCATTAAGGTTTAACGGTGAAGTGGAAGTGAAGAAGAGTGTTGAAGACATGATGTGGAAGAAAGATGGGATATGTGAGTGTAGTAGTACTATTGGAAGGTTGAAATTAGACTAAAATGTTTATGTTGTCAAAATTACCGGCCGTGTTTAAAATGATATCAGTTAAAGCATGGAATGGCGTTATTATCTCACGAGGCAAGTGTTATTAGCCATTAATTGATTTTAAACTGGAAGTACTGAATAAAGAACTTTGGCTACAATAAAGCGATGACAGCGTGATACTGCACATGATGAAATATATGTAGTCTTCAAATAAAGTATGAACTTTGGCAAGAATTTTAACAGATGGTGGCAGATGGTAAAGTGTTTAAGGCTTTTAGATAAAGGTGAAAGGAAGATGAAGGAAGTGAAAAAGAGTGTGGAAATGGTGAGAAATGTGAGTGTATTAGTATCGATGTGTAATAGGTTGAATTAAATATAAAAATGTAATACGTGTAATGTAGTGGGATTTGGAAGATATGACACTCAAGATGTATTTTTTTTTTTTTTTTCTTTTTTTTCAATTTTATATTTTACTGACACTAGAAAATCACTCTCACTTATCTACTCCTCCGTATATATTAAACAAAGAAACATTATATTCCACTTGCAAGCAAAAGTCGGATAAGTTAACTTTTCTCGTTTCGCATGGCGGCGTTCTAGTTGGATAATTTAAAACTTATCTGACAGCATTTAATTTGAGAACGAATTTATATTATGGTAATTTAAAACCTGAAATTTAGAAAATTTTTTTATTTTTGGTTGATGTAATGAAATTTTAATTTAAATATTTTAGAGTTAAATTATAATATTGAATTTAAAATACCTTCGCATGTTTGGTTGACAGAAATTTATAATATTTTTTTATTTTTTTCAACATAAATTTTATAAATATTCTAGAGTTAATTATATAAATCGTCCTTGTGGTTTGGTAGAAATTACGAATCTTGTCCTCATGGTTTTTTTTAGTGGTCTTGTTCCATGGTTTACAATTTCACGGATCTTTTAAAGTTATGCCTACCGATCTCAAAAGGACCTCCACTGCAGTTACTCCTAGCGTGAGGGCTAAAATTATATTTTGGTTTTAACGATCTTTATACAAACCACAAGGACGATTTATGTTATTTACTCTTTAAAAAAAATAAAGTTTTTTTTTTTTTAAATTTTATTATTCAACTTTTTTTTAATTTTATTACGATTAAATTTTTAATAAAAAATAACTTTTTTTAAATTTAATTTTAATTTTATTAATAATTAAATTAAAAATTAAAAAATAATTTTATTATAATAAATTAAAAACTTTTTTTTATTTTAAAAATCAAAAAAATTATAATCAAACTAAAAAAATTAATTTTAATTTTATTATAATATTTTTTTTAAAAAAATCTGTTTTTTCTTTTAAAACAATTAATTTTATTAAAGAGGAATATTACAACGAGCGACAGTGGCCGGTAACAATTCGCGCCGCTAGCCTTTGAATAGCAAAACTTAGTCTTTTAAAAACTACATTCGAGAGGCTCGGGGTCGTAACATTGTTATCATGCATACAGGGTTGGACTCTTTTGAGCAGCTCACACCAGCGGCCCGGTGCAAGGAAGCCAAATGTATCAAATGCAAAAGGTACAAAGCGCGTGTTGGTTATCAAGGCAGCTTTCGTGTTTGGTTACTTTGCGAAAGTGGCTTTCAAAGCATCCGACCGCGTAAAAGCATGATTCCCATCCCACGAGTGGAGAAACCCATTAGATCTACATGGCATGTTTCCCTCCTATCCATCCAAAGACCAAAATGTCACCTGGTCTAAGTGTCGATCTTCTTTCGCCGGTTCGATCAAGAAATTCATTGTGCTTCTTTTCTTAGCAAATCCCATTTCATACGAATATGTCAAAAAGAACATCCCTAACCAAATCGTGTCGTATTTGAACCCGGGCTCTTTACTGATGAGCTGCATGCTCTCCAGAATGAGTCCAAACAAGCTTTGTGACATTTGGACAACTTTCATCAACCGGACAAATTGGGATCATGAGGCGATATTTAAGGATAGTGCGATACTCAATCGGCGACATATGTTGACCGAGACCATCTATAGGAATGGCAAGGAGAAATTCTTGAGCATGTGGTGCACGCATGACACTCAAAACGCTTTTGTCTAACGGTCATCTCAAGTGAACTTCCATGTCCCGGACAATTCTTGCTAAAAAGACACTCGCCAATGTGTGTTGGGCTTTAGTGGGCGGTGTCCTTTTAGTGAAACCAATAGTCAAAACTTGGAATCATATCACGAAGACAAGTCAAGGCACAATCATAATCATAATCCATGTCGCATCACACCATTCGCGTAAGATGTGGTCTGAAGCACCCAAGATTGGGCCCTCGAGGCCACAAAGGCATAAGATGAAGCCTCTACCGCCGAATATAGCCCCAAACCACCAAACCTAATAGGTAAAGAAGCAAGTCGCCCTGGAGATCCCCGAAGAAGGGACCTCCACAAACCACCATATCCTCAATTGCCTCGTGCAATCCTTTGTCAAAAAGCAGAGCAGCCTCCTCCACATATACGGGTTGACACGTCCTTAAGCCAAAAAAAAGTTTAGCAATACCCATGCAAGATCGAAGCAAGAGAAGCTCACTCTGCGGGTCTCCTAGCTGGTTTCGTCCGTTTTATACGTTTCATTCGTTTTTATTATAAAAAAATTAAAAAAAACAAAAAAAAAACTTTTTTTAATTTTATTATAAAACGGATCAAGGCGTATAAAAAAACGTTTTATCGTTTTCGTCCGTTTTATACGTTTCATTCGTTTTATCTTTTCGTTCATTTTTGTATGAAAACAACGTACAAAAATGTATGAAAACGTATAAAACGTCAACAACGTGTTACGTTTTCATCCGTTTTATATGTTTTCATATTTTGTACGTTGTTTCATACGCGGATAACGTAAAAACGAACGAAACCGCGGATGAACGTTGTTACCGTTGGTTTAAAATGCGCATCATTGCGTAAATTGCACGCATCGTATTGCATTTGAAATTTCGCATCATGGTATTCCTAATGCGAGGGCCATCCATGGCTGCAATTAACCGTAATTTATCGCATTTGTGTAATGCTAGCAATAGTCGCAATTAGCGCAATTTAGAATTTGGGCTGATTTGTACAAATAAAACCATTTATACGAAGCCTAACTATTTTAATGAGGACCTTAGTAGAGGACGTCCATAAAAACACACATTGACGTCCATAGTCCTATTCCGTGATTAAAGTTGTAAACTCATATGTTCTTCTTTGATTATAATAATCACGTATGTTATATCATTATGTACAAAGTGAGTTAATTTCTTTGATTCAACGCTATAACTTATATCTTGTTCAACTTTGACTAAACTTTATAATACTGACTTTTGTTATTGATTTAATTATGAGTAATTATGATTCTTTGTTACTGATATAACTTGTAACTTGTAAATTAGTAATTTATTTATAAGTTTATTGCATTTACCTGTTACTTGGAAAAATTATACTATGTATAAATATATATATATATTTTATTTTTTTAATCTTAAGCGATCGCATCTAAATTGCTTCGCATTAATCACGCATCACGCATCGGTCTTTGGGACCTAAAACGCATCGGATCGCAAAACGCAATTGTAAACCAAGGTTGTACGTTTTCATACATTTGTGTACGTTGTTTTCATACATTTTCAAACAAAAATGAACGAAACCATATAAAAACGAATGAAACGTATAAAGCGAATGGCACCAAGTATAAAAACGTTTTTTTATACATCTTCATCCGTTTTATAATAAAATTAGAAAAAAAAAATTGTTTTTTTTTAATTTTATTTTAATTTTTTTGATTTTTTTTAAAATTTAAAAAAGAATTAAAAATAGTTTTTTAATTTATTATAATAAAATTAAAGTTTTTTTTTTAATTTATTATAATAAAATTAAAACTAACTTTAAAAAAAAGTTTTTTTTTATTAAAAAATTAAATCGTAATAAAATTTAAAAAAATTTGAATAATAAAATTAAAAAGAAAAAACTTTATTTTTTTTAAGAGTAAATTACATAAATCGTCCATGTGGTTTGTATAACGATCGTTAAAACCAAAATACAATGTTAGCCCTTACGTTAGGAAGTAACTGCAAGGGAGGTCCTTTTTTGAGATCGGGTCAGACATGGGGACAAGATCCGTAAAAATTGTAAACCACAGGGACGAGACTCGCTAAAAAAAACCATGAGGACAAGATCCGTAATTTCTACCAAACCACAAGGACGATTTATGTAATTAACTCAATATTCTATTTAAAAGTTTATAAAAAAATATATAAAAAAGGTTTATAAAAAATTATAAAAAAAGTTTATAGTAAATTTATAAAAAAAGTTTATAAAGAATTATAAAAAAAAGTTTATAAAAAAAATTTATAAAAAAAGTTTATAAAAAATTAATAAGAAATTTATAAAAAAAATTATAAAAAAATATTTTATAAAAAAAATTTATAAAAAAATTATAAAAAAAGTTTATAAAAAATTTATAAAAGAAGTTTTTAAATAAAATTTATAAAAAATTTATAAAAAAAGTTTATAAAAAAAATCATAAATATTCTATTTAAAAGTTTATAAAAAAACAATATGATAAAAGGTTTATAATTTTTTTTTCAGGTAAATTAAAATTCCTCACTTTTTAGAGTTATTTTAATTCTCTCCATTTTGGCAATTCATAGAATTGTAAATTACTAATCTGCCATTGAGTTACAAACCAATATTTGAAAGAAATTGAAATGCAAATGCTCCCAATATACTCCAAATTACACCAACCAAACGCCCCCTAAGTAAGTTTTGTGTACAAACAAACTCAAGACTAGTGGTAATGAGGGGTATTTGACGCTATTTCCGGCTCTCAAAGACGTGTTGTTGCTGTTAGCGTCATCATGGAAGACGCATCGTCAGAGACGAAATCAAGACCAAATATGATTGGGTGTATAATTTTTGAGGAACTGTAATACAGAAACACGTTTTGATAGACTGAATGCATTTAAGATATATTTAGAAAAAAATGATGTTTTTTTCAAAAATTAACACTACATCGAAGAAATCCATAGGGGTGCCCGGGCACCCGCGGGAACCCCCTGGTTCCGTCCCTGCGCATCGTGACATGTAAAAAGGGAGAACTCGGTCGTGCAGAAAATCGAGTTGTGTGCTATTTTGTGTGTGCATGTGTGATATTTTAGTTTTTGTTGAGTATATTTATATTTAAGTGATTATGTGTTGGTGGTGATGTTGGTTGTGTTATTATACTATGTTGGTGGTAATGTTGGTTGTGGAGAGAGAAACTTATGTGACGTTAAGATGACGATGATGCTATTGGTTGTTGTAACTCTTTATTACCACTACCCTAAGTTATGAGCTTAAGAATATCATGTTCTTCAACCTCAATGCTTTTTTTTTTCTTTTAGAAAAATTCAAAATTAGCTCAGTCGCTCACGTTATAACATTTTCTAGACTAGAAAAAAAATCCCAAATAGATTAGGGCGATTTTGGAATGGGGCTACCAACTTAATATCATGAAACGTGTCTACTTTTATAAGTACAAAGTAAAAATGTGTAAGACTTGTCCTATAGGTGTTCTGTCGGGACGATTTGTACATTGGGCGACCAAAAATTTGTCATTTAGTGAAAAAATGACAAAATTTTTTCACTAAATGACAAAATTTGGTCGTCCAAGCTACAAGTGCTTGAAACCTGCCAAGTCTACATGCTCTACACTTGTACTTTGTGTACTCATAAAAGCGGACATGTGGCATGATATTAATTTGGTAGCCTAATTTTATGGCCGCCCCAGTCTATTTGGGGAAAAAATCTGGTCTAGAAAAAGTTAAAACGTGAGCGATTGGTCTACTCTCAAATTTTCCTCTTTTATTTTCCTTTATTAGAATATAAGATTACATGAATGGATTATACATAAAAGTTCAATTAAGTACTCTTAGTTTAATGCATACTGAGGAATTAATCCTCACCATTCAAACTATTTATCAAATAAACAAGATCAAACATTGAAAAACATTAACTTTTACACCTATCTTTTTTAATTAAAACACGCTTTCACTCATTTAAAAAAAAATATCTCAAAAGCCGTAAACGGTTAACTTTCAAAAATTATACAATCGCTACGAGCATTTATTTCAAAAAGGAACTTTCAATCATTATATTATATATATATATATATATATATATAAATATATATATATATATATATATATATATATATATATATATATATAATATATATATATATTATATATATATCATCATTATATGGATTTGATTTTGTATCTTGTAATTTATATCATTTATATTTCGCTTGTTTTCCATTATATTCACTTTAGTGCATTAAATTAAAGAAAGCGGAATTAGAGAATTAGTAAAGATTTATCATAGTATGCTCACTTTGAAGAAGTTACAGCGTAACCCGTCTCACATTACGCGTAACTAAAGCGACTCGAAAAACCATCTTATCGAAGATTCACTAACTCTCCCAAAATTAAGACGGTAACTATATAGTCAGGTCAAATGAGGATCGCGCCGTTGATAACTACTGTACTCGTATAAACTACGGCATAACCAATAATTATTGAAGATAATGCGTTAACCCGGCAGATCTAGTGCAAATTACTTAAGAAATAGATGATTGGTAACTATTTTATTAGTTAGTAGTAACCGGATCGGCCTATAAATACCCCACGATTTCCAGCATTTCAAAGCATCCCATTTCAAACACCACAACCAAAGAACGTGGGAAGAAAGGCGGTCTAGAGGAGCATACAGAGCTATCTCCAGGGAGAAATCACTCCCCTACGATAAGCATTAGCATTTTATCTTTTCTTTACTTTCATTCATGTATTAGTATATTATTGAATTGATTTGTATGGTTAATATGAGCTGCTAAGTACCTCTTGGTGCAGGCTAGTTATGATTCCTTAATTGTTTTGTTTGCGTTTACATTACTTCAGTATAATTATTTCTAAGTGTATACATGCATAGTTTATTGGTAGCTACCCTTGAATGAAGCGGTGAGAGGCTAGTTGCTTAGGAGATATGACCAACCCTAAGTGAGTAGACGGGAGCGGAAAGAAAGTAAGATATAATGGCGACCCTTTCTATTTTGTGCGATTTGACCAACTGATCACCTACCGTTTGGATGAACTTAAGAATAGGGGGTGAGTGTTTAAGTTGCTAACGCCAGGGCACTCACTATTATAAGTCTAGCATGTAGCGGAACTTAATGACTTCGACTTAGGGGACCGGGAACAACGGACTTATGAGGACACCGACTTCTCCAGGTGGTGGCATCTTTTTGAAAGGTTAGGGCAAATTGACCAAATGTTGTCCTCTGACTTTGACCCACCGGTAGGAAGTAATTAGGCGTAGACATTACTAGCTAGGATGAATAACTAGGTTAGCACCACTCTCCTTTATTGATCTCAACATTTGCCTTTATTTTCTTTTATGCCTTCTAGTAGTTAATTAATTCCTTATCAAAATCATATTAAAATCTGTGACACCTAGACTTAGTATTAATCCAACACACATAGCTCTTGGGACGACCTGGTTTTAAGAATACTACACTACACACGATGAATTTTACTGTTAGTGCATTAGGGTAGACCATGGGTATGAGACTTTATAAATATTAAAACACAATTGATAAATCTGCATCAAATTTTTGGCGCCGGGAGTTATATTAGGATTGCTATTAAGTCTTTTATTTTTGTTTGCTTTAAAATTTTCTCAATTTCTCACAATCACTTTTCAAGTTTTCAGGTACCATGGAAGTTGTCAACATTGATGACCTCACTCTTGAGGAATATTTGGCGTTGACAAGAGCGAACAAGGGCGGGTCTCCGTAGACCGCAGAATTGGTGATGTCCGTTTCGAAATTAAAGACCAATTTATGAGGGAGCTTCGTGCTAACCCTTTTTCGGAAGCGAGGGACGAAGATCGCGTATGAGCACGTTGAAAATGTCTTATACATCGAAAGCCTTTTCAACATTCAGTGTGTCTCATTTGTTATGCTTAGGGTGTTTCCCATGACTCTTGTTGGGGCGCCAAAGATGGATTGAAGATTGCCCGGTAGGGCGTTAATACTTGGGCTCTAAAAAAGCACTTTATTAGGAGGTATTGTCCTCCGTCAAAAATTTCTAACCAGCTCTTGGAGATCCATAATTTCAAGCAAGAAGACGATGAAATGTTGTATAAAGCACGGGATAGATACAACGATCTCCTTTACAAATGTCCTACGCATGATCGAACAACCGACCAAAAGGTCAACATCTTCTACAAAGGAATCGTGACTACAAGACGGATGCTAGACTATCAAGGACCAATCCCGAACATGACTCCTACTCTTGCAATTGAAGCCATTCAAAAATGGCTGATCATTCTCAAAAATGGCACGATGGAGGAAGCAAAAGAAACCAAGGCGGAAGTTTTGATGGAATTGCGGCCATAACTAATGATAACATCAAATAATCCTGAATATTAAGTGTCAATTTCCCCCGATAATGCTTGTAATTTATATCATTTATATGGATTTACGCTTGTTTTCCACTTTCAGGTAAATTACGAGCATTGTAGCTAAAGAGACGCGGAATTAGAGAAATATCAAAGATTTACCATAGTATGCTAACTTTGAAGAAGTTACGACGTCACTCATATCTCACATTACGCCGTAACTAAAGCATGACTCAGAAAACCAACTCATTAGAAGATTACGGCGTAACTCCCCCTAAAGACTACAACGTAACTTATTAGGTCAAATGAGGTTCCACGCGACCAACTAATGCGGTTTTCGAGCAGGGTCTTAATATTTATAGTGTCTCGCTATACCTATGGTACCACTAGTGCACTTACAGGCGGTGTACCGTCGGCGTGTAGTGTAGTAAGCGGTAAAGCCAGGTCGTCTCAAAGAGCTATGCATGTTGTTATTACTAAGTCTAATTGTCACGGAATAATAGTTTGATAGGAGTTTAATTAATTAAACTACTAATGCTGAGAATAAAGTAAAAGTAGATAAATAGTAAAGGAAATCAATGAGGAGAGTGGTGCCAACCTAGTTAATCCTCCTAGCTAGTTATGTCTCGATACACTACCAATTTACTTTGTGGGGTCAGAAGTCGAAGATTTGTTAAGCCACAACTTATCGACAGATGCCACCATACGAAGAAATCGAGCGCTGCCATAAGTCACGTTCTGGTCCCCTACCAAGTCATTAAATACCGCTACATTCTAGATGATAATAATAGTGAGTGCGGCAATAGAACTTAGACACTACACCATTCTTAAGTTCGCCAAACGATAGGTGATCAGGTTGGTCAACAAGAGTTGTCGGAAGAAATAAATATCTTACTTTCGTCTCCACCCTTCACCCCTGGGTGGGTTGGTCATATCTCCTAGGCAATGGCCTCTACCGCCATTCCTAAAACCAAGGGTGACTACCAATGAACTATGCATGCATACACTTAGAAATAAGTAGCGAAACAAAACAATTGCTCATAAACTGCACCAAAGGATGCTTAGCTATCAATGCAAATCAATTCAATATTCAAAGGTGAAATACATGAATTGAAAGTAAAATAAATATTAGCTAATGCTTGTAATAGCAGGTTCCTGACTTTTATTAAGCATGTATACACTCTACGCCCCAGCTTCCCGTTCGCAGTATTATTGTGGAATGGGATGATTAGAAATGCGGAATTATTTATAGGTTAATATGGGTTACGGCGTAACCAATATAGTAATTGCAGCAGTAACCTTCTATTTCTTCATAAAATGCACTAGATGCAATAACATTAGTGGTTACATGGTCTTCAATAAACTTCCGGTTGCGTCGTGGTGATAGTTACGGCGTGAAATCGGTGGAACGACCTCTTGAGCCAATGTAACGCCGGTAACCTTTGGGAGGAGTTACGCCGTAACCTTCGATAAGTTCGCATCTTGATAATTACGGCGGAGAGATGCGTAACTTCTTTAAAATAGCATACTATGATAAATCTTTAGGTATGTTTCGGTTCAAATCTCTTTAGCTCAATGCTCGTAATTTACGAAAGTGGAAAACAATGGAAAACCATAAATGATATAAATAACGCATGGAAATTGACACTTAATATTCAAGATTATTTGATGTTATAAAATATCCCCACGAACTCTACCTTCGGTAGGCAGTAGACCAGATTAGATTCCTAAAAGATATCTCCCATAACGGAAAATAAAGTTTACAAATCCCTTGCTAGAATAAAACAAAGCCAAACACCCACAAAGGGGAACAAACAATCAAATCTCTCAACTATTCTAAGTGTCAATTTCAGGGTGATCACTCAATCGTGGTCATATATATGTATTATATCATGGCGGTTACACAAATATTCACCACTAGAGTTAAGGGCTAAACAATTCTCGAAGGCAATATGGGTAGACACGACAAAGGTTAAGGGGTGACTCGTCATTACTAACATGTCACGGCGAAGTGGACAAAATCAATGATACATGACCAAATCAATGGCCAAGACACCAAAGATTGCTCGCTACATCACCTAGACACGCTTCATGACTAAAAGGGTAGGATAAGACATGGGATATATAATTGGTGTAAAATAAAAACAAGCAGGTAGTCTAAATATATAACCAAGTCATCACCCTACCGTCCGCCCAAAATTCAAGCTTAGAAGTCAAGAAACCGGATCATGAAATGCAAGGTAGATGTGACATTATAGGACGTCGTGATGGGCACACTACCTTTTCTCCAATAGTTGGCATAACTACCAACTTATATCTTCAAATGTGACCTAGGTGGCCTCCTCGATACTAAATCAATAAAGCTCATACTACAGTGCTTATAACATCGCACTTTACAATAATCATAACAATTTTTTTAACATAACAATAACATAACATAATATCCCCCCACTTGAGATGAACAATGGGAATTCGGGGGGTCTTCAATGATCTTCAGAAATGTCATCGATGAAAGCGTGATTTCCGAACCTTTCCACTCGAACCTTGAACTTAGGCAAATGATGAAATCACAAATAAAGACTACAGGGTAGGCTAAGGTGTATAGGTGTATCGAAACAATATATTAGGTGAACAAAATGAAAGGATGGCTCAGAAGGGTGTATCTAGGGGTATCTTGCACTAAAGATGAGTGCAACAAAAAGGGTTTCACATGGGGTCGAAAAGTCGAAGTGACTAATCGATAGACTCACAATGGTAGGGCGCTTGGGTGATAATCCCATAATATTGCCTTCTAAAAGAAAGTCCAAATACATCCGGCTAACTCAACATACCTCGTCTATGGTCTCGAAATGATGCAAAGGCCAAGTTCTAATTTACAAGCTACCGGCACACTTATAATTTGGTGGATTTGGGGTAAAATATTGGAAATGGATAAGGCTAATCTCACCATATAATATCAAGGGTTGTATGTGCTCGGCTAAGTTCTAATCTAGTTAGGTTAAGAAAAACATGTAAAATTTTAAAAATATAATTCAAAATAAACTAAAAAGAGAAATAAAGTTCAAGAGATAATTCTACTCCATACTTGAATTGTACAAAGTCCCATTTGTACTAGGCATTAAATAAAGGTCAAGAGAAAGGTAGAGATGCGAGAACTGAAATTTGCTCCATAAAGAAAGAAGGCCCACGAACAAGAGACGTGCTTTCGTATAAGCATCATGAACAAACACCAATCCACAGAAATCACAATACCGACAAGCATAATTCTAAAAATAAAAATGAAAACTAAAAACAAACCTAACTCACTTCGTAGAGAATCACGGTTGCATTTAGCTTAGTGCAACAAGTTTTAACCACTTGGTGTCCCGAGTGGACGAGTGAAGTCTCGTGAGGGTTTACAGAGAACACACCCACAAAGTTCATTTAAAATACTAATACAAGGTTATTGTGTTTTAAAATGAAAGAATTAAAAGTGGCGCTTTCTTTTTTAGGAGGCAGCAAAACCTGGAATGGTAAAGGCCCAGTATTCGGCGTAACCAAATATGGTAATACGCATAGTGGTATCGTCAAGAATTACAACGCTAAGGTTGGTTACTGGTATCACTCAAGATGATTACTGCAGTAACTTTCTGAATCAATCGCAAGCTAGTGATATTACTTCCTCATTTCCTGCAAAAATAGTTAGAAAACACAAAACCCAACAGAAAAGGAAATAAAATATAAGAAAGGGATAATTCGGTTGTCTCCCGAAGAGCACTTTTCTTTATTAGAGTCTTTAAGTTAGACTCGGGCGCTGGGCTTCTATGGGGGCGCCGGATCGCCCACGTCTTCAATATCTTTCATCAAGTTATGCCTCATCCAGGCGACATTCGAAGCAGTTCCCAGGTGGTAGCGAGTGGTAGCAAGTGAATTCATATTTTTCGACAATAATTTCTCTTCCGGACTTTCATCAAGTTATTCATTGGTTTCGATTTTCCGGACTTTACAAAATTTCTCTTCCGGTCCCAGGTGGTAGCGAGTGAATTCATATTTTTCGACAATAATTGGAGGTAGTCTCTTGTAGGGAATCCCCAGGAGTTTGCATCTCCTTTGTTCGTAAGCTTCGTTGTTGGGATCAGTAAACTCCTCATTACCTTGCAACTCAAGGTAATCTAGGATCCCTTCAACATCAGAAGCTGTACCCTTGAACTATTCTTCATCGGCGGATTCTCCACTGAACGCTTGCATTCTTCTTTTTCATCTCTAACCAACTCTTTGTCATTTTCAATTGTTATTTCACTCGTGTTGTTGAGACTTTCGTTGCTTGAATTTTCTCGATCCATGTACTCCTTCCAAATCTTCTCTTTGGTTAACGTGTCCACATGTCGATACTTAATCTTCACCCAACTATCGAATCCTACGTTGTCCAACTGGGCAAACTCGTTCTCTCATCATTTGTTGAGGACCCAAAGAATTCATCTTTCCTATTCTCCCGAGCTGCTTCCCAGATTACATATCGTCATACGGGTTGCATGGCCAAAATTTCCCAAGAGATTTTACTCTTCGCGCAATTGATTGTAATTTCTTGTTGTCGGTTCACTTAAATGCTCATCCGTGCGGTATATGTCTTTATTAGCCTCTTTCCTTTTCTAAATATGCTCCTTGTAATCAATTTTTAGCTTTTAAGGAGATTCGGTTAATCTTGGCATCCAATTGTATTGCGCGCTGTCATCAAATGTCAAGTCACCAAACTTTATACAATGTCTTTCACACTCATGAGGGCATGTACACTCTTCCTCTCTCTTATCCCGCCATTGCAATACTCACGGAAGGGTTGCATGTAGGCCATGCTCGTGTGGACTCTTATTCGATTATGATGACGAGTACACCGTTGAGTGATAAGTGGCACTTCTTCATCATTGAGGAGTTTCTCGAGTATTTCATCATCGGTATATCTGGCCACATAAATTTGTTATGGTTGATCCTATCCTTATTGCTTCCGCCAACACAAACCTCATTTCTGTCACAGAAGCCCCAAGATCATACCAATCTCCACTTAGGCTGTATCATTTTGCACCGGTGATATTTCTTCTTAGATTTGGGCGAGGGCACAAGTTGATGTCATAGGACCGGTCATTTCCCGATTCTTCTAATTCAAAGAATTTTTCGCCGCGTATCCCGATTCTGCTTGAAATCGAGTTTCTTGGTTACGTAATTCGTTAGAGTCGTTATCCTCGGTGTTCTTCATAACCCGTTATCGTTTGTCAAGACAGTTACGTCGTGTAACTCATTAGGAGGGTTAAAGACGTAACTTCGATCTGTCGACGAAATCATCCCTTGAATCCGTTTCAATGGCCTGTACCTTGAAGTTATCATTAGCAAAAATCACTTTACATTCCATAGCTGGTTTAGATCCTTCAGGTTTATCGTTAGTCCTCCTTAATTTTCTTTGACTTCTCCACCATGGATTCTAGGTTTTGAGAGTTGTGTCGTGTTGGAAGGTTCCGGCTGGTTTTCTGGAATTCTTTCAATCACTCATCTTGCTCCTTTTGTCTTTGGGTGAACTTTCCGGGAACTTATTAATTGGTTCTTCAAGACTGGGCTTTCTTTCTCCATAAGGCCCACGGTTGTAATTTCCACGATAAACATTACTATTTCGATTATCTCCAGGAAAATGGTGATTTTCTCCATACTTAGCTTCTTCAATATTCTCTTCGTCCACATGAGGACAATTCTTAGTAAGATGTCCTCTCCGCGCTTTTACACCTACTTGGATGGCATGAACGGTTTCTCGATCTTTAACATATCTCGAGATTTTCAATTTTACTAGCGATTGTGCGATTCCAAAAACTTCCGCCTTGGTTTCTTTTACTTCCTCCATCGCTACCATTTTGAGAGTGATCGCCATTTTTGAATGGCTTCAATTCTGAAGAGTAGGATTCATGTTAGGGATAGGTGATAGTCAAAATTTGTCTTGTAGTTCGTTAATTCCTTTGTAGAAAATATTGACCTTCACGGTTGTTCGAGATCATTGGTAGGACATTTGTAAAGGAGATCGTTGTATCTATCAGGGCTTGGTAACGCTTTGATAGATCTTCTTGTTTGAAATTATGGATCTCCAAAATCTGGTTAGAAATCTTCGAAGGCTGCAATATCTTTGAATAAAGTGTTTCTTTAGTAGCGCAAGTATTAATTGCCCGTGAACCAATCTTCGATCCATCTTATGGCTCGATGAGTCATTGGGAATACCCTTATATGACATCATAAGACATAGAAATGTGTTGAAAAGGGCTTGCAATGTAAAGGACATTTTCAACGTGCTCATATGCATCTTAGTCCCTGTTTCCCGAAAAAGGGTTAGCCGAAACTCCTAAATTGTCTTTGATTTGAAACAGACGCCGCTCAATGCGGTCTTGAGACCCGACCCTGTTCGCTCTTGTCAATGCCAAATATTCCTCAAGAGTGAGGTCATCGATGTTAACAACTTCTATGGTACACGAAAACTTGAAATATGATCGTGAGAAAAGTTTAAAACGAATTAAAGACTTAATATCAATCCTAATATAACTCCGGCAATGGCTTAAAAACTTGATGCGAGGTTTCTTGACCGTGTCTTAATATTTATAGTGTCCCGCTATACCTATGGTCTACCCTAGTGCACTACGCAGGCGTGTACCCGTCGTGTGTAGTGTAAGTAAGCAGTCGCAAAGTCGTCCCAAGAGCTATGCGTGTTGGATTATTACTAAGTCTAATTGTCCGCGAGAAAATAGTTTCGATAGGATTTCATTAATTAAACTACTGCAAATAAAGTAAATAAAAGAAAATAAATGGTAAAGGGAAATCAATAGAGGAGAGTGGTGCCAACCTAGTTAATCCTCCTAGCTAGTTATGTCTACGCCTACACCTACAATTACTTCGGTGTGGGTTAAAGTCGAGAGAGAGACATCATTTGGTCAATTCGCCTAACATCGACAAGATGCCACCACATGAGAAATCGGGCACACCGTCATAAGTCCCGTTGTTCCCGGTCCCTGCCAAGTCATTAAGTACCGCTACATGCTAGATTCATAATAGTGAGTAGTTAGGAACAGATACTACACACCCCAATTCTTAAATTCATACAAACGATAGGTGATCCGGTTGGACAAATCGCGAAAGTAGAAAGGGTCGTTGGTTGGTCATATCTTACCTTCCGTCTCAGATCCAATTCACCTAGGGTCAGTTGGTCATATCTCTAGGCAATTGGCTCACCGCCATTCAAAACTACAGAACCAAGGGTGACTACCAATGAACTATGCATGCATACACTTAGAAATAATTGTGCGGAAGTAAAGGTAAACGCAAACAAAACAATTAAGGAATCATAACTAGGCTATCACCAAAAGGTGCTTAGATACTCATATTAATCATACAAATCAATTCAAATATTCAAGGTACAAATACAAGAATTGAAAGTAAAAAATATAAAGCGCTAATGCTTATCGTGGGTGACTTCTCCCTTGGAAACAGACTCCATGTTCCTCAGACATGCCTTGAGCTTTTTCCCATGTTCTCAGAGTATTGTGTGTGGAATGGGATGATTAGAAATGCTGGAATTCATGGGGTATTTATAGGCTACATATCCGGGTTTGGCATAACCAATATAGTAGTCTGTAGTAACCTTCTATTTCTTCATAAAATGCACTAGATCTCTTTGTTCCGTAACCTTATTAATGGTTACCGTAGTCTTCAATAAACTTCGGTTCATCGTAGTGATGCGATGGCTACGGCGTAGTATTTCGACATGGAACCTCTTGACCTTATGTAGTTACGTGGTAACCTTTGAGAGGAGTTACGCACGTAACCGATAAGTTCGCATCTTGAATCAGCACATGATAGTTCATGCGTAGAGATGAGTTACGCCAGACTTCTTCAAAATAGCATACTATGATAAATCTTTAGGTATGTTTCAGTTCAGCGTCTTTAGCTCAATGCTCGTAATTTACCAAAAAGTGGAAAACAATGGAAAACAAGCGTAAATCCATATAAATGATATAAATAACGAGCACTGTCGGGGGAAACTGACACTTAATATTCAGGACTATTTGATGTTATCATCATGCAGTAACTATTTCACCAACTACGGGTAACCAAGTAATATTGAAGATCTGATTATACCACTTATAACGGAGTTCACGCAGTATAGTGCAAATATGAAGGAATTGAAGATTACGGTAACTCTTATATTAGTTACTGCATAACCCATATATGGCCTATAAATACCCACGATTTTCAGACATTTCAAAGCATCCCATTCCTCACACCACAACCAAAGAACATGGGAAGAAGCCAAAGGCAAGGTCTAGGGGAATAAAGGTCGTCTCCAAGGGAGAAATCGCCCCCCTATGATAAGCATTAGCATTTTATCTTTTCTTTACTTTCGATTCATGTATTTCGTAACTTTGAATATTGAATTGATTTGTATGGTTAATATGAGGCTGACTAAGCACCTCTTGATGCTGGCTAGTTATGATTCCTATTGTTTTGTTTACGTTACATTACTTTCTTATTTATTAAGTGTATGCATGCATAGTTTATTGGTAGCTACCCTTGTTTCGGTAGTTTTGAATGGTAGTAGAGGCTAGTTGCTTAGGAGATATGACCAGCTGATTCTAAGTGAGTAGAATGTGACGGGAAGGGTAAGATATGACCAAGACGACCTTTCTACTTGCGATTGACAAACCGATCACCTATCGTTTGGATGAACGAAAGTAGGGGGTGAGTGTTTAAGTTGCTAACTCCGGGCACTCACTATATAAACATGGCGGTACCAATGACTTGCTTAGGGACCGGAACAACTGGACTTATGAAGGGACACGACTTCTCAAAGGTGGCATCTTTGGATAGGTAGGGCCAATTGACCAAATGTTGTCCTCTCAATTTGACACCAAGTAATTGGAAGTAAGTAAGCTAGGACGATTAACTAGGTTAGTACGACTCTCCTCTTGATTAAACCTTGCCTTTATCTAATTTAGTAGTTAATTAATTCCTTATCAAATCATATTAAAAGCGTGACACCTAGACTTAGTAATAATCCAACACATAGCTTTGGGAATGACCTGTTTTACCGAATACCACTACACGAATTTTGCCCGCTAATTCTAGGGTAGACCATGGTATAGCGGACTTTATAAATATTACGGTCAAGAAACATTGTCATTTGCGGGGAGTTATATTGGGATTGCTATTAAGTCTTTCATTTTTCGTTGTGTTTTAAACTTTCTATATTTCAGCGTCATTATTCAAGTTTTCGTTATCATTGTCAATAAATGACCTCACTCTTGAAAGGCTATTGGCGGGAATCTCATAAGACTGACAGTTGAAGGCGTATTGACTTTAAAAAGACCAATTTATGTTGGAAGGTGTAACCATTTTTCAGAAACATGGATGAATATAATGAGCATGTTGAAAATGTCTGCTATCTCAAACCTTTTTAACATCCTGCGTCTCATGATATCTTCTTTGAACTACCGAAGATGGATTGAAAGGCCACGAGCAATTAATACTTGGGCTCTACTCAACACTTCATTCAAAGGTATTGTCCGCGAATAAATTTCTACCATATGGATGTATCGAAGCGGGATAATTTAACGTCTCCTTATTGATAGTCGACATCTTCCCATAAATGAATCAACATGACACAAGACAATCTTTGTTGTCAAGGTTCCGGTATGACTCTCAGCAATTAAAGCCATTCAAAATGGTTGATCATTCTCAAAAATATTTGTGGAAAGAAATAAAGTTTCAATGGAATTAACCATAACCAACAAGCTTTAGAGAATCCGGTCAAGAGATATGCTAAAAATCAAAGCTGCTCATGCATCCAAGTTGAGCAAAACGTGGGGACATTCGACTAAGAATTGTCTCAAATTGATGAAGAAAATACGATCGAGGAATCTAAATATGGAGAGAATCGACCTTTCTACGGATAATCGTAATGGTATCGTGGAGGACCCTATAGGTATTGTTAGTGAAAGAAGAACTAACTTGGAGGAAATAGTTAACAAGTACCTTGTAGATTCAACCAAGAGGCAAAAGGAATAAGAAGAATGGCTAAAAAATTTCCGAGATAATACGAACAAGAGCCTCTCTTCCCATGACATATCACTAAAGAACTTGGAAACTATGATTGGAAAGCTTGGCGACGAGGTACAAAAGAGAAATGAGGTACAAAAGAACAAATCTACAATTTGTAAAGTCATTTTTGAAAATGACAAGTCCTTCGATGAGTCTAATCTTGAAGAGAGAGCTAAGGCCGTGTAAAATCTCGAAGTTCACAGTGGCAATACAAGCTACGACAAGGTTACCAAGGTTGACAACTCTAAAAGGAATAGTCATTGGTGTAAGGCTATTGCAATTGGCGATGAGAATATTACACTTATGGGCCTCTTGTGACTGGAAAATCGATGGAGGGGTTGATATAGAGAGGGTTAATGATACAGATACATGTAGACTACTTAGTATGAAAGGTTAGCCAAGTTCTCACTAATTAAGTAGAAGGACCACCTATCAAGCATTCACTGACCCCTTACTCATCACTGAAGATGAGGTTACACAAGCATGGCAGGCCTGCAACCCCTTTCGAGTGAGTATTGAAACGAGGGTAATGTGAAGAACGGAGTTTGGATATGCCCACATGAATCGGGAAGACATGACGTTGATTTTGGGGATCTATCAGATTTAAGTAGTAGTCGATGGGTTGGTGATGCAATAATTAATTCGGTCTTGTTTAGAAATCTGGAACTCAAATATGAAAAACATGTTCTTCAAGGAAAAACCATTAAGCCCCTCGACGACATTCCTTAGAAAATAACAATGACGAAGGGACTCAAAATCATGGTGTGAACAAATTAAAATCATCGAGCCGAAAATGTTTGGGCTTCCCGCAACCCTTTGATTATGAATGGGGAAGCAACATTGAAAGTCGGGGAAGACGACCCTATGGACCTCAAATAATGTTTGAAAAAGAACATAATTGCCTTGGCGGATGATCTAGGATTCAGATTGGTCCAGAATCAAATAATGGAAAATTGACGCACGTTAACTAAGGAGAGAAATCTGGAATAAATGTATGAGTAAAGATCAACCCTAACGAAATTCAAAATGAAAAATCAGTTATGACAAGACTCATCGGAAGGAAAAAGAAGAATGCAAAGAAAGTACTCATAAAATTCGTCATAACGACTTAGGAACCAATTAAAGACGATGATTTGATTACCTGTTTATAGGTGAAAGGCGGTTTCATTGACCCGATGATGAAGTACTGAGAAAAGAAGATGCAAACTTCTTGGCATCCGTTTAAGCCGCCACCAATTATAGCCAAAAAATAAGTTCACTGATACCATTTAGGACCGGAGAAACATTTTGCAAAATTCGGAAGATCAAAACTAAAGAATACCTGCCAAGCCACAAATGTCGGTTGGGTGGTAACTTATGAAACACATGGAGAATTCGCCAAGCCTAAAGGCCCCCATAAAGCCCAGCGGCTCAAGTCGCTTAAAGACTAGTAAATAGAAAAGTGCTCTTTGGAGACAACCAGAATTATCCCTTTCTTTTTGTTTTTTGTTCATGAGGGTTCGTATTTTAACCATTTTCGCATGAAACGAGGTGATTCTTTGCGGCAGTTACGATCACGTCGCAGGTGCAGTAACTCACCTCATTGATTACGCCGTGTCAATCCCTTTGAAGTTCAGACACACATTACCAATTAGGCGTTAATACCATCTATGTGATTGCAAAAAGCCACTCGCTTTGTAGCATATGTCGTTTTGCCGATTCACGGTGTAACTCCCCTCAAAGGAGTTACGAATTAACTTTCCTCTCACTTACTTCTTTCATTTTAAAACACAATAATCTTATATTAGTTTCTTAAATGAACTTTGTGGGTGTGTTCCCTGTAAACCCTCACGAGACTTCACTTTCGTCGGCTGGGACACCAAGTGGTCTAAAAGCTTGTTACATATGCTAAATGCAACCGCGTGATTCCTCTGAAAGTGAGAGTTAGGTGTTTTTATTTTTCATTTTTCTTTTAGAATTATGCTTGCGGTAGCGTGATTTCAGGGATTCAACTTTGTTCATGATGCTTATACGGTACTCTTCTTCGTTGGGCCCTTCTTCAGAACAGGAAGTTCTTACTCTAATTCTACTTTTCTCTTCACCTTTATTTAACGCTTAGTACAAAAGGAACTTTGTACAATTCAAGTGGGGGGACAGGAGTAGAATTATCTCTTGAACTTTATTTTGCCCTGTTTTCTTAGTTTATTTTAAAAATTATGCCATTAATAAAATTTTGACATGTTTTTCTTAACCTAACTAGATTAGACCTTAGCCGAGCACATACAAACCTTGATATTATATGGTGAGATTAGCCTTATCCGTTTCCAATATTTTACCCCATAACCACCAAATTATGAGTGTCAGAAACTTTAGAACTTGGCCTTTGCATCAAAGGCTATTTCAATTTAAGAAGACAATATTGCTTATCACCCAAATCCTACCATATTGATGCCGATTGGTCGCCAGCCTCGAACCCCGTGTTGAGCTCCTTTGTGCTGATGGTGAAGATACCCAGCTACCCCATCTAAGCCATTCATTTCAAACCCAATATATTGTTTCGATACACATACCCTTACCACCGTAGTCTTTTTTGTGATTGAGAAGAACTTAAGTTCCTATTCAAGGTTGGTTCGAAATCACGGCTTTCACAATGACATATTCTTGAAGATCATTGAAGACCCTAAATTCCCATTGAAGTGGGGATATTATGTTTAGTTATTGTTATGTTAAAAAAATGATTCGAAAAAATGATTCAAAAAAGAAAAGAAAACGTTGTGTTATTTGGTTATTGTAAAAGTGCATTGTTATAAGCACTATGTTAAGCGAGCAGAGATTTAGTATCGAGGAGGCCACCTCGTCACATTCAAGCGGAGTTGGTAATTATGCCAACATGTGGAGAAAAGGTAGTATGCTCACGTCATCCTCTAATGCACATCTACCTATTATTTCATGATCCGACTCTGACTTCAAAGCTTGAACTTTAATCACGATAAGTGGTGATGACTTGGTTTATAGATTAGACTAAGCTTTTTTATTTTACACCATGTATATCCGTTCTTATCATCTACCCTCTAGTCATGGCGTGTTTAAGGCCGACGTGCAATATTTGGTGTTGCTGGCTTACATGGATTTGGTCATGTATCATTGATTTGTCCACTTCGTCGTACATGTTAGTAATGACGGTCACCCCTGGCTTTATCGGTGTCTACCCATATTTTTCGTATTTGGCCCAACTCTAGTGATGAGATTTGTGTAACATGAAGCTTATGATAGAATACATGATATGATGATGCGTTGAAGATCACCCAAAATTTTATAAGATTGAAGATTTGAGTTCCCCTTTCGTCGGTGTTCGGTTTGTTTTATTCTATCATCATGGTTTGTGAACTATTTTCTAGGTTTTGAGATATCTTTTAGAATCTTTCTAATAAGGTCTCTTGAGAACAAGAAAGTTCAAGTGGGATGGAATATTTGATAACATCAAATAGTCTGAATATTAAGTGTCAATTTCCCAGATAATGCATGTAATTTATATCATTTATATGGATTTCGCTTGTTTTCCATTGTTTCCCTTTGGAAATTACAATTGTTGGAGCTAAAGAGACACAATTGGAGAAATATCAAAGATTTATCATAGTATCGACTTTGAAGAAGTTACGTAACTTCTCTCCATTATGCCATAACTAAAGCGTGTCAAGTCTTTGAAGATTACGGTAACTCCCCAAAGACTACGACCAACTTATTGGTCCAATGAGGTTCCACGCCCGCGATAACTACGTCGTAACTATTTCACCACCAACGGTAACCAACTAATATTGAAGATACGGTAACCACTATATAACCTTGTAACCAATGAGATCTAGTGCAAATATGAAGGAATTGAAGATTACGGTATTAACTATGCCTGCCGGTAACCCAGATCTGGCCTATAAATACCCAGCGATTTCCGAATTTCAAAACATCCCATTCCACACCCACAACCAAAGAACATGGGAAGAAGCCAAAGGCGGTCTAGAGGAGCATACGGACGTCTCCAAGGGAAAATCACTCCTACGATAAGCATTAGCATTTTATCTTTCTTTTACTTTCGATTCATGTATTTAATAAATTTGAATATTGAATTGATTTACATGGTTAATATGGCTAAGCACCTCTTGGTGATGGTCTAGTTATGATTCCTTAATTGTTTTGTTTGCGTTTACATTACTTCGGTATAATTATTTCTAAGTGTATGCATGCATAGTTTATTGGTAGCTACCACTTGTTTCGTAGTTTGAATGGTGGTAGAGGCTAGTTAGCAGGAGATATGACCAATGACCCTAAGTGAGTAGGCGGAGACGGAAGGGTAAGATATGACCAACCCGGCAATGCCTTTCTACTTGTGCGATTTGACCAACTGATCACCTATCGTTTGGATGAACTTAAGAATTAGGGGTGAGTGTTTAAGTTCTTGCTTAGGCACTCACTATTATAAATCTAGTATGTGGTACTTAATGACTTGGCTTAGGGACCGAGGAACAACCTGGACTTATGAAGGGACACGACCTCGGTGGTGGCATCTGTGATAGGTTTGGGAGAATTGACCAAATGATGTCCTCTCTGACCCCAGAAGTAGTGAAGTAAGTAGGCAGTAGAAATTACTAGCTAGGAGGATTAACTAGGGTTAGCACCACCTCTCCTCTGATTAAAGCTTTTTTACTTTTATCTGCTTTTAGTAGTTAATTAATTAATTCCTTATCAAAATCATATTAAAACTGTGACACCTAGACTTAGTAATAATCCAACACACATAGCTCTTGGGATACCGGTTTCCGCAGATACTACACTACACGGGGCTGCCAGTTAGTGCATAAGGGTTGAACCATAGGT